>OY979694.1:111016832-111616832 GCA_963855945.1 Thereva nobilitata
CGATTGAGCATTTGTGAGATCATTTGGACCAGAAAATTCGGCAGCGGTCAGTAACATCGAAAGGAGGCTTGAAGAAGGCCTTAAAGGGAGAATGGCAAAAAATAACGGGCGATACGACAACTAAGCTGGTCGAATCCATGCCAAGGAGGCTAGATGCAGTGATCAAAGCAAAAGGGGCACAAACTAAATATTAGACAACGAATATTGTTAGTTTAGTGACCATATGCCTGCAGCTGTAAACTCACTTTTGATTGCAAAAAATAGCACTATTTTTATAGTTTAACGGCTCATATGTTGTTAACACAAATTTTTGAAATTTTTTTTTTCGTTAATGTTTTGTTATTAAATATGTAATAATTTGAACTGTGTTTTGTTTTTCTATGTTCATTGGATTCCTGAAAATCCGATGCGAAAGAAAAAATGTTCGGGTGTAAACTCACTTTTGACTCTGTATATATATATGTATATATATATATATATACATATATAATATACATAATATATAAATATATACCTTTATACTAATTTGATTGTTTATATGACACATATGCCTATATCAGATAAAAATTGTGTAATCCTCACTTTTGGATTAATAGTATCGGATTAAATGCGGATTCTGTTCATTAATTTGTGAGTGAATAATTATGGGTCTCCGCAAAGTCAACCAGGGGGTGTTGTAAGATGTATTCTATTAAGCAAAAGCTAAAATGCTTCCAATTTGAAAGCAACCAGCAAGCACAATACAACAGCAATCATGGTTCATTTTCGTATTTCCTGACAAGCGTAAAAGGTCAAACCCTATTTGGTATTACTAAAAATAAACATGACGTCGATTGCCACGCCCATGAAGGCGGAGCTTACCAAATTCTTAACATCAAGTGTTTTAACTCAGCAAAGGGGTGTCAGAGTTCATGTGTTCCATTTTGAAATGTTAACTAAGATTTAACCTATACATTGGAACACGATTCCTTGAATAGGCGCTGTGCACTGTGCATTTCGTAGCTCAAGGACACTGAGTAGAGAGCAGAGTATTCAAGAGCAAAAGTAAAGGCACGAGTGTCGAACCATAAGAAGCACAGGGTGGAATTATAATTTACTTTTTAAAAAATCTGGCTACGAATACTGCAAATGGTTCGCACCTTCATATATCTACTCCCCCAACACATTCACAGCGTTCAGCATCATTTCTCATCTCGTGTTTCACATCATGATTGCTGTTTATTGGACGGTGCAGCATAAAGCAAAAAGTAAGAACGCAAAGCTTCAAATCAAGTAGAACGAATCCTGGCGCGCCATGGTGAGACAAGAACTTTTAAAATGGGGGCCTGGTGGCAATGATTGCTGCCTGTTTTTCGAGGCTTGCCGAATAGCCATTTGAACGTTGAACCCCGACGGAGGTGAAGTTTCCTTCAATTTAGTGGCTTGGTATGAGCAAGAATTTAATTGATTATTTATCACCGGTAATTTAACTGTAGTATGCTGGTATTTTCTATCGTTTGGTATTAAAGCAGTTACAATTAACTTTGAATTTCACACTTTGTGAAAACTAATAGACGATTATGCGCTGTAAATAAAAGTGCGGTTTTTATTTTTTATTTGGGAGTTATTGTGTTTTGAAAATGAACTCGGATACATCGGCTGGCATTATTACAGATGTTCAAGGTAAACGAAATGTGGCTTGTGGATAAATGTGCACTTACGTATAAATTATTTGTATAAATAATATATACAGGGTGTTTCAGACTAAGATGCTAATCCGTTGAGGGATGATTCCTGGGTATGCTTCGCGAAGCAAATTCTTCTGGAGTGGGCCTATCGGCACTACACACTAAGATACAAGGTGTTTACGGAAGGACGTTTGGAAAAGTTTTTAATTTACTTAAGCTTTAATAACTCCTATACCGATTAAGAGAGAGCAACATAGTCAGGCTTGTTTTTTAGATAATTGTGTGTTATTTTTTTGATAAAAAGATCAGAAATTTGGGTGCCTCCATTTAGGAGATATAAGGTTCAAAGTCAATATTTTGCATCTGAGCCTCCCATATTTATCAGAAAAATGGGTTATGAATTGGATTTTTTTCTTGTGTTTTTGATGCACCAACCCATAACCTAAAATAGTTACATAGGCAAGAATGTTCTAGGTCGAAGACTTTTCCAGGTCGTGAGTTTTAATCGGAATTGGCGTTCTAACAACCAGGTACACA
This sequence comes from Thereva nobilitata, assembly GCA_963855945.1. Classification (NCBI taxonomy): domain Eukaryota; kingdom Metazoa; phylum Arthropoda; class Insecta; order Diptera; family Therevidae; genus Thereva; species Thereva nobilitata. The sequence goes on from OY979694.1 coordinate 111,019,037, forward strand.
ACTCCAGCCTTTTGTCAAAATCCGCAGTCAACAGTCCTTGTACAGATTTTCTGCATGTATCATCCTCCCAACCTTGTATCTAGACATATTACACTGCAATGACAAGCGGTTGATACTAATTGATGTATTACTTCTTGCAGCTTCCAGTATCCTTTCTTCTGCGTCAACGGTTTAACGTCCACTCGGCGCTTTGTAACTGATCCTGTTTCCCGAAGTCTTCGGAGTGTTACTGTGAATACTCTGGCGTCAGGTAGTCTATCAGGATATTTACGGGTGTATTCCAAACGTGCTGGTGTAGCATTTCCGTTGCAGAGCCCATAGATGAACACAATATCAGCATATTGTTCATTTGAAAAACGTGACATTTCGTTAATACTTTTTATACTCAACTTTCGCCTTATGTATGTACCTAGAATTAAATTATTAGAGGGGTTGTTTACATAATGACAGCTTTTTAGGTTTATTTCTATTTTTACCTGTCCCCATTAAAATTCCCTACTTGGAAAAGTATACGACCTAGATCCCCGTCCAAAAGTGCTGATCTAAAGAAAAGCTTACTTGATTTGGAACGGGTTTCATTCTAACGAGTTTACTAGATAATAGCAAAACTTATCAATTTAAGGTACTTGTCACACTTTCCGAAGTCTTTTAATTTAAACAAAAAACCCACTGGACCGAACATATTTTTGTTAATAAGCTCCGGACGGCACCTCAACCAAGTCGATACTTTTTTTTGGTTCGTGCGATATCGTGCAGGTAGAAAAGATCACTTGCGTCTTTTAAACAAAAACCAGAAAAAGTATTTCACAACTGACGAAACTTAACAAATTTCACAACTAACTGTCTCTTTCCAATGAACCCGTCTCTGATATTTTCCTTATAAATGGTTGCTCTGTCGTTGGCGGTAAATTAAATAAATTAAATTTAATTTTAATTTCGTCGGTATAACAAGCAAGAGCTCTCAAATTTGTTCGCTCAATTTATCTAAGTACCTGCCATCTAGTAGTCGATTATAGTTCAGTTAGATGTGCTTTCTTATGCAGCCTATCTACGGGCCACCTAGTTGCCCAAACTGAGTTGTTTTATTACTGAATCGAAGCGTGTTTGGGGCAGTTGGCAAACTGATTTGACAGTTGGAGTTTCAGTTGGGAAAAATCAAAATCTTTTAATTTTATGGGGGCGGGGACAAGAGTTTGGGCCACATCATATTTTTTTGTTGTTTTCTGTGCTTTGCTATGTTTTTTGTATTATACAGGGTGTTTCAGACTTAGATGCTAATCCGTTAAGGGGTGATTCCTAGGTATATTTGCAGAAAAAAATTGTTCTAGGAACCTCACTACCTTGGAAAGTATACGACCTAAGTCATTCTTGTGTATGCAACTATTTTAAGAAATGGTTTGGTGCATCAGAAACGCAAGAAAAATAATGCATTAAGAATTTTTGGGAGGTTCAGATGCAAAATATTGTTTTTAAACCTTTTAAACCAAGCCTAACTATGTTGCTCTGCAATAACCGGTAAAGGAGTTATTATCTAAGGTTTAAGTAAATTAAAATTTTTGCCAAACGTCTATTCGTAAACACCCTGTACCTTATTTGAAAATACCGATAGGCTCCCTTTCTAGACAAATTTTTTTCTCCAAATATACCCAGGAATCACACGAATTAGCATCTTAGTCTGAAACACCCTGTATTTAGAAGTTTAATTAATGTTATTTTACGGCGAAAACACATTTTTATAACTTATAGAAACTCTAATTTTTATTTAAATAATAAATAAAACCATTAAAAATAATACACCATTTTCTTGGACACAAAATGACGTCTGTCAATAATAACTTTCTGTGGTTGGTGGTGGTATCATTAGGAATACTCTCACCGTCAGTTGAGGGGAAATTATCGTTGTAAAAATAAAATTGAGAAAAACAAAACACAAAATTGGGATTAAGGTGCGTCCTTCCAGAGTGCTTCTATAATATATGAATTGGAAACGGTATATTCTTGTTACTTTTGGAAGCACTCGATTTATTTCCCGCTGAGTCAAAATAAACGAAAAAAAGGTTAAACTGATAATTTACCAGTGGCTGAAAATTGGTGCTGACCTTAAAAACAACATTATAAATAAAATGTCGATATTTCGCAACGATCGTTGGTGAGCAATATTTTTTATTCCACGTCTAAGGTCAAAAAATCAGTTTTTTACAAATTTCTCTTAAATCTTATCATAAAATTTGTAGGTAATGCGATTATGTACAAAAACGGATAGTAAATATTTTCCTGTACTAATTGCTATTCATGAAATATCGCCGTTTTAAAAATGTTAAATACTCAAATGCACTCTTTCGCGACTTTTATAGGTCATCAGACGTTCACGAAAATACTTTGTTGGATTACGTAGCTAATATTTTCAAGGTTGATTCCTGGGTATATTTGGAGAAAAAAATTGTTCTTGAGAGGGGGCTATCCCAAATATCCCTAAGATACAGGGTGTTTACGAAAAAAAAATTGTATGTTTTTAAATTACTTATACTTGAAAAACTCCTACACTAATTATCTTAGTATGTTGCTTTGTTGCTTGGGCTCATCTTTTAGGTAAATATGTATTCTTTAATTTGGGCAGAAACTTGAGTGACTTCGTGTAGAAGATGTGTTTGTAGGCTCAAATTGATACTTTGCATCTTGACTTCTCAAATTTCTTCGTTACTATTACCTAAAATATTTCCATACAGAATAATGAGGTAGTTTGGATAGTTTTCTAGGTAGTGAGTATAAACGTGAACAGTTAGTGGTCATTCAACTTCGGCATAATTCCCGTACAGCTGAAAACTGGTACAGACCTGAGAAACATCATTATAAATGAAATGGCAAAAGTCCGCAAAAATCCATCTTATGCAAAAAAAAAAATTGTTCAAGATCAAGGGAAAAGTCACGGTTTCGTAACTACCTCGTATTTTTTTATTATTATTTTTTTTAAAATTTTGTAGTGTTTTCGATTATCTACCAGCAAAGCCTCTGAGATTTTTTCGTACGAATTGCCATTCACGAGATATCGCAATTTTAAAAATTTAAAAGGCCAGATTCCACATCCCCTGCGAGGTAGAGTAGGCTAGACCGGGGTCAGTTGAAACAGGGTACGGTTGAAACAACACTTATAATTCAAAAACTATAAAGCTACTGACAGAATCAGGCGCAAACGCCGTGCGGACATTGGCTTCGCGGTATGTGGCGACTTTTCACTGACATGATGTTGCGGCGTCGGCGGCGCGCTCCGACTTTGAACACAACAACGAAATCAAAGTGACAAGTGGACGTGATTGAAAAAAAAATTGAAAAACCTGAATGATTTACATATAATTTTTCTATCCTACAGGGTTTGTCTTTTTTTTAGGTGCTAATTTAATTACCCCAATTTGGAAAAATAAAGATTTTCATTAAAAAATATAAAAATCAACAAATTTGCTATCACAGCCAACACCAACACACCACTCCAAACATATGCCCACCACCACGAAAACACGACTCAAATCACAAACATCTCTTGACACACGCGGCGGCAACGCGCAGAGAGTAGAAAGTAAAGCAACTTGCGCGGTGTGTGCGTAGCGTAAATCAGCATTTCGTTAGTGCGCATTTGAATACACTACTTCTATTCTCTCTGTCATTGCCCGCACGGCGTTTGCGCCTGTTTCTGTCAGCAGCTTAAGGGATAGCAGGCGGCATGCAAAGGATGAATGACACAGTTTTTGTGTGGGAACGTGTCCGTTAACATTCCATGTCACTTCACGTGCACCATACGCGAAAAATTGTTGTCATTGTGTTTTTGCGTCCAAAAGTAACTATTTTTACTTCTCTTCTTTTGTTTTTTAATCCCAAACTATTCCAGTTAAGGCTATTATAGTTTTTGAGGTAATAATTTTGGCTATTATCTTAAAATAGGTCTAATTCTTTTCTTTCTATAGGGTTCATTTTAGAAGTTATGACGACAAATTTTCTAAAAGAAGTACCGGGTACGTTTGTAACAATGTTTTCGTAGTGGGATGAAACGTTTCAACTGACCCCGTTACAACCGACCCCATGATTTCATTCATTATTATTTGGTTTATTTTTTTGGAGAGAAGTTTTTTTTTTCCTCATAATTAAAAATATCGTTGAATGGCCAATTATAAGATTTTGAATTAATAAATACCTAAGAAACGCCATTATTATTTTTAATTTTCTAGTGTTACAACTGACCCCAATCACTGTTACAACCGCCCCGGGCATGGGGTCGGTTGAAACATTTTCCCAATTTTTTTAAAATACCTCCAGATGGATTTGTAACGCAGATAATGTCATTATAAGCTCATCCATTTGTAGTCTGATAACTAAGGTTTAATTACCATACCCTGCCAAATACGCAGAGGTAAAAATGTTGTCACAAAAAGCGATTTTGCCGAAAATGGTTCAACCGTCCCCGGTCTACCCTACTTGTCGCATTTTTTTACCTCGGTTCCCCTGTTGGTATAATCTATGATGTACAATATTTGGATGAAATAAGTTTGATCGTTGTCGTTGTCCGCATCCTCCAAAGTTAGCCATTCATAAAACATATTGTAAAAATCCATGTGTTTATCTTTAATAAAAGTTTTTAACTGCTTTAAATTGACTATTTTTTCCTGTTGATGGGAAATTTTCCTGCAATATTGGCTAAATTTTCAGGTAATTGCACTCTCTGTGCTCCTGATGTTTCTAAAAGAAAGTTATGCTTTGATAAGCCGTCTATAAATTCTTGAACCGTGACAGAACATCTAGCGTCTGATTTATAGAAAAACAAGGTATAGAGGGTGTATCCGTTAAGTTTACAAAGCGGCCGGCAGTGGCTAGGTTTTGGATAGACGAACAAAAAATTGTATTGTAGGGGGGCGGGGCGGAAGTTTGAAGTTTTTTTTAGAGTTTTGCATATCATTCTGTATTTTTATAACCCTACAAACTATTTTCATGAATAAGGTATCACTGTATGCAGAATACTCCCACCTATCTGTAAAAGTGAAGGTTCTACCCTACCAACTTCCACAGTTAAGTAAAAATTTTGTTTCTTAACCAAAAATATCAACTTCAACTAACTTTTTCTCTAAAAATACGTAGTTACCCAATATTTTTTTTTCCAAAATTGGAAAGCTTGGACAATTTCCGATGAATAATGTCCGGACAATTTTTATGCTTACTTTTGAAGTTATAAGCAATTCTGATGTTAAAATTTGCGATACTGGCCGTATTACTAAAACCTCTCTCGTCTGCTGATATTTATACACCCAATTTATTTCAATAAAATTTCCCCAATTAACAGAATCTTGACACCCATGAAAGTGGCAAACATCTATAAAATATTCTGGTTCTTAACTAACTAACTGATTTTGCCTTATTGAGGATTTATAATGAGTGTCTAATAGATTTTCAATCCTTTGTCCTGTGCCGAATTTAGAACGAGCTTATCGACAGCTTTATGGAAATTATTTTTAAATCATTAAATCCTGAAGTCCGCTAAACGTTATTTTCAGTTGAGAATAAAATACAAGGCCAACAGGGAAATATGTGCTTATTTTGCAAACCGGTAAGCAAATTCGCTCTATCGTATAATTTAATATAAAAATGCCTAGTGCACATTTTATTTTCAGTTAAAATATGTACATAATATTGGTTTCAATCTCCCATTTTCAATTATGGATTTATTTTCCGTAAATGAACGCGAGCTAGGATTGCTGCAATAAATCGTCAATTATGCCAAAATTTTTACCATCAAACTCTTCCATAATATTTAAAAAACAAAAACAAACAAAAAAGCTAACACAAATTAATAATATGTTTTTAAAATACTCTACGAATTCTCTTTTAAAAATACTGTTTAAAATTACTTGCCCTATTTTTAATTCTTAAATATGGTCAATAATTATTCTTTTGGGTAAATATCCAGATTAACCTACCCCTCTCCGATTTTGATGAAATTTTCACACAATGCACAGTTAAGTATGCACAAATCAACTGTGTTTACAAAAAGTGTCGCTCAAGTCCCGTTTCGCTGTAATTCCACTTCAACGTACCGTAATTCCAATAATTGAACAGGTGATAACTCCTTTATTATTTCACCAATATTGATGAAATTTCTACACATTATATATTTTGACGGGAACAATTTAGTTTTGAAAAAAATGGTACTCATGCACCGTTATCTTTTTATTTAACTTAAATTGTCCACGTCAAAGTATATAATATAAAAATATACAATTGAAGAGCGATATTCCAAAACGTTCTAACTTCTTATGATGTAATTAGTGGGAAATAAAAAAAAACTTAGTACGATTTGATTGTGCATCCGTGTCTTTGAAGTGAAACCCCGTCGGAATTAGTATGATTTGTGATAAATGTTTATGGTGAATGCATAACTACTACGTCATAGATTGGAACGCAATACAATATTAAAATTAAACAAAAATTGACTTAGTACGTTTTGGAAAATCACTCTTCAATTATTGGAATTACGGTACTTTGAAGGGGGATTACAGCGTAACGGGACTTGAGCAACACTTTTTGTTAAGGTAGTTGATTTGTGCATATTCAACTGTACATTGTGTGAAAATTTCATCAAAATCGGAGAGGGGTAAGCTAATCTGGATATTTACCACGCGAGGGGCGTTCTCAAGTCCGTTAATGAAAATGATAGAGACCGATGTTTGTTTCGAAAATATCAAGAAATAATAAAAAATACCCTTCAATTGCACAATATTATTGTTAAAAATTATCAACAATAAATGAAAAATAATTTAATATTATGTGCCCAAATAAACACATACTTAACTTAAACTACACGGAGAAAATACGTTAGTTTTTATACGCTTTTAATTAACTTGCAATGTTTGTACGCTAGTTTGTTTAGGTCAAATATTCGGACTGAATTTTGACCCACTTTTATATAACCGATCAAATTCATATTTTGCACATATCATCACTATGATCTTTCACTATAACTGATAAGAGACTTGCTTGTGAGAGGGAATTTAACAGTACTGGCCAACGACCAAAAAACGACGAGGAAGGCAAGGCGGGAACTAAGCAAAGTAGACTCTCTAGTTTCGGACAGGCACAAGCCAGGCTGCAAATTCTAATTTCACAATAAAAGTTCAGTTATTTTTCAAAGAAGTTTTTTATATTTATTGTTAAGTTCAATTCCTCTACCCAATATTTACAATGTAAAAAAAGGCATTATCAGTAACATATAAAAATCTAAAAAGGTGACAATAAAAAGTGAGTGGAAGTTGAAAAAATTTTGATAAAAGGCAAAAACAAAACGTGAAAAGTGAAAATAAAACGCGAAAAAAGTCGAAAAGGATACGGTGCGAGGAAAGCAAGGCAAAATAATTAACGGGACAAGGAAACAGCAAGGAGGGAACAAAAAGGTAACAAAAAGATAAGTAAGTAAAAGCACATTTAAAAATTACGAAAATAATTAAAATTAGCATAAAAAGACAGTCGAATATAGTGTTAAATAACGTTTAAACGAGACGAAAAACTTAAATAAAAGATGGAAAACGAAAAGCAGTCAATATTTTACGAACACATTTTTTTTATGAATTTAAAAACTTTTAATTTAAAAAAAATTTATAGTGCATATTCGCTTAAATTTTTCATAAGGCAAGGTTTCAGAAGTTCCGCTACATACTTATATTTGTGTGTAAAGAAAATATCCTCTATGCAATGATTCATAGAATTACAAGATTCAGTGACTTTATAATGCCCAACGGGAATTTTTCGATACAGGGACCGGCATATTTTTATAACTGAAAGACTTTTATTATATTAGTACGAATATAAATTATTTTAGTTTACGGTGTAATGTTTTAAAGGTTCATTTATGTATGTTTCTTTGTATCACCATAGCTTCTAAACGCCTGAACTGATTGAAATGGCTGGGGTACCGTTAGAATCGTTTAATGAATCCGAGTAACATAAGGCTGCCAACCGTCCCGCATTAGGGGGGACAGTCCCGCATTTGCTTGTATTGTCCCCGTTAATAAAAGCATCCCACATTGTCCCCCAAACGTCAAATTTGTCCCTCAAGTCCCGCATCTAGTTTTTGTGCACATAGTATACTGTGCATCAGGTGGAAAGGACTAAGGAGACGGAAAAATATTAATACATATGAACAAACATTTGTGTTTATGCACATGATTGCATATGTACATGCAATGTTTTTCCGTCTAGGTAGTACGTTCTCTTCGTATTCCCTTGGCATATTAAGCAAGCGGCCCATACACTTAACCACGCAGTTTATCACGTGTGACGTCATGTCTGAGCGATAAATTGTGTGAACTGTCCGTTTTGAACTACAGTGCAAATCGGTTAACACGAAATCGTGGGGACAGGGCAAGGTTTTCGCGGTATCCGAATTTCGTACTAGCCGTTGGCTTTGAAATATGTTTATACATTGTATACAGGGTGTATTTAAACCAATACTATTTTTTCAAAATTAGAATACTTGGCGTATTTCCTATGAATAACGTCCACAGAATTTTTATATTTCGGCCTTTACTTTTGAAGTTATAAGCAATTTTGGTGTTAAAATTGGCTTTATTTGGTGCTTTTCGACATAAGATTAGGTGAAAAAGTACTAAAAAAGTCTAAGAGATTTCAAGTTTTTTCGTGTTAAACGATGAGCGTTTCGCCATAACAGAACAAATTCGCATGAAAAGTGCATTATGGGACCGGGACTGGACTTTTGTTTCATGTTAAGCAATATTTTGTGTTATCAGTTTTCGTGTTAAGTGAACTCCACCTGAGCTTCTGGACCCTCTTTTGCTCCGATAACTGCGCATACAACGAACTGACGAACCCACAAACTTTCAGTTCAGTTTATTGTACATGTTTTTTACACAGCTCAAGTGCCCAGTTAAAACTGAGAGTGTGTGTGTGGGTAAAGAGAGAAATTAGACTGTAATTCGGGAGTGCGCAACTAAAGCTCCATGAGTGAATGTAGAAAAGTAAGATTGCCATGTTGATTAGCGTATGGCTCTTGTCAGAGCCAGTTGTGTCTCAATGGTATGTCCGAGGATACAACCGTTGAATATGAGTTCACTTCACCGATGATGACGCCGACCACATTTCATTATTTTCTCCTGAGTTGATTGTAGATGAAGATGACAATATGGAAGAAGTGGAAATAGAAGAGATAGAGAGAAAATCAACAGAATTTTATCATTAGGCCTACGGGGGACACCATGTAAAAAACGCCCCTTCCATTCTCCCGCAGAGGTGGTGCGGAAACGAAAGCAGCACGATGACAAGACTTTTCAGCCCTATATCTCGAAAACTATTGGTTCCACGTAAATTCTGTATAGGACATTTTTATGCAAAACGTTATTGCCTACAAAAAAGCCCCCGTGTCATTTTTTCGAAAACCTAACCGTTTCGAAGTTATTCAAGCTCAAAGTTTCCAAAAATCACTTCGCTGAAAAAATATCTGGAATAATTCGTAAAGGCCAAAGTTTTCGAAAAAATTACAAAAGGGGTATTTTGTAGGCAGTAATGTTTTGTATTGTTATTTAAAAAAAAAAATTTCGAAAAAACCAATTTTTGAGTGATTTTTTGGACAAAAAGTGATATCTCCGGCGGCCATGTTTTTTTAGTGATTCCGAAATTGTTTTCTTAAAATGTCCGAGGAAGCTGTGGACCAATTTGCAGCCATTTTGGAATTTTGTCTCCTTTCGTGGTTTTTTTTTGCTAATTTCCCGGACTATATAGGCTTATTTTATTTTTTCATGATCGCATAGAAAAACCTCGTTCCGTCCCCCATTTCGATTTAGGAAAGTTGGCAGCCTTAGAGTAACATGGTCTAGGTTATTTTTTAAAAAAATAATATGGCGGCCGTCAAATGCAATTTACGTCACCCTCGATTTATTTTTGAAGTAAAAACTTCTTTAGGCACGTTGGGCTCTTTTATTCTGGGGTAAAAACTAAAAACTCGCGTTTCGCGCACTTTTATTGCGCATTTTTGTTGCGCACTTTTTCCTGCGCACTCACTTTGAGCGACATTTGTGGGAAAAATTTGCCTTCGGGAGTTTTAGTTTGTATAAACCCAGTCGGGAAAGGAAGAGCTTCTTCATTAAAGCTGAATGCCTGATTTTGTAAATACTATACATTACCAGCTGGCTTATTTTGTTAATTACAATTATCGTAGAAATGTCATACCCATGAAGGGTTTAACAATTGGCCCAGTAATGGACCAGTACTGGGTGCCAGTTAGCCAGTAATGGTGCAATAACACCACCCATGACTGGCCCACTACAGCAAAAATGCTGGATTATAACTTCGGCCCAATACTGGCCACTTGTAATGGCTCACGATACTGGGCCAGCAAAGACCGCCAAGGATAAAAAAAATTTAGTTTTTTGAAATTAATAATTAGTTGATTAGTTGATGAATTTAATAATGAGTTGGGAAATTCTGATTTTCGATGTAATGTAAGGAAGTATACTATAGTGCAACGTTTTAACGTTGCTTACGGCCTCCCCCACGATCAGGTGGCAATATCAGGTATCAATATGTTCGGCTTCGAAAACTTAGCAAAACAATATACTATTTTATTTTAATATATGATATAGTTTAGTTAGACCCCCCACTCTTGAAGAGTAGAAGAAATACGCATTAACTGTAGACTCAATCAACATTTTAAAATATATGACATTAACGGCTGCCATCGTTGTACCAAGCGTGGCCCAATAAAAATTACCGAGTCTTGGCCGACCGATGACAACCATACTTTGGCCAATCATTGGCTCCGTTGTGAGATCTGGCAAAACCTACATGAGTTCAGGGCCCCTAGGCGATTAGTATGCAGGGATATGGGGTTTTAACTTTTTGGGTTTCAATCTATTCTCGGGGCCCCCTTTAGTCGGGGGCCCGGGGCAATTCGTCCCAGTTGCCCCCCCCCATGTGGCGGGCATGTATAGATATACATATACATAGATATAGATATACACATATATATATATTATTAGAACAATTTCATATTTTATTGTAGTATCACAGCAATAACATAAACTTAAATGGAATATTCATAAACAAAATTTATTGATCCTAATAATATTACGATTGATTTGGAAATATTGAGTGGGCGGGCCACAGAAGTTTTCACTTCCAACGTGTGGTCCTACGCACACTCATATTTTTTTTTGAAGCGAACCTTTTTTACGAACGTTTTATGGGGAGTAAGGTCCAATTGTAATGAACGTATCCCCATCACACAATTTAGACCTAAAAGATTATAATGAACGCATTCAAGCGGATTCGGTCGGGTTTGACCGTAGTCGTTTTTAAAAGATTAGAAATTGCCGCATTGAAATGTCAAAAATTTGATAATCATAACCTTAAAACTATAAGTGCAAAAATGTTTACCGGCGAACAACTCTTCCACGAGGTTAAAATTTATGAGATTATTTATAATAAAGCCAAAAGTGGCTATAAAAACAACAAAATCCTTTAAGTGAACTCAAACGTAAATTTTTTTGCACTCTTTACAACAAACCTTGACGTTTTAATCCGAGCAGATGTGTTATTATAAAACTAGTCAATTTCCTATCCGACCCAATGTCTTTTTTGACATTCCAATGCGCTCAAATCCGGTCATTACAATTGGGCCTTAAACCTAGAAAAATCGTCACCGTTAACTTTAAATTTTTTAAAAAAGTAGGTACTAGTCCAGGGAAATTAGACATTTTATTTGTATTGGGAAAAGTTCCGGGAAAGCTTAATTTTGGTATGGACATTGATATTATTGTTCTAAAGAAAATGTCAAAAGTCCCCATCGATGTGAGATCCGGACACAATTTTACGCGCGGTCAAAGGTCACCAAAAGCGGGTTTTCGCAAATAATTCAGTAATGCTCACTTTTACAAAAGAGTTATGTGAATAAAATTTGTAGCTTACGCAATTTCCTACAAAAAATATTTTATAACTTTTTCTTGTAATATATTTTGATTTACAAATTTTGATATTTGATATTTCTCAAGAAACGTGCACTCCTTTGCACGCCACTTTCGAGGTGGTGTAAAAGGTGCGTTTTTTCACTTGGTGCCCCCAGTAGGCGTAATCCGCCCTTGTAAGAGGTGCATTAGTATTGAATATTATTTCCTTTCATCCTCGGATATTCTCTTTGATGGACCCAACAAATAAAGAAAAATTCCTTTCGAATGCAAACAAACACCGATTCATTTCTATGTACTGTGAAAAATTTGCTAATATCAATGTAATAATCTTAAAATGATGCTGCAGTTCTCTCACCATTGAAACAGCAATCGAAGAATCCGATAGAAGAACATGTATTGTTATGTTATGGGTGAAGACATAGACCTATTAGTTATATTGATTTCACGAACTTCTGTTAATAAAATCATTTGTTTTTTGAAACCTGGAAAAGCAAAAATAGAATCAAAAATGTATTTTTCACAAAGTTTGAACTCATATGCAAAGTGTCACGATCACGTTTTATTTTTACATGCAATAACAGGTTGCAACTTTATTTCAGCAATTTTTAAGAAAGGGAAAATGAATGTCTTCAAATTATTCGAAAGAAAAGAGGAATTAATAAATTACGCAGGCATATTTAGTATGACAGATTGTTCTTCAGATGTGGTCTTCAACGATGGAATTCGTTTTCTCCTGGCTAAGTATCAAGATCCAGTAAAAGAAGTAACTATTGTTGCTCACAGATATTCATGTTTTATAAGATCTACACAGCTCAAAAAACCTGTTCAATTATCTACTTTTCCGCCATCTTCTAGTGCTGCTCGGCAACATTTATATCGGGTCTATTACCAAGTTCAATTATGGCTTGGCAACAAGCTCACTCCTGAAGATTGCGGATGAGAATTCAGGGATAACATTTTGGAGCCCATTCAAAATCTGCTCCCACCTGCTCCAGACATTCTCCTAAAGGAGGATATTTAGAAACACTTTTTGTTTTAGCATTTTGAAAATATTTAGGAAATGGGGGGAAAACAGGAAAAAACAGTATGATGCATTTATGGACTTTTGCGCTAACGTCACGCCTAGATATTTTGCTGTATTCTCGTACGGAACTACTTGCTGGTTGATGTTTACTGGCTTGTAGTTGATACGTTTATTGGTGAAATCAATGTGCACAGATTTAGTCTCATTAAGTTTAATTCGCTATTTGTTGGTCCAGCGGTGTATCTCGACTAGGGATGTTACGAATGTCATATTTTTCACATTCGCGAATGCGAATGCGAATGCGAATGTTCGGAATGCGAATCTGCGAATGCGAATGCGAATGCGAATGTTTAAGAAAAGCATTAAAAAAACTTTAATTAAATTAATTCATCATTTTTATTGCTTATAATAGGATATAAGAAAATATTATAATAATAGACAGTAATAGTATTCTTTCTTGTATTTAATAACTAAATTAATTCATCATTTTTATTACTTATAATAAGATATAAAAAAATATTAAAATAATAGACAGTAATAGTATTCTTTCTTGTATTTAATAACTAAATTAATTCATTATTTTTATTACTTATAATAAGATATAAAAAAATATTAAAATAAAATTAATAATCAAAGTTCAGGAGAGGAATATTATATTTCAAAAAAAGCAATTTTGCCGCTTTTTCGCCCATGAGGCGATTTCTAAGGGGCTCATATATAAGGCCAGCTGCACTGAATAATTGCTCACTCGGAACGCTGGCCGGTGGAGCGCTGAGATATTTTCGAGCAAGATCTGTCAATTTGTCGTATTTTAGTTTTGTTTTCCACCAGTCCAGAGGGTTTTCATCGAGAGACGGTCGCTTTTCTTTAAGGTAGGCCTTTAATTGGGCTTTAATTTCACAGGTTATAGTGACTCCAGATTCTACATCGGAACCGGAACCTTCGCTTTCGGTTGAGGAATCTAGGATTCCTGCCAGATTGCTTATAAGACTTTTAGCACTTGTTGAAGGCTCATTAATGCTGCTTGCTAAATTCTTCAATCTTTTAGCGCCTGAAGCTGAATGCCGATCATTATCACCATCCCGGTTAGACAGACTTAGAGCCAATTCAACAATATCAGTGTTGACTTTTTCTTTCACAATATCACTAAAAAATTTATGCTTGTATCGTGGGTCCAGGAATGTCGAGATTGTGAACAAAGAATCATTCTCCAGGTTGCAAAACTTCTTGTTTATTTCGCTTTTAATTACTTGAATCAAGCTCATTATAATATTAGCAACGGCGTCGCCCTCAGTAGGTATTTTTATGTCATCAAGAGTTTTTTTTAATGTGTAAATAATCGGAATCACGGACGAAATCAAAGCGTGTGAGCTGCTCAAGTTGCATGTAGCTTCTTCAAACGGCTTAAGAACTGTTACGCAATACTCCATAGCTTTCCATTCTTCGGCTGACATGTTGGAAATGTTATTGTCGTTAGCATACAAGCACAAAGCATCTTTTAGTTTTAAACACCTTTCGAACAAATGAAACGTGCTATTCCATCTCGTTGTACAGTCTCCAATGACAGTTAGTGGAATTTGATCTGGGTTCAGTCGCTGTTGGATTTTGGCTAATTGACCTTGGGCAATAGTCGAATGATTAAAATGAGTGGAGATCTTTTTACATTTCTGAATCATATTCACCAGAAACTCTTGAGAGTTCAATCCATTCTTAATATTTGTCTGTAACTTATGAGCAGTACAGTCTACATCGTTAAACCCGGCCAATCTCATAGCACGCTTCATATTTGAGCCCTCATCTCTCACCATGCAGTGTACTTGCTCCTTAGTTATATTCCATTCCTCCAGCATTGATTCAAATTTCTTTGTGATAGCATCACCAGTGTGCCTGTCTTCGAATTCCTCGCACTTTAAAACAACGTTTAAGCGGTTGAAGTGGGCCGTTATGCCGTGACAGGTTAGGCTGAGAAGTGATACATTCGCACTTGGTTCTGACCATATATCAGTCGTGAATGACATAAATTTGAAATCTGCTAACAGAACCTTGATTTTTTCAGCGACTTTGCCGTACAAAACTTGACAGGTATGTTCAGTAAAAAAATTACGACCTTTTAAAGTATATTGAGGCGCGACTAACTGCATCAATCTTCGAAAACCTACGCCTTCAACAAAGTTAAATGGCAAGTGTTGTAATGCGATCATTTCGCTTATTCGGTGGTCGATTTTTTGCGATAATGGATGTTTGTTGTCCCATTGCTTCTTTTTCATTAGAGTTTCTTCGATAGATAATTGTTTGGTTACCTCTTTTAGTGGAGTTTCTTGTGGTTTATCCAGTTTTTTAGCCTGGTCGTCCGCTTCAGTATGGATCAGCATTTTATATTCCTTAGAATGAACGGTTTTCAAATGTGTTCGCAAAGCCGAAGTTGTACGCCCAATTGTGGAATAACTTTTCTGACAAACTTTGCATTTCGCGTGGTCTCGATCTATAGGCGTAAAAAATCGCCATATTTCACTTTTCTTTCCCGGTGCCATGGGAAAAACTTTCAAAATAGCTGAAAACTGTTCTAAACACACAAACTATTTATTTGTTAACGTAATGATTAGTTACAACTGACTGTCAACTAAAACAAAAGAAGCTCAACTAAGCAAGCAATCTCAAACAATTGTCTTAGCGTACCCTGCAAACATTTACATTCGGAAACGATTCGAGAACGACACGCAAAAGCGAGAGCTTGCTTCGAACTCGGACTCGTAAACGACTCGTAAACGAATTCGAAGGCAATAAAAGCGGAGCAAGATATCGAAACCAATGTACTAGGAAAGCTTTTATGGTGGGTTTTGAAGCTTTTCTCGTACCTTTCGCAAGCAGTTTTCGAATCGAGAATGGTTCGAGAAAGCGAGCCTCCGAGAAAAGCCGAGAAATTGTTTGCAGGGTAATTACAAATTTTAAGCCGACGTTTCATATATTAAAGAAAAGCCATAAGTGTTGGTCGGTTTTGAAACACGTGATGCCTGCCTGCGTGCTATGCGCATGCGTAAATCGTCGAAGAGCAAGAGACGCGGGGCTGGTAGAGGCGAGACGAGGGGCTGGTATATGCAAAACACGTCACGACCTGCACGCTGCACACATTGGTGCAAATTGCACTCTCCATCACCAGAGCCGGCTTTAGATGGTTTGGTATTAAAGACATTTGTTTTTAGATAAATTGCCTATGTTATTATGCTCATTAGTATTAATAGTAGTAACAGTTTATCTAGTATATGCCTCCTATTCTACTTGTGAGATTGATTTAGCGAGGGGACCCTCTTTTTTTTCTTTAAGCCCCAAGACAATAGATGCAAAAGTATAATAAAGCGCCCTTGTCGGCTGTCTTTTACTTTTTTCAAACAAAAGTGTTTACCTCCTATGCACATCCAGAATTGTGTCTCGGCGGTAGTGGCGGCGCCCGTGTTCGACCTCCCCTAAAGCCGGTGCTGTCCAGTCCAGGCATTACACTAAACATTCATTTTTCTACCTCTTTTTCGTGTAACGATTATGATGCATATGTAGGTGTACAATAAATGCGAATGAGAAGGGGTATTTCTCATTGTTTTCTCAGCCCCCGAGCACGTTATATTTGCGTTAGTGTGAAGGATGGATGATTCTGACAAATTTTCTGAGGCACAAGTGAGGAAAAAACACACACTTCCCTGTGACCCCTTGTCAATAAACCGGGTTTGTGTATGGAACTTGCGACATTCGCATTCGCACATTCGCATTCTTCGATGCGAATGCGAATGTCTATGCGAATGTTTAAAATGATGCGAATCATTCGCATAAGCGAATGCGAATGCGAACATTCGTAACATCCCTAATCTCGACAATCGCAGATTGTAGTTTTTTGGTATACTCATTATTGTTGTTACCAATGGCCAAGATTGCAGTGTCATCGGCGAAAGTCGCAACAACGTTTTGACTGAATGCAGGTAGGTCATTGGTGTATAGGAGATAGAGGGTTGGTCCCAGTACACTGCATTGTGGTACACCTGCTTGAATTTTCTTTAGATTAGAATACGCGTCTGCTTGCTTAACTCTGAAGTATCTTTCTGAAATATACGTTTGGAGTATTTGCGAGTATTCTGCAGGAAGGAGCATTTTGAGTTTGTAATTTAATCCCTCATGCCAGACCTGATCAAAAGCCTGCGCAACATCCAAAAATATTGCTGAGCAAACCTTCTTTTCTTCCAACGTTTGTTCAATAACATTAGTGATTCGGTGAACCTGGTCGATCGTGGAATGTTGACTCTGAAAACCAAACTGGTGATCCGGGATTAGATGTTTCTCTTGAATGATAGGTTTTAGTCTTTTCAGTAGAAGCTTTTCAAATAATTTTGACACAACCGGTAATAATGATATTGGCCGATATGAAGTTGCTTCGTGAGGTGGTTTGCCAGATTTGGAAATCATTATGACTTCAGCTACCTTCCACATTTGTGGTACGTATTTTAACCGAAACGATGCATTCAATAAGTTTGTAATTCTAGATGTTCTTCACTTTGTAGTGGCACTTCCAATTGAATCCTTTCGCCTAATATCATCCTGAAACTTTCCCAATCTGTTCTTTTATTTATTAATGCAGGGTTACATGACTTCTGGATGATGCTCTCACTTAGGCTTAACACAATCGCTGAATGATATGAATTAAGTTCCAAATTATCTTCTATTTGCATATAATTAGCAGATATATTTCTGAAGCCTTGCTGTCGCATAGAACAGAAACAGAATTCAATACAATACATTTGCGGCAGAAACAGAAACAGAATTCTGTGATTTTTCTGTTGCTGACAACAGAAACAGAATTCAGTACACTTGCAGCAGAAAGAGTAACAAGAAGAACGCAAACAAGAGAAACGCGCGAAGCATCCGGCCGAAAATTGATGAATTAAGTGAAATATTTATTAACTTAGGTGTGCACGCCGTACTTTTTAGTGAAAGCTGGCTTAATCAATCCATTCCTTCCTCCTTGGTATCCATTGCAGGATATAAAGTATTCCGCAATGATCGCCAAGGGCGCATTGGAGGCGGAGTTGCTATTTATGTGCGTGATCACTTAAACTCCAAACCAGTTGCGTTCTCTAAGCACTCGGGTATCGAATTCATATGCATCGAAATCTCTACTGCTTCTGATAAACTCCTTCTTGTTTGTGTTTATTCTCCTCCTGGGCTTTTTAACCCTGTTAACGTTCGAGAACTCAGCGACACGCTTGAGCTCCTCTCTCGTACGTATAAAAACATCTTGGTTGGCGGTGATTTCAACGTCAACTTAATAAAGAAATCTACACTACAAAATTATTTTGTGTATACTATGCACACTCTTAGTTTGAATCCTATCAATGTTCTCCCCACATATTTTAACTGTAGGGCACCCTCCTTGCTCGATGTGTTCCTTACCAATGATCTTAGCTCCATCATCTTTCTAAATCAAATTTCTCCCCCTAGTTACCTGGATCACGATATTTTATTCGTTTGCCATAGCTTCTTCGTTGACCCGCCTCCTGTGACCACTCTCACTTATCGTGACTTCTCCAATATTGACCAAGAACGCCTCGTTCAGAGGTGTCTTTGTCTACCCTGGTCTAACGTATTTGCTATGACTGATGTTGATGCTAAAGTTATTGAATTCAATCGGATATTGCTTGATCTATTTGATGAGTTCGTCCCTTTGCGTAGCAAAATGTGTTTAGCTAAATCTAAGCCTTGGTTCACCGCGGAAATAAAATCGCTTATTGCTGAAAGAGAGTTTCTTTATCGCAGGTCCAGAAAAGTCAGAAGTGCTCTAGCTATTAGATCTTTTAAACGTATAAGGAACTTAGTCGTCGCCAAAATTAAGGAAGCTAAGAGAAACTTTTATGCTCGCAAACTTGATCCCGCCCTTCCTGCAAAAACTATCTGGAATAATTTGCGTCACTTAGGCGTTCACTCTAAAAATGCAACCGCTGCCCACACTCTCTGCCCTGAAACTTTTAACCAATATTTTGTCGCCAGTCATATGGTAAGTGAGATTATTACCCCTCCTGTGGCTTCTCTGGGTGGCTTCTACTTTCGCTGTGTCGACTCCCTCGAGGTAATGTCTGCTCTAAAATCAATCAAATCTAATGCGACTGGTAGTGATAACATCCTTCCCAGGTTCTTAAATATGATCACACCTTGCCTCTTACCTGTTATTACTCACTTATTTAACGCTTGCCTCACTGTATCTAAATTTCCCTCGGCGTGGAAGCTTGCCTTGATTATGCCAATCCCCAAGTGCCCGTCCCCTACTTGCCCCTCGGATTTCCGGCCTATCAGTATCCTCCCTTTTTTGGCAAAGGCTCTCGAAAAGCTGATAGCGTCTCAAATACTTGAGCATTGTGAACTTCAGCAAATAATAAATGTATGGCAATCTGGCTTCCGCAAGCGTCATAGCTGTGAGTCTGCCCTCCTTAAAGTTACTTCCGATATCCGTCAGTACCTTGATGAGCATCATGTTTGCTGCCTGGTGCTACTTGATTTCTCTAAAACGTTCGATAGTGTTAACCACGCCTTGCTTCTGCAAAAACTTTCCCAGCAAGTAAACTTTTCCCCTTCTGCTCTCAACCTGATGCAAAGCTTTCTAACCAACCGTTCTCAGAAAGTCGTGCTCGGCACCAATTGTTCTTCGATTGCCTCACTTCATGCTGGCGTCCCCCAAGGCTCCATCCTCGGGCCTCTCCTATTCAGTATTTTCATTAATGATCTTCCTTTAGTAATTAATGACTCCAAGATTCACATGTACGCAGATGATGTGCAACTCTATATTTCGGCACCAAAAGATCAGTTTGAAAGATGTATTGAGAAGCTAGCCGCCGAACTCCAGCATATTTGCAACTGGTCTTCTTTGAACCTTCTACAACTCAATCCTCTGAAATCCCATTATATCCTCTTCTCCCATTCTCCCACTGTTCGTCGTGACTTCCCTGATATTGCTATTGCTTTAAATGGAGTCCCTCTCGACTGCGTTGGTAGTGTGAGAAATCTTGGAATCGTCCTGAATAGTGGTATGACCTGTTGCGATCACGTCAGTTATACTCTTCGTAAAACTTACGGGCAACTATCTAAACTTAGGCTCCACTGTGGTCTGCTCAGTAGGGCTCTCCGTATGAACTTAGTGAAAACTCTACTCCTCCCTCATTTAATGCATGGCCTTTCCATTTTCCCTTCTCTTGATTCCTCCTGCGCCCGTAAGATCAATATTGCCTTCAATGATTGCGCACGTTTCATCCACAAATTACGCCGTTTTGATCATATCACACCCTATTCTAATTTGGTTTTAGGCTGCTCGTTTAGTGATTACCGCGAGTTTCGGCTTCTTCGTCTACTTCATGATATCCTTCATCATCACAAACCTGGCTACCTTCAACAGTTTGTGCAGCCTTCGCAATCTCTAAGAAACAATAACTTAATTATTCCACGTTTCCGCACGCTAATTGGTCAACGTTCTTTCTTTGTCGTCGCAGCTCTGCTTTGGAATTCTCTCCCAATTGATTTGCAACGCGTGGATTCAGCGCCCATCTTCAGAAAGCGTCTTTTCAATCTCCTAACTAATAGGACAGTTTAGAGCACGAACGCATACTTTTGCACTTTTCTCTTATCATTTAACTTCTTCTTTTCTGCTTTTCTTTTCTCTTTTTTTTCTCCTTTTTATATTTCTTCATCTATCCTAGTATTTTGATTTCATATTTTTTTTTTATATTTTTTTATATTTTGTTACTTTTTTTTTGTTTTTTATTATATTATTTTTGTATTGCTTTTTTTATTTTTTGCTATGTATTACTCTTGTTAGTTCCTCAGTTTTATCAATGTACTAGTTATAAGATTTCTATCTTTTGTACATGTTTTGCCTAATAAAAATGAAATGAAATGAAAAATGAAAGTACTTTTGACTTGTTTCTGTTGTTGTCCACAGACAGAAATGACAAAAAATCACATTAAAGCCGGTTTTAAGTATCTACCATTAGCGCCATTATTTTTGTCATGATCCCACTTACTTTCGATTGTAATCATTTTTATTTTGGAAAAAACGAAAAAAAAACTTGTCGAAAAAGATTTGAATAGAATTCCGAAGTCACTAATTCACATTCGAATTTAATACCTGCATCGTTGGGTATTTGATTCTTACATGCTTCCCATCGATCGCACCACAGCAATTAGGAAAGTTCCATTTGAGGAAGAAATCATCGATGACTTGTTATTTAGCCGTTGGTGTTGGTATCGCTCTTTCGGGAAAATGAGTGATGGCTCAACCAAGACATTTCCCGACAATTTGACCGATTGTTGAATGATGGACTCTATATTGAAATACCAAAGACCTTAAAGTTTCACCAGTTGCCAAGTATTGCAATGTCATACACAATTTGTGATGCAGACTTATTGGTTTCGGTAGCCAAGTTGTGGGCATACATTCAAGATCTTCTTTCAAGTTCCAACAGTTTAGAAAAACAAAAGGGCTGAGTCGAAAATAGTGTCTGAACTTCGTATCATCTTCGATTAAATGTCGATCAATCAAAATGTTCACTGCACCTCTACAACTATTTTTTCGGTACAATTTATGAGGACCTTTTCTGTTTTCCTTGAGCAAAAAAAGAAGAGCGACCAAAACTCGGAAATCGTCTTCAAAAATATAAGGGGTCATCCATAAATTACGTGAGGCGTTTAGGAGGGGGAGGGGGTCGAGCCGAATCTCACCAAATCTCACATGGGGGAGGGAGGGGGTCTCGGCAAATATCACGTAATTTTTTTTCCGCAAGAAACAGTGTAAAAATGCGAGAAAACTGGGTTAAATTAATAGTACAGGTAAATTAATCCGAAAAAAGCGACATACATAGCAGAAATAATTAGGTTGGCAGAGAGCTTCTTTTTAGGGTTCTTAATAAGGGGTTATAACGTCTACTGATTTGCTACCCCGGAAACCCACTTTTTAGGGGGTTTTAGCGCTCAAAATGGATATATTCGATTTTTATGCAATTTTTTTGCAATATTTCTTAATATCTTTTTGTTTTCTTCAATTTTAAGTACAATATCTTTAAATGAGAAAATCTTTAAAATCGTCATTTTGGATCCGCACTTAGATATCATTCACGAAAATCTTGGTGCAGTATCAGATGATCATGGTGAAAGGTTTTATCAATATATATTGCACATGGAGAAGGAATAATGAATCCATTACCTAAAAAGGATACGTGATACCATTACTATATTTCGATTCAATCCCAATTGGGTGTAAACATTTTGCCACTGCCGTTTACTCTGTATTTGTTCACTGTTTCAAATTCCATCCAACTGGAACATCCAAAATAAGTAATGAAAATATTTCAAATATGTATCTGGGAATGAAGAAAGTGGCCCTAGAAAAACTGGGAATGTAACTTATGCATTGACTTGTAAGACCCTTTTTTAGACAGATTGCGATCCTACACTGAACTAAGCTGGAACAAAAAAAGGCCCAGAAGCCCAATTGAAAAACCTGGAACCTAAGTCCCTCCTAAGTATCTCAAGTGCATAATGTACCTAATCCTACTGCAACATAGAGATTATATTAAGAATCGGCTGTTTTCGCATCAGTCAGAACACCTGCTATCGGCGGTGCATTGTCACTATACAAAAAGCAGACGTTTACATCAGGCGACTTAATTCGTCATCTGAGCATCTTACAGGGTTCGAATTTTGAATCGACAACCAACTGCTCTGATATTCTCGAGGCCAAGATAGATTTTCAAAACCTTTTGTTACGAATATTGAAAGCTGTGAAGAATGAAGTCTATGGCCCTTCGCAGACTTCTCCAGAATTTAAAACCGGTTTTAATATGAGTTCAATAGTACACTCGGAACTCACTTTTCTCCATAATTTTCGTGTAACGATTGTAATGCCTATGGAGTAGTGTGGGGTGCAAGCACAGCGAAGCAGCTTTGCCGAGAACGAAAACATGCTTGTGTTAGTGTAATGGACGGTGAAACCAGAAAATGTTTGGGGGAACAAATGATGGAAAATTATGGAAGAAAAACTGTCTTCCCTGCGACCCCTTGCCTATAAAACCGGTTTTTGTTTTGATGTTATGGACAAGTGTGCGGAAGGCCTAACAGATCCGCACTTCTTGAGTCTATATCCTTGTGTACAGGCGGCTCAAACGCCAATTTGAGAAGACTCCTCCTTTCTAAGACCAGGGTCATTCAGTCACGGGCTTTTTACCCTAAAGTGCCATTTATACAAGAATGATCCGAAGTTTGTATATCTCCACCTTTACAATAACATTGTGAATGACTATGCATGCCATAATTATATGTTTTTCCAAAGTCAACCATCAAAATAATGTAAAATTCTACATTTTTGAAGTGAAAACTTCTATAGGCACGTTGGGCACTTTTTGGTCTGGGGAAAAAACTAAAAACTCGCGTCACGCGCACTTTTTTGTGTGCCATCACGCGCACGTACCATCACGTGAGAAAAATGTTTCCTTTGGGGGTTTTAGTTTTAATTATGTAGTATGAATTATATATTATATATTAAATATTATATATTAAATCTTATATATTGAATATTATATATTTAATATTATATATGCATTAAATATTATATATTAAGTATTGTGTTTATGGACTATGTACTGTATACTACGTACTATGAACTATGTACTAATTATTATGTTCTATGTGCTATGTATTATGAATTATGTAGTATGTACTATGTACTATGCACTATGTACTATGCACTATGTATTGTGTACTATGTACTGCACACTATTTACTATGTACTGTATATTATGCAATATTTACTATGTACTATATACTATGTACTATGTATTATGTCCTATGTACTATTTACAATGCATTATGTATTATATACTATGTACTATTTACTATGCACTATGTACTGTATATTATGCACTATTTACTATGTACTATATACTATGTATTATGTACTATGTACTATGTTCTATGTACTATGTACAATGCATTATGTATTATATACTATGTACTATTTACTATGCACTATGTACTGTATATTATGCTTATTTATTATGTACTATATACTATGTATTATATACTATGTACTATGTATTATGTCCTATGTACTATGTACAATGCATTATGTATTATATACTCTGTACTATTTACTATGCACTATGTACTGTATATTATGCACTATTTACTATGTACTATATACTATGTATTATGTACTATGTACTATGTTCTATGTACTATGTACAATGCATTATGTATTATATACTATGTACTATTTACTATGCACTATGTACTGTATATTATGCTTATTTACTATGTACTATATACTATGTATTATGTACTATGTACTATGTATTATGTCCTATGAACTATGTACAATGCATTATGTATTATATACTATGTACTATTTACTATAACTATCTACTGTATATTATGCACTATTTACTATGTACTATATACTATGTATTATGTACTATGTACTATGTTCTATGTAATATGTACAATGCATTATGTATTATATACTATGTACTATTTACGATGCACTATGTACTGTATATTATGCTTATTTACTATGTACTATATACTATGTATTATGTACTATGTACTATGTATTATGTCCTATGTACTATGCACAATGCATTATGTATTATATACTATGTACTATTTACTATGCACTATGTACTGTATATTATGCACTATTTACTATGTACTATATACTATGTATTATTTACTATGTACTATGTTCTATGTACTATGTACAATGCATTATGTATTATATACTCTGTACTATTTACTATGTACTATGTACTGGGAGCGCTGTTCAGGGGAGCTTACTTTGAGCACTGTTAAATATGCTCCCGAGGGAGCATTACCAGAGCTTTCATAAATTTTATAGAAAGAAGAAAATGAGCGATTATCTTGATGACGATAAAGAGTGGCATTAGCATACACAATGGACCGGCTCCCGTTCGATACGAAGGACAAGCAGCTTTAAAAGTGGTTAGAATTTAGTTGGGGGACTGCTTTCATAAAACCACACTCGCGGAAAAGGCAATTGTAAAAGATAAACAAAATAAAAGCTTTTCGATACCAGGATCACATATCCACAGGCGTCCATGAAAATTCTTTATTAAAAACCTTTTTTATAATGCTCCTAGAACGCTTTTGAAGGAGCATAAAAACGTATGCTCCCCTGCAATGACATGCAATGTTAAAAAGTATATGGAACTGGAGCGTAACGGGAGCGCTGTAAGCTTTTTAAGCAGTGCTCAAACAGCGCTATTGGAGCCCTCCATTTCCCGCTGGGTATATACAGTGGCTCACAGTGAAAATCGTCCGCCTTACGAGTAAGAGGAATTAAGTATTTTTTTTCATCTAGCTCTCAACAAATCCAAATAAGAATTTACATAACTAAGTTTTTCATTTCTTTTCTTCAAAATAATAACGAAAAATTATGAAATTAATCAATAACAAAAACGGGAAAAATTCAAATTTCCGGAAAGGTCATATTTCTATCTCACAATGAAAATCGTCCATAACACTCAATACTAAGAAATGTCGTCCATAACACTCAATACTAAGAAAGTTGTCCTCCTTATGCTGTAATTACTGCTAGAAGCCTGTTCGGCATTGAATTTACTAATTTTTAGTATACTTAGGATTAATTCTAGCCCATTCCTGCTTGAGTACATTTTCAAGGTCTTTCTGCGAGGTAATATTGTCTTACCAATGCTCCTGTCAGGTGTATCCCATAAATTCTATTAAAATTTAAGTTAGGGGATTGGGGAGGAACGGGGAAAACTGTTTTACAATTGTAATATCAGCCAATAGCGTTCAACGTCTGAGGTATGCTTAGGGCCATTATACTGATAGAATGCAAACCCAGCAGTAATACTTAGAAGTTGCGCACTCTGGTGCACATTTCTTTTTAGAATATCAAGCTAAACCATTGCATCCACTGTTCCTCGGATGAACTCAAGGTTGCCAGTGCCATTTGCCGCCATACACCTCCATACGATACCAAACAACCGAGTATTGCAATTCGTTCTTTAGTAGTCTCTCATTATAAGGCGGGAAAAAGTCACAGAGAAATGGCAGATTGTTGGAAAAAGTCGAACAACTGTCCAATATATTATTAAAAGGTGTGAAGAAAGTGGTAGAATAGCAAGCAAGCCAAAAAACAGTACCAGAAAAGTATTTCCCAACAAGTTGATTTTTCAAATTTTGGTGGTAGTTTTAACCCCTTAAGGGTTGAAAATAATTTATTTTTGCCTGACAATACGCATGCAATCCAATTTGAAGCACAAACTTGAAAAAGAAAATTTACAATTTTTTTATTTTCAGTCGATTTAGGTGTAGTTTTAACCCTTTAGGATCATCCCTTATCATAAAGTTCAGCTTGATTTAGTATAAATCAACCATCTTCGCAAATAAATATTGAAAAAGTGCATTTTATCGGATTATTTTTCATTATTATTGAAATTGTCGCGAAAAAAAACCTTAAAAAGGGGTGTTTTTGCGTTTTTAAGGGGGACGCCTATATTTTAGGACCGACGGACCCCGATTTTCGTGATCAGCGACCCAAAATCCTTGTAGGGTTAGATTTTCTTAACGGTGTTATGTTGGAACACCCCCACCCCGCCTCCCCCTGTTTTGAATGGACTACATTGGGAAAGAATAATAAGACACAACCGCGTTGCAAACAAAATAGCGGAACACGCATCTAATACTGGATGGAAAATCTATAAGGAGCTTCATATAAGGAGTCAAGATGGAAGACTACACTGTAAAAAAAATATGTAAATTCACATTGCAAATGTACAGTAAAATTACAAATCGCGTTATGAAATACTAATTTACTACACAATTATTGTAATTTTACTATAAATTTTGTAACTTCACATAATGAAATTGGAAATCTCCAATACTGCATAACGTAAATATTGATTACATGAATGTGACGTATATTTTACACAACGTTGTGTATTTTTCTAAATCCTTTATGTAGGAAAATTACAATATTTCTTAGTATATTTATCAATGTTATGTAGTAAAAAAATCTTTATACTTTATACACTTTATACTGTAATTTTACAGTAAGAGGCGTAATTTTAGAACATAAATTTTCAGTAAAATTACAAATTGGTTACTGGAATGTAAGGTTTAAATTTTTCCTCTCGTGGATATAATTCACAGGTAACAATGGAATACTAAGCATATATTCCCAATTGCTTTTAAGTTATGGCGGGACCTTTGACTTTGATCAGGGTCTGGGCAGTTCTTGTAACAGCCAAGAAATTTTGATAGGCATTACCTCACGTACATGCTTAACAAGGCATTGTGAGCAAAATGCTAATTTTTTATATATAGGGAGTGGGCATTAACTAAAAATAAAATTTGGCGCTTGGAAATATTTCAGGCAGGGCCAACCACGTTGGCACAGGGCGGTAATCTTCAGCTTTAGGTTTTTCCCTTTTCGTCTCTCTCTGGTAAAAAGTTGAAACAAGAGTTTTGGAAATTTACAAAACTATGAAGAAAAAGCTCCAATACTGATTGTATTTTTACATCCCACAAATATTTTATATTTACTACACAGTTGGTAAATATACGTAAAGTAGATTAGGAACATTCCTAATCATGTATAAGGTAAATTTACCATATTCCGGCCTAGTACATAATTACGGTCTATTTTTTTGTAAGCTATAAAATAAGGAAAACGTTGAATATTTTGGAAAATAAAATACCCAGAAATAATCTATGATATTCTGGTTGTAAAATATTTGACCTTAGTCAATCGTCTTTTTAATTTAGAAGTACCTAAACTCCTTTTGAATCAGTCGGTCAACGCGAACACGTCATGCGAAGCAATTGTGTTATGGAAAATAACAAAGAGTTGGGATCTTCTCCTTAGGATAATAAGTAGCGTTAGGAAGTATATTTTTGCAGTATTTTAATTTTTGCCATTAAATACGATTATATTTAATAACTCATAGTAATTTAAACCTGTTATTTAGTGTTTTTATAATTAAAAAAGCCAATAGTTTGATGGACGGAATTACGTTCATGATTTTATTAGGCATGTATACGTTATTCTGTTCTTAGCACGGAATTGAGGAATAGGGGTGTGATGATGTGGAGCTAATTCCGTGCTAAGTTATTTAAGCAAGTTTTAAACAATTATAATATTTTCAAGCACACTTTGCTCCTGGTATATTACAAAATCTTTATTTTTATGTGGGAAATTCAAACTTAGGAATTACAAATCTGTACCAGGATCACCAATACAACCCTGTCATGTCGTTCGAGCCATGGTGCAATGTGTTCGACACAATCCAATTATTTGTTTACGAACTTATTGGCCGTAGTGTGCGCGAATAGGAGGTATACAGCGTGGGAAAGTGAGTCAAGCGGGCTGCTCTTGTGTTGCGGAAATAACGTTGCCATGCAGACAAGAAGTAATTAATTTCAATGGAACGGTCGCTACGGTAATAGTGATAAACTTTGGAAAGGGCTGCTACATTCCTACGGTGGCTTAATGAGCCCATGGAGGCGCAAAAGGAAGCCTCACCGATGAGTTTGATTGCGCGGTTTTGGACCTTATCCCGCCATGCTACAGTGGATTTTGAGGTTTCTGCATAGATAAACGGCTTGTATTCACACCGTCCACTAAGGCAGAAGCAAGGTCGGTGCAGGTTTCATTTGAGATGAGACAGTACCTTGTTTTGTAGGACCCGGGAACCCCCGAAATGGTGTGGGGTTTAGATCTGACGTCATCCAAAATCACCTTGATTGAACGGCCAGAGAGGAAATTCTCAGTCTAGTTCCTAAGTCGATACTAATAGATTCTGTCGAAAGCCTTGGAGATACCCAGAGCAACCAGACCAAACTCAATAAAGCGATGAATTCTCTGTTTGATATGCTTCGACAGGCACACGAAAAAGGCCGCCAGTAGATCTTGTTCTGAATCCGTGCGGCCTGTCGGGTAGAATGTGGTTAGACTCAATATATTCCATAAGCTTTTTATTGATTTATTGCCTCCATTACTTTGGAGAGAATAGGGTAATTGCTATTGCGCGGTAGTTGGAGGGGTTGTTAGATTCCCTTTTTTCTGTAAGGGCTGAACATAGGGTTGCCAATTGGCCGGTTTTCAGCCGGCTCGGCCGGCAATATCACTCTCGAGCCGGCGGCCGGCCAGAAATTTGAAAAATTCGAAAAAGCCGGCAATTTCAATTTCTTCCATCAAAAATGTTTTAATCTTGATAATTTTTGTTAATACTTGTAAAGTTAGAAAATCTTTACAACTATTAAGAAATTCGTACATTTTTAACATGTTTTACTTAAACGCAATTTGAATTTAGCGCGTTATCATGCGCATCGACCTGGTAGCTTTTGTACCGACTATCACGACGCTGTCAGATTTTGATTCGATTCGACGCTGTCAGATTTTGCGGGTGAATAAATTATATTTAAAAGCAGGCATTTTAAGTGTGTACGAAAGTAATACTTCAAGAGTGAGATCAAAAACTATGTCGGGCAACGAAAAGTCACCGCCTCCGAGAAAACCACGATCTAGAAACTGCGTTTTAAATAAATCGTGGTTTTAACTGATCCAAAATTTTCAAGTTGGCTTGTAATTGGAAGAGACCAAAGCGAAGCCAAGTGTATGCAGTACATTTTTTACTGTAAAATACGATGGCTTTAAATCCATTCAAAGACACCACGACGGCGAAGGGGTAGGGGAGAGGCCGGCAATTCCGTCCCGTCGAGTTGGCAACCCTAGCTGAACATGAGTTAGTTTCCAGGGCTTTGGATCGATTCTGGAGAAATATTACTGGGTAAAAAGTTTGCGCAGAGGTTAGGCATATTTCCTTTGAACCATAGGGCGTATATTGTCAGGTTCAGTGGATTTGCTGACATCAAGTTCTTTGAGACACCTGTTTCCCATGTAAAAATGCCCAAAAAATACCTTGACGAACAGTTTACAACAGCTTTGGGGTCTATCCAGTGTGAAACTATGACAATATACAGGGCCTCTACAGTTAAAAAAAATGAAGAAGGCCTAATTGGTTAATGAAGCATTTGGCAGAAATGGAGTTTCGAATCACCAACGATCAGCTACTCATTCTTTATCAAAATTCGTTCAAAAGTCCTAATAATTTTAAAGAGGGTCTACCCAGCAGGCACTGGTATGAGAGATTTTTAAAAATAAATCATAGTATTAGACAGAAGGTATCACTTGCAGAAAGGTATTATTTGCAGAACTGTAATTTTTTTAAATATGCCGGAATTAAGGACCTATTAGTACGGAATTACTTACAGAGTTAAATTTTGTAGGACGGAATTAGAGACAAACAAGCGGTTTTAAATTTTATCAATAAAAAACATAATGTGCCATTTAACAGGCCTGAAATGCATAAATTTCTCAATAGAACCATTATGTAATTATGATAAAACATTTTTCACGTGGATACCTTCATTCCAACAATTACAAACTAAGATACAATTTTCGAAAACCCTTAATAGGCCGGAATATGGTACATTTACCTTATTGTAAATTTACAAAACTGCTTGTGAATAAAACTTCCAGTATTTTTTTTGTAAAATTACCACAGAAATTTTTTACAGTGTATCTTATATTACAAAGGAAAGGAGAAAGGTAATTATAACGGACGTAGCAGTACCCTGGGAAGGACCTCTCTCGCTCAGGCCCGCCATATAACCTTGCGGGGCCCGGGGCTAAAATATGATGGGGGCACATAAAATCTATTACTAAAAAAAATATTTAATACTTTTTAAAATCTGTGGTAAGAATAAGCTCATTCAATTTTTTTTAAGTGGGAAAACCAAGCTTAGGAATCACCCTTTGTACTACCAGTCTGATGTCTCGTAGCAAGCTTGGTTTGAAAGATATAAGACGATATGATAGATGGTGGAAGTCCCGGGGGGTGCTGGAGCAGGTAACGTTTGAACTCCTGGGTGTTGTACGAGTTCGGAAAAACTGATTGTGGGAGATTATTCCACAGCCAAATTGTTCTATTTATAAACGAACTTTTAAAGGTTAGTGTGCGCGAAAAAGGGGCTTGCAAGGTATGAGAGTGAGCCGAGTGGGCTGAAATTTCAGTGAACAGTCGCTATGGTAATAGCGATACAACTTTGACAGGGCTGGCTTGCACCTTGTCCATCCACGCTAAGGCGGGTTTCGAGGCGTCAGCCCAGATGAATGAATTATACTCGAGGCGGGGCAGCATCGGGTAAAGAAGAATTTTAGGCGAACAGAGATACTAAGAGATTGGCCTTAGAAATGCTTTCTGTTATCGCCTCATCATTATGAGTGAAAGGAGGTTTTGTGGATGTGGTAAAAGTCTTCTTGATGGAAGTTTTCAAGGACCAGATATTTTTACTGCCGGGGGTAGTATTTAGTAACATCCCATGATGATTTGACTCTCCTGATGATGGAGTTACAGGAGTTTCTTAACCTAATATACTCAAGTAGAGGTGACTCGCTCGGGGAACCCCTGTTCATACTCTAGATTGCTGCCCGCTTGACGTTCAGAGCGCACGTGGTTTTAACTTTTTGGGTTTCAATCTATTTTCGGGCCCCTCTGACCTGGGGCGCGGGGCAATTCGTCCCAGTTGCCACCCATTGTGGCGGGCCTGATCTCGCTATTACAAGCTATTTATAGCGAAGAGCAATTAATATATAAAATTAAAGAACAGTCTCCCGATTGTGAAATCTATGTACTCCCCTTCATTCTGGGTGCAAGAGGAATGCAGATATAGTGAGTGAACCACCTAAAATTAAGCAGGAAAGCTCTTGAAGGAGTAATATTATCAATACTAATAGGTAACATTATACAAAGGTGGCTCATGCGAAGGATATGGGAAAACCCTAGACATGGCCGACGACATTGAGCTGAGCATCGCCAACCTGTATAAAATGCAACACGGTACCTCTGCCGAAGACCTCAGAGGAAACACAGCCCCACAAATTTTCAACTTAGCTATAGGATATTAGATTATTTTAGTTTTTAGCTGTTAATTGTATAATATTGTCCTATTTGTATAAATAAATGGGACATGGAGAAATTAGCCAAATGCCTCGTCATCTAATTAGTGACGCGCATGAATGGATTAACGAGATTCCTACTGTCCTACTATGTAGCGAAACCACAGTCAAGGGAACGGTCTTGGAATAGTTAGCAGGGAAAGAAGACCCTGTTGAGCTTGACAGTGTGGCAGTGTAAGGAGACATAAGAGGTGTAGTATAAGTGGGAGATGTGTAGTTTAGGCTATATATCAAAAAGGAAGTACCACTACTCTTATTCCTCTTACTCCTTACTTACTTGATTAATAGTGTCCGACCGAAGGTTCGGCTTCGGCTTCGGCCAGCTTAGGCCAAAAAACCACCTTCGGCCTCACATTCGGCTTCGACCAAACGAGCCGAAGGTTAGCCGAAGCCGAAGGTTTTATATCCAGCCAGCCCGGTAGCCGAAAACGAAAAGAATTGAGAGTATCATGTGAATGTAACATTCTTCACAATGGAAAACTATCCGACAGCTTTGAAGTGAGCTCAGGAGTACGGCAAGGATGCCTACTTTCGCCATTATTATTTCTTATAGTAATAAACGACATCCTTGTCAGCGCTCTAGATACTAGAACAGGTGGCATACAATGGGGATTGTTAGACCGCCTTAAGGACCTCGACTACGCGGATGATATCTGTTTGCTGGCCCACAGACACCAGGACCTCAGAAACATGTTAAACAATTTGGCAACAGAAAGTAGTTCAGCAGGCTTAAGGTTAAATCCGACTAAAACCAAAGAAATGCGGATAAATGCAAACACCCTTGAACCAACAGCGCTAAATAACCGTGACGTGGAACTGGTAGACAAATTCTGTTACCGAAAACGGCGGTACAGAAGAAGACGTCAGTTCCAGAATAAATAAAGCAAGAACCGCATATGCATGCCTGTTTCACATATGGAGATCGACGGAGATCTCAATTAACACCAAATTGCGGCTGTTCAACTCCAACGTTAAGGCAGTTCTTTTGTACGGTTGCGAAACATGGAAAGTCACCCAATTCATCACAGGGCGCCTACAAGTTTTCATCAACAGATGCCTACGTCGTATCCTAAAAATCCGCTGGCAAGATAGAATTTCAAATGAAGAACTATGGCGCCGTGCCGGCCAAGAAAGGATAGACGACCAAATCAGGCGAAGGAAATGGAATTGGATTGGCCACACCTTGCGACGCGAAAACGAGAATCTAGCCAAACAGGCCCTCGACTGGAATCCGCAAGGAACCCGTCGAGTCGGAAGACCTAGAACAACGTGGAGGAGAACCCTATTAGCAGAGGCCGCAACAACTGGGAGATCCTGGTCGCGCAAAACAGAGTCCGCTGGAGGGCAACTGTTTCCGCCCTATGTCCCATGAGGGATTAAAGGAGCAATTAGGTTAGGTAACATTGAAACCTAAGGGTATTGTTCAAATAAAAATAACCAAAACAGAGTTTATTATTTTTGGAGAGTCCTAACTTATTGATTTATAATGCAGATTGCAATCATTATCAGCACTATGACTATAAAATAAAATAACAGTGAAGAATTTTCATTATCATGCATACTTTTCAATCAAGATACCAAGATTTATTAGTATGATTGAACATTCGGCTTCTGCTTCGGCCGAAGGTTATAGCAAAAGCCGAACAACCGCCATCGGCTTCGGCTTCGGCCTAAAACCGACCTTCGGTCGGACACTAGATTAATGTAACGTGCATCATTAACTTAGCCATTAAATAAATATATTTATATATTTAATGGTATTTTCTTTTCTTGCAAGCTTCTTGATCAAAGTACCAAGAGTTTGTTATACGTACTAAACAAATTACAATGAAATTTTATTAAATTACTAGTTGAGACCCGGCGCGCCTATGCTGCTTCCATAAGCCAATAGTAGTAATCAGGTGATATGAATTTTACTATATAGTAGGAGACTTTGAAAAAGGCAATTTTTTGGTATTTTTGATTCCAAATAACAAAATGCGATGTGTTTTGTGACTTGGCATTTATCGAGATATGAATTTTCATGCACAGATGAAGCGTCTCGATGAACCGCTTATTTTCTGTATTTTGGATAGCTGGGACCCGGTGCGCCTCGCTGCACGCAAAGTTTAAACATTTAAAATCAATCCAAACCTTCAAAATTCAACTCTTCTTAACCATTAACGAAAAACTAACTATTCCTATAAAAGTTGGAGTCATTAGATTCAAAATACATTTATTTGAACT
Source organism: Thereva nobilitata (assembly GCA_963855945.1). Taxonomy (NCBI): domain Eukaryota; kingdom Metazoa; phylum Arthropoda; class Insecta; order Diptera; family Therevidae; genus Thereva; species Thereva nobilitata. Next base: position 111,053,319 of record OY979694.1, read on the forward strand.
ATGACCAAAATTGCCTGTGTATTCTGTTAAAACCACGAACGTTAAAAGATTTAAAATTAATGCAAATAGCAGCATCTAGCACTCGAAATTCGAGGCCTATTTTCTATAGCTTTTTTCAATTTAAATCGAGAAGTCTTCAATATTCTATTCTTGTTGAGGGGCGCCTTGACGGGCACTGCGACCTATTTATTTGGTCTATTGTGCCAAGAAGTCTTCAATAACAAAATTTTTCGAGAACAATAAAACAAAATCGAAAAATGAAACAAATATTTTATAGTGGGAAAAAGCAATGCCAAAAAACCAACTTTTATTTTCTCTTATAATTGCGAAATTGTGTTCGTCAAAACATATGAAACTAATGCAAAAATTGAAAATCAAACTATTCGCAATATCTAAGGAAAGAGCCAATACTGTAAAATTTGGAGATATTAGATTCTGTTGTAGTCGTTAAACACAAGTATGGCAGCCCAGGTTCAACCTGCCGGCCATCGACAAAACCACCTCTCTTCGCAGTGAGCTATCAACGCGAGAACACCGAGTCCCGGCTTATCCGCTAGTAACAGTTAACCTATTTTATTATTGAATTTATATCTTATATGTGACTTAATATAATTAAAGTTGTACAGATACAACATAATTGGCGACGAGGTAAAAAAAAAAGTTAAATTTGTTTTTTTTAAAAAAAAAAATCACAATGGAGGTTGCACTACAAAAGCTTCTCGAGCAACAACAAAAATTTATGGTTGAATTTTTGGGAAACCAAAGGAGTTGGATGGAATCACAGTTAGAGCATCAAAAATCGGCATTGAAAACAAAAACGGAGCCCTGCACAAGTGTCCAAAATCCAACGCCTCAGTCCCGCGTCCCACCATTTCCAGCCTTTGATAAAAGTAAGAGCACATGGGAATCATTTTTAGCGCAACTGAACCAGCATTTTTCTGCATACAAAGTAACCGATCAGGAACAGAAGCGCGCATTTATGTTATCATGGATAGGATTGAAACTTTCGAGTTACTTACAAAGCTTTTCGGCAGCGAAAATATCCAAGAAAAAACTTATAAAGAGCTCACAGACAAACTAACGGAACACTTCAAACCCAATGTGCATGTTCTCGCATGATACAAGTTCTTTAAAACACAAATACAACCTAATCAAACGTATGCTGATTGGATTGCTGAATTACGAGGATTAGCCCGTAACTGTAGTTACGTATGTGCCAATGAAAAGTTCAAAAAGGAATTTGTTGACGAATTAATAAGAGACATAATTGTTCTAAACACGCCACATGAATCGGTACGAAATAAAGCGCTTCAGAAAGCCAATCCAACCCTCGCAGATGTCATAACTATAGCTGAAGCATACGAAGCAATAAATACGGTACAGGCCATCACTAGCATCAACAAAAGCAATAGTGAAGTGCTCCAGATTAAGGCAAACAAAACCGGTGAAGGTTATGCCGCAAAAAATTTTCAAAGAAATATGAATCAATCGTGCTCAGGTTGTGGAACGCATCATCATCGACAACAATGTAAATTTCGCAACGCACTGTGTCGGAAATGCAATCGTGGCGGTCACATCGCTCCAGTGTGTATGTTAGGAGGAGTGAAGCAAAAACAAAAACCCGGTAAGCAAATGGCGCTGAAAAAAATACAACCAAATGTCAATCGCAAAGAAATAATTGCATCTTTAAATCTTCTGGATGCCTACGACGAAGCTTTGCCTTTTAAACGCGGAAAAAAATACATTTTAAAAGTTAGTGCCAATGGTGTGCCGATTAATTTTCAAATCGACTCAGGTGCAACTTGTTCAGTTATTGGTGTAAATACATATAAACAAATCTTTAGGCCCACATTGCGTCCGTGTAGTGCAAGCAAATTAACCGTTTTTGGTGGAAACACAATTCCCACATTAGGAACGCTGAGTGTTGACGTGAAATGTGGTAGCTTTCAAAAGCAATTGCCATTAATAGTTGCAAATGTCAAGGCAGATGAGGGCCTTCTAGGCGTAGACTGGATGGAAGCCCTTGGTTTAGGCATAACCCAGGTAAACGTAGTCAATGCATTAGCACCACCTGACACATTCGTGACATTGCTCGGACATTGCAAAAAATTTCGGGCACAGTTACATCTTAAGGAAAACGCAACCCCTAAATACTGCAAAGCGCGACCATTGCCTTTTGCTCAAATGAATCAGTTCAAAAAAGAAGCAGAACGTCTTATACAAGCTGACATATGGAGACCAATAAATTTTAGCAAATGGGCTGCACCCATAGTAGTAATTACAAAAAAAGATGGAAGTCTGAGAATCTGCGGCGACTTCAAAGCAGTTAACGCACAGCTGAAGGTTGAGCAGCATCCGATTCCGCGCATCGAGGAATTATTGCATAAGTTACGTGGCGGTTGTCTATTCTCTAAAGTAGATCTTTCAGATGCAGTAGAAGTCGAGCTGGATGAGGATTCAAAAGCCATCATGGTTGTTGACACTCCACTAGGCTTATTTGCATATCAACGACTGCCCTTCGGAGTGGCCAGCGCCCCTGCAATTTTCCAAAGGCTTCTGGAGCAAGTGATTGCGGATATTCCCCAATGCGTCAATTATTTAGACGATATAATTGTGACTGCGACAACAAAGGAAGAACATATCGCAAATCTCCACAAAGTTTTCAGCCGATTGCAGGAATATGGTTTCACCTGCAAAACAAGTAAGTGCACCTTCATGCAATCGGAAGTAGAATACTTGGGATATGTCATCAGCGCCAATAGCATCAGTCCTGCACCGTCCAAGGTCAGAGCTATAAAGGAGCTACCACGCCCAACTAACCTCAAGGAACTGCAAGCACTACTGGGTAAAATTAATTATTACAATAAATTTATTAATAATTTCTCCCAGACAGCCGCTCCATTAAACAAACTACGCCAGCTAAAGGAAATTTATGTGGGGGAAGCAACAAGAGTCCGCAAGTTTCATCAGTATTTATATGGTCGTAGCTTTATTCTGTTGACGGATCATAAGCCCTTGGTATCAATTTTTAGCCCAGACAAGCAACTGCCGACAGTTACTCTACAGCGCCTACAGCGATGGGCCCTTATCCTTATGACATACCGCTATAAAATTCAATACCGCCCTACAAACAAGCACGCCAACGCAGATGCCCTCTCGCGTTTGCCAAGTGGACCTGATCCTGAATTCGATGCTGACGACGAATGCTGCTTTCAATTAGATGTACAACAGCAGTTCCAGGACTCTCCTCTAAATACAGCACACCTTCGAGGAATGACGAAAGGAGACAGCACACTGCAGAGAGTTCGCCATTTCATCAAAGTCGGTTGGCCCGCAAAGCTAACTAATCCTGACGAGAACTTGAAACCATATTTTATACGCCGATATGCATTAAGTTGTGAAGATGGTGTAATCCTGCTGCAGACCGACCACACTCGTGTTATAGTTCCGGAAGCCGCCCAGCAAAAGGTTCTAGCCTTGCTTCACGAGGGACACTGGGGTATAACGCGCATGAAGCAGCTAGCACACAGATACTGCTTTCGAGTTTGCGAATCTCTACGAAATTTGATGATATCCTCTCCTCTATCAGTAAATCTGAGTTAAGAATTAAAGAATTTTCTGACTCCATAAAAATATTAAACGATCGCCTCGATTCAATCGAAGGTCGTTTAACGGAGGGGTTAAAGTCCAACTCCCAGGAACACACTAGTCAGCTGGAGGTCGTCAATAGCAGCATCGAAACCTTACATGAGAGAATCTCTGTGTTGCAGAACCAAGCTATGTCACTAATGATCTTCAAACTATCAGTTCGCAGCTTGCTGATAATTCAATGCAACTGAACGACATGCAGCGTGTGGAGAGACTGAGTGAAGTGATCATTCGAGGAATCCCTGTAAAGTCGGACGAGTCCCCATTAAAAATTGTTTCCAACATCGCAACTATGGTGAATGGGCATATTCACACGCTGCCATAATTGTGGTGAGTAAAACCGGTTTTATTCAACTCCTAGCAACTCAGACGCCCCGTAAATGAGTGTAGTAAATTTGAATGCTATACAGGAACCTTTAAATGTATTGCAGATGAAATTTACTTGCTAGAGAAAAACAGAGCTAAAGAATGCAAGAGATAGAAGTCACTTTTTATATGTGTGCTAGTTTTCACGCGTTTGGTTTTGCGTGAAAAATGTTTCGTTAAGTTCTTCCGCTCCCTTCCCTCTCTCATCTATAAAACCGGTTTTAGGCGCCATGAATGTGCACTGTGTGAATAGGCCCAATCACCATCTCTCTTCATATGCTGGCGCCTTTCGACTGCGTTCTCGTTCTGGCAAGCAGAGTGGACCGATGAGTCAAATTACACGGCCTATCACTTTCCCAGACTCACTTTCCAATATTTCCAATAAACCGGTTTTTTAGACAAGGGGCGCAGGGAAGGGTATGTGTTGAGCCTCACTTGTAAATCCAAAAATGTTTTCGGTCTCACAGCAAATTACACTAACACAAGCATAATTTTGTTCTCTGAGACTGCGAAAAATATGAGAATTTTTGTTGCTTTGTACACAACCACATAGACAATAGAATCGTTACACGGAAAAGAGGCTGAAAATTAGGTGCTTCGTGTAATACTCAAATCATACACAGACAGGTTTGACGTGAGTCTCAAGTGAATGGCCGTGTAATTTCACTCGATAATCGCCAAATTCTCAGGACAGCGCGAAGCCAAGGCGTCCATGTTCGCCTTAAAGGTAGAAACAGAATGGCACGGAGACCGTGGCGGAGTCCGCCGCTCAGAGAGTTTTCCATACATTTAATTTGTCCGCGCCGCCTGGGGAGAAATTAAATGTATGGGAAACTCTCTGAGCGGCGGACTCCGCCACGGTCTCCGTGCCATTCTGTTTCTACCTTAAAGGTAAATCGAAAACAGAAATTCCCACTCCATGAGCTGGATGGTTTTACGGCCGACTCTCCAGTGTTCGTTAATGAAAGCCTTTCGCCTGTCAACAATAATCTGTTGCGGGAGACCTTAAAATTACGCAGGCTAGGTTTGCTGTTTTCTGCATCCACCAGTGATGGCCTTGTGAGAATCAGGCGGAAGAAAGATGACAACTTTATCATCGTGCGTAATATGAGTCAACTTCAATGCCCATCAATCGACACATTGGAGCCGCGTAGTGCTAGCGTCTAATGGATCGTTCTTTTTTTTGATAATTTATGAATATTCACTAGTAATTTGATTTGTATTCATTTTTTGTGTTCGTTGTTGTGTTTACTTGTTTTTAGTTTAATTTTTCAGTTTTTTTTCGCTTCTTTAGTTTTTAGTTTTTAAGTCTAATGCTTTTTAACCCTTTAAAGTTTCTAGTTACACTGTGCTTGTTATTGTTCGTTATATATTCATGCTCTTACCCGGTTAAATTCTTTTCTCTCGTTTTTCGTTGCCGACTTTCGCTTCTTGCCGGTGTTTATTGTTTCGTATTGTTGATCTTTTATTAAATGTCACATAATTTGGACGGGGTGAGAACATTAGTCAAAATTTTTAGTTCAAAACATACAGGTTTTAATACCTGTCTTTTAAATTCGCGAAGCATTCGACCAAAAATTGGAGAGCTGAACGAAATATTCATAAATTCTGGTGTGCACGCTATATTTATTTGTGAAAGTTGGCTTAACTCTTTTATTCCTTCCTCTATGGTATCCATTGGCGGTTACAAACTATTTCGTAATGATAGGCAAGGGCGCGTCGGCGTGGGAGTTGCTATTTACTTACGTGAAAACTTAATGTCTAAAATTGTCGGATTCTCTAAGCAACCGGGAATTGAATTTCTATGTGTTGAAATTTCCAATGCTACTGATAAACTCCTTCTTGTCTGTGTATACTCTCCTCCAGGCCTGTTCAACCCCGCTAATGCTAAAGAACTTGTCGAATGTCTTGAGCACCTCTCCAGTGTGTATAAAAACATATTGGTTTGGGGGTGACTTTAACGTTAACTTATTGAAACAGTCAAGCTTACAAAGCTCATTTCGGTACGCCATGCTTTCCCTTGGTCTGGAGGTAATTAATGTGCTCCCCACATATTTTAATTGTAGGATACCCTCTTTGCTTGATGTGTTTCTTACTAACGACACCAGCTCTATTCTTTTTCAAAACCAAATTTCCCCACCTAGTTATCTGAATCATGATATTATATTCGCATGCCACAGCTTTAATGTCGATCCTCCTTCTGTGAAAAGAATCACTTATCGTGACTTCTCTAATATTTATCAGGAACTACTTACCCAAAGATATCTTTGCCTACCCTGGTCCAATATCTTCACATTGGCCGAGGTAGATGACAAAATAGATGAGTTTAATAGGATATTCCTTGACCTTTATGATGAATTTGTGCCCCTAAAAAGTAAATCTTTATCTGCTAAATCCAAACCTTGGTTCACTGCAGAAATTAAATCGCTTATTATTGAAAGGGAGTTCTTTTATCGTTGGTACTTAAAAGTAAAAACTGCCACAGCAAAAAGATCATTTAAACGTCTTGGTAACTTAATTTTTGCAAAAATTAAAGACGCCGAGCGCAGTTTTTACTCCCGAAAGCTTGATCCATCCCAATCCTTGAAAACTGTATGGAAAAATCTGCGCATGTTGGGTATCCACTCTAAAAATGAAGCTGCTGCTCACAACCTAAGTCCCGAGAGTCTTAATCAATACTTCATTTCATACCAAGCAGCTGAGGACACTATTACCTCTTTTATAGCTTCATCTGATGACTTCAGCTTTCGTTGCGTCGATTCTCTTGAAGTTATCACTGCTTTAAATTCTATTAAATCTACAGCCACTGGTAGCGATAACATTTCACCACGATTTCTAAAAATGATAACCCCATGTTTGCTGCCGATTCTAACTCACATATTTAACTCGTGCCTCACGGTATCTAAGTTCCCCACTTTATGGAAGCATGCATTGATTACTCCCATACCCAAGAGCCCCTCACCTGATATTCCATCTGATTTTCGGCCCATTAGTACTCTTCCCTTCCTAGCAAAAGTTTTTGAAAAACTGATTGCAACTCAAATACTTGTGTTCTGTGAACGACTTCAGTTTATAAATGTATGGCAATCTGGCTTCCGCAAACATCACAGTTGCGAAACTGCACTCCTCAAAGTCACAAATGATATTCGCAATTCCCTTGATAAACGTCACATTTGTTGTCTGTTGCTACTTGATTTTTCGAAAGCTTTTGTCAGTGTCAATCACTCTTTGGTCTTGCAAAAACTCTCCTCCCAAGTCTCTTTTTCCTCAACTGCTCTCAAACTTTTGCATAGCTTTTTAACGAACCGCTCACAAAAAGTTAGACTGGGCGACTCTAGTTCCACCAATTCTTTACTTAACTCTGGAGTTCCTCAAGGTTCTATACTTGGGCCAATTTTGTTTAGCGTTTTTATTAATGACCTTCCTCTAGTAATAAAGCATTCTAAGGTTCATATGTATGCAGATGATGTGCAGCTTTATTTCTCTACGCCAAAAGATCAAATCCATAATTGTGTGGAGAAGATTGCGGCTGACTTGCACAGTGTCTCGAGCTGGACTACACAGAACTTACTATAACTAAACCCATCGAAGTCACATTGTATTTTCTTTTCAGACTCTTCCATCTCTCAAACTGATCTCCCAATAATTTCTTTAAATGGTGTTCCTCTCGTTCGCGTTGGTAAAGTAAGAAATCTAGGGATTGTGCTGAATAGTAGTATGACCTGCTGCGACCACATCAATTTCATTATTGGAAAAACATATGGGTCCTGTCCAGATATCACTGTGGTTTGCTTAAAGAGGCTGTCCGTTTGAATTTAGTGAAAGCCTTACTCCTACCTCTTCTAATGCATGGCTTTTCTATTTTCCCCTCTCTCGATTCTTCTTGCGCTCGAAAGCTCGAAGTAGCCTTTAACGACTGCGTTCGTTTTGTTTATAAGTTACACCGCTTTGACCATATTTCACCCTATTTGAATTCCGTTTTGGGCTGCTCCCTTAATGATTATCGCAAGTTTAGACTTTTGCGTCTATTTCATGATATTCTGCACCAGCGCAAACCTGCATACCTTAATGAGTTCGTTCAGTTCTCACAATCGCTTAGAAATAACAATTTAATTATTCCGCCTTTCCGCACTGTAATTGGACAGCGTTCTTTCTTCGTCTTCGCAGCTCTGTTATGGAACTCACTCCCAGTAGATTTGCAGCGCATTGATTCAATAAACATCTTCAAGAAGCGTCTTTTCGAGTTAATTTCTAATAGAACGGTTTAAAGCATGAATATATAACTTTATATTTTTTTTTTAACTTTCTTTTTTATATAACTTTCTTTTTTTTATATATAACTTTCTTTTTTTATATAACTTTCTTTTATTTTAATTCTTTTCTATCTCTCTCTCTTTTTTTGCATATACATATCTCACTTGTTTTTTTTAGTTTTTTTCACTTATATTTTGTTTTTGTAATCATATATACTTTCATATTTTTCTTTTTATAATTTTGTCACCGTTTCTTCATGTTCCATCTTGTTTAATGAATGTACTATAATAAGATCACATCTTTGTACATACTCTTAAAATAAATAATAATAATAATAATAATACTGTTGGTGGCCCAACATTGATGCTAACATCGAGAAGCAAGTAGCAAATTGCGAAAGTCCTTTTTTGAATTCAACATGGCTTTTATGTGTCGATGCTTTTTCAAAGTATCCCTTTGTCGTCAAGCTACAACCCGTGACAGCTTTAACAACCATCGACGCCCTTCGTGCTATATTCGCACTTGAGGGCCTTCCCGACATTATTGTCACCGACAATGGACGCCAATTTACATCGCGGGAATTTTAAGACTTCTGCCACACTCAGGACATTACGCAGTTAACAACCGCACCGTTCCACCCAGCATCTAACGTTGAAGCTGAGCGCTTCGTACGCACATTCAAGCAAGCTTTAACAAAAGCTGTGGCCGAGTGTAAGCAAACATCAGAAGCTCTATTAACGTTCTTAATATCTTACAGAACAACGCCTAACACTATTTTGGGGAAATCACCAGCCGAATTGCTCCATGGACGTCAGCCTAAGATTCCCTTAGGATTGATGTTGCCTCAAAGACACCAGCCGGCCTCCTGTAAGGCGCCCATTACACGATAGGTTTTGCTGTCAGTTTTTGCACAGTTTTGCTTACGACTGACGGAAAACCTAACGTCTAAGGTGTTGACTGACGTAATCCTCCGTATATTTTGATTTCCATTAATCATGACTGGTGGAATTGATTGCCGCTTGCATGAACGTGTAATGGCCGCCTAACGGAAAGCCAACCGAAATCACCTCCAATATCGGAGAGCCGATATACGCCAAAAACTTTGCCCGTGGTTCACCTTGGATTCCTGGAATCATCAAGCAAGGACTAGGTCGAGTTATGTTTAGCATAACCCTCAGTGAGGACGGCAGAACCATTCGTAGACACCGAAATCAGCTGAAGCCCCGTGGGGCCTTTAATGAGGTAGTTGAAGCACCGTCACGAGCCAAACAGCCTGCTACCGAATTACGACGGTCTCCTAGACTCCAGCAGCATGCTCAGCCCGCACCGTTGTCTACAATAGGTCGGGAGGGAATGTTGTAGTCGTTAAACACAAGTATGGCAGCCCAGGTTCAACCTGCCGGCCATCGACAAAAAAACCTCTCTTCGCAGTGAGCTGTCAACGCGAGAACACCGAGTCCCGGCTTATCCGCTAGTAACAGTTAACCTATTTTATTATTGAATTTATATCTTATATGTGACTTAATATAAATAAAGTTGTACAGATACAACATATTCAATATGCTTTCATATTAAGTGTGACCAAAATTACCTATGTATGTATTCTTTTACAAAACTTGCTGGTAAACTATGTTTTTGGTTTTGTTTTCCGACGCGTAAATAAACAAAGATGATGCCTTTCCGACTCGCTGCACCCAACTTTAAGACATTTAAAATTAATCCAAATCTTCAAAATTCAACTCTTCAACAAATATTTTTTATCATTAACAAAAAATCAATTATTCCTATAAAAGTTCGAGTGTTTGGATATTGGTTTGCTTGTCTAATTCTGCGAAGTATGTCTTCAGTCATGCCGTTCTTGTATTTTTCCCACAAAACCGATGGTTCTGTTGGGTATCATGTCAATATAATTGCGAACAGTTGACGAATGTTATTCGGCGTGGATGCAAATGCTCTTCAACAAATATTTTTTATCATTAACAAAAAATCAATTATTCCTATAAAAGTTCGAGTGTTTGGATATTGGTTTGCTTGTCTAATTCTGCGAAGTATGTCTTCAGTCATGCCGTTCTTGTATTTTTCCCACAAAACCGATGGTTCTGTTGGGTATCATGTCAATATAATTGCGAACAGTTGACGAATGTTATTCGGCGTGGATGCAAATGCTGCATCAGTAAGTGTCAGATCGCAATGATTGTCGTCTTCCAGCAACTGCAACTCGCGACATGAATCTTGAAATGTATTGAATATTTGGCCATTGACTGTTCGTAAAAATTCGAAAGACGTTGGTCCTGGAACATTCAGCAACATTCACGTTGTTTTGGATGTACTGTGTAAAGACGCGTTGGAGAGCATTTTCTTCAGTGAAATATACACGTTAACCGTTTTCAAGATGTACCGCAATCTGAGGCATAATGCAAAAACTCGACATTTATATATTTTCTTATTAACACTTTATTTAATCGGACCAATTAAAAGCTTTTACGCATTTTTCGGTGGAAGTATATAAAGAACAATGGATGCTTATATTTTAAAGGTTTCCCAATGTTCACAAATATTTTTATTTTGTATATAAATTATATGTTTCTTAACTGGTATTATAGTATACAGTCCATAGTACATAGTATATAGTACACAGCCACTGGGTGGAGTGAATAAAAACTAAGTGTACACTTAAAGGGAACACTCCTGAGTGGAGTGATTCGTTAAAAGTGAACACTCGATTTAGTGTGAATAAAAATTCTCTCATTCAAATACTATTCACTCATGGGAAATTTTAGTTCACTCATGGGAAATTTTGGGATTAAAGGGAAACGTCATTTTTGTGAAATTAGTAGGCTAGTAAACGTGGATGTATTTAGGTGTTTTACTTTGGGAAAATTTATTTAAGGCTAAATGAGGTTCTGTGGGAAAAATTTACCTTTGCGGGATTTAGTTTGGGCAAAGCAGTGGCGTGGCGTCTTTGGAAGCAAGGGATGCATTGCATCCCTTACAATTTCTTAGGAAATAGAAATAAAAATTCAAATTTTATCAATAAATTATTCTTTTCTTTTACAAAACTTTCCTTTTTTATTTTATCATTCTGAGATTAACTTTGTATTATTGCAGCTTTTTCTAGCTACTAATTGCTCCTTTAATCCCTCATGGGACATAGGGCGGAAACAGTTGCCCTCCAGCGGACTCTGTTTTGCGCGACAGCTCTCAGCTCTGACCAGGATCTCCCGGTTGTTGCGGCCTCTGCTAATAGAGTTCTCCTCCACGTTGTTCTAGGTCTTCCGACTCGACGGGTTCCTTGCGGATTCCAGTCGAGGGCCTGTTTGGCTAGATTCTCGTTTTCGCGTCGCAAGGTGTGGCCAATCCAATTCCATTTCCTTCGCCTGATTTGGTCGTCTATCCTTTCTTGGCCGGCACGGCGCCATAGTTCTTCATTTGAAATTCTATCTTGCCAGCGGATTTTTAGGATACGACGTAGGCATCTGTTGATGAAAACTTGTAGGCGCCCTGTGATGAATTGGGTGACTTTCCATGTTTCGCAACCGTACAAAAGAACTGTCTTAACGTTGGAGTTGAACACCCGCAATTTGGTGTTAATTGAGATCTCCGTCGATCTCCATATGTGAAACAGGCATGCATATGCGCTTCTTGCTTTATTTATTCTGGAACTGACGTCTTCTTCTGTACCGCCGTTTTCGGTAATAATACTACCGAGGTAACAGAATTTGTCTACCAGTTCCACGTCACGGTTATTTAGCGCTGTTCGTTCAAGGGTGTTTGCATTTATCCGCATTTCTTTGGTTTTAGTCGGATTTAACCTTAAGCCTGCTGAACTACTTTCTGTTGCCAAATTGTTTAACATGTTTCTGAGGTCCTGGTGTCTGTGGGCCAGCAAACAGATATCATCCGCGTAGTCGAGGTCCTTAAGGCGGTCTAACAATCCCCATTGTATGCCACCTGTTCTAGTATCTAGAGCGCTGACAAGGATGTCGTTTATTACTATAAGAAATAGTAACGGCGAAAGTAGGCATCCTTGCCGTACTCCTGAGCTCACTTCAAAGCTGTCGGATAATTTTCCATTATGGAGAACTCTGCATTTGGAATTGTTGTATAGAGCTTTTATCAATTCTATTATTTTGTCCGGCAGTCCACGTTGCCGTAGAGCTCGCCATATAAAGCTCCTATTAACCGAGTCGAACGCTTTCTCATAGTCTACGAAAGCAAGGTAAAGGGGGGATCGGAATTCAGTAGACTGCTCCACTATGATTCTCAAGGTGTTAATGTGGTCTATGCAGGAGCGGCCTTTTCTGAATCCAGCCTGCTGTCTTCTAAGCGTTCGATCTACTGCCTCTCTTATCCTTGATAGTAATATGTGGGACAAGATTTTGCCCACAGTAGATAATAGACAGATGCCTCTCCAGTTGTCACATATTGTTAGGTCCCCCTTTTCTAGCCTCTACTGTTAATATCAAAATAATATGTCCATGAGCGAAAGTTCTGTCCTTCTCTCTGAATTCGTATACGAAAACGCAAAGAAACATGCCAGCGGACTTCGAGAAGCAGAATTTGAATTGCTTCCCTTGACTGTTCGTTGGAACGCACCCCGGTGCGAGTTTGTGGATGAAGAGGGAAGTGGAGATGGGAAGACACAACGAACGTTTCTTCCTGTGACCAGAGCCAAGGGAAGCAATTCAGATTTTGCATCCATACTAAGTTTTGAATATATTTTTTGTTGGGTGAGAGCGGAGAGAAATTTTCTTATAAGTTTGGAGGGAATTCAATTCTATGTGCAATCTAATTGGAAATGGTTTTGTACAATGTGGTTTGAAATTAATGACTTAATTGTAGAAAATAGTAAAAAGCAGTATTTTTAGAATAATTAATTAATTAATTCACATAAATAAAAAATTGTTATGCCTGCAATTTAGTTGGTGCGATTTGTTTTGTGAGTTAAAAATAATGCAAGTAGTTTTAAAAAGTAAGTTTGAAAATAAAATTGGATAAATTGAAAAATAATTATATATTATTTATGTTAGTTTTTTTTTATTTTTTTTTTACTTTATTAAATATCATGGGTGATATTTATGGTTAGCATTTTTGCATAATGGACTATTTTTTGCAGCAATCCTTTGGCTCGCGTTCATTAATGGAAAAGAATCCATAATTGAAAATGGTAGACCGAAACCAATATTACATATTTTAAGTGAGAATAAAACATGCACTAGGCATTTTTCTATTATATTATACAATAGCGCGAATTGGCTTACAAATAAGCAAAAAATTTGTTGTTGGCCTTGCATTTTATTTTCCAATGAAAAGAACGTTTGGCGGTCTTCGGGATTTAATGATTTAAATAATTTTCATAAAGCCGTTCAAGCATTTAAAATCGGTTTTAGCTCCTTCTAAATTCGGTACAAGACAAAGGATTGAAAATCTAGTAGACACTAATTATAAATCCTCAATTATGAGAACAAATGAGTTAGTTAAAAAGATCCGGAAAATTATTAAAATTTGTATAGATGTTTGCCACTTGGCATGTCAGTAGCAAGCCTTTCGCGGACACCGCGAGGGCCAAGATTCTATTAATCGGGAAAATTATGATGAATTAATTTCACTTTTGGCCAAACATAATCCAGAACTTAAAAATCAGCCTCAGTATTTTCTGGATTATCAAACAATATTCAAAATGATTTAATAATGGCTATTTCCTGCACTCTTACTAAAAATTAAAATTACTTCTGAAATCCAAATTTCTGAGTTTTTCGCAATTATTTGTGATGAAACCACGGATATTTCCTGTCGATCTATGTTATCAAACACTCTGAGATACATTTCTTCCTCTGGTGACATGAAAGAAACATTCATTAGTTTTAAAAATATTTCCGATGATGGAAGAGCAGCTCGTTTGCATGAACATATAGTTCATGTTATGCAGAATTTCGCATGTGGTTCCAAGTTACAATTGCTATGACGGAGCTTCAGTTAAGGCAGGTGAAGTTAGAGTTAAAGAAACTTCCAAATGCTCTTCTTGTACACTGCTTTGCCCATCGCTTAAATTTTGTTTTATCGAAATCATGTGACAAGATTCGTGAGTGCCGAATCTTCTTTCAGTCAATCACATGTTTCTCAAATTTCTTTATTCACTCAACTAAACGAACCGCTATTCTCGACTTGTTTTTAAAGCAAAAACTTCCAAAAGTAGGTCACACTTGCTGCAATTTCAATGGAAGACTTATTTTATGTATTCATGATAATATAGATAATCTTAATACTCCTTTTGAATATATAACGTGCATCCGCGGAACGGAGTTTTTCCATACAAATTTTGCCAGATTGCATCCCCTACAATTCAAAGCACGCCACGCCACTGGGCAAAAGGTGGTTTTGTTGCGAGGTGAAGCATTTATCTAATGCTGAGTAGATTAAGATCTTTAAACGGATTGAAAATTGAAAATATAAAACCAATACAACTAACAGGCTAAAAACCATGCAATACTGATGTTCTTGAGGAAATGGAGCGCATGAGAAACTTGCCTGCTGCTTTTTAAAATGGATTAATTTAAAAAATTTATATTTGTGATTAAAAAGTAAAAAATAATTTTTTCTTTGGAAGTGATAGGTATACACAAGAAAAGTTTCGTTGCAAAATAAGAAATTCTAGAACTCAGGCTTATCTTAAAGTTTAATATGTATTAACAATTTTAAAATTATATTCTCGTTTGACTTTAAATGTTTGATCTCCTATCAATGAATTGTGTAAATTTACAGCTTTTCAAATGCATTAATAAAAGTTTGGACATCCATAACTATAATCACAATTGTCTAACTGCAACTCATGCCCAAACTTTTAATAATGAACTTGAAATGTTGTAAATTTACACAATTCATTGATAAGAGTTCAAACATTCAAAGTCAAACGAGAATATAATTTTAAAATTGTTAATACACATTAAACTTCTTATTTTGCAATGAAACTTTTCGTGTGTATACCTATCACTGCCAAAGAAAAAATAATTTTTTACTTTTTAGTGCATTTCATTTATAAAAGTTATTAATTTTAAAAGGTTTTTTAATTTATTTTATTAAAATGAACGAAAAAGGTCTTCGCAACCAGCCTCAAATTTTACAAGTGTTCACTCACAGACAAACGTTAAAACTTTGTTTTATTCACATCAAAATGAAGTGTTCACTCTAGATGGAGAAATGACAGAGTGAAGTACTTACCGAAACCTAACGAAGATTATTTTTATTCACGCCAAAATAAGTGTTCACTCCAAAAAATGGAGTGAACACTTGCACTCCGTTTTTATTCACACCACCCACTGTGTACACTTAGTACACTCAATACACTAATTCATACGCTGTCACTCGTAAAAATCGGAGTCCTTTTTATACGCTTTATATTAGCTTCACCTGTATCAAGACCCTCTCAACTGCAGGCCTTGCCATAACCTTCTATATTACAAGCCATGAACAAGGAAAATATTGAGAGCGAATTTCCGCTCAATCGGACTACAACTCGGTGAAGTCAGGTTATGTTGTTAGTGTAATTTGGAGAATTTGAGAGAATTTGGTAGTCCGATTCTCTCAATTGAGATTCTTGTTCATGGCTTGTAAATATAGAAGGGTATGGCCTTGCATAAAATCTTCGCACTAACACAACTAAGCGCAAATTTAGTCTGATTTTTTGTTGAGCAAAGTAGGCAAGTGATAGGATTTTGGACATTATAAAGGCCATTATTACCATGTCAACCATTTTATTTAAGTTTTTTTGCTTTTATATAAATAAATTATACTGAATTTATTTATAAAAACTTCAACAATCAATTAATTTCTTAAATAATTTAGAATGACATAATAAATATGCAAATTATTAATCATAAATCATGTACATAAATGAATGTTAAAATTTTAGTAGTACGGAAGTGTAAAGGGTTTTACCAGCGCCCCGTTAGCCGCTTACTGCGTTTCCAGCTCCCACGGCGAGGACGAGGGGTTGGATTTTAGGAGCCACATTATTGTTAGCATTTCTTTAACTAAGTAGACTTATTTAAAAAATGTTTCAAATAAGTGAAATGCTAACAATAAAATATAACAAAATAAAATTTTTTTCAAATAAATAAAAATCAAAGACTATGAAATTGGAAAAACTGGAATTATTTAAGATATAAGCTTATTATTATTATTTTCACTTACGTACGTCTTGATTACCAGCATCTCTGCTATTTTTAAAATCTTTTTTTTTATTTTAGAAATTTCAATTGTTTAATTGGTGTTCTATTAAAACAGTATTATTAAATTACTTTTTATTTATGTTTTTGCACTATAAGATATAAATTGATTGATTATTTCCACATTCCTCATTTCACGATGCAATAAATTATTACTACATTTTTATAAAATTGAAAATTTTCTATATGGAAACCGACGAAATTCCATTTTAATCAATTTGTGCCTGTTCACACGGGTCGCTTTGAGGCGCGACAAAGCGAACGAAAAAGCGAACATTTGTTTACACGTTTCGCTTTGTGTCCAGTCGTTTTTATCACAGGTGGAACAAACGGTACGGGAACAAAGTGTGTGATTTTTATAAAAATGACATAAATTCATGGCTGCTCCTAAAGTTTTACAAAATAAATTTCTCAAAAAAAACGGAAGCCTGAAAATTGTCCTAACACACTTCTGCTCCCACTGCGGGTGAAACCAAAATAAAATTTATTGGTAAAAATTATAAATATAACTTACTTAAATGTAAAAAAAGCGTGGGCCGCTAACGAAAAGCTCCAGTGTTAATAAAATAATAATATATGTAGGTAAAGAGGCCCACGCTTTTTTACATTTAAGAAAGTTATATTTATAATTTTTACCAATAACTTCATTAATTTAGTTATTTGCCTGATTTCGAAAGGTAGGTTGTTCCCTATACTGGCTGGAGCAATAAAAGCTTCAAAATTATTATTTTCTTTTTAGTTCATTTTAAAATAAAAGCGTATTTTTTAGTTTTTTTAAGCTGTAACGGTCGGTTATTTACCGGAAAATTCTCCCTTTTGTTGGTTCTCCCATCTATCGGGAATTTCAGGATTCAATAACAAAATTTACTGGTCACAAAAAAAAAATTAGTACAAAATTAAAAACTTCAAGGAGGCGAGAAGAAAAAAATAGTTTTTGTTCGAGTTGGAAAAAAAAACGATTAGGAGAGTTGGAGCTAGACCCGTAGCCTGTAGACTTTTTTTAAGAAAATTTTCACCCCGAGGGAAAATATCGTCTGAGGGACGGAAACTGATACTCAAAACCCGCCGATAACGCAGGATAGAGGAGCGGAGGATATTAACGCCCATATTTGAAAGTTGGAGCTAGACCTGTAGCCTGTAGACTTTTTTTTAAGAAAATTTTCACCCCGAGGGAAAATATCGTCTGAGGGACGGAAACTGATACTCAAAACCCCCCCGATAACGCAGTATAGAGGAGCGGAGGATATTAAGCCCATATTTGTAATAAGTTGTTTTTTTCTCCAAAGGAAATTATAGCAAGATTAGTGGCAGTAATTTCGTACCGTTATATGACAGTTGGAGTTGCAGTTATGTTGTGAAATTTATTAACAATCCATAAGAAAATCATCATCTAGGTCTTGTTTTGCCTACGTATATAGAATTTATCAGCTTTGTGGAACATCTCCAAACTACTTTGGACGTCTCTGGTTTCTGTTTCTATTAGAATCGTACCTTGCAGCTAGAAGTATTGTGGACTGGTTTTCCAGCTTGTGATAACTTGCGAGTGTGTGACAGATTGTCCGCTAGTAAGTTAATATAGCCCATTCGAATCAGTCGTGGTACCACTACAGGTGCTAATACAGCAGACGGGGCTCGTGGCGCAATCCGACGAGCCACCAAACCGACACCAACAAGAAGCTTTTAACAGATACCAACCAACCCAAGGAAGATTTTTTTGTAGTGGTCAAACTATAGTTTGGGCAATACCCCACGTTGAGTAAGTTCGTTTGTTTTATTATCTTACCGTAGTAATGTTGTCAACTAGTTAGATATCCAATTAATATTTTGTTAACTCAAAAAAAATTACGGTCACTGTTGTGATCCTAATAATAGTTCACCTATAAAAATTTTTTTTTATTATAAATTCCTATACATATATATATATTACAAATTTTAATTATAATGTTACACGCATCTTTAATTACACCTTTATACAATACATAATTATCACAAAACAGTGTAGTATTAGCCATCTGAAGTTATATGCATTATACACTTGTATTTACGTTACACCCAGGTATTGCTACTAATATTGGCTTCCAACGTTGTGTTTTTGATGTAAATATTACTGTAAAAACAGGAATCATCGACTGGTACCAGCGCGACGATTTGTTTTTTTTTCCTTTCCGTTGTTGAATTGAAGTTCTTATTTGATGGTAATAGTTGGTTGCGTCCACAGTACCTATATTGTAAAGTTAATTTTTGTTTGAGGTACACGTATCAAATGGTTAATGCAAACTTACCTTCATTTTGGTTGTTAAGTAATTATATTGTCTTGGCCTGTAATTATTGTATAATATATTTGTTGTAAATTTCTTTAAATCCACGAGTATTACTAGGCATGACAGCCTAAGGGGGTAATTTATCCAGGATGGTTGGGTTAGAGGTTTTCTCTCCAGAGTTCTCTCGAAGTCGCGTTGAACATTTACAGGTTCACCAGGTCGTTGGGAATTTCCAGCGATGACTACCTTTGGCTAACCTAGGACAAGAACGATATGAAGAAAACTCCTTTTTGATTAGTAGGTAAGTGGTGAATCATATATGGAGCGTTCCGGTCACACACCCCACGACCCCTACCGTCGAGCTAGCGTATACCGTGTGGCCGGTTTAACATCCCCTATAAATATTTAGGCACATAGGGAGGATGTTGTCTCTAAATTTTTTATGTATACCCAAGCATGATGGCAGTAGCCTTGTTGTCACCAACAAGGAGCTCCATTGTGCCGGTTACATAAATGGCGCCCAACGCTTTGGCAAACAAACTATCAATATTAAATTCCGGCGCCCATTTATTACATAAATGGAGCCCAACGCATGCTTTCATCCCAACGTTTTGGCAAACAAGTTTCGATAGTAACTTACGGCACGCATTTATTTCTTAAATGACGCCCCAAATTCTGGTAACTTACTAAAATTATCTTTGACTATGGTTCACCACCAATGCCTCTTTTTACAGATTCATCTCAATTGTCTAAATTCAGTGTGAATTTTCCTTTGCTTTCACTTTTCGGTTATCCCGCATCATTTTATCTTCTTCGCTTTAGGCATCTTTGAACTAGGCTTACCGGCACCGCTGGCTAACAAGCGTATGACCGCTTGGCCATGGGTGAAGGCTGAGTCTGGAGTTCTTTTGTCCTGGTTTTTTGCTCGTCGTCCTGAGTATCAGGCGTCATACCGCCTGCCAGTGCTTCGTTCAGTGGACAGGATCCTTGTTACTTTTTGCTGATGGACGTTTGAGTTGTAACTCGGGCTTAACCGTCTGAGGTAACAGGCGTGCTATCGCCTGCCCACTGCGCCCCGTGGACTTCTTTAATCCATTCAGTCCCCTCAAAGTCTTTTTTCTTTTCTTTCATTTTAGACCTTTAGTCGAAATGTAGTAAGGGATGTGGTCACTTCAGGTGCACCTCTAAAAGGCCGCACAGGCTTAACCGTCTGGCTAATCACCTGCGCCCTGTGGACTTTTGTTGAGGGACATCCGGCTCCTTCCTTGTGCTTTTAATTTTTTTCTCTCCAGTCTGTCCCCACTGCTGATTGATTTTCCGTAGTGTAGCTCAGTTGTGGTTGGACAGCGGAATCCAATTAAAATTTTTATTATTTTCGAAGAAGATTTCCTTGTCGTTTATGTGGAGGTAGACTCTTCATGTCGTTCGAGTGAATGAAGACGTGTGGTGCTTCCGGCGTTGTCGATGACGTTCGGTGTTGGCTATGTCTCATAGCTACCACCGACTGACACCGATGACCTCGGCCACCGAGAGTCCTGGGGAGAGAGATTTTTTTTCCGACCATCCTGGAAATCCACCAAACTATTTTAACACAACAAAAAACTATTTTACACTTTAATTTTTTTCAGCTATTGTACGGTTTTGATTATTGCGAGTATCACAACTATTGTTAGTCGGCTCACGGAAGTTTTTGATTAGGATATCTACAGTTACCGTAGTAGACTTTATCATCATTTTTCTTCAGTTGCTTCTTTTGTTGGTTAGTCCCGATCTGGTGGCGTATACTTTTAACGGGTATTGTTTTTATAACGGATAGTAACCCGAAACCATCCCCATTCATAGTTATTCTCGGATTTCTGGGTAATACGGCGTATAAATGGAACTTAGAGGCGGAAAGAAAACCGCTCTCGCCACTGGCCAAAGCGATCGTCCAGACGAATCTCACATCGACCTTGATGAGTCGTCACTTTCCGAAGTCAACGATCCCACCCCGGAGGAACAACTCCAACAGGTACAACGGGAACTAGAGGCAATGCGGGCCCAACAGCGTGCTGCGGAGATTCCGATACCCCCTCGTATGGATCGTCACCATCCCCCGGCTGAGCCCGTACATACCGACAGCAGAAGGGAAGCTTCAACCGGAACCTATCGCCGCAAGTCTCCAGTTACAACCTGGAACATCAAGTTCTCCGGTGAGAACCCTGCGCTGTCGGCAGAAGAATTTTTGTTCCGGTTGGAGCTGAGGGCACGCGACGAGTGGGTCAGCCAGTCTGAGCTATGTCGAAATATTTCGGCTTTACTCACAGGCCGAGCCGAGGACTGGTACTGGTCCCAGTTTCGCCGCCAAGTCCGTGACCCAGATTGGGAAACGGTGAAAGGTCATCTCACCAGACAGTTTAGGAGTCGTGAGTCAGACTTTGAACTGATAAAACGACTGTTGGAACTGAAACAACAAAACAATTCATATGATGACTACGTCGCAAAAATGTTGTCGTTGTATAACAGAATGTCCAATCCAATGCCGGAGGTGGAGGTGGTGGACATAATCCTTCAGAATTTGGACGCACCTTTAGGTTCAGTGGTGATAGGCCAACGTTTCACCACAATGCATGAGCTACGGGAAGTCTGCATCCGCGCCGAACGCTGGCATAAGCAGAAACGTCTGGAACGAAGGCCCGATCGGCAAATACACGAGGTCGACTACTCGACAATGAATGAATCGAATTCATTACCACCGGACATATCCTCGCAAGGAGTCGATGAGATGACAGCGCCGCGTCAGTTTCCGACGAATCCACGAACTTTCCGTTGTTGGAATTGTCAGCAGCAGGGTCATCCTTTTATGGACTGCCCATCGGAAACTCGTGGTCTGTTTTGCTACAAGTGCGGCAAGCCAGGAGTCGTGACACCAGTCTGCCCCACCTGCCAGGGAAACCGGAGCAGGGGTGCGAGACCATACGGGAGTCCGCGCCCGAGCTAAGCTCGCCCGTTATTCCCTCGTCCACTTCATATATACCTGCTACGTCTACCATCAGCGACTTTACGTCAAATGATGCTCTTCCATCTTTTCCCTCCGAGGAGGTCAGACTCTCCTTTATTTCCCGTTGGAAGAGATATATCTCCACTCGTGCACGCATCTTTTCGGAGCCACCTTTTGTGGAATCCCTGCATTCTCGGCATACCCCTCCCCAAATTAGAGTACGAGCTAAGGAGAAGCGACATCTTTCGCAGAAACTTATTTCTGCTTTCATCTCTGACGTGTCAGATCCTCGTCCTTTTGCTAAGGTCACCTTACTTCATGAGGAGGTGAATGGGTTATTGGACAGTGGCGCCAGTATCAGCTGTCTGGGAAGAGATGCTGAATCCTTTCTAGCCAATCATCCCGAAGTGACAGTCTATACTTTGCACACTGCGTTGCAAACTGCTGACGGGGCTTCACAAAGAATTTGCGGTTACATCCGGGTTCCGGTCTCCTGTGGAGGACGGACCCGTGATATGACCATCTATGTGGTGCCCAGTCTCAGCCAGAGACTGTATCTAGGGATCGATTTTTGGAAACTTTTCAGCATCGCTCCCCATTTAGTCTGCGAGTTAAACGCTTCAACTGCATCTGCTAACATGCACGACTTAACGTCCTTGCAAAGCGAGCAGTTGGAGCGGGTCAAGGCCAGGTTTCCCTCTTTCGATGTCTTAGGACTGGGAAAGACCCACCTGGAAGAACACACGATAGACACTGGTGACTCAGTTCCCATTAAGCAGAGGCATTATCCTGTCTCACCCGCTATTCAACATTTGATGTATGGCGAGTTGGACAGGATGTTGGCTCTGGGGGTGATTGAGCCATCGAACAGTCCCTGGAATTCTCCAGTGGTGTTAGTTCGTAAACCAGGCAAGGTCCGACTGTGTCTTGACTCTCGCAAGGTCAACAGTGTCACTGTCAAAGACGCCTATCCCCTGCCACACATCGATGGTCTTCTTGGTCGTCTTCAAGACACCAAGTTCATCACGAGTTTGGATCTTAAGGATGCTTTCTGGCAAATTCCATTAGAGGTGAAGTCGCGAGAGCGGACAGCGTTCACTGTCCCCGGTCGTCCCCTGTACCAGTTTACAGTCATGCCTTTCGGCTTGTGTAATGCCCCACAGCGCATGTGTCGCCTGATGGACAAGAGCATTCCTGGACATTTACGTGAGAACGTCTCTGTCTATCTGGACGACCTGCTCATAGTTTCACCTGACTTTGACTCTCATTTAAGGCTTTTGGACGAAGTCGCCAGCTGTCTCCGTCGTGCGGGATTAACACTCAATCTGGCTAAAAGCAAATTTTGCGTGGAAGTCAAGTATCTCGGCTTCATAATTGGTGATGGGACACTGAAAACGGATCCTAACAAGGTGACGGCCATTACGGAATTCCCGACTCCGAAGTCTCATAAGCAGACTAGGAGGTTCTTGGGTATGACCGGATGGTATCAGCGTTTCATCCCCAATTATGCTAGCGTGGCTTCTTCAATCACGGATTGTTTGAAGAAAAAAACTTTTAGTTGGAGCGATGAGGCCCAGCAGGCGTTCGAGACTTTGAAAAAGCTGATGACAGAAGCTCCTCTTCTAGTCACTCCAGATTTTTCTAAACCTTTTTATATTCAATGCGATGCCAGCAGGACTGGTGTAGGTAGTGTGCTCTTTCAAAAGGACATGGATGGAGGAGAACATCCTATTGCTTATATGTCCAAGAAATTGAACGGAGCACAGCGGAACTACACCATTACTGAGCTCGAGTGCTACGCAGCCGTGCTGAGTATAAAGAAGTTTAGGGCTTATGTGGAGGGACAGGCTTTCACAGTCATTACTGACCATGCAAGTCTGAAGTGGCTCATGGGCCAGAAGGAGCTCAACGGACGTTTAGCTCGGTGGAGTCTTAAGCTTCAGGGGTTCGATTTTACGATCGAACATCGCAAAGGCACCCACAATGTGGTTCCCGATGCCTTGTCACGCATGGATTGCGTTGACGATCTGTCCCTGTGTTTCGACGTGGACTTAAATGCCACGTCCTTCAAATCCCCTGATTATCTTCGTCTGGTTGAACGAATCAGGCAATCTTCACCGCAGTTACCAGACCTGCGAGTTGAAGATGGGTACGTGTTCCAGCGTACATCCCCACGTACTGGAGACTCTGTTGCTGACGACCTAACCTGGAAGTTGTGGGTTCCAACGGAACTGACCACGCCTCTCATCGAGTCGGCTCACTTGCCACCTCAAACCTCTCATGGTGGAGTAGGGAAGACTCTAACCCGTCTTAGAGTTAAATACTTTTGGCCAGGTATGTCCAAGCAGGTGCGGGAATTCATCGCCCACTGTGAGGTCTGCAAGACCACTAAAGCCCCCAGTTCAGTACTTCGACCACCTATGGGCAACGCCATGGATGCGTCGAAGCCGTTCCAATTTTTGTACGTAGACTTCTTAGGTCCTTACACCCGGTCGAAGAAAGGTCACACGGCAGTGTTTGTTGTGTTAGATGCCTTCACCAAGTTTGCCTTCTTACACCCCGTGTCCGCTGAGACCACGGCGGTGGCCGTCAAGTTCCTCGAGCAAACTATTTTTCATACCTTTGGAGTTCCTGAAACCATCTTCTCCGACAATGGTCGGCAATTCACATCCAAAGAGTTTGCTAAATTGTTAACCGATTATGGCGTGCGACATGTGCGCACAGCCGTATATTCGCCTCACCCTAACACCTCCGAGCGGGTGAATCGATCGGTATTAGCCGCCATCAGGGCGTATTTAAAGGAGGATCAGCGTGAGTGGGATAGACATCTCTCGTCCATTGAATGTGCTCTTCGTAGCGCCCACCACGAGGCAATAGGCATGTCACCGTATCAGGCCCTTTTTGGTAGCCATATGATCCTGCACGGATCAGCTTATCCAGTCCTGAAGAAACTGAACGTTTTCCAGGAAGGTGACATCGCTTTCTTGCCCTTGACGGACAAATTGCAGATACTGCGTGAACGAGTAGCGCTAAATTTAGCCGCTGCGCATACCAGGCATACTACTCGATATAACTTACGTTGCCGAGTGGGCAGTTTTCGACCTGGGGATGAGGTGTACAGAAGAACCTTCTGGGCGAGTAATCGAGCTGGACGCTTCAGTGCCAAGTTGGCACCGAGATTTATGAAAGCCCGGATACGGACAAAAATTGGAACTAGCTTGTACGAGCTGGAGGATTTGGCTGGGAAAAGCATAGGCGCCTATCACGCCAAAGACTTACGACCCTGATTGTCCTCGAATCAAGTGCTCATCGGAGTATCCCTAAACTTACTTGCTTTTCGGTCAGTCTGGGGAACAACTCTCGGCGAATGGTGGTCCTGGCGATCCAACGGGGAATGTCAAAGGCAATATGGTATTGCTGGAAACTGACCCGATGGACTGAAAGGTGACATTTTCGACGTGAATGTCTGGGAGAAGGTAAAGACCCGGAGTGAGACAATGTGGTATTGCCTTCCGCCGGATCTTTGCAACTCCAGGCTTACCCTCCGAGAGACTCGTCAGACTGTCCCTCTCTCTCAGGGTATGAGACGAGCCCCACATTGGCGCCACCTACCGGACTTTACGACAGAAAAACCTTCCGTTTTTTTCGGCTCCTCACTGCCTCGCAAGTCGGCCTTGTGGACCCGAGGGTATGTAACGGTCGGTTATTTACCGGAAAATTCTCCCTTTTGTTGGTTCTCCCATCTATCGGGAATTTCAGGATTCAATAACAAAATTTACTGGTCACAAAAAAAAAATTAGTACAAAATTAAAAACTTCAAGGAGGCGAGAAGAAAAAAATAATTTTTGTTCGAGTTGGAAAAAAAAACGATTAGGAGAGTTGGAGCTAGACCCGTAGCCTGTAGACTTTTTTTAAGAAAATTTTCACCCCGAGGGAAAATATCGTCTGAGGGACGGAAACTGATACTCAAAACCCCCCGATAACGCAGGATAGAGGAGCGGAGGATATTAACGCCCATATTTGAAAGTTGGAGCTAGACCCGTAGCCTGTAGACTTTTTTTTAAGAAAATTTTCACCCCGAGGGAAAATATCGTCTGAGGGACGGAAACTGATACTCAAAACCCCCCCCGATAACGCAGTATAGAGGAGCGGAGGATATTAAGCCCATATTTGTAATAAGTGCTTCTCATTGTTTTTTTCTCCAAAGGAAATTATAGCAAGATTAGTGGCAGTAATTTCGTACCGTTATATGACAGTTGGAGTTGCAGTTCTGTTGTGAAATTTATTAACAATCCATAAGAAAATCATCATCTAGGTCCTGTTTTGCCTACGTATATAGAATTTATCAGCTTTGTGGAACATCTCCAAACTACTTTGGACGTCTCTGGTTTCTGTTTCTATTAGAATCGTACCTTGCAGCTAGAAGTATTGTGGACTGGTTTTCCAGCTTGTGATAACTTGCGAGTGTGTGACAGATTGTCCGCTAGTAAGTTAATATAGCCCATTCGAATCAGTCGTGGTACCACTACAGGTGCTAATACAGCAGACGGGGCTCGTAGCGCAATCCGACGAGCCACCAAACCGACACCAACAAGAAGCTTTTAACAGATACCAACCAACCCAAGGAAGATTTTTTTGTAGTGGTCAAACTATAGTTTGGGCAATACCCCACGTTGAGTAAGTTCGTTTGTTTTATTATCTTACCGTAGTAATGTTGTCAACTAGTTAGATATCCAATTAATATTTTGTTAACTCAAAAAAAATTACGGTCACTGTTGTGATCCTAATAATAGTTCACCTATAAAAATTTTTTTTTATTATAAATTCCTATACATATATATATATTACAAATTTTAATTATAATGTTACACGCATCTTTAATTACACCTTTATACAATACATAATTATCACAAAACAGTGTAGTATTAGCCATCTGAAGTTATATGCATTATACACTTGTATTTACGTTACACCCAGGTATTGCTACTAATATTGGCTTCCAACGTTGTGTTTTTGATGTAAATATTACTGTAAAAACAGGAATCATCGACTGGTACCAGCGCGACGATTTGTTTTTTTTTCCTTTCCGTTGTTGAATTGAAGTTCTTATTTGATGGTAATAGTTGGTTGCGTCCACAGTACCTATATTGTAAAGTTAATTTTTGTTTGAGGTACACGTATCAAATGGTTAATGCAAACTTACCTTCATTTTGGTTGTTAAGTAATTATATTGTCTTGGCCTGTAATTATTGTATAATATATTTGTTGTAAATTTCTTTAAATCCACGAGTATTACTAGGCATGACAGCCTAAGGGGGTAATTTATCCAGGATGGTTGGGTTAGAGGTTTTCTCTCCAGAGTTCTCTCGAAGTCGCGTTGAACATTTACAGGTTCACCAGGTCGTTGGGAATTTCCAGCGATGACTACCTTTGGCTAACCTAGGACAAGAACGATATGAAGAAAACTCCTTTTTGATTAGTAGGTAAGTGGTGAATCATATATGGAGCGTTCCGGTCACACACCCCACGACCCCTACCGTCGAGCTAGCGTATACCGTGTGGCCGGTTTAACATCCCCTATAAATATTTAGGCACATAGGGAGGATGTTGTCTCTAAATTTTTTATGTATACCCAAGCATGATGGCAGTAGCCTTATTGTCACCAACAAGGAGCTCCATTGTGCCGGTTACAAAGCTATATATTTATATGTACATGACAATCAAAATTAAATATTTTTTCGCCCCGCCAACTTAAATATAATCATTGAAACATTGAAATTCTCTATACTTCAACAGCTTCACTTATCTGGACCAAAATTATCCTATCTTTCAATCTGGAACCAAAACTACACATTCCCAAATTTTCATTTAAATCTGTTGGGCGGTTTCGGAGATTAGCGTGTACAAACATTGTGACAGGTAGTTTTTATATATTAAGATTTCACAATAATTTTGTAGTAAAGTAATTGAAATTTGGCATAACTCTTAATGCTGGTTCACATTGGCGAGTACAAAGGGTTAGTACGTGGCGGTTACTGGTTATTGCCAGTGACTGGTATGCCAGTACACGCCTCGCTTGAACACTTGTGCTAGTGTACTCTCTCGGCTAGTTCACTAACTAGTGCCCTCGCTAGTAGATAGCCCAGGGGGATATTTACTAGCCCACTATCCTCCGATAGTACACTAGCATAGAGTTGCACACGCCAATGTGAACGTTGCATTACACTCAGGTATGATCCAATTCAAGGACATTGCCAGGTGGGGAGTTTGACTGGGGCGGTACATCTCTCAAATAATAACGGAGATGCCCCAAGGCCATAGAGCAAAAGGGCAAATGCTGACTTGATCTCGGTGTTCAGTACACACAGAGACAGCAAAAGCTCGGCCTATCGATCCTTTGGTTTAACGAGTTTTATATACTTCTTCTTTCCGTGTGTATGTGTCTGAACTCCTCCTAAAACGGCTGGACTGATTTTTATAAAATTTTGTGTGTGTGCTTAAGTTGATTCGAGAATGGTTTAGAAACACAATTTGAACCGATACCTAAACGGCTGACTGATTAAGATATACATGAAAAAAATTTCGATTGTTAATCCATAACTTACGAATGGCTCAACAGATTTCTTTGATTTATTTTGTTTGAAGTAGTCTGTGGAGGGTTGATGGAAAAAAACTGGGTAAAATTAGACAAAAAAGTTGGTAAATTGCGATAAACGAACATGCACGTACAAACCCAGCGGGAAATGGAGGGCTCCAATAGCGCTGTTTGAGCACCCCTTAAAAAGCTTACAGCGCTCCCGTTACGCTCCAACTCCATATACTTTTTAACATTGCATGTCATTGCAGGGGAGCATACGTTTTTATGCTCCTTCAAAAGCGTTCTAGGAGCATTTTAAAAAATGTTTTTAATAAAGAATTTTCATGGACGCCTGTGGATATGTGATCCTGGTATCGAAAAGCTTTTATTTTGTTTATCTTTTGCAATTGCCTTTTCCTTTCCAAGCGCGAGTGTGGTTTTATCAAAGCAGTCCCCCAACTAAATTCTAACCACTTTTAAAGCTGCTTGTCCTTCGCATCGAACGAGAGCCGGTCCATTGAGTATGCCAATGCCACCCTATATGGTCATCAAGATAATCGCTCATTTTCTTCGTTCTATAAAACTTATGAAAGCTCCGGTAATGCTCCCTCGGGAGCATAATGAACAGCGCTCAAAGTAAGCTCCTCTGAACAGCGCTCCCAATTTTTCCCACTGGGAACTTACACAAACAAAAATTTGCAGTTAACCAATATTTTTTTTCAATAATTGGAATGTATGGAATATTCCCTATGAATAATGTCCAAGACATTATTATGTTACGGCCTCGACTTTCGAATATATTAGCAATTTTTATGTTAACATTGACTTTATTTGGTCGTTTACGACAAAAGCTTAGGTATGTGAAAAAGTAGAAACAAATCTGGAAGTTGGTGCAGCCGAGCCGTCACTTTTACAATTTTAGATAGCTGCGAGTTTTCTGTGTACACTGCTACCTTTTTCATGAAAAAAGGTTAAAACGTTTCAATAGCACTGGATGACATGTAAAAATCTAAAAAAAATATAAAAGGGCCACAGCAAATAAACCGTTATGATTTCCAACCAGCCAAAAACTCAAATTTTTGGTTTGTCTGACCAAAAACTATCAACAGGCGACCACTTTGTAAAATTACCGTATACAACCTGTTGTATGGCCCACAAGCATTCACTTGAAGCTCTCGATAGAAGGCTGAAAGATCTCAATAATAATATCAGTCTTTTCGGAGTGATCTACTGCTGCAGTCCGGTGATTTCAGACGGACATTGCAGGTCATTCTACTTGCTACATATGCGGTCGAAATTAACGCATGTTTGAAAGAATTATACGAAGTGCCAGCAAATTATGCCTTACCATCAATATGCGTGTTCAAAATCAAAATGATCTACTGGAATTGGCATTTTCAGGACAAATCGATCGACACTGTTGTCGATCCTGAAGAAGTTGTTAACTACACTGTTGAATTCACTGGATTTACCTGGAATGCCACCACATAACTTGGGATTGAAAATTGGTTCACCAATTATTTGGCTTCGAAATTTGAATGCACCAAATCTATGCAATGGGACGCGATTGGTAAAAAAAATCATGGGCAATGTGTTTTTGCGTGTGACTTCTCTTTTTACAGATAATCACTAATTGTGTTTGTTGGGTAGAATTTGTATGAATATTAATGATATTTCAGTTGATTGATTGTAAGTAAAATATGAACGCTTTATCTTGATGATTTGTATAACTAATCTGTGCGTACAGTTTGGTGAACCCCAAACTGTATCTAAACCCTACGGTGTATGATCCTTTACGTTGTTTGGTAATGCCCAAGTTCAGGTAAAGAAGGAATTTCCTGTGCCGAAATTCGCCTTTTATACTGTCTACCCTGCACAAGCTCGCTCTAATATTCTAGTAGGCGAGCTTTTGATAAACTTTCATTATAATTTCTATTAGCAGGAACACAATGCTCGCCATAAGCCGCGGGCTATGAAAGCTTTTCGTTGTCAAATAATAGAAATAATTTGAGAGCGATAAAGCTTTCATAGCCCGCGGCCTTTGGTGAGCATTGTGTTCCTGCTATATAGTACTGGAACTGCCATATGTAGGTTGCTTTGCCTTCCTGTCATTTCAAAACTAATTACTTCATAAGTCATATTTCCTTTGGATTGTCACGTCAACATTCTCCCCCGTTGAGAAATTAAATTGATCAACATATTATTGGTATCATTTCTTCTTTTAAATTTTTATTAACATTATTTCTGTTTTTTTTTAATTTTAGACTCGACATTTATAATTTGACCAAATGATTTTATGCTTGCGAATCGAAATTCTCACACTGCGCCCTCCATTAAAATATTGTATACCGCTTCCTAGCAGTGGCTCGAATATGCTTCCACGGTATGGCTTGTAATTCCTCAAAGGAGATTAGAACGTTACCACCTTCTTTGGTCGTAATCTGGTAATTTTTCTTCTCCAATGTGGTTTCGATTCCTTTAGTTTCCGGTGTGGTGTCGACCTCCATCTCCTCCCAATTTATACCTCTTCCTGGCGTGATAGGTGTCTCGTCTTGAATAATCGTTATTACCTTGTTCAATACATCTTGTAGTTCATGAACCAGTAACGGACCCTTTACGTTGGAGTTGCGGCTAAATCTAAAGCAATAAGCAAGTGACCGTGTTATTCTTTCTATAGACGAGAATCTTTCGAAAATTATACTTTCTTCTGTTTTCATTACACTTGCTGATAGACACATAGGTTGACGTAGCTCAGGTAGTTCATCGATTCGTGTGAATTCAGACTGAGGCAAAACTTTTCTGACTTCCCTAGCCATGCTGGTCCTACCTTCCATATAGGTGATGAAATGAACACTGTTGGTAATTGGCCTCTAGAAATGAGATCTGCGGGATTATCCTTTGCCCGCACATAACGCATCTGATAATTCTTGTATGTTGGCGACACGATTTGCTACAAATGTCTTCAATTGATGAGGTGAGGTGCTCAACCAATGCAACACAATTGTAGAATCTGTCCAATATAACACTTGCTTTATTACCGTATTGGTTAATGATGCCAGCAATTGCGCACCACATAATTCCAACCGCGGTATGCTTTGAGTTTTTAAAGGCGCTACTCGTGATGTGGCGCATAATAATTGCGTTTTGATTCTATTGTCCTTGTCGCTCGTTCTCAGGTATATACATGCTCCATAGGCCCCTTCGCTAGCATCAGAAAACCCATGCAATTGTATATCCTTCAGGTCAGATTTGACAATAGTTCTTGGGAATGACAATTTATTCAGGATTTGAAGTTGATCATAATATGTCTGCCACTCTGTGTGAATATCATTAGAGAGGGACTCATCCCAATGTACCTTTATTGTCCATAATTTTTGTAATAGCATTTTAGCTATAACAACCACTGGTGCTAATAGTCCTAATGGGTCGAATATCTTGGCTACTTTTGATAAAATACGTCTCTTGGTAATCTTTATTGCAGCCTTCCATGGTTTTACTGTATACATCATTGAATCCGAACTTGAATTCCAAAATACACCTAGTGTTTTTAAGGTTGTATCTTCTCCAAGTTGTAACTTAAGGTGAACATCGGCTTTAGGAATGTCTTCTAACACTGATAAGTCATTTGATGCCCATTAACGAATTGATAGACCTGCCTTTGATAGAACCTTCGTCAATTCTCTTCTGAGCTTTATGGCTTCCTCCTTTTTGTTTGCTCCTGTCAGAACATCATCTACATAAAAGTCTTCTTTGAGTGCTTGTGCAGCTCTTGGGTAAAGCTGACCTTCATCCTCGGCGAGTTGATGCAGACATCGAATTGCTAGATATGGAGCAGATGATCCCCAAACGTGACGGTGTTCAATTCGTAAGTTTGTAGCCTTTTATTGTTGTCTCTCCAAAAAATGCGTTGATACTTCCTATCTTCTTTCAGACTAAGAACTGTCTGTATATTTTCTCGATATCTCCGGTTAGCACCATCGGATATTTTCGAAAACGTATCAACAGTGAAAAGAAATTGGACTGAATAGTTGGGCCTACCAAGAGACTTTATTATTTAACGACACACCTGAAGTTGTTTTGGCAGATGCATCAAAAACAACTCAAACCTTTGTAGTCATACTGGATTCCTTTATGACTGCATGATGTGGTAAATAATAGGTTATTGCCGTACTCGGTTCTTCATTTACCGATGACATATCGTCGGGTCAATGCAATAGTCACGAAACTGAAATTTTGCTATTTTGAACTAACATAATACAAAAATTCAAAAAAAATAATACAATTAAAATAACTTTTAGTTATTTCGTAAAAAAATTCAAATTGAATCCTGTAGATTCCCATAAAAATTTAGATCCGTAACTTTGCCAGAAGATAATATGACTTTTTTCGCATTTTTCCACAATGTTTAAAATAGCAAAAAAATTTCAGTTTCGTGACTATATTGCATTGACCCGACGATATGGTCCAATGTTAGATATTCCTTCAGAACGTCATTATGTTGATTCTGAAGCTTTATGTCTTTACTCAATTTTCGTTCAACACTCTCGAATCGCTTCAATGCAGATTGGTATGAATTTCCTAAGTTAGTAAATCATGATTTGAATGGTAATGCTACAATATACATATCTTCCGTTAGGTGCTCGTTTGACATGCTCTTGAAAATGATGTTCACATGCCGTTTCTTCCAAAGAGAACTTATTTTCTCTTGGACACTCTTCAATCTCCCAAAACTTTCTCAAGTTAAATTCTAAAGATGTTGTGAGAAGACACGTCTGGTGTTTGTATGATGATTTGGCAGTCGGTGCGGCGCCTCCGATAATCCAACCAAGCAATGTCTTCTGTAATAAGAACTCTTGCTTCTCTGGCAACTCAATTCGTAATTGCCCTACTGATAGTAATGAGAGCGTCGTTCCTGCTCCTAACAGGATATCGATTGGTGCTGGTTGGTAGAACTTCGGATCTGTTAGATTGAGATTTCTTGGTATACAACCAGTTTCGATCTTGATTTGTTGTTCTGGTACTGCTTGAGAGATGGTAGGTATAATTAAGAAAGTCAATGTTCTTTCATAACTATTCTTGCATGATTGTATGGTCGTGATTACCATCTCCTTTGAGTATGTTGTCATTTTGTTTAGCGTACCTACGGGTATATTGCAGGTACTCCTCCTCAAACCTAGAGTGTTAGCTAGACTCTCGGTCATAAAATTGCTGGTGGAACAGGTGTCCAATAAAGCTCGGCATTGAATCGGTTGAGTGTCCTTGTCAAGAATGTTTAGCATAGCCGTTACCATAATATCGTTTGCCACCGAGTTTATAATCAAACTAGTTGCATTTCCTTTACTCGGTATAGCATTCTCCGTTGGTCATGTTTCTGCTTCGACCTTACACCTTTCTGAAGGGGTGCTGTGCCTTTCTTCTTATCAACTTCGATATGCAATAGTGTATTGCGACGTCTCTTGCATCTTTGACAAGATGTCCCTGATTTACACTGATTTACTCCATGGCCTTTGCCAAGGCAATTAAAACATAAACAAACTTTAGAAATTACCTTTTGTCATTGTTAACTCACGAAATTTATTACAGGTATAGATCCTGTGGGATCCATTACACATTGTACACATGATACCTAAATCATTGTTGCTGTTGACTGTCACCGCAAAGGTTTGCGACCGGTCACGAAATCTAGCTGTACCACTTCATTCCCTTGTCTTGAAGACTTATAGCTTGGTGGTTCAGTTGTAACACTTGTAATACCGTGCTAGTGTTTAATTTTGATAATATTAAATCAATTAACTGTATATCCCAATGAGACACTGGTGCCTTTAAGTTTTCTAAGGCTCTCGTGTGCTGCTGGAAATGTCAACTAAATGGTTTATGGCTGAGGGTGTATCCTTTTGTAGCTTCGGATATTCTCGCAATATTGCCCAATGACGGCGCAATGTTCTCCCAGTGCATTCGAATTTTTCCTTTACAATATTCAAGGCGATTTTGTAATTCCCTTGATTTATTTCTAATGCTTCTATTACTCTAGCAGCTCTTCCTGTAAGTGATAAGCGCAGATACTGTAATTTCTTTATCTCTGGAAAATCTTCTTGGTCAATAAGCGCACTAAAGAGACTATAGAGAGAAGCCCATTTTTCGACAGTTCCATTGAAAGTTGGTAATGGGATTGGTGGTAAGATCACTGCGGAATTATTAACTCTCTGCACAGATGAATCTCGTGTTGATGTGTCACTGTTATTGGTTTTCTCAGTATATTGTTCATGATTTGTAATACTCGACTTCTTTCCAAATTATAACCTTCAATAATTTCAACACGACGTTCTTCTTCTGTCTCATCAAGTTCTTCTATGTCAGTTTGCAGTTCTTCAAACTTCTCAAATGCCTTTTCTATAGTATCGAGGGTTGATTTCACTAAATAAATGTTGCGATTGGTCGCGTCTGTCCAAAACATTTCTCAAAAATTGTTATGGTTGAAATAATATAAGCCCGTTGTCTCTTTAATTTGGTCAATTCGGCCATTTCACTTCTTGTAAGTTGATTCACGGTACAAGCTGTAGAATTGAAGAAGGAACTTCTTTATGATTGGATTACAAGATATGAACTGTAGGCTGCGTCACTGGCCACCCAAGTTGGTTGCACTTGGTGATGATAAGTTGCTGGCCAGATCCGGCTCGAAGGACCAATGGTTTTGCGTGTGACTTCTCTTTTTGCAGATAATCACTATTTGTGTTTGTTGGGTAGAATTTGTATGAATATTAATGATATTTCAGTTGATTGATTGTAAGTAAAATAAAGGCACTTGTTTAACATTAAAGGTTTATTATTTATTAATAAAAACATAAGTACGTAGAACCCGTAACAATGATAATAATTACTAGAGTGAGTAATATGAACGCTTTATCTTGATGATTTGTATAACTAATCTGTGCGTACAGTTTGGTGAACCCCAAACTGTATCTAAACCCTACGGTGTATGATCCTTTACCTTGTTTGGTTATGCCCAAGTTCAGGCAAAGAATTAATTTCCTGTGCCGAATTTCGCCTTTTATACTCTCTACCTTGCACAAGCTCGCTCTAATATTCTAGTAGGCGAGCTTTTGATAAACTTTCATTATAATTTCTATAGTACTGGAACTGCCATATGTAGGTTGCTTTGCCTTCCTGTCATTTCAAAACTAATTACTTCATAAGTCATATTTCCTTTGGACTGTCACGTCAACACAATGTTCTTGAAGCTACCATTTTAAACGCAAGTTTGAAGGTGAAGTTGTTCTTCTACCACGGATCCCAATGATCCCTTCAGACTCGCCCATTCCATTCAAACGCTTGCAAATTCGCTTGGCAATCGCAATGACTATTAATAAGTCACGAAAGGAATTTAACCCCTCGTGGGGGTGGTTTTTGGCCGTTTTTGGGGGGGTTGCGCAACCCCAAAGAGAAATTCTAACAACGCCATCGTGTTCAGCATCCTCGAAAACGCTGGGAGAGGTACTCTTGTTTCGGCTCAAAATATTCACCTATTTGTCCGACTCGCACACGCTACTACGTTTGACAGGATATGCTTTAAAAAATTCTGGAGCTCAAGCCGTCTTCGGTCCCAGCATTTTGGATTTGGAGAAAATCCCGGAAGAACTTTTTGAGGTACCCAAGGATAAAAGACACTTTAGATGTCCTTTGAATCCTTTTCAGTCGAATGTCCTTTTTGGCATTTTTATACGCTTTATATTAGCTTGACCTGTATGTTGTATGTTGTATGTTTCATGTAAACAAATCTTGCAACTTGATTTTGACCCACTTCCAGGTAACGGATCAACTTGAAATTTTGCACATAATGTATAGTTCGCGTGACAATGCAATCTGACCATTTTGTAAAAAAATCAAGATGGCGCTTCCAAGATGGCGGCCGAATTTTGCAATTGTGCTCCCCGACCCCGACATAGGTATCAAATGAAAGAGTATTACAAGTAGAATACAATTAGCTATGTGGCGTCATTCAAAATTCAAAATGGCGGCCAACAAAAAATGGCGGACTACCTTTTTCTTTACAACGCTCTCGTTATGGGTATCAAATGAAGTGTACGACGAATAAAGTATAGTAAGCTGTGTGACGTCATTTTAAATCCAATATGGCGGTCACTTCAAAATGGCGGAAGACATATAATAGACTAAAAATATATAGTTTAAAAAACTAAAAAATACGCTTTGATTTTAAAATGAACTAAAAAGTAAAAAATAATTTTGAATGTAAAGTTTTTATTGCTCCAGCCAGAATATGGAAACAACCTATCTTTCGAAATGTAAAAAGCGTGGGCTAGTGAAAATTTCCGGTGTTAATAAAATCAGAATATAGGAAGAGTCCCACGCTGTTTTACATTTCGAAAGGTAGGTTGTTTCCATATTCTGGCTGGAGCAATAAAAACTTTACATTCAAAATTATTTTTTACTTTTTAGTTCATTTTAAAATCAAAGCGTATTTTTTAGTTTTTCAAACTATATATTTATTTAATAACTTGAACGTTTTTCTTCAAAATGATGTATGTATATATCAAGGCGCTAGGATAACATTTGCACTTTGTACGATTTTTTAAAAGGACTGGTATTATGCAAATTTCAAAATATTTAAGTACCGTTATATATGAAACTACCTAACATTTTGGCAGAATATTGCACCTACGTAATACTTTTCACTAGTACTCCAAATGTACAAGATATGAAGGAAATTGGAGAAGGTCGGGCTCTAAATTTCCTTTTTTTTGGTCGAATTTTCATGGAATGGCCCGTAGATCATCAATCTATATATACAGGGTGCACCTTGATTTTTACACTTTTAGATAGGTGCGAGTATTCTGCGTATACTGCCACCTTATTAATGAAAATAGGTCATAGGGTTACAAAAATACAGGGTGAAATGTGAAACTCTAAGAAAAAACTTCAAAACTCCCTAGCGGCTAAACCGTTACGTTTTAACCCTCCCCCCCCCCTACGATTTTTTGTTTGTCTATTCAAAACCTATCCACAGCAGGCCGATTTGCAACTTTATGCAATACACCCTGTATAAAAATGAATCATTGTTTTGTGTGTAATCGATGTTTGAACATTTGGCTGTATGAATTTACTGATTGAGAGTTGTTTGTGTTGTGTTATTGTGAGTTGGTATTTTTGTAATGGCGCTTGAAAAAAAAATTGCCGGTATCCCAATTGGAACTTTTTTTTTTATTTTCTCAGCGATAGTGGTGTCGAATTGTAAACGCATTAAACGAAACGTAGCAGCAATAATGTTGTGGTGCGTTTACATGTTACTCTCATTGGGCGGCGTACACGGATCAACACTTAAACCTGGTAAACTGGTTTGTTATCATATTCTCGGGGTACATGGGTATTGCTTCACCAAGAGTAACTTATTATTCTTACACAGGATATTAATATGTAGGCCCGAGTAATGTTTCTTTAGCTATGTGTATTTGTGCATGTTTTAGTTTTCACACAAAAATTCTTTAATAAGACCAGATGAAATCGATGATGTTATTTCGTCAGAAATCCCTGAAGAAGCATGATTCATGGGCTATATGGAGCATTAAGCCCCAACTCACCATGCATGATAGATGGGAAATTTTCGAAGCGGTATCCAAGAGCATTGATTTCTGAAACTGTAAGAGGGAACGAAGGCTACCCGTTGTGTTGTCGTCCACCTTTAGGCCGTGGCCTTTGAGGCCAGGACTGACAACTTTGTCTGACATCGGCCACACATTATTCAGGCTGCCTGACAGTCCGGATCTGCAGTTCTTTGCCTGTCAGATCGCGGCCTGCAAATCAACTCTTGCTTCACCACACAGTAGATGCAAAATCTGTCGGATCAGTCATGTTATAGTGCTCCAGTGTCAAGTAAAAATCCGTTAATTTTAAAAACGAACTAATATTTCGAGTTCCGTATACTGTTTACCTAACTTTTCATGTTTCTCTAAATTGTTTTGTTTAATAAAAACTACTTATCATATTATTTGCGTTTTCGAAATCATGCCTATCATTTTCATCGTTGGAAATACTTGATCGAGATTCTTCATGGTCTCTTGTGAAAAGTAGTAAATCAAACACCACAAAGAGGGCGGTAAATATATTCAGGCGAGCAACCTGACTTTTTAGACTTATTGATTTGTTTGAGTTTTTTGCGAAAAGACAACCGGAGATTATTAATTTTTTTCTTCACAGTTTCTACAGTCGCCTCTGAATTAACTGTTTTGTAAAACGTTAAAAGTTCATTGTATTCTTTCTCGCAAAGCCCTCTATCTGAAAACAAATTTGATTTTACTTGCCACAAAGCTTTATTTTTACGATAAATGTTAAAGGATTTTCCCACAAAATCTTCCTTTTTATCCATTTTAACAGGTAATCGAAAAGAACACAAGAAAACTCGACTCAACTTTCCGCGCGATTTCTGAAAAATATCAAATCAGTTTGATATTTCGCCTGAAGGCCATGGACCACAGTTTTTTCGCCACACACAAGGAATTTCCCGATATTTTCGGCAAATTTCAAATATTGCCTCTCCAGCGGCCCGTAAGTGTGTGTTGAAAATCGGTGACCGATGTTTAGGCCTTCAGGTCACGGCCTGCAGGCGGCCTGTTAGTGGATGGGCACCATAAGTGCGTTATAGAGAATTAGGTATCAAAAATGATATATAATAAGATTTTTTCCGTATTTTCGTAGCCTTAAGGGGGCATTCGCTTTTAGAACTACAAAAAAACAAACTTTTTTATAACTTTTTTATGAAAAATCTGTTATACTTATTGAAACATTTTTTTTGTACATTATTACATACTAAATGAACAACATAAAAAATTTTTTTATACAATTTTAACACTTTGTGACGGCGGCAAGGAGTGTCTTCTAAAAGTCACTTTTTTACTGGTACAACACTTGTGAACTTCATGTAAAAATTATTTATTTATTTATAAGCCAAACAAGGCTACTTAAATTACATTACATAGTGACTTATCTTACTATTCAGTCTTATAAATTATGACACTGACGGTTAAAGAAAAAAAATAATAATTGTAAGTAGGAAGGATTCATGCTATTAGTAGGGATCTAATTTTTTTTTAAAGGATATTTTATCAATTAAAGGTAAAAAACATGGTCCATGGCTATTGAAGACCATACAGCATCTGTTGACGGGCTCGTTCTTTGCATATTCAGTGCGATGCGGGAACTCCTTAAGTAGCTTCGTATGTCTTGTATGTCGAACATCATCATTGAATTTGATCATACGTGATAGAAATTGTACTTTAAGGTTATCATTTATTATGTCTAGGGTAAGGCTTGAAGTAAGCATTGTTCTTCTCCCCGATAGTGACATGAGATCCATAATTTTGAGCCGGTCCTCGTATGGTGGTAGGCTTCGGAAGTCGTGTGGATCGTGCAGATGTCTCAACGCGAAAAGGAGAAATTTCTTTTGAACAGATTCAATCCTGTTTCTGTTAACCTCAAATATGGGGTCCCAGATTGGACAAGCATATTCCAGGATTGGGCGGACTAAGGAACAAAATAGTGTTTTTGTAACCCATACATTACCAAACTCTTTAGCCCTTCTCTTTATAAAGCCAAGAAGCTTATTGTCCCTTGCAGTAATATTATCGTAGTGCATATTGAAATTTAGTTTTTTGTCTAGGACAACACCTAAATCCACAATATGATCGACATGATCCAATATCTTGTCGTTGAGATAATAGCTCTGCAGCTGAGTGGTTTTCTTTGGAGAGAAGGTGATTGCATGGCATTTTCTGGTGTCGAGATGTAATTTATTGACTATGCACCAATCCTGCAATACCTTGAGTTTCGACTGGAGAAGGGATACGTCGGTTTGGGACTTAATGAAGCTATATATTTTGAGGTCATTTGCGTAGAAGAGATGAGGAATGCTACCTAATTTTTCAGATAAATCAGAAATGAAGATATTGAAAAGTAGAGGGCCTAGATGGCTACCTTGAGGAACGCCGGAAGTTACGTCAATTTCCTTAGATAGAAATCCTTGGAATCTGATAACCTGTGATCTTCCGTCAAGATATGATTTTATCCATTCCAGCGGGAGTCCTGAAATTCCAAATTTTGATAGCTTTGAAATTAGAGTATTGTGGTCAACTCGGTCAAATTCTTTGCTGAAGTCGGTATAAACTGCATCAATTTGATAACCGTTCTCCATCCCACAAAGCACTTCGGAGATTAGAACCATAAGGTTAGAAGTGGTTGAGCGCCCTTTTCTGAAACCGTGTTGTTGTTCGTTAAGCTGAGGATCGATTAAGAGGGCGATCTTGTCGTAGACAAGTTTTTCGAAAAGTTTAGGGATTGATGATAAGATGGCGATGCCTCTGTAGTTGTCCACCGATTGTTTATCACAAGCTTTATAAATTGGTGTGAGGTAGGAGCAGCGCTGCAGGAAAATTGCAGGTAGATTGTCTGGGCCATGACCTTTATTAATGTCGAGATTATTTAAACCGGACATTATATCGTCAACAGACAGGGAGAGATTATTTATAAGAATAGAAGTGTCAGTGTGCGTATTTGTTTGAACATTGTGCAATGAAATGGACTTGGGGCAATAAACTTTGCTGAACTTATCAGCAAACATGCTACAAATCTCTTGGGGGCACGAAGAGTGTTTACTACCGTTTGTCATTGTTGTAGGATAGCCTAAGGTCTTTCGTTTTGTATTAACGAAAGCGAAAAACTTCTTGGGGTCATTTATGATGCTATTTCCGATGGAGTTGAGGTATGTCGTATAGGCCGCACGTGACCTAAGACTAAATTCAGAGGGTAATCTAGCGTATGCTAATTTCAGTTCCGCATTTACATTGGGGTTATTTCTAATCCTATTATACAATTTATTTCTATGATTTCGAAGCGAACGAATATCCTTATCCAGCCATGGTTCCGATAATTTATCCCTTTTTTTAATTCTGGGCACATATTTGTCAATGATGTTAAAAAGAATAGTATAAAAGCATGATACTACTTCGTCAAGATCATTTCCTGACAGCCTATGCTCCCAGTCAACCAGGGATAATTCGCAGCCAATACTGTTATAGTTTGCATTCTTGAAGTCGTAAATTAGTGAGTTATTGTAGGAATTACGATGATTAGAGTTTGTGGAATTAAGCTCGAGAATCCAAGCGGAGTGATGAATTGTATTGGCGAAAATGTTCTCCTCTTCGGAAGCGGGTAGGATCTTCAGCTCTTCGTGTGAGTTGGTGAAAATTAGATCTAACCATTTACCACCAGAGTTAGGAGTCCTAATAATTTGGTGCAGACCATTGCCATAAAAAGTGTCGATAAACTTTATATCGATGGAGTTTATGACATTAATCGGAAGTAAGTTATTATCTTCCTCGTCAGGGATAAAAGATATATTGGGGCGATTGAAATCCCCTAAAATAAATATATCGTTATCGCAAAGTGATCCTCGTTATCGCAAAGTGATTCATTGCCTCATCTAATATATGAAGTAACTCATCATATTTAGATTCGTCAGAATTTGGGGGTATATAGAATGCACCGATAGATATGTGTTTCTTGCCCGATTTGACTCTAATGAAAACATGCTCAAAAAACAACGAACGATTAGTTGTGAGTAGTTCGCTATTTAGGGAGTCTTTCACTGCTATAAGAACCCCTCCTCCTCTTGAGAGACCGGTGGAGTTGTAGTCACGATTGCATCTACATATGGCCCAATTGCAGTCTAGGATCTCTTCATTAAGGAATGTTTCATTCAGCCAAGTTTCGGTGATCACGAGTACATTAAAATGACAGGATTTCGACTCAATAAAAAAATTGTTAATTTTACCTCTCATACCACTGCAATTGTGGTAAAAGAGATTTATGTTCTCAGGTGGGTTTGGTTTGGGGTAATTCGGAGTGCGGGGATTCTTTAGAGAAGTGACTAGTTAGGGCCGATAATACCTGGTCATTTCATCACGGCTTTTCTGCAGCTGAGATACATGAAGTGATCTCACATGCGAGGCATAAGTGGAAAGGTCTTTATCTACTTGCTGGGATGTTATTTGGAACTGCTCATGAAACTTAGTTTACAGTTCGAGCAGAGCATTGCGATCAGTAGGAAGACCTTCTTGCTGTATTAAGATGATTAGGCTGGTCTTGGTTTTACCGTTCATGCAAGTGGAGCCGGGTTTGTCATGCATGTAAGCGAGGAAAAGCCTTACATTATCGAAAACCCTTCTATCTCTTAGACGAGGTAACAAGTAACGACCCTCCGTTGAATCCGCGGACATTAATGTGTTCTTTACAACCGGGGGCTGCAATGCGTCCAAGAAAAATGGTTTAGTTGTCGGGATGTTGTTGACATGGGTGTCAGAAGAAATCGCTCCTACCGATGAGTTATTCGGAGCCGTAGGTTGTGCTTGTAT
The DNA here is from genome assembly GCA_963855945.1 of Thereva nobilitata. Lineage (NCBI taxonomy): Eukaryota > Metazoa > Arthropoda > Insecta > Diptera > Therevidae > Thereva > Thereva nobilitata. The sequence goes on from OY979694.1 coordinate 111,096,047, forward strand.
TGTAGAAGAGAGTGGTGGGTTATTGGTGGGGATCTCACTGACATTTGCATAGGAACGGCCGCCCACGACGATGTGGCTTCGGGAAAAATTTGAATATGAGGCCTTTGGATTGCTTTTATTTGTTGGAATGACAGCAGAGGATGTGGAGGGGATGTTATCAATTCTAGTGTTAAGATTATTGTTGGGTTCTCTATATTTGGAGCGTGCTACATGTGGTGTTATTGTGTTAGTTATTGGAGGAATGACAGCAGAGGATTTGGAGGGGATGTTATTGCTATTAAGATCATTATTGGCTCGTCTATGTTTGGAGGATGCTACATGTGGTGTTAGTGTGTTAACAATTTTGGAGCTTATCCAATGTTAGAACTAACTCTAGATTTAGTCACACCACTTACTACTATTTTAGATATCTTATTCATAGATGTAGCACTGGTTTTCCAACGGCAGAGGGTTAAGTTATTCCATCTGAAAATGTCGGATTCTGAAGTCAGGAACAGCCATTCATATCTAGTGGGTAGTGTGACCTTGAAGTTATTGAACTTTTTCCTTCTGTTAGGCGAAACTGCTTCACAAGTTTGGATTTCCACCGAAAAGTATTTTTGGAAAAATTTCCCTATCCACGACGAATCAGCCTCTGGTGGTGCGCCTCTGAGGAAGTAGGTTGAAACATCCATGTCAATTTTTGCAGTGTTCGGTGTGTTGTTATTTTTGACACGTCCCGGTGTTTTCCTTGTTTGGAATTGTGTGTGGTTGTTAATCTTCTTATGATTTTTTGCAGACAGCTTGCTTATGGTACCAGTATGCTGTCGTTTCCTTCTATTGCTGCTCCCTGAATTTTTCGGTGCCCGTTGATCCTTGCCAGTTTTGTTGATTCTTTCCAGCCGCATCCCATTCTGCCTGAAGCTGGTGACATATCCAAGCGTACATGCGTTGCATTCGTTGACAGATAATATAGAAGTGTGTGTATTCAAATGCGACCTGACGAAATATTCCGTGAATGCTCCGCATGCCACGCAAATGTCGGTCTACTTTCAACTTTTTCTGCATTGCCGCATTCGACATAGGGCACACAAGCATACACAACAAACACATGCGACTCGTTACTCAGATTTTTGGGCTATCTGTGAGAGCCGGGACGGAACGCAACCATGCAATTATGTGTCAGTGGAAAATCTCCGTATATCAGGGAGCCGCTGAATGCAATGCATGTACGCTTGTATATGTCACCAGCTTGAGACCAAGTTGTGCCGAACTTACTTATCGTACGCTCAGGCAAATGAAGCGGTGGAAGCTGAAGCGGCGAATTTCCCGAAATAGATAAAGTCTGCTGGTGGAGGCTGTTGATTGGGGACCTCAGAGTAAAGTTCTCGTCGTAGATAATATTGCTGATGTTGCTTATAATGTTTTCTCTGCTATAGGAGGTTGCACTGCCGTCTAACAGGTGATCTTCTAGTTCCTCGGAGAGCGGGATTGTAGGTTTATTTATTTCAGGAATTACCACAGGGTTATTGTGTGTCGAAATAATTGCTTCAGGTTTGATAATTCTGCTCCAAAATGACAAAATTATAAGTTTAGGTCCGTTTTGAGGTTTGCCATTGTGTCTTCCAGCAGAGAGAGCTTATCAAAAGTGTCGTAGATTTTGGAGAGTCGCAGTGATTGTTGGTTTTCACTAATGCATGTATTATTGTCAGTAGTAATTTTTATTTTTTTAATACATGAGCTGATCGTATTGAACTCGAATTTCATTAGTTTCGATAGGTGGTCGATCAAAGCGTCATTATTCGATTCCTTGGAGATGGATAATTTGTCCAATCTAGATTTAATAAGTTCAAAGTTTCTGGAGTAACTTTGATAATTATTATCTATTCGATCGACTGCACGCGAAAGCTCATCAACATTCTCCAAGAGGAAATGAGTGTTTTTTTCCATAATAAGAGCTATCTCACTGCGAGCTTCGAAGTCCGCTCTCATGTTGTTGATAGTCTCGCTCAAATTTAAGACATTGTCGTTGTTGGACTTAATGGCTAGCAATATATGAGATAGATTTATTGACTTACAATCTGAGCAGTAGAACTTGAAAGCTTTACGGTAGTCTTTCATACATTTGATGGCCGTGCGGGAAAGTCCGATACTAGAAGCGTGGAAAGGATTTCATCAGCGTGTGAGATATCAGCTGAGCAATTGTTATTACTGCACTTGTACATTTTTAATTGTCGAGCGGTGATGAAATAATTTAAAATTATGGAAGTCCAAAGTCCAATTAAATTGTGACGAAAAAGTAGGTTTTACGAATTTTGAACTAATAGCATATAAAGCTAAAACTTATAGTATAAAACACTCCCGGAAATGAATGGAACACTAATTATAATAGTTTACAGAATGGTCGCAGGGAGGAAAGGGCGAATGAATTTAATTGCTAGTGAACTCGCGACAACACGATCGACACGGCTGCAATTACGGAAGTCCGTTTACATGAAATCAGGAGCAAAGATCCTGTAGAAACACTAGTCACTTGACACTAGCACAGATTTAAGTTAAATTGGGTATTTGTTTATTAATAGGGGCCCGATGTACAGAAATTACACAGAAATAAGACAAGAAGGTGAAGACTACGGAAAAACGCGTCTACTCACGTTGACTGTTAACGGAATTAAGGCGAAGGCCCAATGCCGACGGCGCGTTATACGCGGCAGGCGATTCATGCGCGTTAACGTCCGTTGAAGGTTCATTCATAGCGTCAGGACTTCAAAAATGTTGCTTTGATTGAAATTTATGTATGCACTGCGAAATTAATTTAAAATGTCAACTTTCAAATCTCAATCTTGATAATTCTACAGTTTGACAGTTTGGCAATTTTCAACGCCTTCCAGTGGGCGAAAAGTTGAAAGTTGGTCGACTTTTGCCGTCGCTTGACGCCACTGACGCCGCAAAGTCGTGAATGGGATAGCTCGATTTGAATTACATACAATCAAATATCGACGACAAAGCGCGTGAACGCTTTGACGCGCGTAAACGCGAATAAAGTCGTGATTGGGCCATCGCCTTTAAGTCAAAATTCAAATAGGATTATATTCTTTAGTCTAATAAATAAAAAAAATTATTTTTTTTTTGCATCATTTTATTTATATTTTTCTGAAAATGTCGAAAAAAATCCATTTTTTGGGGCAAATTACCCCTGTTTAAAAGTAGTAATATGAATTTAAATGGGTCTACTGTCTAGTTTTTTGAATTACAAATCAAACGCTTTTTGGTTTTTACAAATCGGTCGAGTAGAACTTGAGAAATTTGTTGTACGAGTTAAGAAAACATAGTTTTGAGAAAAGCGCGTTTAAAGCTTTTGTACAGTGAGCTGAGCCACAATAGTCGGGGTTAGAAGGAGACAGCCTCGTCGGAGTCTTATGCCTCCTGAAACGAGAGAATCAGTACCAGACTACCAGGTGGACAAAGAGGTGTAATAATATTACACATAAATATATTACGCAGTAAGATGTATACAAACAAACAGACTAGAGGCAGCAGTTGTGCGGCGCTCCGAAATTACTTTCTATTTACACCTAGAAACCGTTAAAAATATATCTATAACTTTTTTTCCTTTTCGAATTTTTTAAAACCTTTTTGGAAGACTGTTTCTGTAATGTTAAGAAACACATTTATTTAAAAAAAATAATCGATTTTTTGAAAATTCTAAAAGCGAATGCCCCCTTAAAGCATATAAAATAGGGTGGTCCTTAATCCTAAGAAAAAAAATATTTTCCTTCAATTTCACGGGGCACAGAGACCGCGGAACCTTATTTTCACTGGGGTTGCGAAACAGTTTTTTTGTCAACTTCCTCTCCTTTTGTTTTGGATCGCCTTTTTGAGTTGTTGCAACACCTCACAATAGCTTGCAGCTGTGATCGTGGTCCCACGGGGCAGGTAATTGATCAACAACACCCCCTTCAAATCCCTAAAGAACGTTTGTCATTTTCTCGCGGATTCCACAACTTTCGCTTTATATTATTTGGTGTTTTGAAGCCCACTGACATATAGAAATGGACTGCTGATTGACAATTTTCAATGACACCATTTTTCTCCAGAAGTAAAAAACGTTTTTTATATAAACAAAACATTTTTCTTCGAATTTAGAAGAAAATAACTAATAAGATGTCTGTTATAATTGATAGAAATAAATTTCCATCATTATTTTTTATTTAGTAGCAGTTTTTTCATTAAATAAATGTATTTTTTTTTAAATATGTGAGGGTTCTTTCCCTCTGTTTAACGAACTTTTAAAAATAACGAAAGAGAGAGAAAGAAGAAAAAACTCTATACCTGTCTAGTTTGTCCGTTTTCTAATTATGACATGCACTGTTTTTTTTTTTATTATAAAATCCATTAAAGTTCATAGGAATTTAACGGGGGAGTGAGACAACAATAGTTTTTGGTGCCATTTTTTTGTATGGGATTTTGCTTATTTAGCAGTCCATTACTATATCTGTGGTGACGCGCCATAACCAGTTAACTGATTAAAACATGATTTCGAGATATTGAAGATTAAAGTTTTTGAAATGGTTTTCGCAACATTCAAAAAATAATTATATTTTCGCGTATATTACTCTGTTTACATTACAAATGTATCAATAAATTCATGTATTCACATGTTGAGTTGCATAATTTATCGTTTATTATTTAAAAATCACTTAACTGGTTTCAATAAAAGTTTCAGTTTAAGAATTTAATTAAATCTTATTTAAAACTTAATAAAGCACTCAAATAATGAAAATAATAGTAGTTTACTTAACTAGTGAAAGCGGCGGAGGCTTTTCCCACTCGACTGAGCACGAGCGATTTATTTTTCTTTCAAGAAAGAAAAAAATTTAAGACAAATTATTTCACTTAACTGGTTTTGGCACGTACTTGTCAGATAACTGTATAGGGTTTCGGGTTTTTGCGCGCAAAGATAGTAGCTAAATCAAAAAAATTTATTATTACTTTAAACTTGGGCTCATAAGGAACACTTTTGTCAGATTAACTAATTTTTCCAATTTTTGTCAGTTAACTGGTTATGGCGCGTCGCCACAGATATGTCAGTGCTGAAGCCTGACTGCCGGATTGAAAGACATTTTCAAGAATTTTCATGCCGTAAGAGTTAGTTAGTCACAAGACAAGAGTCGTTTTTACGATCTTTGAAAAAATCACATCTGTTTTCCACCAAGTAAACGTGTCAAATAGCGCTGAGTGGTCAGAAAAACCTTTTTTTCCATTAAACTATAACATTTTTTGTGATATGAGTGAAACATACATATTTTACAATTATATGAGGTTTCAATCTTTGCTAGAAAAAAAACTTTTATTCCAGAGTTTCTTCCGTTTGCTCATGAGAAAAAATTTACCTTTTATCCATTTGGGGTAAAGCTGATTTATGTTGAAGATAATTGAAAATTCTGCGTTTTTTATGATACACAAACACAGACACACAATTCCACACACGACTGAGACCATCATGAAGTAAAAACGTCGTCGACACCATATATTTTCTAAGTGTTCGTTCCAAGTGTAATATTACATTACATCGAAACTGATTCATAGAAATATAGTATATATTCATTTGTTGGCTTTTATTTTAATAACTGCCATTCTAGACACGTTTGACCGAATCTCCCGATGATCTGTAAACAATTGAAAAGATTCGACGATGGTACGATCGCACATAATCTTTGATAAAATGGTTATGAAAAATTATTTATATTAATTTTAAATTCGGTATATAGTCCAGTCAAATAAGGCAAAAAAAGTGGTCAACCTCGGAATGAGAGGTAATAAGCTGAAAATTTGTATGAACCTTTGTTTTAGCATTCTAAATGATGTGTCAAAAGTCTCATATAATCTCGTGTCCGCGTCTTGAGATATTAGAGGTCAAAGGTCACCAAAATCAGTTTTTCGCAAATATCTCGTAAATTATCGGCTTCACGTAAATTTTGGTTAAGTAAAGTTTGTTCAATAGATAAATCTGCATAAAAGTGTCCTATACCGAATTTACGTAGAACCAATAGTTTTCGAGATAAAGGGCTGAGAAGTTTTGGCATCGTGCTGTATTCGTTTCCGCACCACCTCTGAGGTAGAATGCAAGGGCGTTTTTTACTTGGTGTTCCCGTGGGCCTAATCCATGGGTTATAAGTTATGATAAATTTTTTTGGATTATCTCTCTATGTCTTCTATTTCCACTTCTTTCATATTGTCATCTTCATCAACACTCATCTCAGAGGTAAATAAAGAAATGTGGCCGGCGTTATAATCGTTCTGTGGAATTAGAAGACATAGAGAGATAATCCAAAAAAATTTATCATAACTTATAACCCATGGATTAGGCCCACGGGAACACCAAGTAAAAAACGCCCTTGCATTCTACCTCAGAGGTGGTGCGGAAACGAATACAGCACGATGCCAAAACTTCTCAGCCCTTTATCTCGCAAACTATTGGTTCTACGTAAATTCGGTATAGGACACTTTTATGCAGATTTATCTATTGAACAAACTTTACTTAACCAAAATTTACGTGAAGCCGATAATTTACGAGATATGTATTTGCGAAAAATTGATTTTGGTGACCTTTGACCTCTAATATCTTAAGACGCGGACACGAGATTATATGAGACTTTTGACACATCATTTAGAATGCTAAAACAAAGGTTCATACAAATTTTCAGCTTGTTACCTCTCATTCCGAGGTGAAACCCTAATTTGACTGGACTAATAAGAATAAATGTAAAATGAATTTTCTCTGTTAAATTTGAATGTGGTTTACAACTCTCGAATTTAAAATGAATTATGTATGTACTTTTCTTACAATTTTTAAATAAAATAATTTTTGCTTTTTTGATTTCAAAAACCCAGGGGTTGCGGCGCCACCCCTCGAAATTGTCAGGGGTTGCGGCCGCAATCCTTGCAACCCCACTTCCGCGGTCTCTGACGGGGCACCACATAATTTGAATACTTACCTTATGAAACTATTTCAGTATTTTTTTCCAAATTTTTAAGTAACATTTTAGGGTCGCTACCAAGGTTTGAATTTTAAATAAGAACTTGAAATGTCTACATTTGTTGGATTTTTTTTATTCATAAGTCAGGACAATCAGACTGAAAATTTATTGTTATTATTACAAACTAAGATATATTATTGAAATATTTAAACCATTTATTATTAGGAAACAAGGGTTGATTTGTTAGTATTAGGGTATTTCTTCCTATACTCTTTCACCAACAAAAGCAAATATTGCTTTTGTTCTTCATTGGTTGTAATCAATTTATTATATTCCTCCACAAAAGCAAACCCCACGCTCAGCTATATCATTCACTACTCGCAAAGAATGAACGATTTTTTCAATGTTGTTTCTTTTTGGGCAATCTTCTATGCCTTTGATTTTTAGTGCATCAACCATTTTCTTCTTATCTTGAACTGAAAGTTCGTCATCGAAAAATGCAAAAGAAACCAGCTCTTCCGACAAATACCACAAATGGCCCAGCATTTTTTTCAGGGCCACAGTAGCCATTTTTGGTTAATTCTTTCAAAGGCTCTAAGGTCTTTCAATAATTGTAAGTCGTTTCTTGGCGCTGACCATCCGGTAGAGGCTTGAAACCAATATTTTATGTATATCACCACTGTGAAAATGCATATTTCTCTCACAGCTTTCTCTTCCTTTTTTGTTAGTTTAAACTGATTTTGACGTGATAACGTCTTATAAATCGATGCGGTTGGAAGGCATTCACGAAAAAGTTGTAACGAAGCCACTAACGTCCAGTAACGTTACGATGCTCGCGCAACTTTCGAGAAAGAGGCTCGCGTTCTTAGCGTCGGAGCAAAAGAAAGAAAGCGTCTCAAGGGGGGGTGCTACACACGAGACTAATTCGGACGGGTGAGGCTTTAAAGGCTCCAAATGACGAATTTGTGGTTAAAATTTGAAAATTCAAAATGGCGGACTAATTTTCGCAATTGTGTTCCGATTGGACTGAAAATCAGTATCGAGGGGCTTTAAGGGTTCCAAATGACGAATTTGTGGTTAAAATTTGAAAATTCAAAATGGCGGACTAATTTTGGCAATTGTGTTCCGATTGGACTGAAAATCAGCATCGGGGGGCTTTAAGGGTTCCAAATGACGAATTTGTGGTTAAAATTTGAAAATTCAAAATGGCGGACTAATTTTGGCAATTGTGTTCCGATTGGACTGAAAATCAGTATCGAGGGGCTTTAAGGGCTCCAAATGACCAATTTGTGGTTAAAATTTGAAAATTCAAAATGGCGGACTAATTTTGGCAATTGTGTTCCGATTGGACTGAAAATCAGTATCGAGGGGCTTTAAGGGTTCCAAATGACGAATTTGTGGTTAAAATTTGAAAATTCAAAATGGCGGACTAATTTTGGAAATTGTGATCCGATTGTACCGAAAATCAGTAATGGGGGGCTTTAAGGGTTCCAAATGACGAATTTGTGGTTAAAATTTGAAAATTCAAAATGGAGGACTAATTTTGGCAATTGTGTTCCGATTGGACTGAAAATTAGCATCGGGGGGCTTTAAGGGTTCCAAATGACGAATTTGTGGTTAAAATTTGAAAATTCAAAATGGCGGACTAGTTTTGGCAATTGTGTTCCGATTGGACTGAAAATCAGTATCGGGGGGCTTTAAGGGTTCCAAATGACGAATGACGAAAATTCAAAATGGCGGACTAATTTTGGCAATTGTGTTCCGATTGTACTGAAAATCAGCATCGGGGGGTTTTAAAGGTTCCAAATGACGAATTTGTGGTTAAAATTTGAAAATTCAAAATGGCGGACTAATTTTGGCAATTGTGTTCCGATTGTACTGAAAATCAGCATCGGGGGCTTTAAAGGTTCCAAATGACGAATTTGTGGTTAAAATTTGAAAATTCAAAATGGCGGACTAATTTTGGCAATTGTGTTCCGATTGTACTGAAAATCAGCATCGGGGGGCTTTAAAGGTTCCAAATGACGAATTTGTGGTTAAAATTTGAAAATTCAAAATGGCGGACTAATTTTGGCAATTGTGTTCCGATTGTACTGAAAATCAGCATCGGGGGGCTTTAAAGGTTCCAAATGACGAATTTGTGGTTAAAATTTGAAAATTCAAAATGGCGGACTAATTTTGGCAATTGTGTTCCGATTGTACTGAAAATCAGCATGGGGGGGCTTTAAAGGTTCCAAATGACGAATTTGTGGTTAAAATTTGAAAATTCAAAATGGCGGACTAATTTTGGCAATTGTGTTCCGATTGGACTGAAAATCAGCATCGGGGGCTTTAAGGGTTCCAAATGACGAATTTGTGGTTAAAATTTTAAAATTCAAAATGGCGGACTAATTTTGGCAATTGTGTTCCGATTGGACTGAAAATCAGTATCGGGGGCTTTAAGGGTTCCAAATGACGAATTTGTGGTTAAAATTTGAAAATTCAAAATGGCGGACTAATTTTGGCAATTGTGTTCCGATTGGACTGAAAATCAGCATCGGGGGGCTTTAAGGGTTCCAAATGACGAATTTGTGGTTAAAATTTGAAAATTCAAAATGGCGGATGACAGCGTAGACCGTAGAGAAAAACCGGCGAGAAAAATAAAACTGAAAAACTAAATAAAACGAAATATGTCAGTGATTTCTGAATTTAAAAGTGTAATCTTCATTTAATCCTTTGTTCCAAAAAACTTATAATACAAAAAAGACGTTATCACGTTAAAACTTCGCCCGTATACGGTCTTTACAGGAACCCATATTTTTTTTCCAAAATTGGAAAGAACGGACAATTTCCTATAAATAGTGTCCAACAATTTTTAAATAGGAAAATTTTCAAGCAGTATATTGTTCTTGCCATCCATCTAGCTCGGTGTGGACCAGCAGGCCTCCTAAATGAAACACCTTTTTCGGGAACTCCTCCTAAGAAAATGATCGTGAGATTCAACAGTTCCCTATAGTCATCTTCGGGTTGATATACTTGTAGTTGTTTTTCCGCAAAAGAAATTCTGTCTGCGGCCACTTCTACAAGGATGTGTGACTCGGCGTCATTAATTATTGTTTTATAGTCGTTTTTGTAAATTTTGTCCCAATTTTTCTTAAACCTTTTGAATAATTGTATATCGGGACCAGTAGACTGAGTGAGCGATTGATCCACTACAGCTGACAACATAATTTCCATTATGTGATGGCGACAAGCAAGCCAGAGCATATCTTTCTCCATTTTTCGCTCCAAAAGAACGCATACTCCATTTCTTAAACCGGTGTTTACAGCAGTTGTGTCAAAACATAAACAATTTGCGTTATCGCTCAAATTCCATGAATTTATTGTTTCGTAGACAGCTGACGCACATGCTTCACTGGTTCCACGTTCCAATTTTGGAACTGCTACAAGTTGATCAACCCCATGTCCTGATACCAAAATTGGCAGTCGATCTACAGTTTCATGGCCAGTAATATCTTCTATTAGCTTGCCATCCCAATGAATTGTTAATGGTAAATTAGGTTTGAACTCGCTTTTGAGAGACTCTACAACCACTTTTCGATTTTTCACACGGTGTCGACGAATGGAAGATCTATTGACATTAAACTCTGATGGATCACATCCTGCACTTTTCAAAGTAGATGTCACGACTACAGCTGCTTTTCTATCACTCAATTTAGAGACATCAAGACTAGAAGCTAGTTGGCTGTTAATAATATCTTTTCGAGCTCGCTTTTGGGATGGTTGCGTTTTCGAAGGTTCTAATACGACTTCGAAATCTAATGCAGTTGCTTCTTCACTGGTGGCGGTAGATGATGACGAAAGAAACGACAAAGAAGAAAAAGAGCACTTTTCTGTCAAAGCCAAGATATGTATCTTTTCACGTGCGCGCAATTTTTGAAGACGTTCTTCTTTCTGTTTTATTCTCTTACATTTTTTTAAACTTTTTTGTCTATTGAACCAATGAAACCCCGGCGCTTTTTTGTCGCTGCTTGTCCTCTTCTATAATCATAATATTTAAAGCATCACAATGAGCAATATCAAATAAATCTTCTAATTTTTGTTGCCAGTCTTGTTCTTTTTCTTCAATGCTTCCGAACGTTTTTTCTTGTCCTCTTTATTTTTTTTTAGATTTTGCCACTCTTTGAAGTATTTTTCGATTTTACTGATTACATGTTTTTTTAATCTCGTTGGTATACAAGCTTTTTCCCACAAATTTAGCACCGCATGCAGCCAAAACCGCAGATTTACGAATGGGTTTCTTTTTTTCAGTCTTGTAGTAAAAAAACAAACTTAATACTTTACCAATTGATGGCAACCTGAACTGGTTTAGTTTCGAGACTAATTGACCGATTAGCCAAATGTTGGTTTTATTTCTAGTAACTACATTGATTCCGCTACTTGTAGACGCCATTGCGAGTTGAAACAAGTTTGTATGCTTTTTGAAACAAAACACGCGCGCTTTCTCGTTAACGATTTAATTCAAACTGAACTGCGGGCAGGCTTTGTCTCGACGCATAGGTGCAGGAGAGTGGTAGATTGGAGTGGGGCCGTGGTGCCTATGCGAGTCTCTGCATATTCCCCCTTAAAAACAATTACTACGCACTTAAATGGATCAATTAGTGAGACTCATATTTGGAGCTGCCATATTATGTTTTTTGTTAAAGTTTTACAACTGGTAGCGACCTCTAAATTTTGTCCAAAAATAAAAAGAAAAAACTATGTTTCATTTTTTGATGTATATAATGGTATGACAAAGTGCCGCGGCAATAATTCAAAAGTCGAAAAATAAGGACCACCCTAATATAAAAGTAATATAATTGCATTAGAAATGATAAATAAAAATTGTATTATTTCGTTCGCATTCGCAAATGTGAAAAATATGACATTCGTAACATCCTTAGTGTGGAGCATGGGCGTATTTCCCAAAAACTGTATAGAAGATGAATATATTTGAGAAGATTCTCCGAAGGATATATACGGCCTAATCAATGAAGACAATGCATGGAGAATACGTTACAATCACGAATTGTACGACTTATACAAAGAGTGTAAACCAGAGTTTCCAACCCGAACCGAACCCTGAACCCGCTCCGGTTCAAGATTTTTTTTAAAATATATGAACCCGAACCCGAACCCAATCAAAAATTCGATTCAGGTTCAATTTTTAATGGCAATTATTTTCTAAGTTTGCGGCGGGCGGCGCTAAGAAATTCATTCCCAGAATTTCTAAAGAAAAAAAATTTTTAGAATTCCGTGAACAAAAAAAAATTGATGCACTTGCTCAGGTCATATTATCTGTTGCAGCAACTCAAGTCAGTGTTGAGAAAGTTTGAGCTCCACCAAAGTGAGCTCCACCAAGAGTGCATTTCTCCGAAGAATCATTACGAAATATTCTATTTGTGCGTTTAAATCTATTTTTTTTCTAAAATAAATAAAAAGAACATTTTAAAATAAACAGTATATGAAATTGTTTTTTGTTTTTGGGAAAAAACGAAACCGAACCTGAACCCACTAAATTTCAATGTACCGAACCCGAACCCGTACCCGCACCAAAAATTTACAGGGTTCGAAACCCTGGTGTAAACCGTTAGCACATGCTAACCCAACTAGCACAAATTAGTAGCTATGGATAAGGCTGCCAACCGTCCCGCATTAGGGGGGACAGTCCCGCATTTGCTTGTATTGTCCCCGTTAATAAAAGCATCCCACATTGTCCCCCAAACGTCAAATTTGTCCCTCAAGTCCCGCATCTAGTTTTTGTGCACATAGTATACTGTGCATCAGGTGGAAAGGACTAAGGAGACGGAAAAATATTAATACATATGAACAAACATTTGTGTTTATGCACATGATTGCATATGTACATGCAATGTTTTTCCGTCTAGGTAGTACGTTCTCTTCGTATTCCCTTGGCATATTAAGCAAGCGGCCCATACACTTTCAGTTTAACCACGCAGTTTATCACGTGTGACGTCATGTCTGAGCGATAAATTGTGTGAACTGTCCGTTTTGAACTACAGTGCAAATCGGTTAACACGAAATCGTGGGGACAGGGCAAGGTTTTCGCGGTATCCGAATTTCGTACTAGCCGTTGGCTTTGAAATATGTTTATACATTGTATACAGGGTGTATTTAAACCAATACTATTTTTTCAAAATTAGAATACTTGGCGTATTTCCTATGAATAACGTCCACAGAATATTTATATTTCGGCCTTTACTTTTGAAGTTATAAGCAATTTTGGTGTTAAAATTGGCTTTATTTGGTGCTTTTCGACATAAGATTAGGTGAAAAAGTACTAAAAAAGTCTAAGAGATTTCAAGTTTTTTCGTGTTAAACGATGAGCGTTTCGCCATAACAGAACAAATTCGCATGAAAAGTGCATTATGGGACCGGGACTGGACTTTTGTTTCATGTTAAGCAATATTTTGTGTTATCAGTTTTCGTGTTAAGTGAACTCCACCTGAGCTTCTGGACCCTCTTTTGCTCCGATAACTGCGCATACAACGAACTGACGAACCCACAAACTTTCAGTTCAGTTTATTGTACATGTTTTTTACACAGCTCAAGTGCCCAGTTAAAACTGAGAGTGTGTGTGTGGGTAAAGAGAGAAATTAGACTGTAATTCGGGAGTGCGCAACTAAAGCTCCATGAGTGAATGTAGAAAAGTAAGATTGCCATGTTGATTAGCGTATGGCTCTTGTCAGAGCCAGTTGTGTCTCAATGGTATGTCCGAGGATACAACCGTTGAATATGAGTTCACTTCACCGATGATGACGCCGACCACATTTCATTATTTTCTCCTGAGTTGATTGTAGATGAAGATGACAATATGGAAGAAGTGGAAATAGAAGAGATAGAGAGAAAATCAACAGAATTTTATCATTAGGCCTACGGGGACACCATGTAAAAAACGCCCCTTCCATTCTCCCGCAGAGGTGGTGCGGAAACGAAAGCAGCACGATGACAAGACTTTTCAGCCCTATATCTCGAAAACTATTGGTTCCACGTAAATTCTGTATAGGATATTTTTATGCAAAACGTTATTGCCTACAAAAAAGCCCCCGTGTCATTTTTTCGAAAACCTAACCGTTTCGAAGTTATTCAAGCTCAAAGTTTCCAAAAATCACTTCGCTGAAAAAATATCTGGAATAATTCGAAAAGGCCAAAGTTTTCGAAAAAATTACAAAAGGGGTATTTTGTAGGCAGTAATGTTTTGTATTGTTATTTAAAAAAAAATTTCGAAAAAACCAATTTTTGAGTGATTTTTTGGACAAAAAGTGATATCTCCGGCGGCCATGTTTTTTTAGTGATTCCGAAATTGTTTTCTTAAAATGTCCGAGGAAGCTGTGGACCAATTTGCAGCCATTTTGGAATTTTGTCTCCTTTCGTGGTTTTTTTTTGCTAATTTCCCGGACTATATAGGCTTATTTTATTTTTTCATGATCGCATAGAAAAACCTCGTTCCGTCCCCCATTTCGATTTAGGAAAGTTGGCAGCTTTAGCTATGGAGTTAATCTAACAAGTAAAAGAGTCGCAAGATAATATATGTAATGCGACTGTAGCTCCATTGCGACTGAAAAAGCAGATTTTTAACGTTTATTTTGTAACAACTTTGTTCGCAACGTAACGGTCGGCTAGTTATGGAAAAATTCTTCTTGTTAATTATTCCCCCATCTCGCGGAAATTTCCGAAATCATTAGTCAATTCACTGCATGAACTTCTGAATTAAAAATTTTTCGAATCAAGTAGGCGAATAAAACAAAATTTTTCTTGGAAGAGAAAAAATTCGATACATTTAGGAGTCTGTTTTAAGATTTAGACCGAGAAAGGCTGTTCGAGTTTTTCTGTGAAGTTTCTACAGTCGCGGATCGAGTTTTCATAGTTTACAGCTAGTACAACAGTTTAGCTAATTGTGCTGTTTAAATACCGTTGCGAGCACACCGGCTGATTGCCTCCCCCGATCGAGATACGATTATCGTGGTGACAAAATTTTCCCGTCATAACAAATAAATTCCTCGTCCTGCATGCAGAGACGATTTTGCAGTGCTGCCTGTGAGTGCTGGATTTTGCAGTGCTGAGAGTTTTTTCTAAACTTCACGTGATTAGCCGACTTTTTCGCTGCAATTGTGTGGTGGCGACGATCTCACGTCACTTTTGACAGCTGTGTTGAGATTTGTCGCTCAGATATAAAAAAATATTCAAGCTGAGGAAAAAAAGAAAAAAACGCGAATATGTTCTTGTGGCATTTCTTTGTTAACCTAAACAAGGATTGAATTGAAGCTTGTAAGTGAATTAGCCCAGTAGGGACAGATATGTCAGATACACGAGAGGTCCGGGAAGAAGGGAGAACTTTTGGACCACTGCGCGCTCCGGCCGGGTGCTGGCTGAATAAGAATGGTTCTTTATTTACAAATTACTTTGGTTTTACTTTAATTGTGTTAAATTAGTACCGGTTATATGCATTTAATTAGGTTGTCTTTCTAATGAGTTAAAATCTCAGAAACTTATAGCCAAAATGCCGAGATTTCAATAATATCCGCTGTGATTGGAAAATAGAACAACTTTTTTGTGATTTCAACTAACTTAATTGTGTAATTTAGGGTAAATTGCTTATGAGAAATTATTATACACGTACGAAAGTACTAGGAACGATTCAATTAAATGCCTTAAGTACATTAATACAAGGTCGTTGATGGACATATTGGAGGTTGTAAATAATCTGCTCAAATGTGAGGTTGGTTGGTAATTTTTTGGTATAATGGAGCATTCCCGTTTACGACACTATGATGCCAGAGAAGATTGAACTAGTGCTAGGAACCCAGCAGAACATCCCGCCAAACCAACTGGCGTCGTAATTATCCGTCGTGAGAGTCAGCGACTCGGCTCCAGAATTACCGGAGGTTTTTTGAAATCTGGTACTATGTTTTGAGATATGTCATTAATTATATTAATTATATTTTTCATATTATATTAATTATATTATTCATATTATATTAATTATAGTAATTACACTATTTATATTAACTATATTAGTTATATCCACTAGCTTAACAATATTAACCTAGATTGATCTATATGTTACCAGCAATGTTCCCTCTAATTTTTTCACTTACTGCGCGGTACAAATTTTATGCGAGCAAAATAATCCGGGGAAATTAGCAAAAAAAAACGCACGAAAGGAGACAAAATTCCAAAATGGCTGAAAATTGGTCCACAGCTTCCTTGGGACTTTTTAAGAAAACAATTTCGGAATCACAAAAAAAACAAAAACCGCCGCCGGAGATATCACTTTTTGTCCAAAATATCACTCAAAAACTGGGTTTTTCTCGAAAAATTTTTTTTGATCAGTCAATACGAAACATTATTGCCCACAAAATACCTCTCTTGTCATTTTTTCGAAAACCTTGACCTTTCCGAATTATTCAAGGTATTTTTTGGCCGAAATGCGATTTTTGGAAATTTTGACCTTGAATAACTTCGAAAGGGTTAGGTTTTCGAAAAAATGACAGGGTTTTTTTGTAGGCAATAATGTGATTGACTGATCAAAATTTTTTTCGAAAGAACCAGTTTTTGAGTGATTGTTATGCCAAAAAGTGATATCTCCGGCGGCCATGTTTTTTTTATGACTCCGAAATTGTTTTCTTAAAAAGTCCCAAGGGAGCTGTGGATTAGTTTTCAGCCATTTTGGAATTTAGTCTCCGCGTCTTTAAACTGCAGCGCTTCAGACGAAAATTTGTTGGTATTTTTGGTTTCTTTCCACTTCAGAAGATGGATTTGACACCATTGTTCATCAACTTTAGCAATAAACTCTACATTTTTATTTAACTGAATCATTAGGTCAGTAGGAATTGATGTCTTGTTATGGCTTATTGCATGGCCAACACTTATTTGGTATTCTTGTATACTTTTCTCTTACACAAAAAAACCCATTACCCAATAGATACGATTTTTTGGGCAAGTCTTAACCACCAGTTCTAGTGATAAACGCACTAAGATCGTAACGCTGGGCTGCAAGCAAGGACGCTATGCTGTATACAAAACTTACACAACGAACTACCTTCTCTTAACATAAAGCAAACCAAGCAAATTTTACTTTTTTTTGTGAAAATAGGATTTTTGTCATTTTTAGATACAAATCTTTTATAAAATGAAATAAAAAAAATGGTGAGCAAGCCCATTGTGCGCAGAATTCAAAAACGGCTGCGCAACTCTCGAAAAATTAGTGCGCGAACGCGCACCTGCGCAGCTTAGAGGGAACATTGGTTACCAGCACATTAATTTTCCTACTAAATATATGTAACTTTGAATTACATTGCTTCACCCTAGGATATATAAGTACACTTTATCACCTAATCGAATTACACCTTTATTAACTATTTTAAAGACACAATATTTTATATGGTTTACTCTTTTGGGGTGTGAACACCGGTGACCTTTACGTTGTCAATGCCGTGTTGGGGTTCTATAGAACAACATATGGTTCTCTATTTAATTTGGTCGTGTTGTAACTTGTTAACAGTTTGGGAGTTCATCGCTGCGCTTTGGCCAAAGCGACGTTGCACCTTTCTTCTGTTGTTTTTATTCTTGAATCCAGTGAGTGCTCCCCCATTACATCCAACATACACCGTTTCACTTATCATTACCTAGGTGTATAATTGTTCATTGTTGTTGCTACGGCACTAGGTCAGTTCTGTACTATTGAGAGTTTTTGTTTGGGTTGAATAATATATATGTTAAACTTTAATTACACGGTGTACTTTCTTGACTAACATGCAGTGCTAGATATTTTCCTGTGAGTTTCCAGGATGGGTGGGGAGAGAGATTTTTCCCTAGGGTCTCCCGTTGGTGATTCAACGTGGTTACAGGTCCCATGATTCATTGGTACCTCTGTTGGGATGGATATAAGAACGATGAGGACATGAAGAGCTTAGGTAAGTGGTGAACCAAATTTGTAGTCTCCGGTCACACACCCCACGACCCCTTCCGGCGAGCTAGCGTGAAGTGAGACCGGCTTAACATCCCCTATGAATTTTTAGGAAGACTAGGGAGGATGTTTGTTTCAAAATTTTTATGTCTACCCAAGCATGATGGTAGTAGCCTTGCTGTCACCAGCAAGGAGCTCCATTGTTCCGGTACAGCAATGAGGCGATAAATGTGTTGTAACTATGTTTTAAATGTGTTGTTGCCACAAACTGAAGTTGCACGCAACAAGATGAAATATAATTTGAACATCCGGAAAAGTATTGTTCTTTTAATCGAACAAATTTAATTTGTATTTGTAACAATAAAGAACAAAGTTTAAGTGTGTTTTAAAAGGCAGAGTCATAATGGAATGATCTGAAAAGACAAAACATTACTCACTATGTAGACATACTTTAAAATTGAAACATTGCATAGCTCAATAAATTGTTATAGGAAATATAAAACACAAATCTCAAATCGCATTTAATTTTTTTCAAATAAAACTGCATGGTGTAGGAGAAACATAGAACGACGAAAAATATGGCGAACGTATGGAGCTTTTGACAGATTTTTTTCCAAAGACCTTGTAACTGAATAAAAACCTCCCTGCAGCGTTTTGAACATTAAGTTGTAATAGTAACTTGATAAAAACACACAGCAACTTTAGTAACATTAAGGTTGCTAACTTGTTATTCTATTTGTGACAGTTACAATATAATAACATTTTTGAGATGTGCTACTAAACTAAATGTTTTAATAACTTTAATTTAATTTTAATGTGACATCTTTTTTTGAAACTTTTATGGAACCTTTTTACAACAAGTGCATTTTTTCGTAACAAAAGTAAAACTGTAGTGTAACTGAACGGGAGGATTTGTTGCAAAATGGTAATTCGAAACAATAATATAACCTATATGTGACTAAATTTGTGTAAAATAATTGGATTACACCCAATTGTAACATTTTTTTGTTACAAATTTAAATCGGTGCTGGGTGGGAAGCTACTTCGTTTACCTTGGGCCGGGCAGGTCCAAAGTATGGATGAATCAAGGATACCGGAAAAACCCTGTATCTACTACCAGAAGGGAAAAGACATGTTGTCCAACGACGCTCAAGGTAGGGAGACAATGTTAAGGCTGATTCAGCAGAATTCGTCAATATAAGAAACTGGGGCAAGCTGCGGAACAAAGAGACGTCTGGAGGACGAAGTTGATGGAGGCCAAGACTCGATTCGAATTGGGTTGTCATGGAAGAAGAAGTCTGAGTCAGTAAAATTTGAAGCAATGCAGGCGGCAACAGAAACAACCAAGAAAGGATATACAATATTCAATTTTCTTAGTTAAGTGTAGCTAAATTAACCTGAATAAAAAATTTGTAATTACTTGCAATTTTCGCCAGTTTTTCTGTCTTCAATTACATTGTTTTCCAATTTGTGAATTTTTTACTAGATACTTTCGAAGTTCTGGTTATGTCTTCTATATATTTAAAGATTATTTTTCTTTTTTTTACACTGTAGTTCATAACTTTCACTTCCACTTGACATCATGAAAGTTTTTAACAAAAGAATTTATTGTAACAAAATTATTGTCACCCCTGAATATTGAGTTTAACTTTTATTACAAGGAAAGTCAGTCAGAAAACCCGTACTACGCTTATCTTTTTTTCCTTGCATTTCCTATTCATCAAAGGGCTTGACTCCTTTGTCTATTTCACCAATTGTGCATTTTGGTTTTTTTAACTAAAATTTCAACTCCAACTACGTTTTTGGTATGTAGTTAACCTATATTTTTTTTTCCAAAATTGGAAAGCTTGGAATATTTCTTATGAATAATATCCAAACAATTTTTATGTGGCGGCCTTTACTTTCGAAGATATTAGCAAATTTTGATGTTAAAATGGGCTTTATTTGGTACTTTTCGACATAAGCTTATATAAAAAATGAGAAAAAATACTAAACATGGACCAAATAAAGCCAATTTTGTGTATGCTTCTGCTTACCATCTTATTCTTACCGTGGGTAGCAAAATTATTGACATGCACTCAGTTACCTCTGTGTAAAGACAAAGAAGAATTACTCGCGATGAAAGAATACATTATAGACCTCCCCTCCAGTTAACTTGTAAAACGGATTCTGCCGCTGCTGAAGGAATACTAGATTATAGTTTGGGTCATTCAGCGCTACCACCAGATTGTTGTAGAAACAACACGTATGCCGGTTAATCCTGAAAAAAACATTAATTTCGCCAAAAAACAAAAAATCACAAAGGCACATAAAAATAAAATGTATTGGTTTATACACAATGAAGATTGCTCTTTATTCCACTACTTTACAATCCTTTGCAAATAATTTTCACAATTTTAAATTTTCTTAAAATGCACTATTTTTTCACTATTATTATTTCTTAAATGCAATTACATATTTAGCTCGAATTCACAAATTTAATACTTTTACAATATTTAAAGAAAATGCGCTGATCAAAAAACTGATGTCTCCACTCGAAATCGGTAAGAAGGAGTGTGCTCCAAAAATTAAAGTGTTGCCTAAGTTGCAAATGAAGACAGCTCCGTTACTTGATGACAATACGATTTTTTCTACATCGGCCTAGAATTTGATTTTAGAACTCGAGTTTGGATGCTCATAGCCTTATGACACTGGCTTTTTCGTAGGCTGAAAATGCTGCCTTGGCTAGGCTGAAACCTGAAAGAAAAAATTCAAAGGAGATTTTCCCATATGTAAGAGTGAGAGGAGTATACTCAAACTTCTCTTTGCTGAATTTTAAGTGTTATAAAAAGTCTAGAAAACTGTTATGAAAAGCATAGGCAAAGAATGAGTTTCATGTTCTTTTTTCTATGCTTTTTATAACAGTTTGCTGCATCTCTCGACTTTTTATAACAGTGAGTGAATAACAATCAATTGAAATGATTATAAATATAATTTAAGTGATTATAAATATATGAAGTGGAAATAAATATAATTGAAGTGACAATATATATAATTAAAGTGACAATAGATATATTTGAAGTGAAGGGGTAAATGTTTAGAATTGGGGCTCCGGAGTAAAATCGCTCCAAAAAAATTTTTGAGGTGTTTACGGTGATTTTTGAATGTCCCAATAGTAATTTCAAGGCGGGGAAAACATATTTTTCTTACTACAACGTGAGGGGGTTGCGAATTGGGGGATTCCTTCTGTATTCACTCACAACTATCTGTTATAATAATCAGACAATCGTTCTTACTCTCACGTGCTATCTCTGTCACACAGTATAACAGATTTCGTCATTTTCAGCCTAGCCAAGGCAGCATTTTCAGCCTACGAAAAAGCCAATGTCATAATAGCCTTATGACACTGGCTTTATCGTAGGCTGAAAATGCTGCCTTGGCTAAGCTGAAACCTGAAAGAAAAAATTCAAAGGAGATTTTCCCATATGTAAGAGTGAGAGGAATATACTCAAACTTTTCTTGGCTGGATTTTAAGTGTTATAAAAAGTCTAGAAAACTGTTATAAAAAGCATAGGAAAAGAATGAAATTCATGTTCTTTTTTCTATGCTTTTTATAACAGTTTGCTGAATCTCTAGACTTTTTATAACAGTGAGTGAATAACAATAAATTGAAGTGATTATAAATATAATTTAACTGATTATAAATATAATTTAAGTGATTATAAATATAATTGAAGTGACAATAGATATAATTGAAGTTACAATAAATATAATTGAAGGGGAAATATTTAGGGGCTGCGGTGTAAAATCGCTCCAAAAAAATTTGATTTTTTTACGGTGATGTTTTAATTTCCCAATAGTAATTTCAAGACGGTGAAGGTATATTTCTCTTATTACAACGGGGCGGTGGTTGCGAATTGGGGGACTCTATGATTTGCTTGGTGCCGAGTTTCACGATAAACTATCTCATCTATTATAAACTCTGATCGTCTGTTCAAGTTAGTTTTTCGTTTTTTGTATATTTTTTTGCATTTCTTACGGACAAACCAGCAACAACTCACAATTTATAACTCTAAGATTTGTTAAGATTTTTTTATTGAGGAAATTAAAAGGAAGAGAACAAAGAATTTTAATTTATGTATCTGATGTTGACGATGTTTAATTTTAAATACAATAAATTTAAATTAATTTAATTTTAATCACAATAAACTTAAATATTTCAAATATTTCCCAACGGATTTTTTCTGGATCCACTCACAACTATCTGTTATAATAATCAGACAATCGTTCTTAATCTCACATGCTATCTCTGTCACACAGTATAACAGATTTCGTCATTTTCAGCCTAGCCAAGGCAGCATTTTCAGCCTACGAAAAAGCCAGTGTCATAAGGCTATAAGGCTATCATGGGAGTTGCAATGAAGGCAAATCCGTTACCAGAGAACAATTGGCGGTTTTTATTTTACTTTATACCGAACAACCAGTCATTGTCTCGTGTCGTTTCTACAGTAATTTGAGTTCTAGCTGGCACACTGGGGTTGAATGTTTCTAGAGTTATCGCCAAATGAAAGGGAAAGCTCCAAATCGTGGTTTCCATGCGATCTTAAGGCAAGGCGCACACTGAGGTGATGAGAAATTGGCGTGGCGGTGGGGTGGATAGTGAAATATTTTAATCACACGGAATCAATTGAGGCAGCGCGCATCGAGATGGAGTGGTGTTTTGCAAGTGGACTGGAACCCATTTGGTTGCCACTAGTCTCCGACAAGTTTAATTTTGAAGTAGCATGCCATTTCACGGCCAACTTGGGTTTTAATTTTTTTTTTGGGGAAAACACGTATACGAGGGCATAGGTCGCAATTTTTCTAGTAATTTACAAAATGTGGCCTTGTTCATTCTACAAACAAGTTTAAACTTATTTTCTTCCAGGTGTAAATCACCTTTATAAACATTATAAATTCCGTATTTTGCATTTTCTTGCCACAGTGGGTGGACCCAATAACCTTTTTCCTTTATTGTTTTTTTTATTGTTAAGGTTAATAATTTGCACACATGCAACAGCATCTTCATCGTCCGACGACCACATTTTGATTGAAAATATCATGTATTAAATCGATGTAGCGAAGTGGTGCCTGCCACTTCGGTGCGCATTAAACCACTTCGATGCCATTTCTCTGGCACACCTCTTGCAACTTAATCACCATGCCAAAGCCACTTCACCGCCACCCCACTTCAGTGCGCGCCTTGGCTAAGAGTTTCTAGTGGCGCAGTGAGAATCTCAAGTCCCCACTACGAAAGTAGATTATAAACCATACGCTGTTAAAATTCATACCAAATAATTATACTGAAAAAATTAAAAATTGATAAGTTTCCTTATGGGAAAAATTGCGGAACAAATGGAATTAATATTTATATCGAAAATATTTATAAAAAAAATGAAGCCTGAAATAATAAGTTTATTTTTGTTGGCCGGCACTTCCAGAATTAGCCCAATCTTGGTGATCTCCTTTGCTAAACATAATTACGTCTCGTGTGAATTCCGAGGAGCGGAATAAAACCGGTTTTACTCAACACACTTATGGCATCGTGTGAGCAGGCTCATTGAACCTCAGCTTGAAGATTAGTCGAATTTTCATCTGCATGCTGGAACAAATCTCGCTTGAAAACAAAAGTGTGAGTGCGAGCAAGCGCGTCGTCACTGTCTGAACACGATATTAGTAAAGGATAAACTGCGGCTATTCAAACATGATTGCGTCGTGTGGAGGCTACAGAGAAGTTGTGCAAGCATGCGCAAAAATATTGAACGTACGTGCTTGCAAGGCCTTCTCAAGTACAGGCCTCCCAGCAAACCAAACTTTCCGAATTCATACAAGTCGGAAGATTTTCGGAAGAAATACAACAACCAAAACTAAAGCTTTGTATGTGGCGATTAGTCGAAACTAATTCGAAAAGAATTCGGAAAACAACTTCCATGTGAAATCGTGTGTCTTTTAAGTGAAGTGCGCAAGTGCATTTTTGAATTTATTATATATTCAATTATATATTTATAATAATTTGTAATAATTAATAATAATTTATAATAAAATAAATATATTAAAATATTATAATGGAGTTATATGAATTTCACTAGCCATGTCCTTTGTTATTTTATTTTAAAGCAAAAAAGCCTATGAATCTGAAGCTTTTATTAGGGGTAAAAAGCTTTGCTAAATCTTTGCTAAATTTCGTAACGAATTCGAAAAGAATTTTTGTAACGATGTCGTGTCAACCCCTTCATATATTTTTCGTTCCGAATTTGTTCAGAAATCGATTGCGAATTCGGGAGAAATATACGAATTTCCGTAACGAGTTCGGTAAGATATCTTAAAATTTGGTTTGCTGGGCTGGAAGTTGCCTAGCTCACTAACCCTAACGCAGCTGCTTGTAGTCCCAGAATCTGTCACTTTTGTTGGAATTTATACGCCGTGATGTAAAGTTCGGAATATTTTTGCATTAGTTTGCTGTAAAAAGTCATAAAATAATATATTTAACCAGTTTTTATTGAAATAGGACTACCTGAGAAGGGCTTGGTCAAGACCCTCGTAAGTACAGGCCTGGAAGCAGAGTTTGTGTTTGTGTTGGTAATAGACCCATTATCTGTCAAATAGGAAGAAATTATATGGAGGAGGTAAAAGTTCGGGATATTTTGCCGTAAAAAGTCATAAAATAATATATTTAACCAGTTTTTGTTGCAATAGGATTACCAGTGAATAGTGCTTTAGTGATTTATTTAAGAAAAGTTGAAAAAATCGAGTGGTTAAGTGTGTTTTAAGTGTGTTAATTGTGAAGGTGGCCAATTTTGTTTACATTCGCGGTGGTTTTTTCTTGTTTATTTAGCGGAAAAATGTTGAATTTGTGTAGTAATATAATAAAAAATGCTTTTTGAGTGATTAAAGATTATTATAGAATAGTTATTAAACACATTAAGTGCAAGTACCACCATACAACATGCATAACAATAACTTTTTCACTTTTCCTTCACATTTTTCTGCACTTATGTTTTTAATAACTATTCTATAATAATCTTTAATCACTCAAAAAGCACTTTTTATTATATAACTACACAAATTCAACATTTTTCCGCTAAATAAACAAGAAAAAACCACCGCGAATGTAAACAAAATTGGCCACCTTCACATTTAACACACTTAAAACACACTTAAACTCTCAATTTTTTTAAATTTTCTTAATTAAATCACTAAAGCACTATTCACTGGTAATCCTATTGCAACAAAAACTGGTTAAATATATTATTTTATGACTTTTGACGGCAAACTAATGCAAAAATATTCTGAACTTTACATCACGGCGTATATATGTGACAACTGGAGAGGCATCTGTCTATTATCTACTGTGGGCAAAATCTTGTCCCACATATTACTATCAAGGATAAGAGAGGCAGTAGATCGAACGCTTAGAAGACAGCAGGCTGGATTCAGAAAAGGCCGCTCCTGCATAGACCACATTAACACCTTGAGAATCATAGTGGAGCAGTCTACTGAATTCCGATCCCCCCCTTACCTTGCTTTCGTAGACTATGAGAAAGCGTTCGACTCGGTTAATAGGAGCTTTATATGGCGAGCTCTACGGCAACGTGGACTGCCGGACAAAATAATAGAATTGATAAAAGCTCTATACAACAATTCCAAATGCAGAGTTCTTCACAATGGAAAACTATCCGACAGCTTTGAAGTGAGCTCAGGAGTACGGCAAGGATGCCTACTTTCGCCATTACTATTTCTTATAGTAATAAACGACATCCTTGTCAGCGCTCTAGATACTAGAACAGGTGGCATACAATGGGGATTGTTAGACCGCCTTAAGGACCTCGACTACGCGGATGATATCTGTTTGCTGGCCCACAGACACCAGGACCTCAGAAACATGTTAAACAATTTGGCAACAGAAAGTAGTTCAGCAGGCTTAAGGTTAAATCCGACTAAAACCAAAGAAATGCGGATAAATGCAAACACCCTTCAACGAACAGCGCTAAATAACCGTGACGTGGAACTGGTAGACAAATTCTGTTACCTCGGTAGTATTATTACCGAAAACGGCGGTACAGAAGAAGACGTCAGTTCCAGAATAAATAAAGCAAGAAGCGCATATGCATGCCTGTTTCACATATGGAGATCGACGGAGATCTCAATTAACACCAAATTGCGGCTGTTCAACTCCAACGTTAAGGCAGTTCTTTTGTACGGTTGCGAAACATGGAAAGTCACCCAATTCATCACAGGGCGCCTACAAGTTTTCATCAACAGATGCCTACGTCGTATCCTAAAAATCCGCTGGCAAGATAGAATTTCAAATGAAGAACTATGGCGCCGTGCCGGCCAAGAAAGGATAGACGACCAAATCAGGCGAAGGAAATGGAATTGGATTGGTCACACCTTGCGACGCGAAAACGAGAATCTAGCCAAACAGGAACTCGACTGGAATCCGCAAGGAACCCGTCGAGTCGGAAGACCTAGAACAACGTGGAGGAGAACTCTATTAGCAGAGGCCGCAACAACCGGGAGATCCTGGTCAGAGCTGAGAGCTGTCGCGCAAAACAGAGTCCGCTGGAGGGCAACTGTTTCCGCCCTATGTCCCATGAGGGATTAAAGGAGCAATTAGTTAGTATATATGCCAACAAAAGTGACAGATTCTGGGACTACGAGCAGCTGCGTTAGTGTTAGTGAGATGGGCAACTTCCAGGCCTGTACTTGAGAAGGACTTGGCTTGGTGCTTGTCAAGAATGCAGTTACGTGTGTAGCCGCCTTTAGCAATGAATTCAAGCAAGCAACCCTGCTGTTGCCTTGGTCAGATGCCATGGGGGAATGCCGTCGTTCGTAAACAAATTTCGAGGGAGAAATTTAAATGCACGTGCGCTTGAGTTTTATGCTTACACGCAAGCTTAATGTCTAATTGTGTGGGAATTATCATTTCCCCCGGCGCTCATTTTCCTTTTGTTTTGGCGATCTCTAACAACCAGCCTTATGCCATTTTTTCACCCATTGTGTAAATACACCTTTACAATGTGAAAATAGTGACGTTTATATTTTAAAAAAAATTGACTCAGGTGGTTTTTACAATCAGCGATTCATTTGTTAAAGACCACACAGCACACGGTGAGCTTGAAGTACGTTTTTATGACCTCGAAAGGTAACCCGGGTTTTTCTGTTTGACTATGTTCTTTGACCTAAAAGAAGACATTTTGAGTCAAAACTAAAATCTTGTAAGCGCCCATTTTCGATTTTTGGCCCCCCAAAAAACCACCCCCTAAAAAATTCCGTTTTTGACTAATACCTCTTAAACAGTAAGTGTTATCATAAAATAGTATTTACAAAGTTTGTAGATTATACGATTATCTACAGAAAAAGGTGGTACACTTTTTCCCGTACGATTTGCCATTCATGAGATATCGCCGTTTTAAAGATTTAGAATACTCATTCGCGACAGTATAAGGTCATCAGACGCTCAATAAATCTTTTGTTGGACTACGTGGCTAATATTTTCAGGGGTGATTCCTGGATTTATTTGGAGAAAAAAATTGTTCTAGAGAGGTGGTCTATCCCCACTATCCACTAAAATACAGGGTGCTTACGAAAAAAAATTTAATGTTTTTAAAATTTACTTAAACCTCAATTACTCCTAGACTAATTATCGTAAAGCAACAAAATTAGGCTCACCTTTTAGGTAAATGTGTATTCTTTAATTTGATATAAATATCAAAAAGTTGAGTGACTCCTTTTATAAGATATGTAGGTTTAAAGTGTGAGCAAAATCCCAATATTCTTCGTTTTTCAGCATTTTGCACCTAACCTGCTTAATCCAGTTTCTGTACTAGCAGTTTTAGAGTACAGTGTTTGTACTACGTCATAAATAGTGGGTGCCTTCCACTGACATAGAATGAACTGCTCATCAGGAAATGTTCATGGCACCAATTCGTTCCATAGTTGACAAAACTTTTCTCACTGACATATAAACACGTCAGTTCCTTTTGTAAATTAAAATTTTTTATTTTGGTTTTTGGACGATGGGAACAAAATAAATTTTTGTTAAAAAAAATAACAAATGCAATTTTGATATTATTTCCCTTTTAAAATGCCTTTTTTCATTAATTACAAATATTTATGTTAAACCATGCGAGTTCTCTACCCCTGTTTCATCTAAATGTCAGTGATTCCGGGTCTTATGGCGAAACGAGGCAGAAATAAAAAAAATCACTATACACATCTATTTTTTTAAATATTCTGACATTAGTTCAAAGGAAAAAATTAAATCAGGTATGGCAACTTTAATATCGTGCAACCGTTGTGGCGGTTTTATTTTAAATTTTGCTTAAAATCAGTCCAGAATTTTATTTACCGTTCTTATTTTACGGCAAAGATAAAAAAGTTATCGTATTTTGTGGTTTATTGATGCAAGTCACACTATCCATCATTTCGTTTATTACCACCATACACAAACTGATTTTTTAGGCAAAGGGTCGCAGGGAAGTATATGCCATGCGTGTAATTTGCATACTTCGCTGCGACCCTTGCCTAAAAAGTCGGTTTGTGTATGGGGTAATTAACGAAGTGATGGATAGTGTAACTTGCATCATTGAAAGTCAAAAGTAAAAATATTTAAGAATATGGAAAAGTGTGCAGTTTTTGAATGTCAAATTTTACTTTTTCAAGTTTGGCATTATCTGATTTTATTTCTGCCAGTGAATGCACTGAACTCTTAACACGAAATTTAACAAAATTTGAGTTCGGTGAAAAAAGGGGCTTATGGATGAGCGAGAGGACTATACTGTTCTATACTTTTTGGTGTCATAAGTTTGTTTGGGAATAATGTCTGGATGGGCAGTCCATTATTAGCTGTGTTCAAAAATTCGAGCAAAGTGTTCGCAAGGAGTTGGCTTTCTCTCTGTACTCATGCCTTTGTTGAGAAGTAGGAACAAGTAGGCCAACTGCTTTCGAGTACATTGCTCGAATTTTGGAACACAGCTACTATATGTCAGTGGTGCCTTCCATTTAGACACAGAAAGACAATTGTGTGCGACACAGCGTGTCGCTCTGTGTCGTTCTGTGTAAGCCACGGCGCACTTTCCTCGTTTTTATTTTTGTTTGACAAGTAAATCGTAAATTTTATCTTGATAATTTCTATAAATTAATTACCCGACATCTTATAAATGCTGGGAATCTTAAAAATGAAACAATATTTTATGTAATTATAAATTAACGATCACATTTCAATTGGCGAGGGTTGGTAGCATTGTCTTAGTCGAAGGCACCCTATATTTTCTCTACTACTTAGAAAATAACCCTTAGGAAATTGAAATCGCATACCACGTACATAGACACTGTACACACAAATGATTTTTGAAAAACATAGGCACACAAAAAGTTGTTCTATAAAATAAAATATAAAAATTGTGAGAGGCTTAGTTAGATGTTTCCTGAGAAAGGAGCTTTATTATACAGATACAAAATAAATCTGTTATGAAATTAAACGCGGATAAAATATTTAAAAATCTAATTTTTGTTTATTGTTAAAATACAAATGTGTTAGTTAAATAAAATGCATTATTGTATTAATGAAGTGGTTCATTCGCATTAATTAATTATCTATCGCGAATGATTGAAAGATCCACCTTCATCTGGTGACCCCGACAGCAACCAAGCAGCCTTATTAAGGAATAAAATTTAGATTTTTCTTGAAGAAAGAAGAAAGAAAATTTTTAAAGAAATTCAAGAAAGAAGAAATATAACAGAAAATCTAGTTTTTGAAAGAAGAAAGAAATTTTGGAAAAGAAAACAGAAGAAAACTTTTGATCAAGAAAGAAAACTTTTTTTTTCTGAAAGTCAAACAGGGAAGTCAATTTAGGCAATAATTAAACATTTGCTTTTGTTTTTTTTATTAAATATTAAAATATTATTGTCCCAAGTAACCCTTTTAAACAGAAAACTTTACACTTACAAAATTTTGTAGCGGTGGAAATACAATTTTCTTTTTCTTTTTGATTGAAAGTGAATATTTCTTTCCTTTTTCCATTGAATGAAAAATGTTAAAACTTTCCTTTTTACGTTTATTGAAGTTTAAGTAATAGGTCGCCTTCGCAAGTACCGCGAAGGAAAAGTCGAAGTCGAAATTTTTATAAATTGAACTTATTACACGAGCGTAAATACGTAGTGAACAAAATGAGTGTACAAGCTAATGAAAATAATAGTGATAATAGAATCTATAGGAATGGTGAGAGTATTAGTGCTTCTGCTGTTATGCTACCAACCTTCTGGTCCCCTTGTCCAGAAGCATGGTTTGTTCTAGCAGAAAGCCAGTTCCCCTCTAAGGGTATAAGACAGGATGACACCAAGTATGAACATATCATCCAGTCTCTGCCTTTGGAAGTTATAATGAACATGTTAGATTTCATCCAAAACCCGCCTCAGGGAAACAAATATGACGCCTTGAAAACAACTCTAATTCAAAGGTTCACAGAGCCAGAAGAGAAAAAGTTGGAACAACTCTTATGTAATTTTGAAATGAGAGACCGAAGACCGTCTGAAATTTTATAGGTCGATGGAGATGCTAGCTAGAGCCTCATCTAATATAGGAAAGGAATTGATTAAGAAGCTTTGGATGCGGAAACTACCTTCAACTATCAACATTGCATTGATGTCATCCGGAAATCAGAACATACATGAACTGCAAATGCTAGCTGATAAAATGTTTGATGGGTCCAGGGGGTCTAAAAAGGCCACTTTAGGTATTTCATAATATGATCATAATATGTTTCATTTCATAAATCACAAAAAGGCCACAGAATATGATTCATAATATGATTCATATTAGATATGTCGGTTTTCTATAGGAAAGCGTAAAATGGCCTACTAATATGAATTGCATATAAGTATGTATGTCAAATTAGATGAAATTTTAGAAGTTACTCAGAGAGCAACATTTTTAGTTCATATTTGTGTTTTTACACGACTGCCCCAAAAAAAGGAGTGTAATGTGTTTAGGTTTGTTGTGTGTATGTACGTTGTTTTGTACCACCATAACTTCTAAACGCCTGAACGGATTTAGATGGATGAGATACCGTTAGAGGCTTTTAATGAGTCTGAGTAACATAGGCTAGGTTATTTTTAAAAAAAACAATATGGCGGCTGTCAGACGCAATTTACGCCTCCCTCAATTTTGTTTCTTTCTGATTGGGTCAATATGGGAATCAAACGAAAGGTGAAATTGAGACGATTTCAAATATGTATAACACTTAATAGATAGGTGTTAAATAAATGCGAATTTTACGCTTAAATAAAATTAAATTATTCGAAACGTTTTATATTACCGGATCACCATGAATGAACATTTAATAGTTAAGCCTTGTATGTTGTTTAAGCAAAATCAAAATTCCCTTTACAAACTCTATGTAACACCACTGCCCCAAAAAGGAGTGTAATGTTTTCAGGGTTCATGTATGTATGTTTGTATGTTTCTTTGTTCCGCCATAACTCCTAAATGCCTGAACGGATTTAGATGGCTGGGGTACCGCTAGAATCTTTTAATGAGCCAGGGGCAAGCTTATGTCGCGCTTAGTCGCTTAAGGAAGTTAGAAGGTCGCTTAAGGAAGTTTGGATCCTTGTAAAGTTATTCACGAGCCTCATGATTAAAAATCACTCAAAGAGTTAGATCGGCTCAGAAAGCTCGACCTGAGAGCCAATGGAATTTTCGCTCACATCGATATATACTAATTGATCCCAGCACCACTTTTGCCTAATCTGTCGGCGTGTCTAAATATAGCTGGAAAAAATCAAACTTCGATAACTTTACTTTGGCATTAAAACTGTATCTCAATAGTTGTAAGTCCTATAATAATTAGAAGTAAAATAAAATCACTTAATAAAAACTACATTGGTTTACGAATTATAATCACTAAAATACCATAAAATAAAAAACAAAATAATTAAAAAATTAAAAAACGACGCCTCTGTGACAAAAAAATTAACTAAAAAGCCAAAAACAAGTTTTAAGTACTAACGTAAGACAGACACAAGAAGACATTGTTCTCTTATAGTCCAGTAGAATTAGTCGTAAAAATGAGAAGAAAAAAAATTAATTCGTTACAGCAATCTGACAGTGGGATATTGTCGAACAAGCTCTTGTAAAAGAGGGAAAAATAAATCGAACCGACAGCGGTTATCCGGGGAGGAATGGGGGGGTTTTTAGGGGTTAAAAACAGTTTTTCGCTATTTCTGGCTAAACTGTACATTCTATCGAAAAAAGTTAAAAGTAAAAGTTGTAGGAAATAAAAAGATCTACAACTTTTGTATTTACCATTTTTCCCTAACCTGAAAATTTTTCAAGAAAATGGCGGAAAACCGGTTTTTCGGTTTTTTATTTTTTTCTTTGACAAAAAAATTTCTATGAAGCTGAAACTTGGGCAAAAGATACCTGTTAGTGTTGCAAAAATGCAGTAATTTTTTCAGACGGAAATATTTAGAAGTTGTTAAATTTAATTTTTTTTAAAAAAAAGGCGAAATTTTTAACTTCGATTCCTCTTAAAACTACATGTCCTACGGAGCTCTGTTTTGGCACACTTACTCGTTGTTACGTCTACTTCCGATAAATGGTAAAAAAAGGTATACTGCAATGGAAAAAATGGACGGAAAATTGTTATATTCACGTTAACGACGATTATTCAGAAACAAATTATAGATGCCATTGTTATGTTTACTTTATTTAATTAACAAAAAAGTATAGAGTGCATTTTAGTGCCTTCTAAGATCGTCGTACATAGGATTGTAATTATCAAACAAAACGTAAGAAATGCACATCCCGAATATGCATTTACGAACAATTTTTGTTTTTTACTGGAAATCCAAAATTAACTGAACAGCATAGCATGTATTCATAGAATAGGTAATAGAGTGGATCTACAATGATACGAGTTTTCGAGAGTGGTTTTCAATCATAAGATAGTATTTGCATGTGGCACGGAACAAGTTTATATTAATAGTATTTTTATAAATCAAAGTTGTAAAAAATAATACGTCATTATATTAACTACATTTCGATAGCTCAGGAACACTCTGGAAATCGGTACTACATATTAAATAAAACACAATTCACCTTGTTTTGAGTGGAGAAAAATTCAATTGAATAAAAAAACTCCACCATTTATTTCCAACTGATACAAGTGAGGCCAGGAGGGAACTCCTCTCCAAAATCAAATACATAAATATTAACAGCATGAAATACATAAATGGGGTAAAAAAAATTAAATATTTTTTGAACATGCGTAAAACGCCAAATTGAAAAAAAATATGCATTTAAGTCTTCTTTATGAATTTTTCTCTAATCTTGCTCTCTTTGCAGAGTGTTGCAAATTCTCTTCATCAGATGCCATAGAACTGGACGATTCTTCAGTGTTTTCGACAGTTTCATTGAGCACTGTTTCAGTCACAGTACATTGATCTGTTTCCATTTCTTCCGAGTCACTTTCGTCTATAGAAATTTGTGGAAGTTCAGCATTTGAGCAATTTTCTAAATTAACGCAATTTAATACATACATTACATTTCAGACCATGTTTTCTACAGCCGCATTTTACAGAAAAACAACCCTTTTCACAGCTGCAACAGTTTTTAGGAGATAATCGGGTATTAATTTTTCATCTGTGGTATTCGGCTTAATGATACCTTCCGCTGTTTCTTTCCAACCCCAATCTGTTGCGATTACTTCGTTTCCAAGCCATGTTTGAAGCTGACAATATGCTCTAAAACAATGCTGTTTTGCTGCCCCTGATGTTGGAGGTAATTTTTCCAATTTAAAACTTGGTTTAAACGTGGCTGTCTTATACATGTCAAACCTTAAATCATGCAGAGTTAAATTTTGCTTTTTACTGTAAATCCATACTATTAATTTACTGCCATTATCAGCTATCATCTCTTTATCAGCATTGTTTTTGTAAAAAATATCCGCCAATCGAGGAAAATCTGTATTTTGTAGTATTGTTTTTATTGTCATTACTTTTCCTTTTCCTGAAAATCCTGACGTAGTATCACAACCAGTAAAACAATGAAGCAATGCCAAATACTTTCGTTTCGATGGATCTGTAAAGCTATTAGATGTATAGAAAGAATCGCGAACATTACCCGTGGATGGTTTGTGAAAGAATATATCCAAACTTTTTTCATTTAACTGATTTAACAGTATTAGGAGATCAACGTCTTGCCCAACAACTATCACAATTCTATCATTTGTGGCGACTTCAATTGCTGTATTTATTATGAGGGTGTCTGCATCTTCTGCTGCCTGTTTACATAGAAATCCTGCTGCTTGAAACTCTTGCGATAATATTTTTATTAATTTATTTTTATTACATTCATTGGCTAAACATTTTTCTTGCAAATAGGGTATAATAGTGTGATCTTGAAAATCATTCATATCCGGCCATTTTTTCCATTGCAGTATACCTTTTTTTTACCATTTATCGGAAGTAGACGTAACAACGAGTAAGTGTGCCAAAACAGTACTTCGTAGGACATGTAGTTTTAAGAGGAATCGAAGTTAAAAATTTCGCTTTTTTTTTAAAAAAAATTAAATTTAACAACAACCTCTAAATATTTCCGTCTGAAAAAATTACTGCATTTTTGCAACACTAACAGGTATCTTTTGCCCAAGTTTCAGCTTCATAGAAATTTTTTTGTCAAAGAAAAAAATAAAAAACCGAAAAACCGGTTTTCCGCCATTTTCTTGAAAAATTTTGAGGTTAGGAAAAAATGGTAAATACAAAAGTTGTAGATCTTTTTATTTCCTACAACTTTTACTTTTAACTTTTTTCGATAGAATGTACAGTTTAGCCAGAAATTGCGAAAAACTGTTTTCAACCCCTAAAAACCCCCCCTTTCCTCCCCGGATAACCGCTGTCGGTTCGATTTATTTTTCCCTCTTTTACAAGAGCTTTTTCGACAACATCCCACTGTCAGATTGCTGTAACGAATTTTTTTGTTGTTCGAACCCTATTTCTACTGGACTATTAGTATAGTCAATGTGTGTATAATAAATATATAAGACATCGTCTAACTAGTGTAGAAAATATTAACTTTAAATAGTCATTTTTTTAATTATCACACAACTATAGTATAGGTATAATCTGTATTTTTGCAGTCGGGGTACAAATGTTACAGAATCACTAATTAAAACGGTACCCCGACTGCAAAAATACAGATTATACCTATACTATAGTTGTGTGATACTTAAAAAATGACTATTGGGCCTATTCGCACAGTGCATATTCATGACGCCTAAAACCGGTTCTATAGATGAGAGAGGGAAGGGAGCGGAAGAACTTAACGAAACATTTTTCACGCAAAACCAAACGCATGAAAATTAACACACATATAAAAAGTTACTTCTATCTCTTGCTTTCATTAGCTCTGTTTTTCTCTAACAAGTAAATTTCATCTGCAATACATTTAAATGTTCCTGTATAGCATTCAAATTGATTATCCATAATTTACGCCCCGTGTGAGTTGCTAGGAGTTGAATAAAAACGGTTTTACTCACCACACTGATGGCAACGTGTGAATATGCCCATTTAAAGTTAATATTTTCTACAGTAGTTAGACAATATCTTATATATTTATTATACACACATTGACTATACTAAGTCAACAATGTCTTCTATATATTGTTTCTGTCCTTAAAACTTATTTTTGGCTTTTTAGTTAATTTTTTTGTCACAGGGGCGTCGTGTTTTTTAATTTTGTAATTATTTTGTTTTATTTGATTTTTGTTAGTTATTCAGTGTTAAAATTTTATTTATTTTATTTATTTGCCAAACAAGGCATACTTAAACTTACTACAGAAAATCAAATAAAATGCAGAAAATACAATGAAATACCATACTATGACTAAGGTACAAAAGGGCTATATAGTTAATTTAGACTAAGGTTAATTCATGGTAATTGTGATGCCAAGAGGGATATAATTTGTTGTTTAAAGGATGGTTTTTCTATGTTGGGTGCGAAGCATACACTGTGGGGTTGTTAAAAGTCATACATCTGTTGACGGGTTCGTTCTTTGCATATTCTGTCCGATGAGGGTATTCCTTAAGAATTTTTGTATGCCTATTGTGTCTAACTCCGGCATTGAAATTGATTCTATCGGACAGGAACTGTACCTTAACGTTATCGTTTAGGACGTCCAAAGTAAATCAAGAGATAAGCACTTTCCATTGCACTATATACAGTGAAAATCGGTTATAACGACCTTCAAGGGACCGCTCAAATGCGGTCGTTATATCCGGTAGTCGTTGTAAACGATACCGCTTTTTCAAATATGTATATATGTACAAATGTATGTATGCGCTTATATATTTGTAAATTAGTTGTATAAGTTTGTATTTAATAAACAAAAAATGCAGGAATTCAAATAACTTTATTATATGAAAATTATATGTAAATGTATATATGTAGAAAGGTTACAAGAATGTACGTGTGCATAATCATTTTATTTATTTTTTTAAAAAGTCCGTTATTTTGGTTTGTTTGCTGCACTTATTAATTTTATATTTGTTTTCCATTTTACATCGCATTTCTTTTAAAAATTCTTGATTATTTACATTAAATTCTTCATTGAAAATAAGAAATTTTTGCAAAGTCCTTATTACACCAAGAGCTTCACAAAGTGTTGGCGATTGAAACTGATCTACTACTTCTTCTATTTCTTCTCCTTCATCATTATTGCGTTGGCTAGCTTCTACTTCTGCTAAAATATCTTCTTCACTTATATTCGCACAAACAGCCACATTGTTGTCAACGTTAATGAAATCTTCGACATCGTTGCTTGACAAAGATGATCCCAAAAACTGTTCAGCTAAATGGCCCAGTGGAATATCAGCGTCATTCGTTACAAATAAATCTAGAGGTCTGGGAATTAATCTTGCTAGAGGAACATCATCTTCATATGATAATGTTAACAACAAATCTCTGAAGCCTGCATGACGAAAGCAGTTGGCTATAGTGGTTTGTGTCACTTTCTCCCATGCTTCTGATATTAACAAAATAGCGTCCAAAACGTTCAACGTTTTAGTTTCGCCGTTCTCAATGTTCTGAAGCATTTGTAAAACTTGCAGTTTTCTGTATTGTGTTTTCACAGACTTTATTACTCCCTGGTCCATAGGTTGCAACACAGAAGTGACATTTAGTGGTAAAAAGACAAGCTTTATACTCTGTAAATTGCGGACTTTGGGATGAGCCGGGCAGTTATCGACTAAGAGAAGAAATTTCCTTTTCTTAAATTTTAATTGGGCATCCCAGTTACGAATCCATTTTTCACAAATTTTCGAGGTCATCCACGCCTTGCTATTGCTTTCATAAATCACAGGTAAGGATCGAATGTTTTTAAAGCCCCGTGGTTTTTTCGACTTTCCAACCACTAGAAGTTTTTCTTTACGCGTTCCTGTCATGTTTGCTACAATCAACACTGTAATTCTTGCCTTAGACTGTTTTCCTCCGGAACATTGTTCACCTTTATATTTAAGAGTCTTGTCAGGGGTCATGTTGAAAAACAATCCTGTTTCATCCGCGTTAAAAATATCCTCTGCCGAATAACCTTCACACAATACCGGCCACTTTTCATGCAACCATTCCTCCGATAGCCTTCAGGAACGCCAGCAGATTCGCCACTAATTTTGCCAAAAACGATGTTATGACGAGCGCGAAAACGTTGTACCCAAGAAGAAGAGCACTGGAAATTTTCATTTCCCATGGGCCGGGCGAAATTAGTGGCCTTTTGTTGAAGTATTGCTCCATTAATTGGTACATTGAATGCTTTTTGTTGTGTAAACCACTTTAATAAAGCCTCCTCAATAGACTTGTGCTCGGAACATCTCGATCGCTTTATTTTACACAAGTTATTGTCAAAAAGGGATTTTATTTTCTCTCTCTCTCTCTTTCCAAATTGTGGAAATTGTTGAGTGAGAAACACAGCATTCCTTTGCAATGATCGCGTTTGTTTCACCATTTTCTGGTCTCTGTCTAATATGAACCTTTTATTCTGCACTAAACACTTTTTCCTTTTTTAGGGACATTCGAAAAACAGACTTTTGCATACAAAAAAATATTAGATAAACGTCCGCGCGTTATGAAATTTCAACCGATATGAGAAATTTCTACTGTACATAGTGAAGAAATATTTCCCTAGAAAAACTGACTGCAATGCATGATTTTAGTAGGAATTTACCAACAAAAAATTTGAAATGTTTTCTGAGAAAATTAACTGAAGCTAACTGAAATTCTTCGTTATATCCGATTTGATTTTTTCATCCAGATGCAAAAGATGGACGTTAAAACCGATAGGTCGCTTTAAACGATGTCGTCATAAACGGTTTTTACAACAGGCGTTTATATGGAACTCATCCGGGACCTGCAAATCTCGTCGTTATATCCGATACGTCGTACTAAGCGGTGTCGTTATAACCGATTTTCACTGTAGATTAAATATGAGTTTGACTCTTGAACCCGTACAAGACTTAGAACCTTATTTACCAAGGAAGAGTGGGAACGACATTTTGCAAAGGATGTAAATAATATTTCAACCGTCATTAATACCTATAGTGGAAAATGGTAACTACTATGAGCCGGAACAAGACTACCTCTCCCCCCGTTTTCGAGGATGCTGAACACGATGGCGTTGTTAGAATTTCTATTTTCGGTTGCGCAACCCCTCAAAATGGCCAAAACGCACCAGATCTGAATTAGCAATTCAATTTCTGACCTTAATAGAAAAGGTGCCGGAAGGGTGTGATTCAATTGAAAGATAACTTTTCTAACAATCAAATTACTATTTATTCTTTATAATAATTGATTCTCTCAAATATACATTCAATATAATTCAATTTAATCTTTACTTCGATATTGATTTTGGATTTGTGACTCTAATTTTACTTGCTGATTATTTAATGGTTTTGGCAATTTGGAATTGCCGGAAATGTTGCTCAGTCTTGTAGGTTAAAGCCTAGTATGCTGTTAGTGCGGAATTCAGATCCCCCTTTAAAATGCATGTAAAAAAAGTGTGCGGAATTCAGGTTGGAGGGCGGTCTGAATTCCGTCCATAAAATCAGTACTCTGTTCAGTCTGAATTTAGACCGTAAATGAACTTTGTTTCTCTAGAAAATGGATGGCGTTTTTCCTGAGTGGAGACTTCTCGTTTCATTTTCCGCAAGCCAAGAAATAAAATTTATATTTTCTCGAGCGGAAATTTTGACGTTTATCACTTTTATGCGGAAAAAAGTTGTTTCGGGAGTGTGATGTGTCCAAACAGTCACTGTTATATCAGTCTGGTCTACCTTGTCAACATAACTCTCCCAGCTAAGCGGAATTCAGACTGGTTATATGGATTCTCTACAGAGCGGAATTCCGCACGAACAGCATACTAGGCTTAAATGAAAAACGCCATCTATCTGTCGGAGTGCTTCGATCGATGTTTCGCCTGATGTATTATTCACTTAGTTGCCCAAAATTGCCAGAAATAATGCCTGTTGAGCTGCACTCTGGTTTCGGCTTGGAACTCGCTTGTGATTGTTTGCTGTTTACAGCACTGCCTTGTGTGGTTGCTGCGTGATTTCTTCGGATTTGATGTTGTGCAAATTCGTCCCTCTGTGGTTGGTTTGATGTAACTGCTGAAATCAACTTTAATGATTAAGTTACTGGTCAAAGACTTCAGAGCTGTCTTTGATTCGGGATTTGTTGGGAAAAGAATTCAATTCTGTCTTTTAGAATGCTAATTCAAAACTTTAGCAGATTCTTGTGATGGAAGAA
Organism: Thereva nobilitata; assembly: GCA_963855945.1. Classification (NCBI taxonomy): domain Eukaryota; kingdom Metazoa; phylum Arthropoda; class Insecta; order Diptera; family Therevidae; genus Thereva; species Thereva nobilitata. The sequence continues at coordinate 111,135,765 of OY979694.1, forward strand.
AGCCTCAATACCAGCTTTGATTGAAATTGCTCTTTTTTTAAAAACCTCAGAACAGATTTTAATTTCTAGTTCAAAACTCTAGAACGATTAAAAGCAATCTGGCTTGACGTCGGCTGTGTGCTGATATTTATTTTCCTGCTGGACAAAAAAGTCAAGTGGGGCGAAAAATTGCCTGCTTTACATAACATTGGATTATATACTTCGGCTGTGCTCGATACTGATCAGGTGTTCTCCTTCTAACTTGTAGACGTCAGATGGTGTTTGATTTTTTTTTGGTAAGTATTTTTATTCTTGTACTTGATTATTTACTAATTTTAGTTTATATTTTAGGACTCTTAGGAGACTTGGTGGGGTGTTTTCGAGGAGGAGCTTGGGATATAGATTGATTAGTGTTAACAGATAAGTATTTTTTTGGATTTTGTTTTGTTTTTACTGATTGTTTTGATTTCTAGCTTACGTGAGTTTGCCGACGGCATGTCAACCATTGACGGATTTTCTGAATTACTTATTTCCTGTCTTCCCTTGAGTTTAAGGAACTAATTATTTATATATATTTAATATTTGTGATTGATTAATTTATTTGATTTTCAAGTAGAATTTCCTGTTTTGTTTCCGCCCAGAAGTCCTTTTGTTGTGTCCTTATTGTTCTTGTTTCAAGTGTAGGTTTTGGTGTTGACTTAATAAATAGTCGAGTTAAATATTGAGTTTGTGTTTTTATTTCGGATTGGTTTTTATTTTATATGGAGGAATATTGATTTAATGTGTTTTACTTTCAGATGATGTTTTTGGGTCAGAATATTCTCCCCGCCTTGAAGCATTAAGCTTCAACGAAAAAATAATCTGTGTGTTGTGCCTAATAAAAACATTTGTGCAATTCAATTCCTCTTTATTATGTATTCAATATTATTATTTTTTTTTCTTACACCCTTTTACGCTGAAGGCGCACTTGAATTTGGGAGTGTGAGGTGGCGAATTTTCTCCCATAATTCCCTATCTACCGGTAGAGCGGGTGGCGGTTGTTGTTTGCGCTGACGATATTCGTCCAATGATATGTGCCTTTTTAACCGACTTAAAAAGAGGAGGTTATCAATTCGACGCGTAGGTATGTTTTTTCTTTGGTCCTGTTCACGCATAACTTTGTAACGCAATAACTTTTTTGCTTTTTTCTTTTTTTGCTTGAAAGGGTAGTTTCCCACGGTGGTCCCATGCAATTTTTTTTAAATTCTGATAAAGGAGTTCGAAGGTAGGCTTAAAAAAATGGTAAATTTAGTACACCTTGAACAGATAGAATATTTTCAAAGGTATCACAAAAGTCTTTATTGTCACCAAATACTTAATAGGGACTTGACATATCGTCTACGTAAAAGTTTATCGAACTAATTATTGCGGGTTCAAACCCCGGGTCGGACAGTGCGACTTTTTTTTTTCTCTTCTAAATTCATTGATTGGATTAATGTTGTAAAGAATTATTACAAACTCTTCGGTAAGGAATTTCATGCATACTTATGTAGACTGTAAGAATATTCCTTTGAATTGGAAAACTATTTAACTGAATTTCTGAAAGGACTTATTTACATATTTAGCCATCTCATGGTAACACTCTCTCGAAGCGCAGCAAGTTAAGCAACTACCTCTCGCCCGGGGATCCGAGTTGGATTCTTCGGACTGTTGCATTTTTTTTTCAATCGACTTTATATTCTCACAATAAATATTGTTTTCTAATTTCCTTCGCGGAATTTTGTTTCATATTAAATAAGTTTTTTTTAAATTACCCCGAAAATGCGCAAATACATTACTGCAAAAACTATTTAGCTACTGCATCGATTCTTATCGACGGCGGCATGTCATACTTATCGTAATAAATAATTTTGTTTTAAATTGCCCCCGAAAAAAATGAACGGACTAAAAAATACGAAATAAAATAAATTTTTAAAAACCAACTTCAAAAAAAAACCAATACCGTGATGCACAAAAAAGGACGAAGTAATTGTTGCTAGTTCTTTACAATACTAATCCAATCAGAATGGATTTAGAAAGAAGAATCACTTTTGAAGACGGTGCTAACACCTGTTTTCGGCGCGATGTATTAAGTGCATAAGGCTAACAAAGAAATGAAAACAATTTTCGAAGCAAGAGTTAGTGCAATGAAAGTCAACCTGGCACCGTCTTCAAAAGTGATTCTTCTTTCTAAATCCATTCTGATTGGATTAGTATTGTAAAGAACTAGCAACAATTATTTCGTCCTTTTTTGAGCATGACGGTATTGGTTTTTTTTTTGAAGTTGGTTTTTAAAAATTTATTTTTTCTACTGTGTTGATTTCTTCCTTTGGCTGAATTCTGCTGACCTTCGATGTTGGAATAGGACGAGGCTGGGTTCTCTTTCTGATTTCCGGCCGGCTGGGAACTGCCTCAAATGGTCTCTTAATTATCGGTTTTCTCGGTGATAATTTGAGGTTCCTGATGTCTGATCTTGCTGACCTTATACTTGATGACGTTGAGGGCCGTGGAATCTTATTTATTATCGAGGTATCCATAATTTTCTCGGTTGCACTATACTTCTAGCGATGGCGAATTTTCACTAGATTAAGTCGGGTCGGTCGGGTTTAATAACGGGTATTTCATGTTCCCTTTTTGTTTTTAATTATTGGTGTCATGCTGGGTGTATGTTTAGTTCTTGAGGTTGTGGTTTTAGCTATTTTTATTTTTCTGGCGGAAGTGCCTTTATGTTAATTTTTCGTTAGAGTTGGTTACTGGTAATAGACATATTTTTGTGACAGGACGTTTCATGATGTTATTCTTTATTTTTACAGTAACTACTCGGATGTGATTGTGATGTCCGGGGTGAGTATCAATGATCCTTCCTAATAACCATCGAGACGGTGGCAATTTTTCATCTCTTATAAGGACTAGATCATTAACAGTTATTTCTGGAGTTGGTTTTAGCTATCGGGTGTATGTTTAGTTCTTGAGGTTGTGGTTTTAGCTATTTTTATTTTTCTGGCGGAAGTGCCTTTATGTTAATTTTTCGTTAGAGTTGGTTACTGGTAATAGACATATTTTTGTGACAGGACGTTTCATGATGTTATTCTTTATTTTTACAGTAACTACTCGGATGTGATTGTGATGTCCGGGGTGAGTATCAATGATCCTTCCTAATAACCATCGAGACGGTGGCAATTTTTCATCTCTTATAAGGACTAGATCATTAACAGTTATTTCTGGAGTTGGTTTTAGCTATTTTGGTCGTTGTTGGAGTCTATTTAAGTATTCATTGCTCCAGCGGGTCCAGAAACTTTGGTGAAAACGTTGGATGAACTGGTATCGGTTTAAACGATTGATGTTAGTGTCGAGTAGGCTGGGTTCTGATGGTGTCAGTAGTGGACCACCTATCAGGAAGTGTCCTGGCGTTAACGCTGACATGTCATCTGGATCTTGTGTAAGCTCGGTGAGCGGTCGAGAGTTATGCGTAGCTTCGACTTGCGTTGTGAGGGTACTAAGCTCTTCGTACGTCAATCTTGCGTCTCCAATTATACGTTTTAGGTGATGCTTCACTGATTTTACCCCGCTGTGGTTCTTTGCAATTTCTTCAATGATGAGTATTTGTTGATCAGGTGGTGACTAGAGGGGTTTACTTCGACATGTAGATTGGTGATGGCTTTTCGTAATCCGACTGTGGTGTCTTGGATTTCCTTCCGTTTGGGCCAGTGTTCCTCTGTTTGTTGGGGCCAATGAGGACCTGTCCACCATAGCTTATGTAATTTTAATTCACTTGGTGTTAGTCCCCTTGTGGCGCAGTCGGCCGGGTTGTCGTCTGTCCTGACATGATTCCAGCTGCTTTGGTCTAGTATCTGATGTATTTGTGAGACTCTGTTCGTCACAAATGTTTCCCATGATGATGGGTGTTTTCTCAGCCATGCGATTACAATTGTAGAGTCAGTCCACGCGTGCGTTGTAATCTGCTTGAATTTCATGTCTTCCTTCATTTGTGCCAGTAGTTTGGCCAATAAGTGTGCTCCGCATAACTCTAGTTTTGGCAGTGAGATGGTCTTGATGGGTGCTACTTTGCTTTTTGTAGGTGGCAATGGCTGGTCCCGTCTTCGTTCTGCGTCCGGATGTATGCGGCTGCTGCATATGCCTTTATGAATGCGTCGCAAAATCCATGGATTTCGATGTTCTGGACTTTGTTGTGGACTTGGATCCACCGCGGGATTTGAATGGTTTGCATGATCTGGAGTGCTGTGCGGAACCTCCGCCATTGATGATCGATGGTGATCGGGACCGTGTCATCCCAGTCGAGTTTTGTCAACCAAAGACTTTGTATTAACATTTTGGCAGTAATTGTTACCGATGTGAGCCAGCCGATGGGGTCGAACAGCTTCGCAATTTCGGATAGTATTTTCCTTTTGGTATATGTCTCAGGTGCCGACTCAATGCTGACCTTGTAAGATAGTGTATCGCTGGCAGGATTCCATAATAAACCAAAGGCCTTGACTTCTTCCGCGTTCACTGCTAATCGAATGAGACTTCCCGATCGGCTGCCGCAATTTCTTCCAAGATGGTTTTGTGATTCGCGGTCCATTTTCGTAGTTATAGCCCTTCAGCTCGAAGAAGCTGAATTAGTTGTTTTTTTTTGTCTCTTGCTTCTTCTATATTGTCGGCGCCAGTCATCAAATCGTCAACGTAAAAATCGTTGAGCACTGCGTTTGAGCCCATTTGGAATGTTCCTGATTCATCTTTCGCCAATTGGTGCATGGTTCGGATGGCAAGAAAAGGAGCACTCTTTGTTCCGAACCTCACGGTTAGCAGTTTATAATCCTGTATAGGTTGATCTGGTGACTCCCTCCAAACAATTCGTTGGTATTCGGCATTGTCCGGATGAACTCGTATCTGGCGGTACATCTTCTCTAAATCAGCCATGTATGCGATGCAGTGTTTTCTTCATCGCATAATAGTGGACATTAACGAGTCTTGTATGACGGGTCCATTCAATAATACGCTATTTAGTGAGTTCACATTGGCAGTCGGACGAGAAGCGTCGAATACTACTCTCAGTTTGGTAGTCGTGTTGCTTGGTTTGATGACAGCATGATGAGGTAGATAACAGCATCGGTATGTTGTTGTGTCGTTAGGCGGTTGGTTTCGAAGTGCTGATTCTGGGATAGTGATAGGCACCATGTGTCCTAAAGTTAAGTATTCTTGTATACACTTGACGTAGTCTTTCTTCAAGTCGTGATTTTGTTGAAAGCGTTTTTCCATCTGCATCAACGTTCGAATGGCGATGTGCCTTGATGCGCCAAGTTGTATTTGATCGGCTGAAAATGGAAGCCGAACCTGGTAACGTCCGTTACTGCATCTGGTGACGGTGTTGTTGAAATGGTTTTCGCAGCGGTTTTCTTCACATGTCCACTTGGGTCTTGGTGGAAGTTCTTCCAGTTCCCAGAATCTCTTTAGCTCGTCGTTAGGAGTTACCTGAGTAAAAAATGTTTGCCTGCGTGCCCTTGCTTGTGCAGTTGGAGTGGTCTTCCCAGAGATGATCCACCCAAATACTGTGTCTTGGCCCACTGCGGCTCCCTTGTTGCCTTTCCTTAGGCCGTCTAAGATGATCGTGGGGAATTTGTCTGCTCCCAAAAGGATGTCGATATGTCCCGGCTTGTGGAAGGTTGGATCCGCCAATTTAAGACCTTTTAAATGACTCCAATTCCTGCTGGAACATTCACTATCTGGTAATGGATTACAGATTTTGTTGATTACCAGCGCCTGGGCCATGATGTTCTCCGACTGTTGCTTTCGTGGTTTTAGTTGTAGCGTGACCCAGTTTGTGTTTTTCCCGGCTGGCATGTCTCCGATCACGGTTAATTCTGTTTGTACGGGCTCCTTTTTGAGTTGTAGACTTTGAACGACCGCTTCACGTACGAATGAGGATTGAGAACCCTGATCGATGAGAACTCTGCAGACCTGATCTCGTCCATTTAGAGATATTACGGTGACCAGAGCCGTAGCCAATAGTACTTGTCGGCAGTCATAGGGTGCTGTCCTAGCGAAATATGTTTGTATTTGATTGGTAGGTACCTCATTGTTTGAACTTGATGGTGAATTGATAAGGCTGCTGTTGGTTTGACCCGCTGACTGGATTTTATGTCGTATGATGCGCCTTTCCGCATTGGAAACATCTACCTTTGCTGGGACACTGTGATAGGCGATGGCCTGTTCCCAGGCAGTTGATGCATAGATCCTTTGATTTGACGGCCTTATATCTCTAGTCGATGCTCAGTTGCACGTATTTGCGGCATTTCCTCATGACATGTGTGCCTTTGCACAGGATGCATGCACTATGATTTGCTACGTGGAAGATTTGGGTTCTTCTTCTTGGGTGGTCTCTGGACTTACTCTCGTGAGGTTCATTCTTGTTACTTGTAGTCTTGCCGACAGCTTCCAAGGTTCTGAACCTGGTTTCCAAAAATTCGCGTAATTCTGCCCACGTTGGAATCGATCGCCTCGATTTGTTGCTCTGCGACTGTTCCCTATGTTGGTGAGTTTCAGTCGGAAGTTTTTGGACAAGCAAGTGGATGAGAATGGGATCGAAATTCTGTGTGGAGACCTCCAGATTTTCAATGGCAGTGAGGCATTCGTTGGTCCTCGCTTTTTTCGCCACGTCCTCCAAATGCGCTTTAAAAATTAGCCTGCGGTATACCCCTCGCAGTCCTGGGCTTGGGCTAACATTCATTGGTACTGTGTTTTACGTGTGATTATTTTTTCGTGGGACTTGATACTTGATTGAACATATACCTCAAGAGATGAGTGCTATTAGTACAATTATTGGAAGTGGTCCATGTGAGAAGTAGTCCGTATGAGTCATAAGGTCTAGTGTCACCTTTACCATATTCCACTTAATCTGTTCTTTCCTCACCATCAGAAAGAATTAGTTGCAAAGGTTACAATTATTTTTTTAAGTAAGGTTAAGTTTACTGTTGTAAGCCGTTGAAGAGATCCTTTTTTTTGGATCATGGTCATTATACAGAACAAGATTCTTCTCTGAAATATTTGCTATGGCCGTTATAGTACTTTGCATGACTAAAAGCCAAGCATTTTTTAAGATCAATATAGGTAGTATACTGCGCTTGTATGAATATTTGGAGCAATTTTTTTGTGTGTTAGCCAGTAAGGAAGTCAACCGGAAGTATGACATTTATTAATACTGATTTTTATCTATTTTTTGAGATATTTCTCTCAGCTGCCGGACGTGGGGTAATTTTCTATGGAAGTTGAGCATTCTTCTTTGTCAGATTTAGTGAGGAAGCTTGCAGTTAATAAAGATAACAATTTTTTCTACGCCTCTGTTAGAATACAGGCATTCTGATATTACTTTTAGTTACGGAATTAGCAGCATTCCACACCCGTGTGGAATATTCGTTCCATCATTTGTTATGGAATGACTACTATTGGCGACATCTGTTCGTCGTAATCCAAGAATACGATTTATTAATTAAAGAGAAAAAAAGATTTATTATTAAAGATTAAAGAAAGAAAAGGATTGTTTCAATAATAAACAATCAATGATGTTCCGCTCGAAAATGTTTGCTTTAAATAAACTATTCAATTATCAAATTGCAGAAAATAATAGGATTTTTTTAATAAATTTTGCGGCGGCCATCTATTAACAAATTATTAAATTACAAAATTGTTATGAATGAACACTCCCTACTTATAGGTTATTTAGCGTTAAAATATCTTGCTGTGCATTATACATTACATTTTTGACATTAGCTTTACATAAAGTATGTTTTTCTTTAAAAAATATTAATAAAAACTACAACACAAAACTACATACTGCAACACGTTTTGAATGGCATATTCCGCACTCGCGGACCGCCACCCTCGCCTTCGGATCGGGTTCCAAACTTCCACTTGTGCGGAATATGCATCATTCCAAACTTGTTACACAATATACTATTCTTCACAGATCAAGATCCACGAGCCGAAGCCGTTCAATAATAATAGTAAACCCTTTTGTGGGTTTCACTTCAAGTTCGGCGATAAAGCAAAGAGATGCGTGAAACCGTGCAGTTTCAACAACCAAAAAAAATAAATATCCCTTCAGCCTGTGTTGTAAATAAAATCCCCCACCAAATCAAGCAGACTTTTTATACGCTTTATGTTAAGCCTACTTCACACTATCTGAGAAAGTCATAAGACTTCACATATGTTAAGTCAAAAACGAGAACAATGACAGTGTAAACACATAGGCGGCTGTGTTATGCGTTGACATATGTGAAAGCATGTGACTTTAAAGAAATTAGATCTGCTTCTATTTTCGTTTGAGAAGTCATACGGAAAGCTGAGCGTGGAGGTTTTTTTATATGAAAATAATTTTATATATGTCATTGTTTTACACCTTTCTGACCGACAGATTATTGATTTAGCTGAACATTTTTTTACGGGAGACCTAGTAGAGGATTTTTATTTTTTTTCAATAATTTTGGATAATAGAGGGAATCGAAAATTTGAGAATTTGGTGATTTTTGGCTAAAAAATTTATAAGTCCGGTTGTATTTGAGCTAGAACCTTAATTTTTTATTCATTTCGAAGCTAAAAGAATCATCAAATTCTCAAATTTTCGATTCCTTCTATTTTCCAAAATATTGAAATAAAATAAAAATCCTCGAATACGTAACTCTTTGTTTTCCTATATAGAACCCTTAAAAAAAGTTTAGCCAAATCACAAATGTGTCGGTCTATTGTTGTCCAAAGCTATCCGATTTGTAAACAAAGACCCATTTGTAAGATTGTCGCTTAAAAAACCCATTTGGCGACATTCTGTTCAGACGCAGTTATTTTTATGGCAAGGTTAATAACCTTCTTAACCGTACGGTACAATACAAAATTGTTGTTGCAGGTAGCTATTTTTTAAGGATACAAGGAGTCGTATTTATGAAAGGGTATTTTTCGACATTCTCATAAAATTTTGAAAACTGTTTTCGTCTTCACATTGTAGCTCTTTAAAAACTAAACTTGTCATATCTCTGCTAGAATTTCTCCTAAGAAGCCATTGACGAGTCCATATCTTTCTTTTAATTTTTTTATTTCTATTTTTGCATTTTCTATAGAATTATAATAATGAAAATGATGATAAAGCAGAAATAACACCAGAAACAACGTTTTCATCCATCACAGCTAAATCGCACATAAAGTCAAAAGGTTTGAACGTAGAACTATAAGAGCTGTGATATGTTTAAATCATATGCTTTCATATATAAAAAAGCATATGTTAAATCATATGACTTTCTCAGATATTGTGAAGTAGGCTTTAGCTTGACCTCTATGTTGTATGCTGTAAGTTGTATGTTTCATGTAAACAAATCTTGCAACTTGATTTTGACCCACTTTCATGTAACTGATCAACTTGAAATTTTGTACATATGTATAGTTCACAAGACAATGCATTCTTACCATTTTTAAAAAAATCAAGATGGCGGTTCCAAGGTGGCGGCCGAATTTTGCAATTGTGCTCCCCGACCCCCGACATGGGTATCAAATGAAAGGGTATGACAACTAGAATACTTTTAGCTCTGTGGCGTCATTCCAAATTCAAAATGGCGACCAACACAATATGGCGGACCACCTTTTTATACGCTTTATATTAGCTTCACCTGTATGTTGTACCTAGTATGTAAACAAATCTTTGACCCAATTCCATATAACCGATCAACTTCAAATTTTGCACATATGTATAGTTCGCGTGACAATGCAATCTGACCATTTTGTAAGAAAATCAAGATGGCGGGAGAATTTTGCAATTGGGTTCTCCAACATGGGTATCAAATGAAAGGGTATGACAAGTGCAATACAATTAGCTATGTGGCGTCATTCAAAATGGCAGCCAAAACAAAATGGCGGATTACCGTTTTTCTTTACAACCCACTCGATATGGTTACCAAATGAAAGGGTATGACAAGTAAAATAGTATTAGCTATGTGGTGTCATTGTAAATTCAAAATGGCGGCCAACACAAAATGGCGGATTACCTTTTTCTGTACAACACACTCAGTATGGGTATCAAATGAAAGGGTGTGACAATTAGAATACTATGAATTGTGTGGCGTCATTCCAAATTCAAAAATTTAGCCAACAATGGCGGTTTATCTTTTTCTTTACAACGCCCTCGTTATGAGTATTAAATGAAAGTGTATGACGAGTATAGTACAGTAAGCTCTGTGACGTCAATTTAAATCTAATATGGCTGTCATTACAAAATGGCGGAAGACATATAATAGACTAAAAAGTAGAAAATAAAAAATATAGTTTAAAAAAACTAAAAAATACGCTTTTATTTTAAAATTAACTAAAAAGTAAAAAATAATTTTGAATGTAAAGTTTTTATTGCTCCAGCCAGTATAAGAAAACAACCTACCTTTCGAAATCTAAAAAAGCGTGGGGCGCTAGCTAAAAGTTCCGGTGTTAATAAAATAAGAATATAGAGAGCCCCACGCTTTTTTACATTTCGAAAGGTAGGTTGTTTTCTTTGGGTCTGTGAACTAGGGAATGTAGGAAGAGAAGTATTTTTCTTTAAATAACAATCGGTCGCACTGTGACCAAGGCGACTACAATTTGAACACTTTGTAGCAGGAGATTTTAAATTGGAACGTTTTCTGTAAGTAGATTTTTCCTCCTCTAAGGCAGCTTCTATTGCTTCTGCAAGTTTATTAAAGCGACTTGCTTTAATTATCAACCTGATGGGTCCATCGAGTCCATCGACAAAGGCTTTAAGCGCAGTTTTGCCGTTAAGGCTTTCTATAACAGAGGAAGCATCACTTCCCTCTGCAGCAATTCACGCGTCACTTAGATCTGCTAATAATTTTTCGATCCTATTACAAAAGGTACGAACGTCTTCATTAAAATGTTGCTTGCAGTTAACTAATTCTGTCTGGATCTGAGCCAGAGTCTTTCTTTCTAAAAATTGAACCTGCAAGGTCCTTTTTAATTCTGACTAATTGGAGAAACTTTTATATTTCACTACGATATATGCTGGACCGGTCAATTTACATTTAAATATATTAAGGAGCATTAATGAATCGTTAGCACTCAGATCTCCGTCTACGACATCACAACAACTCACAAAACGATGCAAGTCGTCTCGGTTCCCATTAAATTCGGGAATAAATTTTAGGGCGAAATCTTCATTTAACTTTGGCATGTTCGCGGGAGAATCAGTTTCTTCGCCGGAAGGGTCCTCTTGTTCGTTGTTATCACTCGACATAAAGCACAAGAATCAAGAAAATATAATTTAATAAATGGTAGGAAGATTGTAAACTATTTTCACGCAAAGAAAAACCTCTATTCATGAGATCTAACTAACTTAAACGTCAATCAATTTTGTAGCAAATTTTTTTTTGTTTTTTTAGAATATCTTCCAAAACAATTAAATGACGTACTCGGATTCGCAAAACATTTAAAAAAAACTTTTCTCTTCAAAACCTAACTCAATTGAACCAGTACATTTAGCGGTGAAGATTTAAAACACTTTCCAAACAATATCATTGCAAAACAACAAATTTTCGTTTCTTCAAAACCTAAACTTGAACTTAATCAACTTAGTGGTAAAGATTTAAAATACATTCCACTCATGAAACCTCACAGCCGTATTTATAATTTTTCACAAAAATAAAAGAACTATCCTCTCTTCCAAAATTTTGAGCCGATTAACAAAAATTTAAGCAAAATTAATTTCAATATTTATAAATTTCACAAAATTTTAAGCACAATATTTATAAATAAAACAAAAATCATTTATTTTTATTTACCATAACCATATAATTTGGTTTAAAAGAACTACTGTAGAAAACAGAAAAATTACCTGAGCTTTTCAAGGGTAATTAAATATTTATGAACTTAATAACCAGATAAACCAGATAAAAAGTTCCTGGCCCTTAATGAATGACGAATTCCTGGATTCCTTTGATGAAACTCCTGACTTCTTTTTAGAATCGGGATGAGTGAGTTGGGTTCCTCTTCCTAGTTACGCGCCGTCCTGGGTCCTGATATTTTTCACCTTTTCTTTGTTATTTGGAAAATTTTTCACACTAAAACGTTGAACGAAACAAACCGGCGTATCTCGCTTTTCTATCCACCCCACACCTGACACCAATTTTGTTGCGGGATTTAGCGAGTGTTGTTAGCGGTTTGATTTGTACGATTTTAGATGTGCAAAAACAAAAGAAACAACAACTGGGAAGTACAATATGAACTTATGTATTTATTTAGATTTGACAAAGAATTTTTATAATATTTGATATGGCGAACCCGCACGTCCGAAAGCCGAAATCCCAACTGATGAGAGTCATTCGCGCAAGTTCTTAGCGGGTTCAGCAAAAGTGCTTACCCAAGCATAATTGTGATAAGCGCGTGTTATTGTGCACATTCAGCGCATTTATCTTTTATGGATGAATGGGCATATTCACACAGTGCACATTCATGGCGCCTAAAACCGGTTTTATAGATGAGAGAGGGAAGGGAGCGGAAGAACTTAACGAAACATTTTCACGCAAAAGCAAACGCGTGAAAACTGGCACACATATAAAAAGTTACTTCTATCTCTTGCATTCCTTAGCTCTGTTTTTCTCTAACAAGTAAATTTCATCTGCAATACATTTAAAGGTTCCTGTATAGCATTCAAATTTACTACACTCATTTTCGCCCCGTCTGAGTTGCTAGGAGTTTAATAAAACCGGTTTTACTCACCACAATTATGGCAGCGTGTGAATATGCCCAATGAAGTCAAGACCTTCTCAAGTACAGGCCTGGAAGTAGAGTTTTTCTATGTGTCTGTAATAGACCCAGAATCTGTTAGTATTGGCATAGACAAATAAAAGGAAAGATATTCCATTTCATACAAGAAAAATGTGCACGTTCCTGTTGAGAGAGCTTTCCTATTTCCTCCATTTAAGCTTCCTCCAAGCGAAAGCTGCCCCCGCTAAATCTTTATTTTCGGTGGCACTGTCAAGATATTTGAGTAAATCTAATCTGAAGAGAGTAAATTACCTTGTTTATGCGTAAGACGGTTTTAAGCTTAAAATCGGCTTAAGACGAATTGCCTGTATAAACAGATTCGGATTCTCTCTCAAACAATTGAAAATTTACGTTCTATATTATGCATTAACATAACCTTAATAACTAACCGGAATAGAGTGAGATTTTTCTTTTAATGTAAGACCAAAATCAGCCATTTTGAGAACTCCTTACACATACACACAATAATTCGTCTTAAGCTGAAATAAATTAAGCTTGAGACGAATTTCGACTTAAGACTGTTTATACGGAGCCGGATTCTATCTTAAGCGGAAATTCGGCTTACGCATAAACAAGGTAAATGGAAAGGAAAGCGTTAGCTATGCATGGGAGCATGGTTCTTGTAGAGCTATTCGCGTTTGCGCTTCTTTTTTTTACAGGTTTTCTCATTTATGAAATATCGGCATGTAGGAATGTGTATAATGTATTCTAGGTAAATTTTATTAAAGGGATTTGTTGGTGGGAATAAATGTAAATCAGAAGGAAGCTATTAAATGTATTATTTGATTTTTTGTTTAATTGACAAAAATCAATTACATATTTTTAGAACTTTGAAGATTTTGTTTTTTCAGGTCTGACTTTTCGGTTTCTACTACTTTGCAAAAGTTAGTAAAACCGTGAGTTTTGTGCGAATTTTGGTTTTGTTTTGATTGATAACAATGATGTGTTTATTTTGCATATTTGCGAAAGTTTTATTTTGATCAAAGATTCACAAGCAGATTGTTGCGTTTTACAAGGATTTCAAGATGTAAAATATCATATCATGAACAAATTTAAAAATATGAAAAGTGGAAATTATTGCTTTATGGGTATTTGTGGCCATTCTCACTTAATAGTGCAGCCAATACAAGAATTCTATCTTAGGCACTAGGAAAAAAATCCAAATAACTTGAATTTTTCTTATCTTTATTATGATGTTCTACTGACATCCTGGAAAGTATCCTAGTTTCAGCTGTCACGTTTTCTTTTATTGAGGTAAATTTTAACTTGACGCAATTAATATCGACAACCATTTTATTCGTAAAACGTGCGGGAAAGTTTCGGTGTCCCTCTAATACTTGTATTTTGTTGAAAATAAATACTCCTTTCCACACCACCGCAGGGGTAGAGTATTAAGCGCATTTTTTTAAAGAGGTTTCCCCAGTAAGCCTAATCCACAAAAACATTTTCGGCGTTACATCCCTTACAGGCATTTATTTAGTCTTCGTTAAGTAAATCCGACATAAAATTGTATTTTTTAAAAGCAATTCTCCAATTTGCTATTCACGCTTCTACTCCTAAGAATTTGAGGTAACAACTTTCTGTCGAAATCCAATTGTCCTGTTCATTTTGTCTAAAATCGGCGAAATCGGTAAATTTATACCGCTCAAAATATAAAAATTTATTAAGTAAATATAAAAAACTTATAGAAAAGTTGAAGAGCAGCAGCAAAGAAAATAGAACTAAGAAGGTGAACCTAGAAGGAAGAATATGTCGAAATAACTATCTCAGTAGAATAGTCAAAAGACCGCTGGGTCATTCCATGGAAAATGACACCAAGCTAATGAAAAAAAAGTGACGGAAATTACATAAATTTTAGGCTTTAAGTATTGTTAAAGCTCCATAGTATTCGGAAATATGCTTGTAGTAAAAAATAAAATTATTACTTTTTATATTTCCCCAGTTGAATATTGATTTTTCCAATAAATTCAAAAAAAGTGCGTTTAGGTGAAGAATGCAAGCTCAAATATTCACTTATATACTTTTAGCGAAAGTGCCGTTGATTTAAAACCAGCAGCTGAGCTATAAAGCGAAAGAGTTGTAGAACATGAATTCCCTACACCAAGCCCAAAAAATAACTAAATAGTTAATAAAATATGCCTAAATTAATGTGTTTTGTGTGTATAGTTTTTTACTCGTCCCACCCGTCACGGATCCCTGTCCCACCCGTCACAACATTTTAAGCTGCATAAAAAAAGTTCGTATTGTTTTTTCACTTACCTCTTTTTAGAAAACAATTAGTGACAAAACTCAAATAGCATACTACAATAAAATTAGGGCTTCATATGAACTATTTGATCTGAATTTTAACGTCAAATGCAAGTATCTAAAGAAAGAAGGGTTTAGCCTGTCCCACCCGTCACATATGTAATTCTACGAATTTAACAATGTTAGAATATATTTTTATATTGTTTTCTTTTATCATATCTTAAAAAATATATCTAAGAATGCTATCATAAATACAGTATGTATTATGTGCTTTGTTTGCACTTTAAAATAACTGAATGTATATCAAAAAATGTGTTAAAATGTCCCACCCGTCACCATGGAATGACCCCGCTAACTTCTTTAATTGCATCCGATCCATATAACTCAAAAAAGTGCAATTTTACAGGAGAGACTTTTGAAGATGAAAAATGCTGAATAATAGAAACTTTATTTATTTTTATTAGTTAGTTATTATGAGTTATTAGCTATTATGATATGCAATTATTAATTAATTATGGTGCTTTTCGATAAATTTATAAAATTACACCGCAGTCATCCCCTAGATTTCACTACCCTTTTTTGAGTTGTGCCGTTATTTCAGAAAATTTCATTCAAACATCAAGGCGCTATATGACAAAAACTTGCAGAATTAAAAATACGTCACTTTACAGGATGAAAGTAGACAGATAATGCATTATGTATTCTATACAAAAAAAACGAAATTTGAAATATTTTGAGTTGTGCACATCAATGCAAAACAGCGATATGTGACTAAAAATTCAAAAACTTTTTGCACTATGATACTTTCTAACAAGAAAAATAAAAATAGATGGAGTAATGAAGAAAGATCCTTAGCTTTGAATTTCCATTACAAATCTCCTACAACTTACAGGTATTTTAAAGATAAATTAAACATAAATTTATCATCTCTGACCTCTGCATCGTTGGCAACTAATTAAAAATATTCAACTTGGTTTTAATAACATGGTTACAGAAAACCTTAAGAAGATTGTTTCATATTGGGATGAAGAAATGAGGCACGCTGTGTTAATATTCGATGAAATTAATATCAGAAGAGAATTAGCATATGATCAGGTAACAGATGAAATAGTTGGTTTTGTAGATATAGGTGATTTTAAAAATAAAGAACAAGCAAAGTATGTTTCGGTTTTTATGGTCCAAGGTTTATTTTCTAATTGGAAATTTATTATTAGTTTTTTTTGCCACCTATAAACCAATTAACAGTAAAGTATTAGCCGAAAAAGTGAAGTTGAATTTCGACTACTGTTGTGAACTTGGGCATCCGAAATATAACCTCACATCAGGCTTCTAACAATCGTAGTTGAATTAGTTCTCTCGGAGTAACGGAAAACGACCCTTTTTTTATTATAATAATCGAAATTTTTTTGCAATGATGTTCCGCATTTGTTCAAATCAATACTTTATTAGTAAAAGATATTCACTGTGAAGATGGACAATAAGTTGGAACTGTGTTAAAGAACTAAAATGGTGCCGAAGTTAACTTCAAAACATGTATGGCCAAATACTTGGGAAACAATTAAGGTTTGTTATGCTCTTCAAGTTTTAAGTAACACAGTTTGTGCTGCCCTTAAAACTGCTTTGGAATTAAATTTGCTTAGCCCTAATGTTTCATCAGCTACACTTTCTACTTACGTTCTCAATAAATTGTTCTATTGTCCCAATAGTAAAGAACATTTTAGTAGAAATTGGTACAAGTGTGGATTAACTCAAACAAATACTCCAAGGTAATATCTTTCTAAAATGCTACATTACATCCAATCAATTTCATTTGAGAACAAAAACAAAACATTTAAGATTGTGGGATTGATTTTGACTCTAAAATCCATTATTCTTTTAACTGATGAAATATTAAACGAGTTTCCCAATAAACATTTCGTTCTGACATCGAAATTTAACCAAGACCCAACCTACTTTCCTTAGTACGATCAAGAGGGGGCTTCAGTAACAACCCATATTTATATAACTTGTATAGTATCATTTGCAAAATTATATCTGTTCTGATATAAAATATTCATATGTATGTTAAAAACTTTATTCTAGAGAAAGTGATCATAACGGGTTTTAAGGAATTCACATGATAAAAAGGTTTTCGATTAATTTATTTTGAATTGATCACGGTAAATATTTCCTCCCGAGGTACCATAATTTACTAGCACAGCACTAATTAGATAAAAATGAAAACTTCACTCACCTGTTTTGCAAAGGGCAACGGATTGGGCTTTTAAGGAATCTTTAAGACT
Source organism: Thereva nobilitata (assembly GCA_963855945.1). NCBI lineage: Eukaryota > Metazoa > Arthropoda > Insecta > Diptera > Therevidae > Thereva > Thereva nobilitata. Next base: position 111,153,077 of record OY979694.1, read on the forward strand.
GCGGCTGATCTCGGCGTCTTCTATATAGATCGGGGTGTGCTGTAATTATAGTTGAATTCCAATTCCGTTACAGGTGAATTCCTTTATGTTTCCTGCTATGAGGGCCGGTAGTTAGCGTGTTCCCACGTGGCAGTGATTAGTATTAAATCCGTAAGATCACTGAATCCGGCTCGAAGGACCAGTTTGTTGAAGATGGGGTCGTAGGGAATCCAAAACAATTGAGTAACTCGCGACTTTGAATTAATTCTGATGACAAACTTTATTTGAACTTAATTTACATATACTTTAATTTATATTGGAAACGAGATAATAATTTTTTTTTTATGTGGAAGACTAGAGCTCAGGGAAAGCCCTTTGTTCTGTCGACAATCTATTTTCTTCGTATAGAGTGCAATGTCGAACAGCAAGCTCTAGTCGATAGATAGTGAAGGGGAAGAGACCAACCATTTCTATCGCGACTCAGGCATCGGGGCAATGAGAAACAACTCGCTGGAGTGTTATGCCTCCTGAAACAAGTTGAATCTCATCAACCAACCGATGACATGCGCTTGGTGGAGCGGGGCAGTGCTAGCGGAAGGCTATGACAGGAGGGAAGGTGGGAAAGGCGAAGGACCGTGGGGCTATGCCGGGACTCGAACCCGGGACCTCTGGGATAGTAGCCAGGCGCTTTACTCCCTAGACTACCGAGGCCCCCTGAGGTGTCTTCTCTGTCGTGGTTTCAGCAGCACTCCTTTTTGGTTCTTCCTTCTAGATATCGAGTAGCTCTCGTCTCTTATCACCGTTTTCCCTACTCGGAGGGGGAGCATAATTGATGTGATCGTCGATTGATAGTGTTGGCAGTATAATGCAAATTTCCTATCGATCGGCCAGTATTGGGAGGAGTTTTATCTTGAACAAGATCGCAGAAAACAAATGGTTGTCAAAATTGAAAAATTATTAATTTTTTAGTAAAATAGGGCATCAGCAATGAGTCAAAATTTCTTAAGCGGGCCACTAAAAATCGACTATTAGATTTTAATATATCTATTAACATATTTTGGTAGCTTTATAGGTTAAAAGTAATACCCCAACTTCTCGGTGTTGTAGGAGAAAATGTTTTTACATAAAATATTCGTTAAACTATCCACTAAATGCCTGCACAAGAAAATGTTAGTGCTCTCTTACCAGAAAAAAGATCTGAACGATTTAATATGCTAGACAGCGGCAGAGGCTTCAATCTTTCTTTCAATCTTCTCATTTTCAATCGAATATTGCCGTGTATTTTGCACACACATATTAAAAGTTGTTTTTTTTTGCATTGCTTTTTCCAACTATAAAATATTTGTTTCATTTTTCGATTTTGTTTTATTGTTCTTAAAAATTTTGTTATTGAAGACTTCTAGATTTAAATTGAAAAAAGCTATAGAAAATGGCCCTCGAATTTCGAGTGGTGGATGCTGCTATTTGCATTAATTTTAAATCTTTTAACGTTCATGGTTTTAACAGAATACACAGGCAATTTTGGTCATAATTCAAATAAATGTATTTTGAATCTAATGACTCCAACTTTTATAGGAATAGTTGGTATTCGTTAATGGTTAAGGAAAGTTGAATTTTGAAGGTTTGGATTGATTTTAAATGTTTAAACGTTGGGTGGAGCGAGGCGCACCGGGTCCCAGCTATCCAAAATTCAGAAAATAAGCGGTTCATTGAGGCACTTCATCTGTGTATGAAAATTCATATATCGAAAAATGCCATGTCAATGGATGGTTTTTATTGTCTCGATCAAAATGTCAGATCCCTAATAGTTTCACATTTTGTTATTTGGAATCAAAAATACCAAAAAATTGCCTTTTTCAAACTCTGCTACTGTATATTAAAATTCATATTATCTGATTACTACTATTGGCTTATGGGAGCAGAATAGGCTCGCCGGGTCCCAACTAGTTGTAATTTAAAAAAAAGTATTCGCAATTTTAATCGCTCATAAATTTTTGAAAAATTCAAATTTTCAAAAACCGTTTTAAGGTATTAATTTTAACCTATAAAGCTACCAAAATATGTTAATAGATGTATTAAAATCGTATAGTCGATTTTTAGTGGCCCGCTTAAGAAATTTTGACTCAACAACAATTCTATTAACTATATGGATGACGCAACAATGTTTTCCTAAATAATTGAAAATATGTTCTGAAATATAATGAAATTTTTATGTAATGTAGTTAATGGTGGAGACACCTAGGCTAGAAGAAATGTCACTATCTACAAGAAAGGCATTTCTCCACTCAAATGTGTGAGGATGCAGGTTTCTGAGAGCCAGTGCTCTAGAAATAGAATCATAGCCAGTGTTACCGAAAGCACCTTCGATGTCAAGGAACGCACATAAAGCAGTTTCCTTAGCGAGGAAGGTTTTTTCGATTTTGGTGACTAGGTGGTGTAAAGCAATCTTGGTTGATTTACCCTTCGAGTAAGGGAACTGGGAGCAATGTAGAGGAAGAGAGAGCTCCAGCTTGCACCTAATATGAAGGTCTAGCAGCCTTTCCATCGTTTTGAAAAGAAAATACGTTAAGCTGATAGGTCTCTACAATTTAGGCTGCTCCAGGGGTCTCTTGCCCTGTTTGGGGATAAAACCCACCACGACTTTCCTCCAGATGGTTAGAATGTATCCCCAGTTGAAACTGGCTCTAAAGAGATAGACCAGGTTGTCGAGAATCAGATCGCGGCACTTCTGAAGGAGTGCCGGAAAAATTCCATCTCCACCCGGGATTTATAGGGTTGAAAAGAGGCCACTGCCCATTTAACATTGTCACGGTCGAAGATGTTTCCAGAAAGACTCCAGGAATAGTTTTTGAAAGTAGTTTTTGGAGTCTAGTTGCCTCTGGTGAAGTCTGAAGGTTCTCAAAGTGTTTCCTCCAGGCAATCCTTTTGGAAAGTCTCAACTCCTTGTTGTAGGCTGTTAGGGTGAACTTATATTCATCCTTATGCCCGATATGTTTTGCTCTATTGAACAATCTCTTAACATTCCTATGCATTGCAGCTAATCTGTCGTTTCACCACGGCACTTTACGCGATGACTGAAAGGAAGAGACAGTGTTGCTGTCATGGTAGGAGGAGATCAGGACGTCAGTAAGCACACACACTGAGCTGATAGAAGCGGCAAGCAGGTCTGATATCAAGGCCACAAGCCCCTGAAACTTAGACCTGTTGGTTTTCCTAGGAACCAAAGAATAGTCGCGATTATGTGGGAGACCCACAATATCGAACCTAATGCCCGATCCACACGTTTGTCAAGGCTTGGCAAGCATTCGCAAATTCAAACGTGTGGATAAGGCGTTTGGCTTGGCTTGTGTAAGCTTGCCGACGCTTGTGGCCGATCCGGTAGAGTGTGGATTCTCGGCAAACCAAAGCAAACGTTTTCAATTTGCGAACGCTTGCAAAGGAAGTTTGCGGCAAGGGTTATTGATGCGTCCACACGTTTGTTTTAAAAAAGCGTTTTCAATTTGCGAACGTTTGCCAAGCCTTGACAAACGTGTGGATCCGGCATAATGCACAGATGATGCGACAGTGAGGGTTGTATGCCAGTTTTAAAATAAAAGACTAAACTTTTGTAAGATTTCAATAGGCAAAATAAAACAAGAGGAAACGGACGAACAAAAAAAACACCCGAGCTGGTTGAAAGTTATCACTTTTATGCCAATTGATCTCGATGTCTGATACCAACTGATTACATTTTTGCATTTTTGTCAACTCAACGCCGTCAGCACTGATACCGGCTTAAAATTCGTTTTAATTTTTAATAAAGGCTTTTTTCCTTACACTTTATTTAATAGATAATACTTTATTAACGCAATGATATCACGTGCGACCGACCATAGAACCGCTTTTGTACCAGTTATCGAAAAGAGACTGATCAACGAGACTCATCTGGATTATCGTGCTTATCAATGGCGGATTTAAATTCGACTGCGCAATAGGCCCCGTCTGATATGGCGCTTTTTCAGCTTTGTAGTATTATAGTAAAACGCTTAATTTTTCAATTTTTTGTCCCCAAGTACATATAATTTATCACATGCGCTTGGCAGTTTTCTTCTAGCCTCATCAATATTTCATCCTATCCTACTGCCATTATCGCCTCCATTATCCTACCTTGTGCCCCAGCCTCTTTCATTTCTTTAGTGTGGAATTCTCTTCTCGTCTTCGTCTTGTTTTATTCTAAATAGTCTGTTAAAATCACTTATCAGTTGTGCTCAAAATGTTCGAACTATTACATCATTTTATGTAATAGTTTGGTGCACCAGAAAAGACAAAAAATATATTGTTAATAAGGCATTTTTCTGGGAAAAACGAAGAAATTTGCGAGGACAAGATGGAACCCATCGATTTGACCCTACATTTATTCTAAACGGAGTCACTCAAGTTTCTGTTCTTTATATGCAAGAATACACATTTACTTCAAAGATGAACCTAATTTCGTTGCTCTACGATAATTGGTCTAGGAGTAATTGAAGTTTAAGTAAAGGGGAATGCCCACCGACTATAGGCACTTCGGCCCTAGGTGCCCACATATAAAAGTATCAGGAAACGATAGTATGCAATTAAAAAAATGAAATGGTTAAGGAATTGGTTTAAAAAAAGTTCGGAGTTTTATGAAATACAGGGTGCGGCAAGAGTCGGGCAAAGGTACGATATTTCCTGAAGGGTAGGTGATCGTGAAAATGTTTCGAGCGAAAGTTGCTCAACTTGGAAGGTGGAATCGTTTGCACACAAATATCACCCCCTAGCGGGGGGGTGGTGGTGAATCTAAAATTTCAAATGGCAACCCCCATTTTTTTCACAGATTCTCATTCTCCGAAGAGAAATATCAAACTTTTGTTAGAAACATTTTTTTTATCCGAAGCCTCCCTGCACCCCCAAAATTCATCAAAATTATCCCCAAAAATCACTCATTTGACGGGCTTCGGATAAAAAAATGTTTCTAACAAAAGTTTGATATTTCTCTTCGGAGAATCAGAATCCGTGAGAAAAAATGGGGGTTACCATTATTGACACCCACTCCTGCGAGGGTGAGAAGGGGGGGGGGGGGTGAATAACGTCAAACCACATTTTTCTCACGGATTACGATTCTCCGAAGAGAAAAATCAAACTTTTGTTAGAAACATTTTTTTTTCCGAAGCTTCCCGTACACCCAAATGAATGGTTTTAGGGGATAATTTTGATGAATTTTGGGGGTGCAGGGAGGCTGCGAATAAAAAAATGTTTCTAACAAAAGTTTGATATTTCTCTTCGGAGAATCAGAATCTGTGAAAAAAATGGGGGTTGCCATTTGAAATGTTAGATGCCCCCACCACCCGCTGGGGGTGGGGGTGAGATTTATGTGCAAACGATTCCACCCTCCAAGTTGAGCAACTTTCGCTCGAAACTTTTTTCACAATCACCTACCATTCAGGAAATATCGGACCATTGCCGGACTTTTGTCGCACCCTGTGTTTCTTAAAAATCCGGACTTTTTTAAACCAATTCCTTAACCATTTTATTCTTTTAATTGCATACTATCGTTTCCTTATACTTTTATATGTTGGCACCCAGGGCCAGAATTGGGCATTTCCCTCTAAAAAGATACATTTCTTTTTTCGTAAACACCCTGTATTTTAGTGGATAGTGGAGATAGCCCCCCTCTCTAGAACAATTTTTTTCTCCAAACACATCCAGGAATCTCCCCTGAAAATATTAGCCGCGAAGGTCAACAAAGGATTTATTGTACGTCTGATGACCTTTGCAAGTCGCGAATGAGTGCGTATGAGTATTTTAAATTTTTAAAACGGCGATATCTCATGAATGGCAATTCTTACCGGAAAATATATAATATCTTTTTTTTGTAGATAATCTTAATCTACAAACTTTGGAAACACTATTTTATGATAAGACTTAACGTTTAAGAGAAATTTGCAAAAAACTGATATTTTGACCTTTTGATCTTGAATAAAAAAATTTCCTCGCGACCGATCGCGTGTCAGTGTCGATATTTTATGTATAATGTAATGATGTTTTTAAGGTGTGTACCAATTTTCAGCAACTTTCCAATTATCTATCAGTGAAATATCTATTTTGACTGGACTATAAGTTCTCCTGGTAAACGCTGGCCTTGTCCAAAAAGGAGCTGTGCTGGCGAAATTTTGAGGTCGCTCATAATGGCCGACCGGACGGCTAGCAAATTTTTGTGCCAATCCTTGGGTTCATTCTTAGCGCGAATTGCGGTCTTTAATTGTCTATGGAATCTTTCAACCGATCTGTTCAATTGTGGGTGGTACGTTGTAGTGCGTATTGTTTGACTTCCTAGTATAGACGAAAGTTCTTTGAATACTACGGATTCAAACTGTGCCCCTTGGTCTGTGGTAATGGTTTTGGGCACTCCATATAGTGCTATCCATTGGGTGGAGTGAATAAAAACTACGTGCACACTGAAAGGGAACACTCCTGAGTGGAGTGATTCGTTAAAAGTGAACACTCGATTTAGTGTGAATAAAAATTCTCTCATTCAAATACTATTCACTCATGGGAAATTTTAGTTCACTTATGGGAAATTTTGGGATTAAAGGGAAACGTCATTTTTGTGAAATTAGTAGGCTAGTAAACGTGGATGTATTTAGGAGTTTTACTTTGGGAAAATTTATTTAAGGCTAAATGAGGTTCTGTGGGAAAAATTTACCTTTGCGGGATTTAGTTTGGGCAAATGGTGGTTTTGTTGCGAGGTCAAGCATTTATCTAATGCTGACTAGATTAAGATCTTTAAACGGATTGAAAATTGAAAATATAAAACCAGTACAACTAACAGGCTAAAAACCATGCAATACTGATGTTCTTGAGGAAATGGAGCGCATGAGAAACTTACCTGCTGCTTTTTAAAATGGATTAATTTAAAAATTTTATAGTTGTGATTAAAAAGTAAAAAATAATTTTTTCTTTGGCAGTGATAGGTATACACAAGAAAAGTTTCATTGCAAAATAAGAAATTCTAGAACTCAGGCTTGTCTTAAAGTTTAATATGTATTACTACTACTAATTGCTCCTTTAATCCCTCATGGGACATAGGGCGGAAACAGTTGCCCTCCAGCGGACTCTGTATTGCGTGACAGCTCTCAGCTCTGACCAGGATCTCCCGGTTCTTGCGGCTTCTGCTAATAGAGTTCTCCTCCACGTTGTTCTAGGTCTTCCGACTCGACGGGTTCCTTGCGGATTCCAGTCGAGGGCCTGTTTGGCTACATTCTCGTTTTCGCGTCGCAAGGTGTAACCAATCCAATTCCATTTCCTTCGCCTGATTTGGTCGTCTATCCTTTCTTGGCCGGCACGGCGCCATAGTTCTTCATTTGAAATTCTATCTTGCCAGCGGATTTTTAGGATACGACGTAGGCATTTGTTGATGAAAACTTGTAGGCGCCCTGATGTGCATTAATAAAAGTTTGGACATCCATAACTATAATCACAATTGTCTAACTGCAACTCATGCCCAAACTTTTAATAATGAACTTGAAATGTTGTAAATTTACACAATTCATTGATAAGAGTTCAAACATTCAAAGCCAAACGAGAATATAATTTTAAAATTGTTAATACACATTAAACTTCTTATTTTGCAATGAAACTTTTCGTGTGTATACCTATCACTGCCAAAGTTGGCGTTAAGGTTAAGTTTTAAATTTTCATACCTGTTGTTTGCCGGTGGTTTTAATAAAATGTCCGCCACGACTTCCATAGTTTCTGGTGGCAACGAAGCGACGAGGTTGTCATATTTTGTGTTAGAGGCAGTAATGCCTTTAACATGAAATTCTGTTTCCACCTGTAGAAACCATAGATCAGGTCTGTTGTGCCAAAAAAGTGGTATTTTCATCGAGGCGACGACCGAATTTGATGCGTTTTCCATGGCTTCGCCTTCCAGTGCTGCCATGTCAATTGCTTGATTTTCATTATTTTGAGACATTGGTGATGATAATATTGTTTTCGTTGATGGAAAAAGATATTTGTTGTTTAAGGGAAAGTTCGATAGTGGACTACTTACGTAAAGAAATTTATCATTTATAATGCGGCCTCGAATATCGAAAGGTTTCTTATTTTGTGTAAAATACTTAAAATTCATTAAAAGTTTTTTTAACTATTATCCTAAAATTCATACTAATTCATTCTAGCTTCCTTATTTCTATTCATACTTGCGGGCCGAAGGAAATCAAAGTTTATCAAAGTTGTCGTTAAATGTATCTAGGATTGTTTATTTTCTTATATAAAAACTCTTGCTATAGAATTGACTAAAAATTAAAGAATAACAACCATATTTTCAAGGATGTTCTCATTTGGAAGTAGTGTTAAGCCCATTTATATTACCTACGAATGTGCTTTTGCTGCTTATTCTTTATGCGTGGCAGTTTTTATTTCTTGTCACCCATCATTAAAAATTTATGAAGGAAAAGAAAACAACAGATCATATTCATACAGGTCATCTGATCACTTTTTGTTGTATTAATTGAAAGTTGTATAAAATTTAAATATGTAATTCTGCTCAAATTTGAATGTAATGAAAATTTAGTTAATGTGAATTCAATATATGCATACCTACTTTTAAAATTTTAATGCAGCCATAATTAGATTTGTAAAAATTCAAACTATTTACTTCATTTTTGTTTTACTCACTTTAATTTTTAGTTTTTTTGGTCTTTTTAACCGACTTCAAAAAAGGAGGAGGTTATCAGTTCGACGCGTAGGTATTTTTTGGTCCTGTTCACGCATAACTTTGTAACGCAATGACTTTTTTGCTTTTTTTCTTTTTTGTTTGAAAGGGTAGTTTCCCACGGTGGTCCCGTACAATTTTTTTTAAATTCTGATAAAGGAGTTCGAAGGTAGGCGTAAAAAACTGGTAAAATTAGTACACCTTGAACGGATAGAAGTATTTTCAAAGGCAGCGAACAAATTACTTTATTGTCGCGTGCTCGAGAAGAGGCCGGTGGATGAATCGGCAAAGGCGTTGGCCTGCAAATAAAAATTGCGGGTTCAAACCCCGGAGTGTAGTTCGACTTTTTTTCTTTTTTTCTCTTTCTAAAATCCATTCTGATTGGATTAATGTTGTAAAGAATTACAAACTCTTCGGTGAGAAATTTCATGCATACTCTACTCATGCAGACTGTAAGAGAATATTCCTTTGGAATGAAATTCTATTTAAAGCAGTTTCTGAAAAGCTTTATTTACGTATTTAGCCATCTTGTTGTAACAATCTCCCGTAGCACAACGACTGAGAGGCTTGCCTCTCGTCCTGGAGGTTGCGAGTTCGATTCTTTGACCTAGAGCATTTCAATCGACACAATAAATATTTCTTTTTAATTTCCTTTGGGGAATTTTGTTTCATATTAAATAAGTTTTTTTTTTAAATTGCTCCGAAAATACGCAAATAGATTACTGCAAAAACTATTTAGCTACTGCCTCAATTCTTTTCGACGGCGCGCGGCTGAGTGTCATACTTCTCGTAATAAATCATTTTTTTTATATTACCCCCGAAAAAAATTTACGGACTAAAAAGTACGAAATAAAATAAATTTTTAAAAACCGACTTCAGCAAAACCAAAAATAATGCACAAAAAACCAAAAATAATGCACAAAAAAGGATAAAATAATTGTTTGAAATTCTTTACAACATTAATCCAATCAGAATGGATTTAATAAGAAGAATCACTTTTGAAGACGGTGCCAGGTAGTAGTTGACTTTCATTGCATTAACTATTGCTGCGAAAATTGTATTCATTTCTTTGTTAGCCTTATGCCCTTAATACATCACCCCGAAAACAGGTGTTGGCACCGTCTTCAAAAGTGATTCTTCTTTTTTGTGCATTATTTTTGGTTTTTTGTGCATTATTTTTGGTTTTGCTGAAGTCGGTTTTTAAAAATTTATTTTTAAATTATTTTTGCTCTTTGTCTTATCTCTACACAATAGAACCATTTAATAATATCCCGCGTAAAAAAGTTATATGTTTGATTTTAACATGCGCTCAGTTTTAATTTATGATTACTGACATATTTGCAATTATAATCATTTGTTAGTGTATGCGACGTTTTTTTATTATCTATCTATGTTAATAGAATTTTTTTGAATTCAATATTATATTTTATATAACGCAAAACTTGTATTTTATTACGAAAAAAATATTTTATGGAAACGAATGGAAGAATCAAAAAAATTACTCACAGCGGCTTGATTTGTCGCAATTCAATTGTATTAGTTTTCTTTTGTCGCTCGTTTTTCGGCATTATTTCTTTGTTGTCCAGCGATGCAATTTATGTAGTGGCTTGTTACTTTAATTAAATTTTAGCCTAAAATTAAACATTTTTTGAAAGCAAAATTTTATTTAAATTTAATTGTTGTAATATGCTCCCCTTGATGATTGATGATTCTTATGTGGAATGGATTTTTTTTACTTTTAGCTTTGTATGTTTGATCCATGTGCACGTGAGATGATGATTGCTGGCCGTCTCGTGTTTGGTGGAATCCTTTTAAAATTCCTTAATCCTACTTCTGTTGTCTATTATTTTGTTACTAGATGTTGGCAAGTACAAATTATCCGCTAGAATTATGTAATTTTTAATCTCTCCTAGGTACTCCTCGCTTCAATATTTACATTGCGCCATTGTATGGTCTTTGTTACGTCCGACATTTTTACTTTTTATATTTATTCACTATGTGTATTCACTATTCTTAACAATCGGGGTCACCATTTATGCCGGTTTAAGAATAAAAGATTAAACTTTATGTCATAGGTAAGACTTTTTTAACGCAATGGTACCACGAGGGAGTTACGTGCGACCGACCATAGAACCGCTTTTGTACCAGTTATCGAAGAGACTGATCGACGAGACTGATCCACAAGACTCATCTGGATTATCGTGCTTATCCGCATCTGTTGATCTGCAAATCTTGTTCACGTACCGGGCATACATAGTGTTTCCCATTTCGGTTGTACGAGTATATTGGCGGATTTATTTGAAATTGAATTTAAATTTGAATTATTGTGGTTGTCGGTCGCTACAGCCTCGTCCAGAACACGCCAGTTTTCAATCCTATCGGAGAGAAGCCTGCTAGTGAAAGTGAGGTCCAGCATCTCCTTTCTACTAGCAGTGACAAAAGTGGGTTTGTATCCCCTATTTGCGATATCTATGTTATTCATAATAAGAAATTCTAGGAGACACTCGCCCCTTTCGTTTACATCGGTACTTCCCCAAATGGAGTGGTGAGCATTTGAATCACAACCGATGACGAATTGCCGGTTCGTCTTGCGACAGTACTCAATCAGTTCTTGAATCTCCTGGGGTGGCACTATTGCTGCAACCCCCGGGAAGTAGCCGGACGAAAGGACGATTTCTTGGAATCCGTTGGCGGTGGAAACCGCAACCGAGATCGCCACTAGATCTCTAGAAACAAAGTTAGTAATGGAGACATGGGTGACACGATTGTCAATTAAAAGGGCAGCACGAGGCGCCCCGCATCTCTGATCATATACTAGTTTACTTGAGCCGGTGGTAAGTCCTCTGACTTGCTCCTGAATAAGAGCAAGGGTAAGATGCCTCTCCTCGAAAGTCTTGCCAGGGTAGAGGAAGCCCCTTTTACATGGTGCAAGTTAACTTGGAGTGCCCTTATGGCGCTCTTTTTTTCTCCAAGGAGCGTTTGAGCCCTGTTGGATGGCGACCATGTAATGTACTTAAATTCAAAATTTTGAAATACTTATAAATTTTTGAGTAGATATTTCGAAAACGATTTCAAAGATACTAAAAAAGTACAAATCCAAAAATTGTTAGTGGAATTCTTTTTCCATTTACCTCTTGTGATGTAATCTTTTAAATATTTAAAAAAAAGTAGAGGTGTCGCGGGACGCCCGACAGAAGCGAAGCTTTCACGCAAGGGCGGCGCGAATGGTGCACTTGCACCAGGCGCCATTGGAGGGGGGCGCCATTTTAGATACTAAGATTTTAAAAAAAATTTAAAACTTTAAAAAAAAATCTGAAAAAGTGTTTCTGTGACATCCTTTTCATATATTAAAGGATTTCAATTTTTAACCGACTTCAAAAAAGGAGGAGGTTATCAATTCGACGCGTAGGTACTTTTTTTGTTTGATCCTGTTCACGCAAAACTTTGTAACGCAATAACTTTTTTGATTTTTTTTCTTTTTTTGCTTGAAAGGGTAGTTTCCCACGGTGGACCCATGCAATTTTTAAATTCTGATAAAAAAGCTCGAAGGTAGGCATAAAAAACTGGTAAAATTGGTACACCTTCAACAGATAGAAGTATTTTCAAAGGCAGCAAAAAACTACTTTATTGTCGCCAAATTCTTAAGAAGGGCTTGGCCTAGCGTCTACGTAAAAGTCTACCTAAGTTAACATTGCGGGTTCAAACCGCGGGTCGGGCAGTTCGACTTTTTTTCTCTTCTTCTAAATTCATTCTGATTGAACTAATGTTGTAAAGAATTATTACAAACTCTTCGGTGAGAAATTGCATGCATACTCATGCAGACTGTAAGAGTATTATCCTTTTTATTGGAAAACTATTTAACTGAATTTCTGAAAAGAGTTATTTACATATTTAGCCAGCGCATAGTAGCCAGTGGCGGTTCGTAAGGTTCAGGATAAGGGAAGCAATGCGTCCACACGTTCAACTTTTCGAAATTAGGAAGTTCCTTCTCTTAGTAGAGTTAAAAAGAGACACGATATTAAACAATTAAGCACATATCTCGATTGTTTTTATAGTGTGATTTTCCGCGATAATATTATTTGTAAAAGACTTTTATTTCTATATTTTAAAAATAAAAGTCTTCAAAGACTTTTTTAGAAAAACTGGAAAAATTAAAATCTTAAAAAGACTTTTATTCAAGATAGTAAAAGATAAAAGTCTATTTTAACATTTATTTTTGATTTCATAAATAAAAGTCCATTTTAATTATTATTTCGAACAAAAAAAATCCTTAATAACAATTTTAAAAGATTTAAAATAATACTAGACAAAGATAATAGTTAAAAATAACATTAAAAATTCTTGGTAAAATTTAACTGTTACTGTTGTCTTAAATCATATTTGTTACAAAATAACGATTAATTTCTGATTTTTTCGATATAAATTATAACAGTTACGATCCCTGCAAAATTCAAATATCTCTCTATCCCTTTAAATCGTCATTAAAGGGAATCATAAAAAACATTGGAAGCTACAAAGTTATCAGCTTATTCAATACACATCTCCTGCCACCCTGCCTTGACTCAAACGAAAATTCATATTTTAGTAAGAGTCTGTACGCCTAGCGTACTTAATATCAATTAATTTTGGTTTAAAGTAAAAAACGATTTTAACTTCACGAATTCGCACATTTATTTTACTCATTCAACTTAACCTTCTTAAAGGTAATTACAAATTCGTATTCCATATGCAAATTATACTTGTATTACAAAAGCGTGAAAGGCAAAAAATATATGACCAGTAGTCAAAGCGGGTTGTGTGTCGACTGTGTTATCAGTTGGGATAGTGAAGAAAGGAACTGATAATGTAACGGGTTTGGATATTTGCCAGTTGGAATGTTTCCATGGAATTTGATAATTTATGGACCGGCTGTCGCCACATCACTCCCCCTTTATCAAAAAAAAAAAAAATAAAATCCCCCTTTATCAAAAAAAAAATCTAGCTATAACATTGCTTATTATCCTTCATATTATTTGTGGCTAATGTATGGATCTAACTTACGCATCTATTCTATTATTAAAATTTATTTAGTATTATTGCTTATTGCCTAATTACATATACATATGTATGTCTATTTTAATGCAACTTCAATTCCTAATATTTATGTTATTGTTATTTATTTGCTTGATTGTGTAATTCATTTGTGATTAGTTTACATTATTATTGTTTATTGTGTTTGGAACATTGTTTTTTTTTTTACATAATTCCTTAGATTTGTGCTGGCCATTTCGGGATTAAGTATGAAAGCTGGTTTAAGTCTGTCTATTGATGTGAGACGTTCTTTATCGTTGATTAGGATTTTAAAATTTTTCTGGGTTTTGGAAACGACTGGGTGAGGTCCAGTGTACGGAGGGTTTAAGCTTCCTCTCTGGGTTTCATCTCTCAGAAATACGTGCGTACATTTGTGTAGGTCTTGAGGGATAAATATGTTGTTCTGTTTCCGACTTTTAGGTTGAGCGGGTTTGATTTTGGATATGGCTTGCTGCAATTGGTTAGCTGAAGTGCTGGTGAGTTGGTGGTTTATGTTGGCATCATTTGCTACAAGTTCTCCTGGTAGACGTAGAGCTTGTCCGAACAAAATTTGTGCTGGAGAAATTTGCAAGTGTTCTATTATGGAGGCACGGAGACCTAGAAGGATGAGCGGAAGATTCTGATACCAATTTTTTGTGTCTCCTGTGGCACGTATTGCTACTTTAAGTTGTCTATGAAAGCGCTCAATGGAACCGTTCGCTTGTGGGTGGTAGGCTGTTGTTCGGATACGTTGGCATCCTAAGATTCGAGATAATTCTCGGAATAGTGAAGACTCGAACTGGGATCCTTGATCGGTAGTTATTGTTCTGGGTACGCCGTATCTAGAGATCCAGTGTTGAAGAAAGGTATTGGCTACTGTTTGTGCGATCATATCTTTCATTGGAATGGCTTCAGGCCAGTGGGAAAAACGGTCTTTTATTGTTAGGAGATAGAGGTGTCCTTCAGAGGGTGTAAGAGGGCCTACAATGTCCATGTGGACGTGCTCGAACCGCCCGGAGGGTACTTCTATGTTTCCGAATGGAGTGTGTATGTGTCTAGTCACCTTTGATTTTTGGCAGGGAATGCAGGACTTCGCCCAGAGGTTTATGTCTCCATTCATTCGGGGCCAGAAATACTTCGAAGTTATTAACTTCCTTGACGTTCGTATGCCGGGGTGTGATAAATTGTGTAGCTGATCAAAGACGACACGGCGTAGTGTTTCTGGTATATATGGCCTATTGACACCTGTAGTAACCTCACACCAGATTTCTTGCTCTTCTATTGGTATGAACACTTTTTTTAAAACTAGAGAGTTAGAATGAGAGTTGGTGACTTTATGGAGTAGACTTTGAAGTTGTTCGTCGGTGTTTTGTTCTTGCGCTAGGAGTTTGAGGTCGAGTTTAGTCACGTGCTCGACTGCGTTAACGTGTGCTCTTGATAATGTATCTGAGACTACGTTTTGTGAACCTGGGATGTGCCTTATATCATTTGTGAATTGGGATATGTAATTAAGTTGGTTCATTTGCCTGGGTGATTTCTCGGTTTTTGCAAGTAAGGCTCTTGTTAGTGGTTTGTGGTCTGTAAAGATTGTGAAATTCTTACTTTCGACATAGTATCGGAATTTCTTTACGGCGTGATAGGCTGCTAACAATTCCCTGTCAAATGTTGAATATTTCTTTTCCTGTGGTTGCAGCCTTTTTGAAAAGAAATGTAGAGGTTGCCAGGTCTGGTTGGAAAGTTGTTGAAGCACAGCGCCTATTGCATCATTGGATGCGTCTACCCATATTGCAACTGGTGAGTTAATCTCGGGATGTACGAGTTGGGCACTTTGTTGGAGACTATTTTTAATTTTTTCGAAATGAACTTGGTGGTCTTCGGACCAATTCCAAACTGGCTTTGATGCTTTGGTACCTTTGGTATTTTTAACTAGATTGTATAGGGGAGCGGCGTCCTGGGCAATTTTGGGTAGGAATTTGTGATAAAAATTCACCATTCCTAAGAAACGCTGTAAGCTCTTGGCGGATGTTGGGGTAGGGAAGTTCGCGATTGCTTCCACTCGTTCCTTAGATGGCTTAATGCCTTGAGGGGATATCTCATGTCCGAGGAAATTAATTTCTGCCACTCCGAATGTGCATTTGTCGGTGTTGATTTTGATATCATATTTCTGCAATATGCTAAATAATTGCCTTAGGTGCTCTTTGTGTTCTTGCGCTGAGTTGCTGAAAATTAGTATATCGTCCACATACACGAAGATGAAATCTAACTCATCTAGGATTCGATTAATGAATCTTTGGAAGGTTTGCGCTCCGTTCCTAACACCGAAAGGCATGCGCAAAAATTCGTACAAACCGAAGGGGGTTGTTATCGCCGTCTTGTGGATATCTTCGGGAGAGACAGGGATTTGGTGGTATGCGCGCACGAGATCGACTTTTGAAAATATTTGGGAACCGCTTAAGTTAAGTGTAAAGTCGTGAATGTTGGGTAGCGGATATTTGTCGAATATTGTTGCGGCGTTTAATTGTCTGTAGTCCCCACATGGTCTCCAATCATTGGATTGTTTCTTTGGAACCATGTGTAAAGGGGATGCAACAGGCGATGAAGAAGGGCGACAGATGCCTAATTTGACCATTTCTTGGAAAGCCGCTTTCGCTATTTTATACTTTTCGGTGCTCAGTCTCCTGGGACGAGCTGACGGTAGTGGTCCTTGCGTATGAATGTGATGGAGTACATTATGATGCACTTCGGTATTGAAGTTTGGTGGGGTTCTAAGTGAAGGAAATTCATTCAAGATGGAGCCGTATTCACCCTGTATGGCATGAAGTCTCGGCGAGCATGCTGTGACACTACGAGTAAGGCCATCGACTGATAATTGAGTTGTGTTGTCAATGAGTTTTCTTTTCCTGATATCTACTAGAAGGTTAAATTTGTAAAGGAAATCTGCCCCAATAATTGCATTATCAATGGCTGCAATAATGAAGGTATGAGTGAAGCTGCGCCGGAGGTTGAAACTTAGAGTTAACCTTTTTGTGCCATACGTTGATATGTCGGTCCCATTGGCGGAAATTAGTTTGAAATCCGACTTTTGTGACAGGGTGGAAAATTTGCGCTTTGGCAATACGGATACTTCGGCGCCCGTGTCTATTAGAAAAAGGGTTTTTGTTAGTGGGTCATGTACGAACAAGCGGCGGTGTTTGTTGTTCTGCGTCGTTGCCGCAGACGATGCAGTTACATCTCGTTTTTTTTATCTTTGTTTAGAGTTTTGAAATTGCAAGGCTGAATGCATCTTTTAGCATTCTGTCCGAATTTTTGATGGTACCAACATATTTCGCCGTCACTTTGAGACTCCGACCGGGTTCTTGATGATCGACGCTTCCTTGAGAAATCACTCCTGGGTGAACGTGATTGTCTGAATTCAAGTCTTTTGAGCCTTTCGGTCAAGTTCTTAATAAGTTCGGCCAGGTTTTCATTGTTTTGATGAGAGGTGTTTAAGTTGTGTTTAATAGAGGAGATCCTAAAGGTTGACGTTGAATCGAATATTTTGTCTGCGATAGTGAAAATTTCCTCTTGAGAGTGTTTGTTTTCTACAGCAATGAGGCATGCCTGCATTGGACCTGGTAGTTTGTTTATCCAGAGCTTTATTAAAAGGTTTTTATTAATGAGACTATTTCCGCCCGCGAGTGATTCCATTCTGCGGTATAATTCTGAAGGTTTGGAATCACCCATTTCTATTTTGTTTAGTAAGGCATCGAGTCGACGTTCTTCAGAGTCTTGGGTTCTTGACAGTAGCAAGGCTTTCAAACGATCGTATTTTTCGGTTGGAGGTGGGTTTAAAAGTGTGTCTGCGACAATTTCCATTGTATCTGTGGGGAGAGATGCAACTAAGTAGTCATATTTGGTCTCCTGGGATTTAATGTTTTTTACCCTAAATTGGGTTTCGACTTGGAGAAACCATAAGTCAGGGCGGTTGTGCCAGAAGGGTGGTATCTTTAGAGTGTTTACGTAAGAAGGTAAAACATTGTTAGACATGCTTGGGTTTGCGCTGGTGCCTGCTATGATTGAAGATGGATTATCATCTTCTTTGAGTGTTAATAGTATATTATTGTCGTCTGGGCTTGACATGTTTTTTGTTTTGTGTAAGGGCTGATGATTTAAGGTAGACCGTATACTTTACTCTAATTTGCTTAGCATGTAGGGGTTTTGAATGTTTAATTTTAAAATAACAATGATTTATTCAGTGATAGGAGAGAAAAACAAAAACGTGTGTATATACATTGATAATGATTTTGTTTAAAATATTTTCACTCGTGAATTGCTTGGCAGCATTTGTTAAAAGCATTAATCTTGGTAATTTTAGGGAACGGTACAAAAAGGTGCCGTTATTTAACAAACAAAAACTTTGTGTATTGCACGCTACGTATTTGTGAGTGATAAAACTTTTCACTAATTTTTTTTTGATTTTATATTATGAGTCATCCCTTAGAAAATTACTCAAAATTTTTTTTTATTCATGCTATATGATATTTATTATTTTTTATTTTAAAAGTTTTAGTAATTAAAAAAATATTATTATATATTTTGAATTAATAATCGCTTGATTAGCTTGTATTAAATTTGTTATTGAGTAAAATAAAAGAAAGGGGTTGAAAAAATAATAGTAATACTCGCGTTTTGTGTGGTTCCAAAATCCTTACTCACGATTTTACTGTATTCTTTGCTACTTATTGTTTGGATAAATTTTAATTTGCTTCCTCTTTATTAATCCCAAAATGGTCGGCCCTCACATTTTGTACTGACATTTTTGTCTAAATTTAATATTACTGTTTCCTAAAAAAAAATAACAATTCTTAGATGAATATAAATTATAATATAAATCTAAATTATTTAATTGGATTTTTAAACTTAGCTTATGATTGTTGTTCTGTGTGAAAAATGTGGTTTCCTCTGGTTCCGGTTTGATTGAGCCTTGGATGATGATTGGATGCCAGATTACAGCACGTGGGATCTTAAATCCGTGCAAATCCTGCTCCCTGGTTAATTTGTGTATATTTTGATCACCTTTTGGAATCTTAAATCCGTCCAAATCCTGCTCTCTGGTTAATTTGTATATGTTTTGATCACCTTTTACGCGTTGTCTTTTGTAACCACGTGTGTGTGATACCTTGTATTCTGCACTGTCGGGGTCACCATTTGTACGCCTAGCGTACTTAATATCAATTAATTTTGGTTTAAAGTAAAAAAACGATTTTAACTTCACGAATTCGCACATTTATTTTACTCATTCAACTTAACCTTCTTAAAGGTAATTACAAATTCGTATTCCATATGCAAATTATACTTGTATTACAAAAGCGCGAAAGGCAAAAAATATATGACCAGTAGTCAAAGCGGGTTGTGTGTCGACTGTGTTATCAATTGGGATAGTGAAGAAAGGAACTGATAATGTAACGGGTTTGGATATTTGCCAGTTGGAATGTTTCCATGGAATTTGATAATTTATGGACCGGCTGTCGCCACAAGTCAGAACAAATTTCGAAGCAAATTTTCAAGAGCAACTCCAAAGCAGGCGGACCAGAACAGAGTACCAGAAAACGAAACCAAGAAAACAAAGAGAATTTGGTGGATAGAGAAAATTTGTTTATGTTCGACTTCTCTCTCATATGCCGGTATTCGGCTCCGAAGAAGCTGCGTTTACTTCAGCTTCTGAGGGAACTGTATCACCGCAAACCTTTGCGTGAGCGTGAATTAAATTAAATTGAATGTGTTGGACTTTTCACGTTGATTTTCGGTGCCAAAGAAGCTGGAGATATTACAGCTTTAGTCCAGTCAAAATAGACATTTGACTGATAGATAAATGGTTAAGTTGGTACACACCTTAAAAGCATTATTATACATAAAATGTGGAGACTGATAAGCGATCGGTCAAGAGGACATTTTTTTATTAAATGTCAGTTTTTTGCAAATCTCTCTTAAACGGTAAGTCTTATCATAAAACAGTGTTCACAAGGTTTGAAGATTAAGCGATTATCTACAAAAAAATATATCATACCTTTTCCCGTACGAATTGCAATTCATGAGATATCGCCGTTTTAAAGATTTAAAATACTCATATGCACTCATTCGCGACTTTACAAGGTCATCAGACGTTAAATAAATCCTTTGTTGGCCTACGCGGTTAATATTTTCAGGTGTGATTCCTGGATGTGTTTGGAGAAAAAAATTGTTCTAGAGAGGGTGGCTATCCCCACTATCCACTAAAATACAGGGTGTTAACGAAAAAAAATTAATCTTTTTCAAATTGACTTAAACTTCAATTACTCCTAGAGCAACGAAATTAGGTTCATCTTTGAGGTAAATGTGTATTCTTTAATTTGATAGAAAAAACAGAAACGCGAGTGACTCCGTTTAGAAGATATGTAGACTCAAATCGATTGGTTCCATCTTGACCTCGCAAATTTCTTCGTTTTTCCCAGAAAAATGCCTTATTACCAGTATATTTTTTTGAGCTTTTCTGATGCACCAAACTAGTACTTAAAATATTTCTGTACACAATAACGGCGTATTTCGAATAGTTTTCTAGTTAGTGAGTTTTAAGGTGAAAGGTTAAAATGCTAGTCGTCATTCAACTTCGGCATAATTCTCATACGGTTTATTTTGTATGTATAATGATGTTTTTAAGGTGTGCACCAGTTTTCAGAAACTTACCATTTATCAATCAATTTCTGCTGTTTTTCGTCTATTTTGACTGGACTACTTCCCTACGTTGCACAGTGGGGTCAGATAAAAAATTACCGTTCAAAAATCGGTGGAGCTCTCAATTTTCATCGAATCAACTTCACTTTTTTTTAAAATGTTCGTTGAGCAATTCTCTATCGATCTGTCGAGCCGGATTTTTCATATTTTTTTTTTAACTTTTTACAATTTCCACTGTAAATTGAGTTTTTTTGACAAAAATATATTCTGCATTAGCAAAAATGCAGAGAAACGTGCCAAAATGGTATATTTGAGCCTAATATAGTTTAGAAAGGTTTATTAAATTTTTCTCCCGGCACTTACAGAATACATTTTTGTCAAAAAAAAACTCAATTTCCACTGCAAATTGTAAAAAATTGAAAATCATATGAAAAATCCGGCTCGACAGATCGATAGATAATTGCACAACGAACATTTTAAAAAAAGTGGGTGTGTGTACTTATGTACGCGCATTAGAAGTTATACTTCTTTGGCGTGATTTAAGACTAATGTTTAATTTGCATGCAAATAATTCATTGGATTTTTTTATTATTTGCGTGCGTTGGCAGGTGGAAGCATCATGATGCCGACACGCTCCAGCCTGTCGGTTCTTTTCAGTAATGCTTCGCCAGCTGGATCAGCTGTTATCTACCTGCTAATACTACCGATATTTCTAAGCCTTACTCCCTTTCTTTTGGATTCTTTGCGCCTTACCTTCTGATGGTGCATATTTAGCGTCTCCTCCACTTTATTCTTTACAACACCCGATGTCACCATGTAGTCTATGATTTTCTCTACTCTGAGTCGTGCCTGAGCTGTCGCTTGCAGAGCAGCAGTTTGCTCGGCTAATATCGGGCATTCCAATAGGTCATGCTCTGTGTCTTCTATCACATTTAGGAATGCCGGGGACAGCGAAGACATCTTGTCCGAACCGATGGAGGTATGCTCTGGAACACACATGTCCACTCAAGAACTGTGCGAGGTCGTAACTCATCTCTCCATGCTCTCCTGTGACCCTTCCCTCCACATTTGTTATAAGCCTGTGGGTCCATCGACCTTGAGTAGATTTACTCCACCTCCTTTCCACTACTGAAGTAAACGTCACTTCTAAATTATGTTCAATTCCCTATATTCTTCTTCTAATAGTTACTCAATTGAATGGAGCAGCTTTAGGTAACTCAAATATGATACGAAGTGCCTTTGAACTATTTTGTTTTGGTGGACTTGGAAACACATTTTTCTAGACAAGTTGTTCTTATTTACACAGGTTATATAGGTTTTTATGCGCCACATGTTTCAATTTTAGTCTGCTAAAAGTCCCAGACTATTACTTAATTCGCTGACGCAGCGACAGAAAATGCCCCTTGGCAAACGACATGAGAAGACAGCACTGCTACTATTCCAGAAGGTCCATGTTTGTGTTCTAATTATTTTCTAGTTTTTGGTACAGCAGATTTAAAATAAAACCATTTAACTTAAAAGTTTTTTTACCCATTTTTATTATATTATTTTTAGTCTTAATTCTGTCATTTTTGGATTTTACTTTTTACAAAATTCTGGTGAAGTGATTTGTTATGCATACCATATTTCAAGCGCCATTTTGAATTTTCTAATTTTGACAACAAATTTATTATTTCCGACTTTAAAACACCCCCAAATAGCTACTTCCAGTGAAATCGAATCGTAATTGCCAAAATCGTACCGCCATATTGGCGCCGCCATTTTGATTTTTTTAAAATTTTGCCCACAGATTCGCCATTTGTGACCTTAAAAACTCCCCGATACCGATTTTTAATCGTTTAATTCATCCGCCATATTGGCGCCGCCATTTTGAATTTTTAAAATTTGACCACAGAATCGTCATTTGTGGCCCTAAAACCCCCCAGATACAGATTTTCAATGGAATCAGAACACAATCGAAAAATTTGTCAGCCATCTTGGAACCGCTATCTTGATTTTTTTTCAAAATTGTCAGATTTCACTGACACGTTAGCTCAATGTGTGTGCAAAGTTTCATAAGAATCAGTTTAGTAGAAGTAGTTGAAAAAGCTGTCGCAAGATTTGACCCAAACAAATATACGAGGTCAAGCTAAATAAAAGCATTAATATCTTGTTCATTGTTTTATTTTCCCAAATAATAACAGTAAATATTTTGTATTATATATTCAAACTAATTTCTGATTGATTATATATTCAAACTAATTTCTGATTGAGTAGTTTTAACCATTCAAAATCATTAGATAGTAAAACAGTAAATAATTATCGCTTATTGTACAGTTGCCATATAGCTTTATTATTATCTTAGAAAATCGCGCTTAGATGATGAATAGAACACGGATCGGATTTTCCTCCATAGCCTCGCGACAGAACCCCTCACCCAGCAACGTCGTACACAGTAAAATCGTCTACGAATCTTCATGCCTACAAAAAACCCACACCTTCGCTTAGCTGATGAATCGTACAAGAAATTTATTTCCCTCCATAGCCTCAGGATAAAAACCCCCTCACCCATCGACATCGTGAACAGACATCAGCTAAAGAATGGGAGTTGAAATGCTGGCCCTCCATACCACTTCGCCTATATTCTCCGTTGCGTCTCGATTCCTAAAAATTCACTCTCATAATAGCTTTGTTCGTTTACGCCAAATGGGATCCCGCGGGATCCCGCGTGCGCAAATTTTGTGTTTTCTTACTTTTTCGGGATCGAAAAAGAGGGGAAATTTTAGCTCCGCCTCTTGCAAATAAGTTCCCGAGGTCTCGAGTCCCGGCGACTGTGGCTGGCTGTCAAAGCCATTCTGTAGTGAAATTTGAATTGTCAAAATCAATTGTCACTTGTTATGACAAACCAAAACGATTACGACGGGCTGAAAAGAAGTTCTTGAGTTGGTGCCTTACTAAAAAATTGTGAATAATTTCATAAATAATTTATTAATTAATAGTTTTATGTCATTGTTTTGAAAACATAAGTGATTTTTAGGTTAGATTTCCACGAAACATCCCAAAACATCCCAGAAAGCGTTTTCTTACTTTCCTAATTTTATCCCCACTATTCAACTTTACTGTCAAAAATCGTGGGATCCCGCGGGATCCCGTGTGGCGTAAACGAACAAAGCTAATATTTTCAAAACGCGCCTAAAGAAGTATAACTTCAAAAAAAAGCGAAGTTGATTCGATGAAAATTAACGGCTCCACGGATTTTTGAACGGCAATTTTTTATCTGACTCCACTGTGCGTTGTATTAAGCCTCGGCCACGATAAGAGCGGCGAGCGGCACCAGAAAAATTTATTTTTTCGGCTCTTCGCTCGTATCGTGGCCGAGGCTTTACTCTTTTTATACAGTAGTATGATAAAGTTAAATTGTACATTTTACATAAAAAAATCTGTACATTGCTTGTTTAGTGTTTCCAGAGGAGGAAATTTATTAAGATTTTTTTCTGATTAATCTTAACATATTTAAATTAATTTTTTAAAGTTGCCTATTTGGTCAAGGGAAGCAGTGCTTCCTTTGCTTCCAAAAGGCCCCCATTCACGGTCAAACAAATCATCAAATTTGTGGCGAACATCGAAAAAATTCTAAGTGTGCGTGTATAAAATGCAAGTTTTCGAAGTTGGCCGCTGTTTGAAGAAAATATTCGTCTGGTTTAATATTTCCTTCAAACAGCTTAAATGTGTGTGTGGATTTTTTATGTTTGCCATGTAAAGCATATGAAAGTTCGTTTTGTTTACAGGAATTGTCGCTCGCGATGTTTGAAGAAAGTTTCCCTCGTTGATGGCCAACAAAAGTCAAAGCATAAATGTGTGCGTTGTTTGTCGAAAATTGGTTTGCTGATTTGTTTGACCGTGGTGGGGGCCTAAAGAGGAACCGCCACTGAAGCTGGTGACATATACAAGCGTACATGCATTGCATTCAGCGGCTCCCTGTTATGCGGAGATTTTCAACTGACACATAATTGCATGGTTGCGTTCCGACCCGGCTCTCACAGATAGCTCAAAAATCTCGCCTGTGTTTGTTGTGTATGCTTGTGTGTCCTATGTCGAATGCAACAATGCAGAAAAAGTTGAAAGTAGCCCGACATTTGCGTGGCATGCGGAACATTCACGGAATATTTCGTCAGGTCGCATTTGAATACACACACTTCTATTCACCAGCTTGATAGTAGCACTCCCTCGTAGCGCAGCGAATTCAGTACCTACCTCTTGTCCGGGGGTTCCGAGTTCGATTTTTCGAGCTGTTGCATTTTTTTCAATCGAATTTATATTCTCACAATAAATATTGTTTTTTAATTTCCTTCGGGGAATTTTGTTTCATATTAAATAATTTTTTTTTTAAATTACTCCGAAAATACGTAAGCACATTATTGCAAAAACTATTTAGCTACTGTCTCGATTCTTATCGACGGCGGCGTGTCATACTTATCGTAATAAATAATTCTTTTTAAATTGCCTCCGAAAAAAATGAACGGACTAACATCTGTTTTCGGGGCGATGTATTAAGTGCATAAGGCTAACAAAGAAATGAAAACAATTTTCGAAGCAACAGTTAGTGCAATGAAAGTCAACCTGGCATCGTCTTCAATTCTTCTTTCTAGATCCATTCTGATTGGATTAATGCTGTAAAGAATTACAAAAACATTTCTTCAAAAGTGATTCTTCTTTCTAAATCCATTCTGATTGGATTAGTATTGTAAAGAACTAGCAACAATTATTTCATCCTTTTTTGTGCATCACAGGACTGTTTTTTTTCTGAAGTCGGTTTTTATTATTACCACGATTTAGTTTTCCAGTTTATTTGCCCAATAAAATATTCTATATTTCAACTCATGTAACAACACAACGCAAATTCTGAAGAAGTTACACAAATCCTGTCCCAGTACTAACCATGCAAGAAAAAGCGGGGAAATTTTACTCTCGAGACTTTTGCTACTTCCTCTCGAGACTTTTGCTTCGAGATTTTCATATAATTTCTGCGCACTTTTTGAAATCTTTTGTAAAGTGCACCATATCAACTCACACAAAGAAAAAAAATTGTTCCGATGGCTCTGTATTGTGAATTTCTGTTTACTGTGATTGATATAAACTGCAGGGCGCTGCTGGTGCACTTTAAAAAAAATTTCCAAGATTTGTTAAAAGAGGTAAATAAACGAAATGAGAACAAAATATCTTGCGGCGAGAATACCTCTTTATATGCTCTTTTTTGTTTGTTCCCCTACTGTCTAACAAATTAATATGTAGATATTTTATGTAATACGAGTTATTTGTGGTGCAATTTTTAAGTTTTGTGCCTGCTTCCTCTGGAGAAATTTATGAAGAGTAAATTGAGTGAAATATTTTTATTAAATTTCAAACTTTGAGTGATAAAAGTGATATTTTAGATTTAATAATTATTATTAAATTACTAGTTTTAGGTAATACATTTTTAAATTATATTATTTATATTTTATTAGAATTAATTTGATTATAGTTTTTATGTATGTTTACGAAAGTTTAAATATTATACTCTGCGGCGAATTATGAAAATGGTACCGGGCAAACGCAAATAGTACATACAATTTTGCATTAAATACCTCTTCAACTCATTGATGCGTCGTTTGACAATGGGTATGAATTTCGAAAAAATGTACATATGTTTCTAAAGGCAATTTCTTGTTATGATACTATTCAAAATTTATATGCTTATTTCTCCAGTTCGGTTAAAATATTATTATTTTGAAAACATGTAAAATTATTAATTCTTAAGAAGCTTAGTGAGACTAGTAGTGAAAGTAGCATAGACGGGTTAAAACGATTAGTTCGTCAATTAGATGATGTCTACGAGGTATTGGTAGAACTCGTTCAGGTAGGGCAGTGTTTTTCAACCGGGGTGCCGCGGCACCTTGGGGTGCCACAGCGCCACGATTAGGGTGCCGCAAAGATCAGCCATTTTCTTGGAAACTTACTTGAGTGTAGTTCAAGATAACTTATTGTCAGTTTTATTTGAATCGAGGTATGTAGTAAGCAAAGAAGCTATGGCTAATCGCGGTCGGCCAAAGTACATTGCTTGGCCTTCACATTCCCAGTACCAGTAACAGGAACGGCGTGGGCAAAAAGGAACGGCGTGGGCACTTGTGTCTTGTATATACTTTAAGAAGCGATGCATTGTGCTTTGAAAAGCGTGTGGTTTCGATCACAAAATAGATGACCCCTCGCAGGACCCCACCCCAGCGTTGCGCGTGATATTCGTTTCTGCCCCCCCTCTATTCAGATTGTAGATCCGCCGCTAGGGCTAAAAAATGCCGTCCGAAAGAGTAATACGGAGCACTTTAATAGCCTGTGCAATGAAGTGGATAGTAACTCGTGCGGGGTACTTATGTCGCCAATTGAAGGCAACCGTTCCCCTTCGGTTACCTGTCCTGTAATGCAGCGCGGCATTGTATGGTCCGTGTTCCCACAGAACGGGAACATGGATAATCTGCCTGCAGTAAACGTAGATGAAGCAGACATCCCAGAGGTAAAGGAGGAAGAAATTGGGCAAGGCGCGAAGAGGATTGCCGTTGGAAAAACCTCTGGGCCAGACGGCAAACCGTACAGAGTGGTGAAGCTGGCAGCCAGTGTGGCACCAGGTGAGATCACCCAAGTATTCACAGCGTGCCTGAGGGAAGGAGTGTTCCCTGAGCAATGGAAGCGCCAAAAGCTGCGGCGGATATGTGAAGAATGATGGAAGTGGTGCCGAAGGCTATCCACCAGAAGCTTAAGCATTACGAAGAACAAAGAAATAGAGAAAGGCAAGAAATGCAAGGAGAGATAGCAGTTAGATAGCTAGACGGCTAGACTGTTCCGGCTCTACCGAGCACCTTTTGAGGGATCCCTTTTTAAGGGTTATGCCGATGACGCCAGGCTGAAGTAATGCCTTTACGGCTCGTACCGGTCTGGACTTGAACGTCATGCAAAAAAGGGTGGGAGAGTTTAGTCAGTAGGTGTCTCCTGTCGTAGGCATGAAAGCCCTAGACAGGCGATTACACCCATTCCCTGTTGCTAGACCGATGTAAAATTCTCTCCATTCCCTCGTAAAAAAGATCCGCCTCTGGTCAAGCGTGCCACGATTTTTTATTTTTCAGTCAGGGGTGCCACTCAATGAAAAAGGTTGAAAAACACTGAGGTAGGGGAAGCAGTATCGAAATATACAGCAAAATCTTTACGAAATAAAATTACTGAGTTAAATTTAATTTGTTCCATAGTAACCTAGTGTGATATTTTAGAAAAAAGAAATACAACCAATATATACTTCAAAGCCCAAATGTCTGTTTATCTGCTGCAGTTGATATTTTAAATTCCACAAAAGGCTCTTTGATAGATTTACAATCAGAACAACATTTCAGGAAGTTATTGAAAAAGCCAAGCAAATTGCTACCAAGTTAGAAGTGCCTTGTGTATATTCCCGCTTCTTCGTCCTTGCGATCCAGACGAAAAGAGATTTTTTTCATATGATTAGCTGATGGGGTGCAATATAGCATACTGCACCGGGCGCATAAAAACCACTCGCCGCCCCTATTTTCACTCATTTTTCGGTGGAAGTATGTAGAGAAAATATGGATGCTAATATCTTATAGGTTTCCCAATTTTCACAAATATTTTTATTTTGTATATAAATTATGTTTCTTAACTGATGTGTTTTTACGGCCTCCGGTAGTAACCCCAACGCCCAACGTCTCTACCAGGAGTACCGGATCGGTGAATTTTACCCCATCGGATACGGTGGCCCAGCTATAGTAAATTTCAATTACATCTGTTAAATACCTAATGCATAACACTTAAATCATGTATTATGTCCTTTGCCGCCTCTTTTAATTCGACATAACCTACTGTCCCTGCCAAAAAGCACCTTCCTGCATATCCAAGTAAGTACAGACTGTGTTGCTATTGATGCCCTTCTCTGGACTGACGTTTTCCTTTCGCCAGGTTAAAAAGTATTGGGGCCAGTCCATCCCTTGTCTAAGAACTTGTCGTACTTTGAACTCTTCTGTTACTTTATTTTGGATCCTTACTTTCGCCAATGAGCTATTCGCTGCGCATTTGATCAGTCGCAACAGCAGTTTTTTTCAATTAACTCGCAAAATGTCATTTTTTTGGCTTAATGCCCATTAACAAATTTAAAGTCCTAGTAATTACGTTTAGAATGAGCCCTTAATCGTCGTTATCGCTTATATCGTTTGCGAGCAATCTAACGCCAAAGTTGGCACTGGACGTGCCTGAAATAACTGATAACGAAATTTTTTTTTAATATTTCGTTAACGGTTGCTCATATGAAAAAGTAGTAAATGGCAGGAATACGGGCAATGAAAATATCTTTCCAACGAGGTATTGGTCCAAACTGCATGTCGTTTTATGTCCGCGATACAGCGGGTCAAAGGTCAACCGAGAGGTTTACCAATTTTTAGTTATTTAACAACTTTGGAAAATTATAATTATAGGAAATAGTAGATGAGAATCATCAGTTTTGAGGGGGCTTATTCTAAAAGTAAGGCAAGGGCTCATTCTAAAGGTAATTACTAGGACTTTAAATTTGTTAATGGCCATTAGGCCAAATAAATTGACATTTTGCGAGTTAATTGCAAAAAACTGCATTCAACCCTCACCACACGATCATGGTTGAGCTTTGACCGGCCATTACTTTGAGCCAAATCAACTTACAGAGCTCGTTGAGGGCTCATTTTTTAGATAATTTTATTCTCTACAACTTTTCCATGGATCATTATCAGCTATCATTGCATGCAAACGAGCTATTTAATATAAACAAGCTCTCCCTCTTTTTCAAGATGGCGGCTTCTCCCAAGCCACTGCGACCCCAAAAACAACAAATACCAAAAAAAAAATTCTGTACCTCTTAAAATGCAATTTCATCCTCTTTTTTCGACTAATTTGACTGGACTAATATGGAAAATATCTTTCCGTTTGAGCTGCGTACCAGGCATTAGGAAAAAAATGTCGAATTTTTCAAGTTATGTCTGACAATCGAATTACCACTGATTTTAAAGTGATTAAATAAAATAAAATTGTGTATAAATATATATCTAATCTATATATATATAAAAATGAATTGCCTCATGTATGACGGAGGATCACTTGAGCACGGCTTGACCGACTTGGCTGATTTTTTTTGTTGTGTTCGTTATTGTCAGGACAAGGTTCATATGAAAGAAAATATTTGGAAAATACACGGGAAAAGTACGAAATTTGAATGGTATTTTTATATGAAAAAAATTATTTTTCAACTATGTAACATTGAGTAAAATTTAAGTTAGCGGTGCGAAAAAATATTTCATTTCAATTTTGATGTATAAAAAACGGTTATATTTTCAGGTTGATTTTAAAGTTATATATATATATAGATTTTCGAGGGATATCGAATCAGACCACTGTTTGCGGGTCCCTTTTCGTCCCTCTACCTAGGGTCATCTTATCGGGGTTGCAGTGGGTTGTCCCATTGCTCCCTTGCTTTGACTCCCCTAGTTATCGCGAGCAGCTGATTGAAGGGAATCTGCCTCATGTCCTCCATCCAATGGAGTCCAGTTATGGCAGCCCTTTTTCTCGCCAGCGCCGGACAGTGACACACTATGTGTGTGGCCGTCTCGGGTTCCTCCAGGCACATCCGACAGGTGTCGTCCTCCAGAATTCCCATTCTTTTTAGGTGATACCTGAAACATCCGTGTCCTGTAATCAGTGCCACCAACCATCTGAGGGTTCTCCTTTGCATATGCAGGATCCTTCTTCTGGTTGCGGCAATCGGCAACGTAAGCACCATCTTAGCCTGCCTGCACGTGGTCATAGCGTCCCACCGTCTCCGGTGTTCTTCAGCGACCCATTTCTCGATGCGGTTCCTTACCAACCATCGATGCCTGAATGTCCTCTAACCCAAGCTAGCGTCACGTTGTTTTGTTTCGCACACCTGTTCAGTTTTTGGACACATTCCAACGCCAGAGACGCATTTATCTCTGTCTGATTCATGCGCTTAATCACAGCCTGATTGTCCAGCGCTATGAGGATGCTCCTTCCCTGCACCTGACCATCATTTATGTGATCCAGCGCGTACAGTAGAGCAAGCATCTCCGCCTGGTAAACTGAGGTGTAATTCCCCAAAGCCAGCGAGCAGGTTAGGTTTAAGTCCTCTGAGAAGACTCCCGCACCTGCTCTGCCGTCAATCATGGATCCATCCGTGAAGATATATATGTCTTCCTGCCTCCCTTCCGGAAGCTTTCCATTTCCTATGAGGGTTTTGTGATACCTTTCGGTCACCCTCATTTTTGTAATCCCTTCCATGGGCATCATGAGCTCCCTAATCCCTTTGATACGATCTAGGATCTTTATGTGCCCATATAAGGCTCCTGACGTCTGCCATACGGCATCCCGTCTCATCCGGATCGCTGAGGCCGCCGCAGTCTTCACCACCTGGAGATCTAACGGCAGCAGACCTAACAGCGCCTCCAATGCCGGGGCGGGTGTGGTGCGGAAAGCACCGCTCACACCCACGCAGGCCATTCTTTGCACCTTGTCCAAATGCCTCTTGACGGTTTTCTGTGTGACTTTAGTCCACCAGATCACCGAGGCATATGTTATGATGGGTCTCACCATCATGGTATATGTCCAGTATGCTAACCTTGGTGAGATACCCCACCTTAGTCCACATACTCTTCTGCACTGGTGAAGCACCCTTTTCGCCTTCTTGATCTTCTCCTCAACGTGGTATTTCCAGGTTAGTCGTGAATCCAAGTATACACCCAGATACTTGACCTTCCCAGACACCTTGATCTCCGATCCAAAAAGCATGAGGGGCTGAAAATCCAGATCTTTAATCTTCCTAGTGAAGATTATAGCGTCTGTCTTGTTGGCGTTTATGGTGAGGCCTTGTTCGGTACACCACTGCTCAACCACTTGAAGTGCATTCCTCATGATATCTGCAGTAGTGCTCATAAACTTGCCGCGTGCCACAATCGCTACATCATCTGCATACCCAATGGTGTGCACGCCCATTTCCTCTATCCGCCTGAGCAGAGTGTCCACAGTGATGTTCCACAGGAGGGGTGATAAGACCCCGCCCTGTGGGCATCCCTTGCTGACCCTCCCTCGAAGCCGCGAGTCTCCTGTCTGAATCCTTACTGCTCTGTTTTTCAGCATGCTGTCCACCCACCTTACAATCATGGGGCTGACCTCGCGCCTCACCAGAGCATCTTTAAGTTTGCTGAACTGTATCTTGTCGAAGGCACCTTCGATGTCCATAATTACGGCCATCGCTATGCCTCCGGTATACAGTTCCCCCTCGGCTACTCGCACCAATTGGTGAAGTGCCGTTTCTGTAGATCTGCCAGCCTGGTAAGCGTGCTGGCTTCTACTTAAAGGGTGCCTCCTTAGCATAGTACTCTCAAGGTGGTCTGCCACCACTCTTTCCATTGTTTTCAACAGAAAGGATGTTAGGCTGACCGGCCTGGAGGACTTCGCCTCGGTGTAGTCCTTCTTACCTGGCTTAGGGAGAAATACCACTTTGGTTTCCCTCCACACCGCCGGAATGTATCCTGTTGCTAGACAGGTAACGAATATTCCCCTAAGCCTGGGTGCAATGATTTCTTTTCCCCATTGGAGCAGCGCAGGGAATATTCCGTCACGACCCGATGTCTTGAAGGGAGAGAATGTGTCTATTGCACGTCTCACCCCTTCCTCTGCCACCAACCCGTTAGCCTCCTCTCGGTTCATCCTTGTAGTCATTCTGTTACGAATAACCCAAGATTTACCCGAGACGTAGCTGCCAGGAAAGTGAACTTCCATCAGGATCTTGTTGGTTTCCTCCAGCGTCTCCGCCATCCTTCCCGACGAGTCACGAACGAGTCCGACTTTGGAGACCGGGTCCCTGGAGATCATTTTCTGAAGTCTGCTGGCCTCAGATATGCTCTCCATGCTCGAGCAGAAGTCCCTCGACGACTCCCTTTTTCGTCGTCGCAGAGTTTGCTTCATTTCTCTTTTCTTGGCTTTATAATTCTCCCAGGCAACCGGGTCATTGCACCTCATCGCTTGGTTGAAAGCCCTTCTGACCTCTTTCTTCAGTTTCTCCAGTTCCCTACACCACCAGGGTGTGGGATCATGGTCATCCACTGACGTAAGAGGGCACGCCACTCGAAAAGCGTTCTCTATCGCTGTCTGCAGGATATGCAACTGAGACTCTGCTTCTCTTGTGGTTTTCGGTACCCTTGGCACGCTCTCCCCGAGATTCGTGCGCAACATTTCAATGTATCTAGACCTGTCCGTGTTGCGGGAATTCTCGTGGTTCTGGTTCCGTCTCCCCTGCCCGGGGTTCCGTACGCTATTTCAAAAGAGATGGCTCTGTGATCTGACATAGTCGCCCGATCCATCACCTCCCAGTTGGTTAGTCTTGTCAGCATCCGGTTGCTGCATAGAGTTATATCTATGACTTCCCTTCGTCTAGCATCAACGAAGGTTGGGTCTGCCCCTCTATTTGCAATAACCAGATTGTTGCATCCCACAAATTCGAGCAAAGCCTCTCCTCTGTGGTTGTCGTTGGTGCTTCCCCACACTGTGTTGTGTGCGTTTGCGTTTGCAATTTTTTAATATGGTTATTTGAAATGATGAATTGTCGCAGGTCATGATTTTGCTTTTTTGTGGCATGCGGGCATATTATTTTTCCGATGAAATGGAATATTCTTTTTAGATTACTTTTCGTATTTAACCCTCAACCGGGCAAGCTAAAAACATGACGTTGGAAGGCAAGCCGGGTCCATTGGACCCTTAACAGATTTTTCATTGCAAGCTTAAGAATAATGATTTAAAACAAGTTAATTTATTTTAAATAATATTTATTAATTCAAGGGAAATAGAGAAAATTTTAAAAATAAAGTGTTTTTATTCGCTGTCTGATTCATTTAGCGCTGGCAATTTGGCACATTTTTTGCATTTGTTCGTTTAGTTATGACCTTAACGACATTTCATTGCTGGTCCCTCCCTGCTATTAATTTTTTTTTCCAAAAAACTATCGGCACTAGCCTACATTTCAAATAACCATATTAAAAAATTGGAAATTAAAAAATCCATCCGGCGCGTCGGTGCCCTGCGCCTGAGCCCGTGGCTAATCAAATACAAATCAAATAGATTATGCCCCGCGCACCTGAAATCTTATGCCGGGAACAAATGAAACGAAATGGCCTTGAACATGAAAAGTTATCTAAAAAGAATATTCCATTTCATTGGAGAAATATTCATATATGCCTGAAAACAAGAAAAAAACAAAATCATGACCTGCCATAATGGCTATGAAAAAAAATCCATTCTGCGCGTGAGCACAAAAAAATTGTCTCGTCTGCTGCCTGGCTGATAGGGCAAAGTGAGTGAGAGGTGACGCAGGCGAAAAACTACATTTCGTCCGTGCCCTTCCTCTCTTCGTTTGTCTATCAACAGAGAACTTGGGGAAATGCGCGGAGAGCTTTGTGGAATGTGTATCCTAAAGCTTCGCCTTAGGATTTATTATAAATCCTACCCAGCAATTTGCTGGTGCCAAAATTTTGTATGAAGCGGAACATCTGTATTACAGATAGTTAAGTCTGTGGTATAACTATTGGCTTATGGGGGGCAGCGTGGCGCACTAGTCCAGTCAAATGGTAGTTTTGACGTAACATATTTGCGGAAGTTTTTTTCTCAACGGTTCTTTATGTTTTTTGGTGTGCTGAATCCGAATTTTAAGTTTGCTGCCTTGTAGGAAGTCGGCTTCACAACGAAAAACGCAAAAAACCTCAAATGTTAGCCACTTTTTTCAGTTTTTCGCTTATATCTCGAAAACTATGCCTTTTTCGAACATGACTACTATATACAAAATTAAAGATGACAAAATTTCCTACAAAATGTACTAGTCAACTTTGATTTTCTGATGTGCAGTTTTTGCCCAAAGCGCGGTGAAAAACAGTGATTTTTTGGCCTTTCTGCAAAAACGTAAAAAACGCCCACTTCCATCCCCACAACATGAAAAATAATACACCTTATGGACAAAAACCCTTACACCACGTGAAAATACATTAAATTTCCTACAAGACACGTCTCTAATATTCAATTTTCACATCAGGAGGAAACAGCAAAGCGAAAATTACGAAAAATGCCTTCTGCGACCAAAGTATGTTTGATGAAAACATAAACAAATTATAATTAAAACATACATATTAAGTACATCTGTTTTACGTGGGAGTGGTGAGAATCTACATCGGTCTAGCAGCAGGGAATGTGTGCGACCGCCTATCTAAGGCTTCCATGCCTACTACAGGAGACACCGCTGGGGATAGTGTCAGATTCCTACTGACTAAACTCACCCACCGTTTTTTGCATGACGTTCAAGTCCAAACCGGTAAGAGCCGTAAAGGCATTACTTCAGCCTGGCGTCATCAGCATGACCCTTAAAAACCCTTAAGCCTCGGCCACGATACGAGCGGCGAGTGGCAAGCGGTGAGCGGCGAGCGGCACCAGAAAAATTTAATGTCTCGAATTACCGGCGAGCGGCAGTAGAGCGGCACTTTAGTATTGCCGCTCTACCTCTCAACGCTCCCGCCCGTATCGTGGCGGGATTCGAGCGTTTTCCTTATAAAACAATAAAAAATAAAACTCAGAATCGCCGCTCTGCCGCTCACCGCTAGCCGCACGCAGCTCGCCGCTCGTATCGTGGCCGAGGCTTTGTGCAGCAAAATATTACATGAATTAATAACTTCTGTCGCCTCAGCGGCTTCAGGCAGTGATTCTGCAAGGAGCTCGTCCAGGTCGTCTTCCTCTTCTATATCGAAATTATCGTCCATGTTGAAGCAAGATCCTTCACATTGAAGGCACAGTTTCATGCAGAACAGTCCTACTTGCCTACACCCACACCGGCTTAAGCAATCTGTCTTGCCTTTGCAAGATATAAGCTGTAGAAGCTTCTCGGGAGCCGGTGGTTTCAGTATGGTAATCGGAACCAACCCATTTTTTGTCAACTTCCACCCCGACTATTCTGGATCCAAGATGTTTCCGATCCATTGCTGCACCTGATGGTAAACTCTGAAGGCGTGTTGTTGAGCAGTAGCTTTATGGGGACGTCTGGGAGACGTGTTTGCTGATTCGTTCTAGGCTGATATCACGTATTGCTTACACCTCAGCGTGTAAAATTGCTCAGAAGCGACTGTTATTTTCTTTGAATGGGCTGAACGATCAGTGAATTTAGTAGTGAAAGTAACTATAGTGGTTGAATAACGCGGACGTAGAGTGGCAGAGGAAATATAAATTGGGGTGAGTTTGGAGACCCATCATTTTGGCCAGAAGATCAACATTTTCCCCTCACAATTGCGATACTCTTGTGAGCGATTATACTTTAATTTGCATTTTGTCATCAGCTGGTGATTAGTCTATCCTTGTATTTGGCATACGATAGAAAAATTACTTGTGAAACTCTTGGTGACATGGTGCTGCTAAACTGTATCTCCACGGATAGCTTTTCGGTGGATCTCCTCAAGGGCTCCATGGATCTGAGTACCCATCTGTCCACCGATCGCCGTGGCATTGGCGTAGCCTGTCATATTATGTTCAGTGCTGTTGACTGCGTAGATGATAGCTCAGAATGTTGTTTGGTAAGGTACTTCTTTGGTTACCTCCTGCATAACAACAATCCATTTAGAATTTCCTGGAAGATTTTTAAATTTGCTGTACAGCTACAGCAGGAATAGCACTGATGGAAGGATGGTCTTAGTATGAGGGATGATGCGGCTAAGCCGACTTCGTTTTTCTTTGCAAAATGTTTCAGTGGTGTAGCTCTTAAGCTTCCAACGATTTCTGCGATCGTGGTACATCGTTCAGCCGTGCAACATTTTGACCCCAAC
The DNA here is from genome assembly GCA_963855945.1 of Thereva nobilitata. Lineage (NCBI taxonomy): Eukaryota > Metazoa > Arthropoda > Insecta > Diptera > Therevidae > Thereva > Thereva nobilitata. Next base: position 111,189,413 of record OY979694.1, read on the forward strand.
AGCATTTTTTGGAGTGACACATCGGATTCCCCCATTGTGTGGAATGTGTTTCGTCCGAGTTTGAATGTTGAAATCGGCGTTGTCATAGACCTCTGGCAAGCTTGTTGGTTAACAATCAAGGAAGGGCACATAATTGACGACACTTCAAATCGAGGTGCTTCATTGTACCACGAACAAACCCCCATGGAAGATAGGACATCTATCAATTTGCGAGAACTATATGGAGATCGGGGCATGGGGAAGAGTTCATTTGGGCGCAGAAGGCATTTTTTGTAAATTTCGTTTGCTCCCTCCCCCTGATGTGAAAATTGAATATTAGAGACGTGTCTTGTAGGAAATATAATGTATTTTCACGTGGTATAAGGGTTTTTGTCCATAAGGTGTATTATTTTTCATGTTGTGGGGGTGGAAGTGGGCGTTTTTTACGTTTTTGCAGAAAGGCCAAAAAATCACTGTTTTTCAGCGCGCTTTGCGCCAAAACTGCACATCAGAAAATCAAAGTTGACTAGTACATTTTGTAGGAAATTTTGTCATCTTTAATTTTGTATATAGTAAGTAGTCATAGTTTTCGAGATATAAGCGAAATACTGAAAAAAGTGGCAAAAAATTGAGTTTTTTTGCGTTTTTCGTTGTGAAGCCGACTTCCTACAAGGCAGCAAACTTGAAATTCGGATTCAGCACCCCAAAAAAACATAAAGAACCGTTGAGAAAAAAACTTCCGCTTTTTACACCGATTGACTGGACTACACCGGGTTCCAGCTAGTTAGTTTATATAAAAGCATATCTGGATTGAAGGAACCCGATATAATAAAAGCTCTTTTATACAAAGGAGATGAATCTGACTGAATTTTTATGTGATGAACGTTATTCGGACAATGATACTGATAATTTACGTGGTACAAATAGCCAAGTTGATGCTGAGTTACGCTGTTTTGAGCCAGATAGTGAAGACAATATACCACTTTCGGAGCTACATAAATAGCGGACGACCGGAGCCTTAATTTTAAAGCACACTGAAGCGGCATGGCGGACAAACCCCATGCCCCCCGGTGTGCTTTAAAATTAAGACTCCAGTAGATCATCACTCCCAGATACTTTAGATCGGACTGTCAGTGGATGAATGGTTTCTAGCCGCAATTTTATCTTCGTTCGCACACAATTTGATTACATAGAGGCAATCACAACGTCGCAATCTTTCATGCATCCCCTACGAGAGTGCGTTGAATAACATAAATCTTAGGCGTTCTTCTAAATATAACAAATTTCAGTAGAAACACTATAGAGTCTATAGTATAGACTGAGCCACACTGAATTCGTTGGTAAATGCATGTGATTAATTATTTCGTGCTATTTGCGATTCAGCTTGGTTGATCCATATCAAATCTTTTCCTTTTCCATTAAATAACCTCCGCGCCCATGAAATTCAAATTAACATTTTAATGTTTTTTGGTAGGATATTGTTTTCTATTCATGGAACCACGAATAAAAAAAAAATAGGTAAAAAAACTTTTAAGTTAAATGGTTTTATTTAAAATGATAAGCTGTACCAAAAACTAGAAAATAATTAGAACACAAACATGGACCTTCCTGAGATTCCGACGTCTGGTAAGAAATCATGCAATAGTAGCCGTGCTGTTTTCTTATGTCGTATGCCAAGGTACCCTTTGTGCCGCTGCGTCAACGGATTAAGTAATATTCTGGGACTTTTAACAGACTAAAATAAAAACATGGGGCGCATTTGAAATATATTGGTGGGCTTGGAAACACATTCTTCTAGACAAGTCGTTCTTATTTAATTATACAGGTTTTTATGCGCCCCATGTTTTTATTTTAGTCTGTTAAAAGTCCCAGAATATTACTTAATCCGTTGACGCAGCGGCACAAAGGGTACCTTGGCATACGACATAAGAAAACAGCACGGCTACTATTGCATGATTTCTTACCAGACGTCGGAATCTCAGGAAGGTCCATGTTTGTGTTCTAATTATTTTCTAGTTTTTGGTACAGCTTATCATTTTAAATAAAACCATTTAACTTAAAAGTTTTTTTACCTATTTTTTTATTTTCTAGTTTTTAGTTTGATTTTGGCTCGTATCATTATGCAAACTCCTCATCCTTTCCAACTCTTTCATTGCATCTTTACTGCACGGTTTCTTACCTGTTAATTTCTGACAATCAAGCTCCTCAATACATAGCCCTTCCAAAGCCCTTACGCGACTCAATGCTACATACGCTTGACCTTCCTGAAACAGTTTGGAGCCCAAATACACTACAGCATGGTCAACAGTACTACCCTGCATTTTATGGACAGTGGAGGCCCATGACAAAATTATCGGCAACATCCTTCTCTCGGCCGTTCCATAATTAAATTTTGCTGGAAATTGTATGGCTTGAGGATGAATAACGTGTACGCCGTCTCTTTCAAAATCAATTTGAACAGATGGTATATCTGTTTCATACATTTGCGTCCTACGAAACTGAGGCCATACAATCTCTGTGATGTAGCCGATAGCGCCGTTCACCAACCCTTTCGAGACGTCGACGTTAGCACGTAACATAACTTTGGCTCCTACGAATAATTCAAGTTCTTGTGGTAAACCTTCTGTCTTGTTAATATCTGCTAGTATGATATCGATTATATTAACGTTGTCCATATTTCGTGTGCCATCTACCAGCTGGTTCTGGGCTTTGATTTTGTATATAGGGGCACTTTTGTTTCGGAACGAATTAAGAACCGCATTGTTGTGATTGTGAACCTGTTGGTTGGTTGGGTATACTCTTAACGCCTTATCGATAGCGAACTCACCAACTGCCTGTTCCCGTGTACTTTGTAGTTCAGAATGCCTGTCGTCTTCATTCATTTTAGTGCGCTTTGCTCTATACTCTTTCCTCGCTTTTTCTAGCCTCTTTTTTCGCTGTGTTTTAGTTTCAATTTTTTTATTAATTTTTTCTTTCATATTGTTCCCACGAGTATTGGACAAATAATAGTCGACCCCACCAGAGGTCCATGTAGAGGGGCAAGGCTCTTATACAACAAGGTGTGCCCAGCCTTGAGGCTGAAATGCTAACGACATATCATTTTTATCCATCCTAATTCCACACAGTCCTCGGCACGTTTCTAACGTTGACTTGGTTGGTGTATCGCTAACGACGTATCATTTTTAACCACCCTAACGCCACACAGTTCTCGGCACAATACAGAAACCTTAACTTGGGTGCATTCAAAACATCAAAAATTATTCCAATGAAATAACCTTATTGTATTCCTTTTAGTCTTAATTCAGTAATTTTTCGATTTTACTTTTTACAAAATTCTGGTGAATTTTAAATTTTATAATTTTGACAACAGATTCATTATTTCCCATTTTGATTTTTTAAAATTTTGACCACAAATTCGTCATTTTTAACCTTAAAAACTCCCCAATACCGATTTTCAATGGATTTAGGACGCATTCGCAAAATTCATCCGCCATTTTGTATTTTTTAAATTTTGATCACAGAATCGTCATTTGTGGTCCTAAAAAACCCCGATACCGATTTTCAATGGATTCAGAACACATTGGCAAAATTCATCCGCCATATTGGCGCCGCCATTTTGAATTTTCAAATTTTGACCACAGAATCGTCATTTGTGGCCCTACAAACCTCCCGATACTGATTTTCAATGGATTCAGAATACATTGGCAAAATTCATCCGCCATATTGGCGCCGCCATTTTGAATTTTCAAATTTTGACCACAGAATCGTCATTTCTGGCCCTACAAACCCCCCGATACCGATTTTCAATGGATTCAGAACACATTGGCAAATTTCATCCGCCTTATTGGCGCCGCCATTTTGAATTTTTAAATTTTGACCACAGAATCGTCATTTGTGGCCCTACAAACCCCCCGATACCGATTTTCAATGGATTCAGAACACATTGGCAAAATTCATCCGCCATATTGGCGCCGCCATTTTGAATTTTTAAATTTTGACCACAGAATCGTCATTTGTGGCCCTACAAACCCCCCGATACCGATTTTCAATGGAATGGGAACACAATTGGAAAATTCGTTCGCCATCTTGGAACCGCCATCTTGATTTTTGTACAAAATTGTCAGATTGCATTGTCACGGGAGCTCAATGTGTGGGCAAAATTTCATAAGAATCGGTTCAGTAGAAGTAGACGAAAAAGCTGTCGCAAGATTTGAACCAAACAAATATACGAGGTGAAGCTAAATAAAACCATTAAAAAACATGAATTGACAAAGAAAACAATATGGATAATAATATAAAATATAATATTTAAATAAACCAACACTTAAAAATGAGTGTAACCTAAAATATAAAAAAATCACAGCAAAAAAAATAAAAACACGTGATCACATAATTCAAAGCCACCTGATGATTAAAAAATAAAAGGGGGATTTTCCTGCATTAGTATTCCATGTAGGCACAAGGGTTTACCATGTAAATTGTCCGAAATATGATAATGCAAATAAATACTGCAAAAATGCCACTGGCGGGTATGAATCTGAATTTGATTAACTTTGTAAAGAAAGTAAGCAAATAGCATAAGTATCTGGTTATCTCTAAAAGGGAAAATTAATTTTTAATTGGAGAGCTTTGAGTTATTTTCATGCCAGCACGGCAAAGGGCCTTTGCAAGTTTCAGATTTAAAGGCATATTTTGTCGGCAGTTAGAAATCTGATGTGTTAAAGAATGTTTAGAATAGGAAGTGAAGGACTTTCAGTGTACAACAACTAACTGTAGAATACTTTTAAGTTGGCTGTGAATTAGTCCAGTCAAATTAGTCGAAAAAAGACGATGAAATTGCATTTTAAGAGGTACAGAATTTTTTTTTGGCATTTGTTCGGGTACATCTGACAATGATAAAACCAAGTTTGTGGGGTCGCAGTGGTTTGGGAAAAGCCGCCATCTTGAAAAAGAGGAAGAGCTTGTTTATATTAAATAACTCATTTGCATGCAATGATAGCTGATAATGATCAATGGCAAAGTTGTGGAGAATAAAATTATCTAAAAAATGAGCCCTCAACGAGCTCTGTAAGTTAATTTGGCTCAAAGTAATGGCCGGTCAAAGTTCAACCATGATCGTGTGGTGAGGGCTGAATGCAGTTTTTTGCAATTAACTCGCTAAATGCTAATTTTTTTGGGTTAATGGCCATTAACAAATTTAAAGTCCTAGTAATTACCTTTAGAATGAGCCCTTAATCGTCGTTATCGCTTATGTAGTTTGCGAGTAATGCATCGCCAAAGTTCGCACTGGACGTGCCTGAAATAATTGATAACGCCATTTTTTTTGAATATTTCGTTAACGGTTGCTCATATGAAAAAGTAGTAAATGACAGGAATACGGGCAATGAAAATATCTTTCCAACGAAGTATTGGTCGAAACGCCATGTCGTTTTATGTCCGCAATACAGCGGGTCAAAGGTCAACGGAGAGGTTTACGAATTTTTAGCTATTTAACAACTGAAAATAATAATTATGGGAAATAGTAGCTGTGAATCGTGAGTTTTCACATTCTTCAAATAAATTTTTTGACGAGAAACAATAATTATCAATCAGTAAAACTTTCTGACTAAAGAAAGAATCACAATCGAAGGTTTAAAAGCCAAGATACTTTTCCGAAATAGTGTGGATTGAGTTTAGTTGAGTTGGGTTGAATTTAGTCGAGTTTAGTTGAGTTTGGTTGAGTTTAGTTGAGTTCAGTAGAGCTTGGTTAAGTTTAGTTGAGTTTAGTTACTAAGAGTTAGAATAACAGTTGAGTTTAGTGGAGTTCAGTTTAGATGAGTTGGGTTGAGTTTAATTGAGTTTAGTTGGTAAAAGTTGGGTTGAGTTTCATGTAATGCTATGGCCATTATTGTTAATAGGTTTTTTTATAAACAAGTCACGTTCATACCATTCTCTTGTTCAGTGTTATACTAAAAAAAGATTCAAGGTCAGAATGTCAAAACTGATGATTCTCAGCTATTATTTCCCATAATTATAATTTCCCAAAGTTGTTAAATAGCAAAAAATTCGTAAACCTCTCGGTTGACTTTTGATCCGCTGTATTGCGGACATAAAACGACATGGAGTTTCGACCAATACCTCGTTGGAAAGATATTTTCATTGCCCGTATTCCTGTCATTTACGACTTTTTCATATGATCAACTGTTAACGAAATATTCAAAAAAAATGGCGTTATCAATTATTTCAGGCACGTCCAGTGCGAACTTTGGCGATGCATTACTCGCAAACTACATAAGCGATAACGACGATTAAGGGCTCATTCTAAAGGTAATTACTAGGACTTTAAATTTGTTAATGGCCATTAAGCCAAAAAAATTAACATTTGGCGAGTTAATTGCAAAAAACTGCATTCAGCCCTCACCACACGATCATGGTTGAACTTTGACCGGCCATTACTTTGAGCCAAATCAACTTACAGAGCTCGTTGAGGGCTCATTTTTTAGATAATTTTATTCTCCGCTATCATTGCATGCAAACGAGTTATTTAATATAAACAAGCTTTTCCTCTTTTTCAAGATGGCGGCTTTTCCCAAGTCACTGCGACCCCACAAACTTGGTTTTATCATTGTCAGATGTACCCGAACATTTGCCAAAAAAAAAATTCTGTACCTCTTAAAATGCAATTTCATTTACTAATTTGACTGGACTAAATATACTCCCAGCGGGAAATATTAGACGTGCTTCCAACCGAAGCACAAAAGAATCGCTTTTATGCCACAGCCAAAGGATTCTCTTCATAAGCACATGTTGTCCCAAAGAGAGAATCAATATTTTTTAGAGTCATTTCATCAATGAACTGGGAAGGACGTCAACGCATAATAAAATTTATAAAGACTTTTAACTAGAGCAGTAGGAAATCAAGTCTAAAAAAAGCTTTTTCCTAACTGGCATAAGGGAACCGACCCAATTGTGCTTCCTTTTGCATTCCTATTAATCGCTTTCGAATCGTTACAAATGAACTTAATTGAATCGCTTCTCCGCTAGGACATGCAATGTTAAAAAGGAAATGTAAGGCAAGGCTCAGAGAAGCACTCCTCTGCTTTAAAAGAAGCGATTCAGTACCTTTTCTGAATCGCTACATTTCCCGCTGGGCTCTTACTGCTAGCTCAATCTAGGGTTGCCTTGCCATACGTCTCGAATATACGGTTCTGTCACCGTATTTGAATATTGTGTCCAGTATTACTACTTGTCTCTGACAACACAAAAAAATCTTGCGCCAGCCTTCTGGCTGAGTCCGTTGTAGGGAATCCCACTAGACTACTCGCACAGTAGTTCGCCTCAGTACTCCCCCTTCAGTAAGAATGTTATCCTAGGGATGGTCAATATTCGTCGATGTTATCGAAACATCGATGTTGAGCGTGAAAACATCGTATTTTAACATCGGTATTGAGTCCTCTAAATCATCGATCCATCGATGATGGGAACAAGAACATCGAAAATCGATGTTTCCACATTTGTTTGTTGTAAAAATTAAATTGAGCTTATGCAAGCCTTCATTAAAGTAAAATTTCCAAACGATTTTTAAAATGTTAAAGCTTAGTACGGTGATCAGGCCAAATTTTGTTGTTGTTGTCGTCTTGAATTTACTAGTTCAAGACTAGCGAACTTTATAAGGTTACTTCTGGTCCCGGCCTTGCAGCCATATGGACCACGCTCCAAAGGCAAAATTTTGCCATCCCTTTAAAATGCCCGTAAAAAACCTTGGCAAAATGTTGCCTCAAGCACGGCAAAATTTTGACAGCGCAAAGCAGTACGCCGTTCGGGCAAAAGTTTTGCCACATAAGCATACTTTCAAGATTTTCTAGTAGATGGATTTTCTAATTGTGGAGACTTTTACTTGTCAAATTTTTGCCTCCAGAAATTATCTGGTCATTTTTTGTTGGCAAAAAGTTGGACAGTTGGATTAAAAAGTCGAATGCAGCAGTTAAAATTTGTTTAAAATTGAAAAGGAATATTTATTTGTTTTATAATGAAAAGACAAATTAGGTAAAGAAAAAACTTTCCACTATTCTCCACCACTCTACACTTAGGCAAAATTTTGCCTGAAAAATGATAAAAATGACGAGGCAAAATTTTACCCGATCACCGTACTAGGCTTAACCTATCAATGCACATTTCGAACTTAGCGAAGTAGTTCTTAATTTTTAAGCCAGATGTCACTAATATATATTTTTGATTCAAGGTTATAAAAGAAAACAAACTATTGGTCTCGATGTAAGTTGATAATGAGGTAATTTGTTGAAGGCTCTATAGTTATGTAGCTTCCATTCGCCACAATTGGTATGGGAATAATGCGCAGCAATTCATACTGTTCATATGTGAATAGTGGTAATCGCGCTCGGAATATAATGTGATCCTTAACCAAACGAGCCTGTACTGTCATCAGGTTGTATACTTGCAATAAGTTACTCTGGCTGCCTGGTAAACGGACTGTTGATGGCAAGTGCTCCTTGATAATTGTCAACTGTTCTTGTAGCTGCCTTGGTGTTAATAATTGGGGGTTGATTCTACCATGGTGAGTGTAGAGTACCGAAACTCTACACTTCCGTTCAGCAAATTGCGGAACGCACCCACTCTCAGCCTCAGCGGCTAGAAAAGGAAAAGGAATTGCCGGCGATAGAAAAATACAGAAGTTAGTCAGTCTAGAAGTCGAGCTCAGCGTGGTGACTCCGAATAATAGAATTTAAGTACATATAAAATTAAATATAAAAATATATGAAGATTTTTATTACTTACTTTATTAATTACGAAGTTGTAATCAAATAAGTTAATGTGTAAATGCGAAGAATAAATAAGTGTAAATAGAAGTGGATATCGGTGTTCCTAATTAAATAATAATCCCACAACTGGTGACCCCGACGAAGAACTAAATCTTCGGAGCTGGAGTACGCAACGCACGCGCATGCAGGATAACCGTTCACCTGCAAAGGAGCCTAATGATAATAAAAAAAGCAACTCGAATAGTAGCACCTGCCCTTAACATTCCTGTTGAAAAGGCACAAGGCACCGGAGGCACCACAAGGTTCACCACGAGGTATAGCGGTATCACCATAGTGCAGCAGCATCCAGATAACGGAGGCAAGACACCGCAAGCAGTTAAAAAAGGAAGATTTTACATTCACGACATCACTAGAAAAAAAAACCAACAAGAAGAGCAGCAAAACAGAGAAAAAAAATTTTTTTAATTACATTAAAATAAACTAATTGCTTTCCTTTTTTTGGATACATTGGCACCAGAAATTCTAATTATTGTAGTTAAATTCGGCAAACAAAAGTGGAGCGTCATTTTGCATCAATCAACACCACATTGCATCAACCATTGTGCAGAAATCAACGATTAATCAGAAGAGGTACAAGAGGCCAAATAATTTAAAAATTATCCAGGAATTTGGTGTATGTTAGACTGTAAAAGAAAATTTTTTTAGGTAGCAATTAATATTATTAGTGGACAAATTGTAGTTATAGATTAAAAATCACTATTTAATTACAAAGAAAGCGAAGAGATCAGTGACATTTTAATTCGTTTTACTAGTTAAAGTGATAGTCGTAGATAAAAAAATTTTTTTTTGCTGTGTCATATACAGTGCACTTACGAATCCGTAATTCTTGCAGTACGGTATTTACATTTAATTTATTGTCTTGTTTAAATATGAATTACATAGGTACAGATAACGGAAAGAAAAATTTGATGAAGTTAGTTAATGCTAATTTTTAAATAATTTTTTTAGAAAATTTTTTGTTGAATTTAATTGTTATTGAAATTTTTGATTGATTTTTTTGTGTGAATATTGTTATTGAAATTATATTTGGACCTTTTATTGCGATATATTGATACTTATATATTTTTTTTTATGAAAACTTTATTTGATGATCATAACCATATATTGAAAATTTTTTTTTATATTATTGAAATTGAAACATATTTTTTTGTGAAATTGAAATTTATTAGAATTAGTTGTGTTTAGCGGAACTATCATAGTTTTTTTTTTCTCAATTTATTCTTTTGCTCTCCTCCGAAGTAAAAAGAAATGTATTGTTCTGGAGAGTAGAGTATTACAGCACGTGTACATGTAACGGAGTCACCACACACGTTTTCAACGCTCGTGTTTTTTGTTGTTTTCGTCTTAGCTTACGCTACCCTAAATAGAAGAAAAGAAAAGTAATATTATCCTCTTGTTAATTAAATACGCCAAATAAATTTTTTTTTCCTTTTTCCATTTTTTTTACGTTTCGCGGCGATTGAGAGAGGGGGTGTTTCCGTCAAGCAAGCGGCGATAAGCTAGATGTGTTCCTATTCAAAATTTCTTTTTCTTCCAATTTAATTTTGGATTCGTTTACGTTATTATTATTATTATTTTTATTATTTATTGTTTATGTGGTTTCACGCCATAGAGTTACAATTCTTGGTAAAAAGAATTACAAAGGACGACTCAAAGTACGCACATGTGATAGCCGTTTTACCTGTCGAGGTAATCAATTCAATCTTGGACGTTCTTGAAAGCCCTCCGAACGAAAACAAGTACGACCATTTGCGTAGCGTTTTAATTAAGAGACACAGTCTCTCAGAACAACGAAGGTAAGAAGGGCTCTTAGGTACAGAGGACCTAGGAGACCGCAAGCCTTCGGAACTATTACGCCATTTGAGCGGCGATTTGATTCAATCTCTTTGGCCCGACGTCAGTTACAATCCCTTTAGCCGTGGCTGCCGGCCAACCACTACGAACTAGACTCGAGCTGGCGGACAAGGTCTGGGAAGTCGGGCAGTCTCATAGCATAAGCGCCATCCATAGAAACGAGAATACGAGCAGCAAAGAAGAAACAATACTGCAGGACTTGAAAAACGAATTGTGCCGATCACGGAGAGAAATGGCAGAGCTCCGAAAGACAGTGCACAAACTTACCTTCCGAGAGAGAAGCAAGTCTTCTCAAGGGCGAACGCGATCGTTAAATCGGAGTAACAAGACACCCAGCCCCAGCAGGGGCGGTTGGTGTTGGTACCACAGACGATTCAAGGCCGAAGCCAAAAAATGCATTAAACCCTGCACATATAAGGGAAACAGCAATAACGGCCAGTCGGAAAACCACGCCAGTCGATCGATCGACAGACCAATTATAGGAGCAGATTTCCTCGACAAATTCGGGCTTCTCGTAGATATCCGCAAGAAAAGGTTAATCGACCCAGTGACCGGCATAACGTCAAACGGCACACTAATTAGCACGAAAACTCCAAGACCACATATCTTCACTTGCTCTAGTGAGTTCGAACAGCTACTAAGGAGTTTCCCAGACTTGTTAAGGCCGCCAGACTACTCCCTCCCTGTCAAGCACAAAGTGCGTGACTACATCGTAACAGGTCGACTAGCATACTCGCAACCAAGACGGTTAGATCCAATCAAACATAAACTGGCCCACAGCGAGTTCCAACACATGTTAGAACTGGGAATTTTCCGACCATCAGCATCGCAAACGTGTTCACCTTTGCATATGGTCCCCAAAAAGGACCACGGGGACTGGAGGCCCTGTGGGGACTATCGCAGGCTCAACGCCGTCACAATACCAGATAGGTACCCCATTCCCCACATTCAAAGTTTTTCAAGGAACCTCCGGGATTGTTCTGTATACTCCAAAATTGATCTTATAAGGGCTTACCATCAAATACCAGTGGCCGAGGAGGACGTGTTTAAAACGGCGATCACAACTCCTTTTGGAATGTTTCAATTCACAAGGATGCCTTTCGGCCTAAAAAACGCGACCCAAACGTTCCAGAGATTTATGAACGAGGTGACCACTGATTTAAATTTTGTGTTCGTGTACATCGACGACATCGTTGGGCTTTGTAAGTATATTTATTTTCTAAAATATCACACTAGATTACTATGGAACAAATTAAATTTAACTCAGTAATTTTATTTCGTAATTCTGCGGTATGTTTCGATACGGGTTCCCTACCTGAACGAGTTCTACCAACGCCTCGTAGACACCATCTAATGGCCGGTTCACAATAGGGCGAGACTGCGATACGAGATTTCGTACGAGTCTCGTCCGAGATGTCAAACCATTTTCATTGTATTCATGCAAATGTAGCAATGTACAATGTAACGATGTGTGAGAATGCGAGAGAAGACAGTTTCGGAAAATTGATAATTTCTCGCAACGAGAATGCGATGACAGCTAAATTACATTTGTTATGAAATTCTTGTCTCTTGTATTTTGAATAATAAAATTGTACAACATGCAACGATTAAGTGAGGTTCAAGTTGAAAAATTAATAGACTTAATAAAAGCGAAGCCGGCAATTTACGACAAACGAAGTATTAATTATAAAAAAACTAATCATAAAGAAAAGTATTGGATGGAAGTATCGCAAATTTTGGAGGTTAATGGTAAGTAATGAATAAAAAATTAAAAATATGTATTTTGAAATTGGTTATAAAATAATTGATGATAAATTTCAGTAAATGATTGCAAAACAGCCTGGAGGTCTTTGAGAGACCAATTCGCTAAAGGTATAAAGGAAATAAAGGGATCATCAGGGCAGGAAGCAATATCAACAAAACGATACAAATACTTCGATAATCTGTTATTTTTAAAAGATGCAATTGAAGCAAGAAATTAATTTAACTGTTTTATATTAAGATATTATGCAGTCACTAATATGTGTATAAAAAAACTATTTGCTTTTCAGGACCGACTGCAATTTCAATCAAATTATAGAGGACCAGAATATTTCTAATATTTCCTTATGGGAAGATTTAGATGAACTAGCCTCATCCTCATGCAACAGTGCAATTCTGGAAAGTGAATCTAGTAGAATTACTGTTAATATTTCCGATGATTCAGTTGTTTTTTTACCTCCCACTTCAACTCCAGAGCCACCATTACGTGCACAGGCATCCAAAATTAAAAAAAATAACGAAAATGATGACCATTTCCAAAATTTTCTGAAAGAATTACTATCGCAAAATAAAGAAGAGCAAGATGACCTTGATAAATATTTTTTAGTGCTTTCCTCAATGGTCAAGAAGTACAATTTGCCGGTATGTGATTTGACTTCTTTGCAATGTAATTTCATGTCTTATTTGAAAGAAGAATTGGACAAAGTTAAAAATAATATGAAATAAATTCATCTTGTAATTCTGGGATGGTAGCACGTAAGTTGTTTCAATCGACCTCTTCATACAAAAATTCAAGTGTTACAAAAATTTTTGTATGAAGAGGTCGATTGAAACAACTTACGTGCTACAACCCCTGTATGCTGAGATATTAATTCTGTGAGCTATTTTAGAAATGAAAAACACATAAACTGAATTTGAAGAATATATTATTTTTTCTTGTTTTTTTTTATCAAATAAATAATTATACATTGTTGAGTTGAGAAAACACATATGAACTGAATGTGAATAATATATTATTTTTTTTGTTTTTTTTAATCAAATAAATAATTATACATTGTTGATTTGAGAAAATACATATGAACTGAATTTGAAGACTATATTTTTTCTTGTTTTTTTTTTAATCAAATAAATAATTATACAATGTTTCTCGTACATTGTAAGCCTCTCTAGTAGCATTGTGACTTCTTGAAGCACCAATTCCGGTGAAATTTGGGTTATCATTTCTCCATTCTCCTTGCACAAGTTCTCCACTCACAAGCTGGTCAACATAATTTTGTGGACAATACGATGCACATTTATCGAGCATTAACAAGTTGTGCAGTAGTACGGTGGCTTTTATTATCTTGTCAACATTTCTCGGTAGTGCGTGGATATCGTTTCGCAATATTCTCCATCTTGCCGCTAGTATACCGAATGTATTTTCAATAGTAACTCGCGCATGAGAAATTCTTTTATTGAAATTTTCTTGTGTTGGTGATAAATTTTGACCTACAATAAAATAAAATACTTATGAAAGAAAGAATAAAATTGCAGAAATTATACAACTAAATTACCAGGAAATGGACGCATCAAATTTCGTCGTAACGGAAAAGCATTGTCCCCTACGAAAAAGTATGGACACGATATGTCGGAGTTATCCAAAGTAGACGATTGTGGAATTGGTAGCTCATTTTCTAAGAGAAGTTTCCCAAAAACACTTTCAGCTAGAATCCCTCCGTCGCTTTGGCTCCCATATGCACCTATGTCGACCATAGTGAAGCAGTAGTTTGCGTCACAAACTGCAAGAAGGACAATGCTGTGCCGTCCTTTGTAATTAAAAAACTGTGAGCCTCCATTAGGTGGACAAACAATGTTTATATGTTTGCCATATATAGCTCCGAATTTGGGAGACACCATCGGTTACTAAAACCTTTAGCAATACGTATCCATTCATCATTGTTCGGAGGAGCCAAATAAATACTGCTTAACTCATCCCATAGGTTTCATACACAATACTTCCAAACGTTGAACTACTTATCCTAAATTTCCAGCAATAAATTCTGCGTGCTCCTCCATGCGCTAAGTACCTAAACAAATAGATACAATATCAACTTGAAAACATATATAATATGATATTTAGCACATTCTTACATTAATGTTATAAACAAACGGCATTCAGGCGAAATGGGCTTTCGAAATGACAACTTCTCCAGCTTGGAACGAACTAAGGTTAGAAGAACGTTAAATTTATCGACACTCATTCTGGTCACTTTCAAAAACATGTCAGGATCTTTTTCCTTCAGTAATTCAAATGTTGTTTCAAAATATCCAAATTTATCTCTATCTTGATAAACTGGCCTAACCCACCATCTTCTCTTCCTTTTCAACTTTTCCCTTTTTAGATTTTTATATGCTACGAATCCTATGGTAGCATAAATAAGTGTTCTTTTAACTTTTGTCCAAGCCATTTTAATTTCCTACAATTCTAAATTCAATTTGCAGTAATATGAAAAAAAATAATATAGAAAATTATCATATTTTATTTATAAATGCTTACCTTTCTTTATTAAAACTGTCAGCTCAAGTGTCAAAATTTATCAGACCTGACGTATTAAAACGCCTCGCACTCGCATTATTGTATGTTAAACTACGAGTTAAAAGCTAGAACGAGTGTCGGACGAGACTCGTGCGAAATCTCGCATCGCAGTCTCGCACAGTTGTGAACCGGCCTTAATTGGCGAACTAATCGTTTTAACGCGTCTATGCTACTTTCACTACTACACTGAAAAAAAGGCGTGATAAATATAATCGAGCCGAAGTTGTGTCAACCCATAACCTTCTCTATTACAAGCCATGAACAAGGAAAATATTGAGAGCGAATTTCCGCTCAATCGGACTACAACTCGGTGAAGTCACGTTATGTTGTTAGTGTAATTTGGAGAATTTGGTAGTCCGATTCTCTCAATTGAGATTCTTGTTCATGGCTTGTAAATATAGAAGGTTATGGTCAACCTCATCGTGAATTTAAATGCGGCGAATAGAGCTCAGGAGATGAGGCAAAATTATTACGAAGTTGACTGATGTAGTCGTGTCAACCTCATGAGATATTAACATAAATAAAGACTAAATTATAGGAATATTCTGAACCATTGATTTAATTGTTTAAAATATCCTATCGATACATATATAGGATTAAATTAATGAGATGGGAGGTGTGCTCAACAAAATTGTTAATTTTGTCAATTATTGTTATTATCACCACAATAAAAATCAAAATTAGTTCAGTTTTGTAATACGCTTCAATAAACATAAAAATTATTGCTTGAAAATTGAACCAACCTTGAAGTGATTAAAAAAATATTTCAAGAGATTTCAATTAAATTTGATTAAGGGAATATTAAATTGATATGAATTTTTTTCAGTTTGAATAAATATTATCTTTTGATTGCTTCAATATGATGTAATTTGAATTAACCAAATTTGTCGTTACGAGAAATTGCATTGTTAGTTAGCGGAAACATTTATTAGACTACTTTCAACTTGAAATTTTTTGAAATAAAATATTCGCATTCCTACAAAAGATTATAGTCCAGGGAAATTAGACTAAAAAAGGCCCAACTTCGGAAAAATTCCGGGAAAGCTGAATTTTGGTATGGACATTGATATTTTTGCTCTAAGGAAAATGTCACGAGTCCCCATCGATTTGACATTCCAATACGATTTTACGCGGGGTCAAAGGTCACCAAAAGCGATTTTTCGAAAATATCTCAGTAATGCTCACTTTTATAGAAAAATTATGTGAATAAAGTTTGTAGCTTAGGTAATTTCCTTAAAAAAATATCATATAACTTTTTCTTGTAAGAGTAACCGTTTTTGAGATATTTTGATTTACAGAGTTTTAAATTTTATTTTTCTCAGGAATCGTGTACTCCTTTCCACGCCACCTTCGAGGTAGAGTACAAGGTGCGTTTTTTTCACGTGGTGTCCCCAGTAGGCCTAATCCACATTTATTTTTATTTGAAAGAAGTTTATTTTTAATAAATTATTATGAATTTGCTTATAATTATTTTATTATCTAAAATAAAGTTGTTAATTTAATTAATTACACTAGTTTACAGTACATCTGTTACCGGGAAAATTTTTGCTGTTTATGACTACATATGGTATGCTAAGTAAAAATATATAAGTAGAATTTTTTGATCAGCTCTAGTTTATGAATTATAACGAGGGATGTTTTTTTTAGAAAAAATACTCTCACCGTACTAAAATATTTTATTTAAAAAAACTACAAACTGCATTGCACGCAGAATACTCCCACCTTTCTAAAACTGTGAAAGTGAAGGTTCTACCCTACCAACTTCCAGAGATATGAGCCATCAAAGTCAAAATTTTGCTTTTTTTAACAAAAAAATCTACTTCAACTACCCTTTTCCTTAAAAATACATAGTTAGTCAATATTTTTTTTTCCAAAATTGGAAAGCATGGACAATTTCCTATAAATAATGTTCAGGCAATTTTTGTGTTACGGCCTTTATTTTTGAAGATATTAGCAAATTTTGATGTTAAAGTTGGCTTTATTTGGTACTTTTCGTCATAAGCTTATGTGAAAATTGTACCAAATGAAACCAATAAAACTCGAGCTGATACAATAAAACTGAGTGTAAATTCGAAATCAGTGACCTCAAATTAGTAAAAAAACATTAAAATATTTTATGTAACAAAAAAAAGTTTGATTTTGTAAGCTAGTGTTATTCTTCTTCAGACTCGGTCTCTATTTCTATGCTTTCCTCTTCATCATCCTTATCGGGCGTTACATTTAAGTAAGATTGACCCTGGCAATTACCACAAACTGCTGAACAATATAAACCAACTTTTCTGCAGCCACAGTTTAAGCTACAGCCTTTGGTGCAATTACAAAAAATGGTATTTAGAAGAATGTCTGGTGCAGGTGGAAGCAGAGTTTGAATTGGCTCCAAAATGTTATCCCTGAATGCCCATCGCCAATCTTCAGGAGTGAGCTTGTTGCCTAGCCATATTTGAACTTGGTAATAGACCCGATATAAATGTTGCCGAGCAGCACTAGAAGTTGGCGGAAGAGTAGATAAATGAACAGGTTTTTTGAGGTGTGTAGATCTAATAAAACTTGAATATCTGTGAACATCAATAGATACTTCTTTTGCTGGAGCTTGATACATAGCCAGGAGAAAACGAATTCCATTGTTGAAGACCACATCTGGAGAACACTCTGTCTTATTAAAAATGTCTGCGTAATCTATTAATTCCTCCTTTCTTTCAAATAATTTGAAGACATTAATTTTTCCTTTCTTAATAATTGCTGAAGTAGAGTCGCAACCTGTTATTGCATGTAAAAATAAAACGTGATCGTGACACTTTGGATATGAGTTTAAACTTTGTGAAGAATACACTTTTGTTTCTATTTTGGCTTTTCCAGGTTTCAAAAAATAAATGATTTTATTAACAGGAGTTCGTGCAATCAATATTACTAATAGGTCTCTGTCTTCACCCACAACAATACTTGTTCTTCTATAGGTTTCTTCGATTGCTGTTTCAATGATGAGAACATCAGCATCATTTGGAGCTTGTTTTACATTAATATTAGCAGCTACTATGGACACCACGTGAAAAAAACGCACCTTGTACTCTACCTCGAAGGTGGCGTGGAAAGGAGTACACGATTCATAAGAAACATAAAATTTAAAACTCTGTAAATCAAAATATCTCAAAAACGGTTACTCTTACAAGAAAAAGTTATAAAATATTTTTTGTAGGAAATTACCTAAGCTACAAACTTTATTCACATAATTTTTCTATAAAAGTGAGCATTACTGAGATATTTTCGAAAAACCGCTTTTGGTGACCTTTGACCCCGCGTAAAATCCTGTCCAAGTGTCAATTTGATGGGGACTCGTGACATTTTCCTTACAGCAATAATGCCAATGTCCATACCAAAATTCAGCTTTCTCGGAATTTTTCCGTAGTTGGGCTTTTTTTTGTCTAATACCCGTGGGCTAAAATCAAAATATCTCAAAAACGGTTACTCTTACAAGAAAAAGTTATAAAATATTTTTTGTAGGAAATTACCTAAGCTACAAACTTTATTCACATAATTTTTCTATAAAAGTAAGCATTACTGAGATATTTTCGAAAAATCGCTTTTGGTGACCTTTGACCCCGCGTACAATCGTTTCGGAATGTCAAATCGATGGGGACTCGTGACATTTTCCTTAGAGCAATAATATCAATGTCCATACCAAAATTCAGCTTTCCCGGAATTTTTCCAAAGTAAAATGTCTAATTTCCCTGGACTATTATACATTCAGAACAACATCAGTTTTATATTCTCACGAATATAGGGCAATGACGTAAATATCATTGCAATTTTCAATAAATATTTTTAAAAATTCACTCATAGCCCAGTTGTCAGAGACTTTGACCTCTTTGCTGCCCTAAAGTGTATGCTAAGTTCCCAATATCGAATACAAATTCGAAAATTTAGTTTTTGCGTTATATATCGAAAAATTAAAAAAATTTCGAAAAACTAATAGCGCCACGTGAAAGAGCGGAAAATTTTACTAAAATTTATATTATAACTTATTTTAAAAAAAAATTGTTTTATTATTATAAAAAATTATTAAAAAAAAGAATTATATTCGAAAAATCTAAGCGCACCAAAAAACTGAATTTAAATATTCTAGCGAGGTGTTCGGGGAAAAACTAAAGTATTTTTGCCTAAAATGTGCGCAAAAATAAAAATAAAAAAAGCATTTTAAAGAGGAGACTCGAAGCTTTCTAAGAAAGCCTTTAGTTTTTAATTTTTTGTTTTTTTTTTCTCATAGAAAATATGACCGGAAGTTATAATTTGTTAAAATCTCACTGATGCTTATAAAATTGAAGATATATATTAATAGAGGTGTACGAAAAAAAAATCCTGGTACATTATTATCATCATTAGACATTTACTTTTGATGTAAAAATAATTGAAATGATATACATTGTCTGTGTTTAATAAAATTTATGTTTTAAAATATTCATTTTTTCTTACAGCATTCATTCGACGCCATTTTTATTTTAAAAACAGCCGGCGCCAGACGAGAGAAGTGAAAGACTGACGGCTGCCAGGGCGCGTCTTTCTTCTTCATCATATTTTGTGTGCCGGCAGTTTTTGAAAATAAAAATGGTGTCGAATGAATGCTGTAAGAAAAAATGAATGATTTGGTTTTATGTTTATTAAATTTTTATGACCAACAATGGCCCATTGGTTACCTGGTGAAATTAAAAATCCATGATAGTAAGAATTAAATTTTATTGTATTATAATTTTGATAAGAAATTCTGTTTTATTGTTACCATTTAAAAAATGTATTTAATTTCACAAATATTTATAAATTACCTATCTTTCTCGAATGAAATCATTATTCTTATCGAATATTTGATCCGGTTAATTTGTATCCATGTGGTATTTACCATTCTCTCGAGCTGGAATTAACATTGTTTTGTGACAATATTCAAAATATTTTTTACTCAACACATCTTCGAAAAATTAATACTCGATGTAAAAGTTTAATTACATAGTAGTAAGGCATCTTCATCTTCCGTGTTTGTTGGCTGCATGGTTTTTTTTTAAATTGCACCTACGTCGATACTGCTGAAGTTTGTTGTGAAATTTGTCTACCAATCGTCCTCGACAATGCTCTGATTTATCATCTTTTGAAATTTTTTATATATGGTGGTATATAGTAAGTGTCACATTGTTCATATTTTCATCAGATCTTCGAAATCATTACTCAAACAACTAGAACAATAAAGTCGAGTACTACATACATACATATGAATGGTAAGTTCATCATACCTATGAACGTCAGTTATCAAATCAGATGCGATTATTTCGCACAAGAAAATACTCGATTGATCTGTTAATGTTTTATGTGCCGAGTACTCCGCTTAAAGAGCGTTCCCAAAATTATGTCTTGTTAATATATCTTTTAAATAAGAAAAATCTTCGCGTTTAATACGCTTTCGATATCCACTTTCGTTAGAGCGAAGTCGTTTTTGTGGGTTATTACTTTTGCCTTTCGGATCCCCACTATTTTCTACATTCGATTCAATAATCTGTAAAAAAAAGATATTTCTTATGACTGAAACTAACACGTAAGATGAAGAATAATTGACCCTTCTGATACTCTTGCCCCTTAAAAAAGAAAGTAAATAATTAATGAAATAAATTCTCTCACAGAAATCATTGTTATAATAAAGATATAGCATTCCTACTCGATCAACTTTCGTTTTGTAAATATGTTTATAATAACTGTGACTACTGAGAGCAAATTTATAGCATAAAAAAGAGCGATATGATTCTCACCACGTTGTTACTGCCTTGAAGTGTGGAACAGTTTCCGAACTCATCTTTCCATTTTGTTACGATCTCAAAACATTTGTATATGTCTTGTATCAAACTAGGCCGCAAATGCTTAAACTGTTCAATTTAAATATTATGTTCTAAGAAATTATTTTCCCCATGATTAACAATACGATATATATAATAATATCATTTATTTTTCAAATATAGGTATTACATGAAAAATTTTACCTTTGAATATAGAAACAAGCTCTGGAAATCCCCAATCTTCCAGAAATGACACCGTTTGCTCATCAGCCATTTTCTTTTAAATAAATTCCAGTACAAACGTCACTGATAATAATCACTGTTCACACTGTCCACTGTTCACTATTCTTAAACAACAAGTTCTTTAACAAATTGGAAATTAACGTAATGAAATTACTAAAAAAAATACTTGTTTTCTCGAATCAAGATATGGAAAAAATTTTTGTCCTTAGAATTAATGAATTATTTAAAAACCAAATCAAAATTACGAAGAAATTTATTACAAAGAATCTAATTCAGGCATCAACACTTCGCACTATCGACAAGGAGGAAGTGCAGTAACATGTTCACCAGAAAATGTTGGCGTGAAAACTTAACACAAACATAATGTGCTTCTGCTTACTGGTAGAAATGGTTCGGTCAAGGCAGATGATGTACAATTCAAAAGGAAGTTCCGTTAAAAGGCATCTAGTAATAAAATGTTGTATAGGTTCTACTGACAACAAAGTAGCCCACCCGTATGTTCTAGAATGGTTTTCAATATATGCCATGTAGTTGACACAACTGTTTTTCATTTTAGTTCAATAAATATTTGGTAAAAACAATTGAATTATGGGTTTCTACCAAATCGAAAAAAATATTATTACAATTTTTTAGTTAATTAAAACAACATGTTCTTTATTTCAATGAAATCGAACTGCAATTATTTCAAATACATGAAAGATATTGAATCATGGCCAATCCTACTTTACTGAAATATTTATGTTAATCACCCCTATTGCGATTGTCGAAAAACAGCCGATAAACGACGTTTATCGGCTATCGTTCGTCGATTGTGAAGTTTGGTATTGTGAATGTCGGTTACGATCGGTAAGTGTCGATTTGACAGACGCTTCTTATCGATAGTGTTTTAATGGACGATGACTGTCGCTTCTTGTTAGAACCACTAAGAAGAAGAAGTACAAGAATTTGTTTTGTGTTAATCATAACAATTCTGATAAAAAATGTAAGTAATTGCAATTTTTCAGTATTAATTATTGTAAAATTTATTTTTAATAGGAGTAAAGTAGTAAGCAATAGGAAACGTTAGAAAGGCTGGTAAATTTGATGGAAGGAAATCCAGACATCGCAAAAGGTGTCTGCACAAAACCACAAGGAAAACGTAGGTGGGAAGAATTCGCCCAAGATTTGAACAGTTTAGGGCCTCCTGTTCGCGAGTGGGATAAATGGCAAAAGGTTTTAGTTACAGCAAAAATATTTATTTCATAATTTACAGTTTATATGCTATTCAGGTTTGGTCTGACATGAAATTTAAAATTAAAAAGAAAAAAATAGAAAATAAAGCAGAATTCAATGCAACTGGTGGTGGACCTAATAGGCTGCATACTTTTAGTAATATGGAGGATGCAGTGATTAGGTTATTGGAAATGGACTCGTTAGTAAATCCACCTGGGAAAGAATTTGGTTTATCACAAACTGATGAGTGTGAAAATTGTGATTTAGATAAGGAGAATGAAGTGTCTTTCATTAAAGAGAATAAAAACCGTGAGGAAAAGCAAGAAAAAAATACAAAGGTAAGAGCCAATAAAAATGAAAAAAATAATATCCGTATAGATTTATTAGACAAGCAAACGCAAGCCCAACAGGAATTTTACGAAGTCGTACGAAATTTAATGAAAGACATAAAAATAAATCTGAAAAATTTAGAAGAATATACGAAAAAGTTGTATTATTATGAAAAAGATATGAAGAAAGAGTTGCTGAGTATTAAGAAAGAAAAACTGGCTATATGCAAAGAGGAAGTGAAATTGAAAGCGAAATATAGGGCAGACAAATTACGAGTGAAAATGCAATTACTAGAGATGCAAAAGGATCAAATGAAGCAGTGAGTTATTTGTAATGACAGCAGATCAGCATCTCCCAATGGATTCCACGAAGTGTTCATTTATTTATTTTTTATAAGAAGTGTTTATTTTTATTTTCTTTTTAATTTTGTTGAATTGAATTGTTGAAGTAATTGAATTTGTGTTAATTTATTTAGAAATAAAAAGAAATCTATATTTCAGTTTAAATAAAAAGACTTTATTTCATTAAGAATTTCTTTTCTAATTTCTTTTTCATATAAAAGATTGAGCAATTCTGTCTCCCAGAACTCTTGCCTCTGTGGTCTCTTCTTCAATATTAGTACCTCCACTAGCGTCAGCCCTTTCATCAGATCTACCAACGTTCTCATCCGGTGGCTCTTGGCATTTATAATGTACACATATGTTGTGCAAAGCTGCGCAGACATTAATTATTTTTGTTACTTTCTCGGGAGAGTAGTGCAATTGCCGTGCACTAAGAAGGCATCGAAATCGGTTCTTTAAAACGCCAATCGTTCTTTCAATTATATTCCTACCCTTGGAATGGAGCGAATTATATGTAGTTTCGGGAGTTCCTTCGGTGGGCGAACGATATGGTGTCATTAAGACAACTTCCAAAGGGTAGCCGGAATCACCTGTGGAATTTGGGAATATAAATTAAATTAATATTGAATAATAACATTACCTAGAAGCCATGTGTTTCTTTCTCCGTTGTCGTAGTCGGCTTTAAGTTTAGTTTTTAGTGCGGATGTATTCCAAATAAATGCATCATGTGAGGATCCTGGATTTTTACCGTTAATATATCGAATTTTCATTTCATGGTCGCACATCTAAAAGTATCTTTTTTATTATTATATATATATTTTTTACATATATTATTATATACTCACAATCAACGCATTAATGCTATGAAAGCCTTTTCTATTATAAAATAGATGCTGCACTTCCTCTTTGGGCCTTATCAGCCTTATGTGTGTGCCGTCCAAACAGCCTATAATACCAGGAATCTTACATTTTTCATAAAAATATTTCTTTGCAGCCGTTTTTTCTTGGTCACTGTAGCTGCATGTTATCCACTTTGGACAAATTAAATTTTCCAGTAAGGTACAAACTTCTTTTAGAATTAAACTAAAAGTCGGTTGCGCCAAACCCAAATTAAAATCAGTGGCAGTCCCTTGCTGGTATCCACCCTCAGCAAAAAATCTTAAAACTGACGCAAGTTTTATCACATTGGGCACTGCGGTTGACCGTTTCTGCGGGGGTAATTTCCACTTCTTTCAACACATCAATGAAAGCCGTTTTATTTAACCGAAATAAATGAACAAAACTGAAAACATGGTAAGACTTTTCCTTTAAAAACGGATGGATTTTTTACCTTTTGTGGTCAATTTCTAATGGGTTTGAAGAGTCCCGTATACTTTTCCTTTTTATTTTTAAATTAGCACAGTCGCTATCACTGTCACTATCAGTGGCAAAAAATGCTTCTACTGATAACATCTTATTAAAAATAAAAATATCTTTTAACTTTTTATGCGTTTTATGGCGTCCACATAACCTATAATACACGGCACAGAAGTGTCAAATATAAAATATTCACAATCTCTTATATCTAAATTCACAATAATACACACCGTCGTCGAATGCCTTTACACAATACCAAACTCAATTTTATCGATTTTATCGACAGCCATCGAATGGCCATCCAATCGACAATCGCAATAGGGGCCAATAACTCAACCCTGATGTTTTTTACTCAAATAACTCATTATGGCAATGTAACATCGAAGAGTTGTTGTTTCAAATAATGTCGTGAAATTGATTCAACAACTTTGTAATTATGACAATGAATTTTAGGTCGACGCAACCACAAATCTCCCAATCTCCTGGCGAGGTTGTCATTAAATCATGATTTTTTTCAGTGTAGTCTTACTAAGCTTGTTAGTGTCTTCTTTTTCAAAACAATAATCTTTTAACCGAACTGGAGAAATAAGCATATAAATTTTGAATAGTATCAAAACAAGAAGTTGCCTTTAGAAACATACGTTTCTTTCGAAATTCACACCTATTATCAAACGATGCATCAATGAAGTCTGAGTTGAAGAGTTAATTATTGGAAAATTGTATGTTCTATTTATATTTGCCCGGTATATACCATTTTCATAATTCGCGGCACAGTAAAATATTTTAAATTTCGTAACATAAAAACAATAAACAAATTAATTCCAATAAAATATAAATATAAATAATATAATTTACAAATGTATTACCTGAAATTAGTAATTTAATAATTGTTATTAAATCTAAAATATTACTTTTATAACTCAACATTTTAAATCTAATAAAAATATTTCACTCAATTTTCTTTTTATAAATTCTTCCAGAGAAACAGGCAAAAAACTTAAATTTGCACCATCAATAACTCGTATAACATAAAAAAAATCTACATATTAATTTGTTAGACAGTCGCAAGATATTTAGAAATGGCAAGATATTTTGCTCTCATTTCGTTTATTTACCTCTTTGAAGAAATCTTGGAACAAAATTTAAAAGTGCACCAACAGCGCCCCGAAGTTAATATCAAACAGTAAACAGCAATACACAATACAGAGCCATCGGAACAATTTTTTCCTTTGTGTGAGTTGATATAGAAGATTATGATAGAAGGTTATGATATGGTGCATTTTACAAACATTTCACAAAGTGCTCCAGCGTAGTAAAAATGAAATTATTATGTGTTTCGTCTCCTTCATTCCACTGGTTAATTCTGTATTTACATCTCACGTTCAAATTTGAGAACATCAGTAGGAAGAGAGATTTTTCTCTCACTTGGTGGATATTTCTCCTGAATTTTTACTTCTGCTGATTCTCTGGACAGAAATTATATGAAAATCACGAATCAAAAGTCTCGAGAGGAAGTAGTACGAGAGGAAGTAAAATTTCCAGGTTTTTTTTTTGCATGGAATTTGTGTTGTGCTGTTACATGAGTTGAAATATAGACTATTTTATTGGGAAAATAAACTGGAAAATTAAGTCGTGTTAATAAAAATGAAATCCTTTAGTATATGAAAAGGATGTAAGAAAAACATTTTTAAACATTTTTTTTTTCAAAGTTTTAAATTTTTTTTTAAAATCTGAATATCTGATTTAGCGCCCCCGTCCAATAGCGCCCGGTGCAAGTGCACCATTCGCACCTATGAAAGCGCCGCCCCTGGTCGTGGATGGATGCCGAGCTTGATTTTGCCCATCCTTGATCCTGACGTAGTTGTCGGCGCCGTGATGTTTGCACCGTGCCTCTTCTTTGGTCCATGTAGGTCTTGAGGGAGGTTCTTTCAACTCCCCAAACCAATTTAGGTCGTCATCTGAGTTTACTTGGGTCAAGAAGGTCGGGAAAGTTGTCCTTATTTGCTATCTTCTCAGTGATGGTTCACCCAAATATGATGTTGTGAGCTACTGGGGTTCCAACCGCGCCTTTCATTACGCCATCCATGATGATTGTGGAGAAAATGTCCGCTCTCAAGAGGATGTCTATGTGTCCTGGCTTGTGGAACGTTGCATCTGCCTAGGGTTTACAATCCCGTGTTATATTTTCAATCCCGGGATTTCGGGATTACATTATTCAAATCCCGGGATCCCGAGATTGGTACCGGGATTAGTATTGGACTATTTATAAAAAATACTTACTCATTAACATAGTTGGAATTACATATAGTGCAGTAAAAAAAGCATTTTAATTTGCACAGTCTGGTAACAGCAAGATTATGATTTTATCCTGTTTGGGGTATCGCCAGGAGTATATTCCTAAGTTTAGAACCTCGTGAGCCTTGGGCTACTTTTGTTATAAACAATTAAAGTTTTTTACCGCGTTTTTTCGAGCTTAAAATGTGAATCCCTAAGTCGGATCGCGGCAAAATAAAACCCAGTCTCTTCGTACTTATACTTTTTGATGTTATAAAAAGACTCTGAAAAGTTGGGGTCAAAATATTGAACCAATTGGCCAAAATTGCATTTGTTATCTAAAATTTGAAATGCCCGCCATTTTATGCGATTAAGTCCAAATTGACAATTTTTGTTTTCAATATATAGATATCAACGCCACCTTTCAAATTCAATTAAAAAGAAATTTTTTTAATGTCATTTTGGTTACTGTTTTTACATTTGTGTATAACTCAAATAACAACAATTGCATTTTTTCGGCCATTTCGTAAAATTAATTTAAAATGTTTTATCAGATCTGGTAGAGAGTTTTGGGACCTTTTATTTAAAAAAATAAAGTTAATTTTTGTTAACGTGAACTCGAGATATTTAACTTATTGGATTTTGTCCAATTGTTAATTAACAAATGCACATTGTGAGCTAAAAGTTGGACTGTATAATTTTGAAACCTTTTCATTTCATGTAATAAATTCAAAAAAAAAAGGTTTATAGAAACTTTTTACAAGCATTACAATGTAAGTATTGTTAATTGAACGAAGCGATTTTTTTCGATATTTTCATAAAGCTTAGTTGCAAAATGCAATAGCTTCATTGTTTTTATACGCTTTATATTAGCTTCACCTGTATGTATGTATGTATGTATGTATGTATGTAGACAAATCTTGCAACTTGATTTTCACCCACTTGCATATAACCGACCAACTTAAAATTTTGCACATATGTATAGTTCGCGTGACAATGCAATCTGACCAGTTTGTGAAATACTCAAGATGGCGGTTCCAATATGGCGGCCGAATTTTGTTATTGTGCTCCCCGACATGGGTATCAAATGAAAGGGTGTGACAAGTAGAATACAATTAGCTATGTGGCGTCACTCAAAATTCAAAATGCGGCCAACACAAAATGGCGGACTACCTTTTTCTTTACAACCCACTCGATATGGGTATCAAATGAAAGGAATCGACAAGTAGAATACTATTAGCTCTGTTGCGTCATTCCAAATTCAAAATGGCGGCCAACACAAAATAGCGGACTACCTTTTTCTTTACAACCTACTCGATCTGGGTATCAAATGAAAGGAAGTGACAAGTAGAATACTATTAGCTCTGTGTCGTCATTCCAAATTCAAAATGGCGGCCAACTCAAAATAGCTGACTACTTTTTTCTTTACAACACCCTCGGAATGGGTATCAAATGAAAGGGTGCGACAATTAAAATATTATTAACTGTGTGGCGTGATTCCAAATTCAAAATAGAGGTCAACACAAAATGGCGGTTTACATTTTTCTTTACAAGGCCCTCGGTATCGGTATCAAATGAAAGTATATGACAAGTATAGTACAGTAAGCTGTGTGACGTCATTTTAAATCTAATATGGCGATCACTACAAAATGGCGGAAGACATATAATAGACTAAAAAGTAGAAAATAAAAAATATAGTTTAAAAAAACCTAAAAAAATACGCCTTTATTTTAAAATGAACTAAAAAGTTAAAAATAATTTTGAATGTAAAGTTTTTATTGTTCCAGCCAGAATATGGAAACAACCTACCTTTCGAAATGTGAAAAAGCGTGGGGCTATCGAAAATTTCCGGTGTTAATAAAATAAGAATATAGGAAAAGAGTCCCACGCTGTTTTACATTTCGAAAGGTAGGTTTGTTTCCATATTCTGGCTGGAGCAATAAAAACTTTACATTCAAAATTATTTTTAACTTTTTAGTTCATTTTAAAATAAAGGCGTATTTTTTTAGGTTTTTTTAAACTATATTTTTTTTTATAAGCTTTATATTAACTTCGTTCACTGTGTGGGACAAATCTTGCGATCGATTTTTCCACCACTCCCGATTTCCAGTGATGCACACAGATTCAAGCTGAACCAATTTAGTAGAACCGGAACCCGAAAGAGAGTGCGAAAGATTGCAAGATAATGTACCCGATTTTCCTGTTAAAATGCATGGTGAAAAATAAAATGGTGATAAAATTTTATTTGAAACAGATTCAGAGAATGAAACTGAATTGTATACGTTACCAAGCAAGAAATGTAAAATACATTAATGACGATTTTGTAAACTTATAAAAATAAAAATGTTTATTTTTAAATAATAAAATATTTTAACCATATTGGATTTAAAATGACTTCACATAGCTTACTGCATGCTACTCGCCATACTCTTTCATTTGATACCTATGTCGGGGGGTTGTAAAGAAAAAGGTAATCGGCCATTTTATGGTGGCCGCCATATTGAATGTACCATAAAATTGAATATATTATATTGTATTGTCTTTAGAACCAAAGGTGTGTGACAAATTGGTGCATCTCCGGATATCGGGAAGTGGTCGAAAAATCGATCGCAAAATTTGTCCCACACAGAGTCTCTTTTTCTGCGAGAGGAAAGCGTCATTGAGAGTTCTATAAGCGAGTATGCGCGGCTATGCTCCAACCTAGGCTACGTACTGGACATACCCTTAGTCTCTTCTCATTTTCACAATATACTATATTTATCAATACGAATAGAATTTGATGAACTTGTATTGTGGTTGGTATTGATCTTTTATTATTACGTACATATTTCATAAAAAAAAGTATGAATTTTCTAAGAATTAAATTCTTAGAAAATTTTGATGAGAAAAAAATTTCAAAATATAATTCGGACAAAATTTAAATCCCGGGATTAGCTATTTAATAATCCCGCGATTTCAGGATTTAAAAAAACACCGGGATCCCGGGATTTTGTGATCCCGGGATCCCGGGGCTGCAAACCCTACATCTGCCATTTCGAGTCTCTCTTAGATGGCCCACTCTTTAGTCGAGCATTCGGTACTTGGTAATGGGTTCGTGATTTTGTTCAACACGAGTGCCTGTGTCTGAATAATCTTTGATTATTGGTTTCATGCCTTCAACAGCAACGTGACCCTATTCGTGATAGTTTCTGCTGGCGTTCTAGTATAAGGACTAGGATACAGCGTTTGTACTGATTCCCTTCTGAGTCGTAGATTCTGGACAACTGCTTCTCGTACAAACGTTGATTGGGATTCAGGATCAATGAGAGCCCTACATATATGCTGTAGTCCGGATGGGGATACAACGGTGAATAATGCAGTGGCCAGTAACACTTTTTGGTGCTCATCAGGAGATACCTGAGAGATATATGACTGTATTTGGGCGTTCAGTGCTTCAGGGCATAGTGGATTCGAACTCTCGATCCTGGCATTGCATTGGTCTGATTGTCTGCTAGATTTCTTCTCTACATTGGACACACGATGGCTCGTTCTCAAGGAATTGATGTGAAGCTTCTTTGCCTTGACTGCCCTATAACTTCGAT
Organism: Thereva nobilitata; assembly: GCA_963855945.1. Taxonomy (NCBI): domain Eukaryota; kingdom Metazoa; phylum Arthropoda; class Insecta; order Diptera; family Therevidae; genus Thereva; species Thereva nobilitata. The sequence goes on from OY979694.1 coordinate 111,219,545, forward strand.
ACGCATTCCTTTGTAGATATTTGGGAATTTCCTCATGAAGTGTAAATTTTTGCATAAAATATACATAGCTCTTTGAATTGCTCTCATAGTGTTCGCTCTTGTTTGTTGGCTTGCTGACGGCCTCTAAGGTCCTGAATCTGGTCTCCAGAAATACGCGTAATTCCAACAATGTTGGTTTCTCGTCTTGATTTTGCGCTCTGTGATTGCTTCCATAGTTCATGTGTTTCTGAAGGTAGTTTCTAGACGAGTAAGTGAATCAGGATTGCATCCCAATTCTCTGTAGATATTTCTATTCTATTCATTTGGTTTTGTTTTGAGCTCCTTGATACCTTGAAATTTTAAAACTATTAACTAAAAAGCTGATGTTACATACAAAATGCTAACAAAAAAATATGGGGTCAACTGGACCCCAGTGCACTGAAATGCGTTTACTTTATTTCAAACCGTCGTGACCAATCGTGATACAATAGTTTTTGATTCGTGTTTTTTTGTATTGTGTGTAAAAGATATTAGTTGAGGCAATCCTAGTTGGCGGTTTATTTTAGTTGCCGCATTTTTTTTTAAATCGCATTTTAAATGGACTGGGGTCTATTTGACCCCAATGCCCAGAGTGAAGGTTAATGATAAATTGGTCGATGTTTTACACGATGCATCAAACACTACCCTGAGTTTGGTGGTGCTACTTTCTGGATTCAACACACAATGCTGTGGGAGAAAGTAGTAAGGGTGACGAATTGATCTTATAGGGACTTCTTTCATGTGTCCTAGTTGGGAGTATTCATCCAAGAACTGCGTATATTCCAATTTAAGGTCCTCATGTCGGCTTCAAGTGAATTGAATCTTCTAAGTGCAATGTCGATCGATTCACCTAGCTGTGCTGGATCTTGATTAAAGGGTAACTTTACTATGAAGCTACCCTCAGAGCTTCTTCTAACAGTCTAGATGAAGTGTTCTTCGCAGCGTTTCTCGATAGGTGTCAAGGCGGTGTGAGAAGTGTCAGCTTCTTCAAGTTTCCAAAATCGTTCTATGATGCTGTTAATATCTTGAGTGCCTCCAATTCCGCAAAATGGCGTGGGTTGTGCCATCCCATTTATATTTCCTGCGACGATCCACCCTAGGACCGAATTTTGTAGTACAGGTAATCCTTCACCCAAACCAATTTCGCCGACGGATAAGAGTTGATGGTAGAATTCTGCTCCGACCAATACGTCTATTGCGTTGGGATGATTGAAGGTTGAATCCGCAAGAGGTATGTTTTCTGGAATGTTCCATAAACTGGTGTCTATCTCCTCGGCTGGTTGGGGGGCTATGATTTGTGGTAGCACTAATGCCTCTAAACGCGTTGAGAAACCTGAGGTTCTTGATTGCATCACCATGCTTGCTCTTTTTGAGCTTTCTGCTGGATTTCATTAATGCCTTCGATATTTGTATTTGTCGAACGTTGAGTTAATCCAAGTTTTTTACAAACTCTCTCGGTAATGACGTTCACCTGGGAACCGGAGTCTAGTACAGCTCTGCAAGATATTGTTAGGCCCTTACTGTTGCTTATATTTATTATGGCGGTGCCTAATAGGACATAACTTCTTCCTCTCTCATTGTTTTGTGTTGCAAGAGTGAAGGAATTGTCTGTCTGGTTTTCTGACTTAGCTGATGCCGCTGAAGTAGTTGTTTGGTTAATGGTATATTCTTTACTGGCACACTGTTGGTGGTTTTATCTATGTGAAGAAGTGAATTGTGTTTGTTGTTGCATTTCTTGCAACTCCTTAGGCTACAAACAGCTGCTGCATGCCCAGGCTTGAGGCAATTAACGCAAAGTTTGTTTCTTCTTACTAAAATGAGTCTGTTGTTTGGAGATAACTGGAGGAACTCCTTGCAGAAGTATAACGGGTGGCTGGCCTTGCATATGCTGCAGCTATGAGGAAAACTGGTAGTTGATGATAGCGCCTTAACTGTTGTCTGCCGCACTTGGTGTGTCTCATGGTCTCTGCTTTTGTTGCCTAGAGCCTCCAGCGATTGGAACATCGTCTCTAAGAATTCCAGTAACTCCTTTACTGGCTGCAGCTTCCTGGGTTCCTTTAACGATTGTTCGTATAGGCTGTGGGTATTTCTATCAAACTTTTTGATTAAAAGATGTACCAATAATGGATCCCAATTGTTAGTAGATACGTTTAAATTTTGAAGGCCTAGCAGGCATTCTTGAGTTACGTCATGTAATGACTTTATGCCAGCGGCGGTATCTGTGGATAGTGCCGGCTGTGCCAGAAGGTTATTTAAAAGTGCTGTCACAAGTAATCTGGTGTTGTTGTACCGATCTCTTAGCATATCCCATGCAGCTTCGTAGTTATAGTCTGTGATGGGAAAATGTCTTATAAGACGCTCTGCTTCCCAAGATAAATTGGTTTTAAGGTACAAAAGCTTTTGGAATCCTCCCATCTGCTGGTTGTTGACCATTTGGTTGAAAAGGTCGTGAAACTGGCGCCATTTTAGGTAGTCGCCGTCAAATTTCGGAATGCTGATCTTGGGAAGCTGCATTATGTATGGATGGTTAGTTGAAGTGGGATCTTGCTGTGCGGTAGCCTGCTGTGGTACATTCTGCACTTCCAATTTTTGGGTTAAGTGCAGCATTCCTGCTTGGACCAACTGCTGCAATTGAAGATAGGCCTCCATATTATGCCCCAGTGCCTGTGGGTTATCGCTTAGTTCACAAATCGTTTGGTGGTACTGCTCTACTTGAGCCCAATAACCTTCAATCGATATTAATTGTAGCTCCGAGTACTGCTTGGGTTGCACTTGTCTGTCCGCAAGACAAGTGGAGTGACTCAAGATCATCAAAATCGATCTATATAATTTTTTTTGTACGACTAATGGTTTCGAAGATGCAGTAATTTGAATGGTCGGCCGCGCGACGTTTTTTGAAATTTCTTGCAATTTACAACCGTGCATATCTTCTGAAAAAAAATCGCAAGTTTTTTTCCCGAAATATGGGTCCCATTATTTCATGTGTAGAATGCGTCTGCAAAATTTAAAAAAAATCGGTATCATTAATTTTAATTTTTACCGAAAAACGTCCGGTTTGGTATGAAATGACCGGTATGTAAACAATATTCTACTCCTGCATGTTATTTTAATTGCTTTTGTTTCATTTTTATTGTATACTAGCAAAAAACCCGCGTGCGTTGCAACGCCTTTCAATAAAAAAAGATTATGTGTGCACAGAAGATGCGTGCAAGAAATTATCAATCAATCAAAAACGAATGATAAATGAAGTCAATGACGTTGTGGCGCAGTGCTACCATTTCGAGTTTCACAAATTTTGAACCCCCATTTCACCCCTTAGGGGTTGAATTTCGAAAAATCCTCAAACACTTTTGCATTATTTATGGTGTGGAGTATTTATACTAAATTTGAAGAAAATGTGACTAAAGAAAAAAATTCCGCATACACCCTATTTAACCGCATTACACTCCCTTAAAGGGTGAATTTCGAAAAATCGCTTCATAGTGGATGTCCACGTCATTATAGCGATACTAACTAATTGCTCCTTTAATCCCTCATGGGACATAGGGCGGAAACAGTTGCCCTCCAGCGGACTCTGTTTTGCGCGACAGCTCTCAGCTCTGACCAGGATCTCCCGGTTGTTGCGGCCTCTGCTAATAGAGTTCTCCTCCACGTTGTTCTAGGTCTTCCGACTCGACGGGTTCCTTGCGGATTCCAGTCGAGGGCCTGTTTGGCTAGATTCTCGTTTTCGCGTCGCAAGGTGTGGCCAATCCAATTCCATTTCCTTCGCCTGATTTGGTCGTCTATCCTTTCTTGGCCGGCACGGCGCCATAGTTCTTCATTTGAAATTCTATCTTGCCAGCGGATTTTTAGGATACGACGTAGGCATCTGTTGATGAAAACTTGTAGGCGCCCTGTGATGAATTGGGTGACTTTCCATGTTTCGCAACCGTACAAAAGAACTGCCTTAACGTTGGAGTTGAACAGCCGCAATTTGGTGTTAATTGAGATCTCCGTCGATCTCCATATGTGAAACAGGCATGCATATGCGGTTCTTGCTTTATTTATTCTGGAACTGACGTCTTCTTCTGTACCGCCGTTTTCGGTAATAATACTACCGAGGTAACAGAATTTGTCTACCAGTTCCACGTCACGGTTATTTAGCGCTGTTCGTTGAAGGGTGTTTGCATTTATCCGCATTTCTTTGGTTTTAGTCGGATTTAACCTTAAGCCTGCTGAACTACTTTCTGTTGCCAAATTGTTTAACATGTTTTTGAGGTCCTGGTGTCTGTGGGCCAGCAAACAGATATCATCCGCGTAGTCGAGGTCCTTAAGGCGGTCTAACAATCCCCATTGTATGCCACCTGTTCTAGTATCTAGAGCGCTGACAAGGATGTCGTTTATTACTATAAGAAATAGTAATGGCGAAAGTAGGCATCCTTGCCGTACTCCTGAGCTCACTTCAAAGCTGTCGGATAGTTTTCCATTGTGAAGAACTCTGCATTTGGAATTGTTGTATAGAGCTTTTATCAATTCTATTATTTTATCCGGCAGTCCACGTTGCCGTAGAGCTCGCCATATAAAGCTCCAATTAACCGAGTCGAACGCTTTCTCATAGTCTACGAAAGCAAGGTAAAGGGGGATCGGAATTCAGTAGACTGCTCCACTATGATTCTCAAGGTGTTAATGTGGTCTATGCAGGAGCGGCCTTTTCTGAATCCAGCCTGCTGTCTTCTAAGCGTTCGATCTACTGCCTCTCTTATCCTTGATAGTAATATGTGGGACAAGATTTTGCCCACAGTAGATAATAGACAGATGCCTCTCCAGTTGTCACATATTGTTAGGTCCCCCTTTTTTGGTATTTTGACTATGATACCTTCCGTCCAATCCTCCGGAAAGGTACAGGTGTTCCATGCTATTTCCAGGATTGGCTGTAGCGCATCTGCTATGAGGCTTGAGTCGGCTTTCAACAATTCTGGCGGGATGCCATCTTTTCCAGCTGCTTTACCATTGGCCATTGCATGAATTGCGGTTACTATTTCAGTCTTGGAAGGGGCTCGAGTGGTGATTCTTATTAGCTGTGCATTGTTGTTGTTGTTTTCCTGAGGTTCCTGTGTAAATGAACCATTCAGGGCGGCGAAGAAGTAATCTCTCCATCTTTGGAGTTGCTCCTCGTCGCTGCACAGCAGCCTTCCATCCGCACTCTTTACGGCATGCTTTTTAGTAGAGTGCTTTCCCGAGAGCTGTTTAGTGATTTGGTACAGCACTTTACTGTTGCCTGTGTTTGCCGCGTTTTCCGCTTTCTCTGCGAGCTCATTTATCTGCCGCCTTTTATCACGCCGGACACTTCTCTTTACCTCCCGGTGCAATTGGGAGTATTCCCGTTCAAGTTGTTGTCGTTTTTCCGGGTCGCTTGTAGAGTTCACGTTATTTTTGAGGGCCCTTCTGCGTTCAATTTTTTGCCAGGTTGTGTCCGAGATCCAGTGTTGCTGGTTTTTTTGGACATAACCAATGCTTGTTTCCGCTGCTGTTATTATAGCGCCCTTTGTTGTGCTCCACAGTTCTTCAATATTTGCGTCGTCAGAAACGGTTTGCTGGTTTAATATTTCTTGCAGTTTGCCAGCAAATTCTCGCTTTTTGGTGCTCTCACGCAGAAGGTCTACGTTAAACCGTCTACGGTTTATGGCATCGCGTTGGACGTTTCTGATTGCAGCGATTTTTAGGCGGATCGTTGCTACTACCAAATGGTGGTCACTTCCAGTGTCTGCTCCCCTAAAGCTCCTGACATCCTCCAGAATAGTTCGCCATCTGCGACTGACGGCCACGTGATCTATCTGATTTCTCGTTCTACCATCGGGCGATACCCAGGTCTCTTTGTGTATCTTCTTGTGACAAAAGTAAGTTCCACCTACCATGAGTTGATGAGAACTACAAAAGTCAACGAAAAGTTCACCATTGTGATTGGTATCCTGGCTTAGGCCTTGATTTCCAATTGTGTTTTCAAGGCCGGTGTTGTTGGGGCCGATCTGTGCGTTTAAGTCACCCATCAAAACAATGATGTCTCCCCTTGGAATAGAGCGAAAAACCTCATTCAGTCGCATGTAGAACTCGTCTTTGATGTCATCTTCTGCGTCTTCAGTCGGAGCGTAGCATTGGACTATCGTAGTACTTCTTAGCCTGGTACGTAGGCGCACGGTAATAATCCTCTCAGAAACTGGTGACCAGCTAATGAGGCTGGACCTGGCTTCCTTGGTGAGTATTACCCCAACGCCATTCCTACGGTTTTCATTTTCGTTTCTCCCAGAATATAAGAAGGACTCACCGTTTGGGCAGATATGTTCCCCCGCATCGGGCCATCTGGTCTCGCTGAGTCCCATGACCTTGATTTTATAGCGGTTCATCTCGTTGAGGACCTCATCCAGCCGTCCATCAGCAAGCAGAGTTCTCACATTCCATGATCCGATTCGTGTCCTGTTTCGAAAAGCAAAGGTCGTCGTCGTGTTGTCCGTCCGGTTCCGAGGCAATGTTTGCCGATTCGTAGCAATTGTGTGTTTTATGGGAGCGGGTTGCTAACCCTCAGCCCAACCGACTTAAAACTCTGTTTTGTGGCGCAGAGAACTCGCCATTCGACCGTCTCCCGTTAGCTCCTTCCGAAGAAGTACCCCAGGGGGCACCACGGGGAGGTGGGATTAGGACTTGCTAACAGAGCTGCTAGATGTTCGTCTGCAGTGACTCTTCTCGGGTTTTGGCAGAAGTGACAAATCGGGTGCCACCACCTTCCGAGGTCTTTGTTAGCCATTCGCCCCCCTGGTTGAGTAACAATGATATTTAACGTGGGAATTTATTGCACATAAAAATGTATAGATATAACTAGACGTCAAAATGGTTTAAAATTTTGTAAATAATCAGATTAGAATGTCAATTTTTATTTACAGAATAAATTTGCACACTCTGCACGCCCGCTCCCAGCGGGCCTGTTGATGGTATGGTACAAACAATTAATGGAGTTATTATGCTAGCTGAAGAATTGTTTAAAAAAGAATTAAACATTAAATATATTTTGACCAATCGGTTAAATCAAGATCCTATTGAGCATTTTTTTCCCAAGCTCGAAGCGCTGGAGGTCACAATTGAGATCCATCTTTACATGAATTCAACTCTATTGTTGCCAAAATTATGACTATCAGAATATGCAATATTGGAAGCACAATATCAAACTGCCAAGAGGACGATGATGATATTTTAATATAAATTGTAGGAGAAAATACATCTAAAAATGTAACATCAAAAATAAGTGATAGACAAATTCAAACACCGGACGATTCTGAAATTCCTGCAGGCCAAGAAGACATGGATACTGATTATGAACTAACCTCAATTATTTTGGATGGTAAATATTCAATTACTGATGCTTCTATGTCTTACTTTTTTGGGTATATAGCAGCAACATTAAAACCAGTTACCATAAATTGTTGTTTCTTTAAAATGATTAAAGAAGATAAAATTGTATCTACACCATCGGAATATTTAATATTTTATAAGAATTACAATAATAATAAGGACTTTGGGAACTTAAATGCACCAACCAGCAAATTTTTTGAAATAAATAAAATATGTGTCAATGTTTTCCAAAACATATTTGTAAAAGAGCCATTCCGCTAAAAAATAAGAAGTACTGTAATTAATATTTGCAAAGCAGAATTACAAAAACATGAACACCTCCAAAATTGGCTATGTGAAGAAGAATCCTGCTATGAACATAAACTATCTGCTCCAAAAAAACTGATTACCGTACTGATCAGAAAAAATTGTAAGTGGAGGACTGCTAGTATTAAACACTGTAGTCAAGACGGGAAGCGTATGCGGTTGCAAATACTACATGCATAATATTAATAAGCATTAGTGGATATATTGCAAATCCTTGAAATGGATCTTTCTTTTCATATTTTTTGTTCCCTTATTTTTTCTTCAATCGAACAAGGATATCACCATATATGATCCGCCATATTTGATCCGCAATTTTAAATTTTGTATTTTTGACTTTGGATTCATAATGAGCAACCTCGAAAACCTCATGATATGTACTATCAAAGTAGTCCCTTCCCAAAACATAATTCAATAAAAAACAATTTTTTAGTTAAAATGAGGAATAACTAGCATATCACTATCACAGCACGGTTCTCGCTAAACAGCCCGCCAGCAAAATGAATGTATTACATAAGGGGTACGCACAAGTAAATAGTCGCGTTGTTGAATCGCCTTCTTTTTGCTTTATGTTGTGGGATTTGATTTATCTGAACTTTGTATTTTCTTTTAAGCAACATTTTTGCCCTTCTGATGGGACTTCTGATTTATTCTTTATTCTGTGGCATTAGCTTAAATAGACCAGGTTTCACCTTCTGACTGAGTGGCCTTTCTGAAAAAAACTTGCCTACCCTTTCTTGTGTTCTGCACGCGAGTGCGGTTCTCTTCCTTAATTTCTAGGTACTTGACAAGGTTGGGACATCCCCTAAAATTAGCTGGATGCTCCCCGCCACAGTTAGCACACTTAGCTTTGTTACCTGGTTGGTCCCCATTTTTAGAGTAAGTGTTTCGGTAGTTAGAACCGCATCTCACACATTTCATATTATTTGCGCAATCCGCGCTGAGGTGTCCGAAGGCTTGATACCTGAAGCATTGTGAAAATTCTTTTTTGTACGGTTTTTCTAATTTCAAGACGTGGTAGGCCACTGTCCTGATTATACAAGGGTCTTTCCCGGATAACCAGGCTCTAATTTGATTAGGTAATTATCCACCAGGTTGTAGCAATTTTTTTTTTGAAATTACGGGATTGACCCATTAAATTCTTAATGCTCCGTTTGAAATTTAAAACTGAGAGTTTTCCTGTTAATCCCTTGAGAACCTAGTTCTCTCCTTTGGCTCTCGTAAGTAAACCTAAGATTTTTGAATGTAGCATTGGCTGATCTACATAAATCTTGGGCTTGGTCTGGCCAAGTTTGTGGATCCTGAAATTAAATGTCCAATTTTTTGCCTTGCAGTATTCTAAAATAGTCGAGGACTTTCCACTTGAGAAAAATATTGGAAGATACCACTTAATCTTACCTGAATTCCCTGGAGTTGAGGAGGACAGGTTGTGGATCTCCTTAGAGGATTGCACATCCTCCTCTTGAAGGGATTGAATCTATTACCAGGACTCTCAGTGTAGTCCAGGCGCTGTAGCCAAAATATTACTGAAACCTGAAACCAATAGAAATGATTTTTGTACACGATGAGTTTTTGAAGCGTACTTTAAGAAAAAAAAATGTTCTGCACGCGAACACCCATGGGAACCGTGGAAAATTCCAGGGAAGAAAACTCGGAAAATTGATATTCCATCAATTACGTGGAAGGGGTTGAAAATTTCGATATAATGTATAGAACAAACTTGTAGAGCGTGAAAATTCTTAACATGTTTTTTCGAAAATTGCTTCCTGAGATAATGAGCTATAATTGATATTTTCAGATTTCCGGGCGAATAACACGGGATACCATTAGATTTAGCCCGACGCTCAACTAAAATTTCTGTAACTCATAATCTCATTGTTGATAATTGAAGCGTAATACCATTAAGCAGGAGGATCTCCCACGTGAACTGGAAACAATAGCCCAATACGACGATAAATCAGTGGCGGTTATCGCTCGCATAAAGCAACGTCTAAAACGGCTGCATGTATTGGAGGAAAGCTCAAGTCCTACGACTGTTCAAGCAACGAATTCACCTGTAAAATCCGCCTCCAAATTACCAAAACTGTCCCTAAAGTTCTTCTCTGGAGATTATATGGAATGGTTACCGTCCCCAAAACCGTCCGTCGCACGGCCGTTCATGATCAGGCAGGTTTGAGTGGAGTGGACAAATTTAATTATTTACAGGCCCATTTAACTGGCAAAGCAGCGGAATCAATAGCAGGGTTCACTCCTACCGAAGCAAATTATGATGCTGCTATCGCCATGCTTCGCGAAGAGTATGGAGATAATGAAAAATTAATTGACAACACCATCCAACAGCTTATGGCTCTTCCACGAGTTAATTCTCGCTATGATCACCTTGGTCTTCGTCAGTTTTACAACAAAGTAACTGCAGCTGCAAGATCGCTTACTGCCCTAAACGTTGCGCCTTCATATTATTCTGTGATGCTAAAGTCTATGCTACTTCGATGCATTCCCAAGGATTTTGCAGTTGACTTCCACCGCACACATGCGCATAAGGAGAACCTTGATAACGATTCTGCTATCCAAGATAATGATACGAAAAGCTCTATCGTCGAAAGTGAGATTGGTTATAACGGCGACATTCAGATTCGAAATTTCATAAAATCTCGCTTTAAGAATTTTATGAGTCACTAGAAAAGTCTGCCGCTATTCAATCCCCTCAAACAAAGAATTCTTCATCAGTGGAGAGTGGTAAAACAAAGAGCTTTCGAACAGCTGCAGGACTGCTAAATGCATCACCACTATCGGTTACGTGTTTTTTCTGCAAGCGTGATCATGTCACCGAACGATGCAATTCCCCCTCACATTGATAGAACGGAAGAAGTTGCTGAAGCAAGATCGTAGATGTTTTCGATGTACGCGTAGAGGTCATAATTCCCGATCACGTTTAAATCGCCGGATAAGATGTGATACGTGTAATGGGAATCATGCTACATCATATGTGACGGTGACCCGGAATATCGAGCAATGTTACCTAGCAATGATAAAAAATTTGTAAACAAAACGAATAGCTCTTCACCATCACCTTCAGCTAGCCTTTGTTCTTCTGCATTACCGCTTTCTTCAAATGTATATTTACAGACTGCATAAGCCTTTGTTTCATCCATCAGTTGTGCGAATAGTTCAAGGTTATTTTTACGCATTGTTTTAGATGGAGGCAGCCACCGTACTTATATCACCCACTCGCTCGCAACCAAACTGGGTTTATAGATTATAAATACGGTGAAGATGCGTATTCTCCCTTTTGGATCTATGAATAATTCCCCATTGACGACTTTTAATCAAGTGCGCGTAAAATTAAGGAATCAGCATGACAACCAGTGCGCGGTTATTATGGCGGTAGTGGTCCCTGAAATTTGTATAGATGTTTTGCCAGTGCCAGATGTAAATTGTGACAAGTTTTCTCTGATGTGCCTTGCTGATGCTCAATCTAAGGCTGACCTTGAACCTGGCATTAATCTTCTCATCGGCGCTGATTGTTATTGGCAAATCATTCAGATGGAATCTAAACGCATATCACAAAATTTAACCGCACCTAACACCATTTTAGGATGGACAATTCAAGGGCCCGTAGGAGACACTTGTGCGCATGAAGAAATCTGTTTGACAGCTCCAACAATAGTTTTAAACACCAATAGTGCAGATTCTATTGATCTACGACGTTTTTGGGATTTGGAGAGCCTAGGGATTGTTTACGCCGCCGACGATGAAATGTGCAAAATAAAATGGGATGATTACGTAACAAGGCAATCAGAACGTTATGAAGCGCGTCTTTTATGGAAAAAAGCTGATTGTGTGCTATAAAATTATCGTGGTGGAGCAATGTTACGTTTTAACAAATTAGTGCAAAAGCTTTCTAGACAGCCAGAGAAGCTTTACGAGTATGATAAGGCAATGAGGCAACTAATTCATGACGGTGTAGCTGAAATGGTAAATGAGTCCATAAGTGATGATTGTCGTACCTACTACCATAGCCAAATAAAAGGAAAGATATTCCATTTCATACAAGAAAAGTGTGCACTGTCTTGTTGAGAGAGCTTTCCTATTTCCTCCATTTAAGCTTCCTCCAAATGAAAGCTGCCCCCGCTAAATCTTTATTTTCGGTGGCACTGTCAAGATATTTGAGTAAATCTTATCTGATGAGAGTAAATGGAAGGAAAAACGATAGCGATGCATGGGAGCATGGTTCTTCGAGAGCTATTCGCGTCTGCGCTTGTTTTTTACAGGCTTTCTCATTTATGAAATCGGCATATGTACGAATGTGTATATTGTATTCTAGGTAAATTTTTATTAAAGGGATTTGTTGGTGGAAATAAATGTAAACAAGAAGGAAGCTGTTAAATGTATTGTTTGATTTTTTGTTTAAATGACAAAAATCAATTACATATTTTTGGAAGTTACGATTTTGTTTTTTCAGGTACGACTTTTCGGTTTCTACTACTTTGCAAAAGTTAGTAAAACCGTGAGTTTTGTGCGAATTTTGATTCCGTTTTGATTTATAACAATTATTTCCACAATGTGTTTATTTTGCAGATTTGGGAAAGTTTTATTTGGGTCAAAAATTCACAAAAGCAAATTATTGCGTTTTACAAGGATTTGAAGATGTAAAATATCAATCATATCATGAACAAATTTAAAAATATGAAAAGTGGAAATTATTGCTTTATGGTTACTTATGGACATTCTCCCTTAATAGTGCAGCCAATATAAGAATTCTATCTAATGGCACTATAAAAAAATCCAAATAACTTGATTTTTTTTACCTTTATTAGATGCTCTACTGACATCCTGCAAAGTATCCTAGTTTCAGGGGTCACCTTTTCTTTTATAGGGGTAAATTTTAACTTGGCGCAATTATATCAAAAACCATTTTAATCGTAAAACATGCGGGAAAGTTTCGGTGTCCCTCTAATACTAGTTTTTTGTTAAAAATAAATACTCCTTTCTTCACCACCGCAGGGGTAAAGTATTATGCGCGTTTTTGTTAAAGTGGTTTCCCCAGTAAGCTATAATTTTTCTTTCTCTTTTCTTTTACAATAGACGGGAGTCGGCGAAATCGGTAAATTTCTACCGCTCAAAAAATAAAAAATTTATTAAATAAATATAAAGACTTATAGAAAAGTTGAAGAGCTGCAGCAAAGAAAATAGAACTAACAAGGTGAATCTAGAAAGAAGGATATGTCGAAATAACTATCTCAGTAGAATAGTCAAAAGACCGCTAACTTCTTTAATTGCCTCCGCGCCATATGTTACTAAAAATTCTAAAACTTTTTGCACTATGATACTTTCTAACAAGAATTTCCATTACACATCTCCTACAACTTCCAGGTATTTTAAAGATAATTTAAACATAAATTTACCATCTCTGAGCTGTTTGGATCGTTGGCAACTAATTAAAAATATTCAACCTGGTTTTAATAACAGTTACAGAAAACTTTAAGAAGATTGTTTCATATTGGGATGTAGAAATGAAGCAAGCTGTGTTGATATCCGATTAAATTAATATTAGAAGAGAGTTAACATATGAGTCCTATAGTTCCAAAACGTTTCTTTTCCACTTTCCTTACTTTTTCAGAAATAAGGAAAAACTATTTTTCATATTTCATATTTATATGGGATAAGACACAGTTTGGAAAATACCCAGTTTTGTTTTATTAAAATGGGCAGGAAAAAAATTTTTTTACACCCTGATTTTTCAAAAATTTGAGGGCGTGGTCATAGATTCTAGCAGTGTACCTAACTCTATTTTCGATTTTTTTGGATAAGACACGATTTGGAACTATAGGACTCATATATGATCAGGTAACAGATGAAATAGTTGATTTTGTAGATACAGGTGATTTTAAAAATAAAGAACCAGCAAAGTATGTTTTTGTTTTTATGGCCCGTGATTGTCTAATAGGAAGTTCATTATTAGTTTTTTTGCCACCGATAAACCCATTAACATTAAAGTATTAACCGAAAAAGTGAAGTTGAATTTGGACTACTGTTATGAACTTGGGCTTAAAATCCGAAGTATAACCTCAGATCAGGCTTCTAACAATCACAGTTGCTTTAGTTCTCTCGGAGTAATTGAAAAGGACCCTTTTTATACGCTTTATATTAGCTTGACCTGTGTTGTATGTTGTATGTTGTATGTTTCATGTAAACAAATTTTGTAACTTGATTTTGACCCAGTTCCAGGCAACGGATCAACTTCAAATTTTTCACATATGAATAGTTCGCGTGACAATGCAATCTGACCATTTTGTAAAAAATCAAGATGGCGGTTCCAAGATGGCGGCCGAATTTTGCAATTGTTCTCTCCGACCGCCGACATGGGTATCAAATGAAAGAGTATTACAAGTAGAATACAATTAGCTATGTGGCGTTATTCAAAATTCAAAATGGCGGCCAACAAAAAATGGCGGACTACTGTTTTCTTTACAACCCACTCGATATGGGTATCAAATGAAAGGAAATGACAAGTAGAATACTATTAGCTGTGTAGCGTCATTCAAAATTCAAAATGGCCGCCAACACAAAATGGCGGCCTACCTTTTTCTTTACAAAACCCTCGGTATGGGTTTCAAATGAAAGGGTGTGACAATTAGAATACTATTAACTGTGTGGCGTGATTCCAAATTCAAAATGGCGGTCAACACAAAAGGGCGGTTTACCTTTTTTCTTTACAACGCCCTCGGTATGGGTATCAAATGAAAGTGTACGACGAGTATAGTACAGTAAACTGTGTGACGTCTTTTTAAATCCAATATGGCGGTCACTACAAAATGGCGGAAGACATATAATAGACTAAAAAATAGAAAATAAAAAATATATAGTTTAAAAAAACTAAAAAATACTCTTGATTTTAAAATGAACTAAAAAGTAAAAAATAATTTTGAATGTAAAGTTTCTATTGCTCCAGCCAGAATATGGAAACAACCTTCCTTTCGAAATGTAAAAAAAGCGTGGGCCGCTAGCGAAAATTTCCGGTGTTAATAAAATAAGAATCTCCCACGGCTGGAGCAATAGAAACTTTACATTCAAAGTTATTTTTTACTTTTTAGTTCATTTTAAAATCAAAGCGTATTTTTTAGTTTTTTAAGCTATACAGGGTGTAACGCATAAGATTGTACACCGGGCGGGTATGAATAGGTTTTGGATAGACGAACAAAAAATCGTTCCGGAGGGGGTGGGGTAATCTTAACGGTTTAGCCGCTAGGGCGTTTTGAAGTTTTTTGCTAGAGTTTTACATATCACCCTGTATTTTTGTAACCCTATGACCTATTTTCATAAATAAGGTATCAGTGTACGCAGAATACTCCCACCTATCTAAAGCTGTAAAAATGAAGGTTCTACCGTACCAGGTTCCAGAGCAATGAGTCAACAAAGTGAAAATTTTGGTTTTTTTTACTTAAATTTCAAATAAAACCACCATTTTCTCCAAAAAATACGTGATAAACCTAAACTTTTTTTTGCAAAATTAGAAAGCTTGAACAATTTCCTATGAATAATGTCCTGACAATTTTTATGCTACGGCCTTTACTTTTGAAGTTATTAGCAAGTTTGATGTTGAAATTGACCTTATTTGGTGCTTATTTGGTACTTTCTAGCAAAGCTTAGGTGAAAAAGTACTAAAAAAGAACCAATTTTAGCATTAAAATTGCTTTTAACTCCAAAAGTAGAAGTCGTAGGAAAAAAATTCTCTAGACATTTTTCATAGGGAATTGTCCAAGCTTTCTAATTTTGCAAAAAAAAGTTTAGGTTTATCACGTATTTTTTGGAGAAAATGGTGGTTTTAGTTGAAATTTTAGTAAAAAAAAACCAAAATTTTCACTTTGTTGACTCATTGCTTTTGAACCTGGTACGGTAGAACCTTCATTTTTACAGCTTTAGATAGGTGGGAGTATTCTGCGTACACTGATACCTTATTTATGAAAATAGGTCATAGGGTTACAAAAATACAGGGTGATATGTAAAACTCTAGCAAAAAAACTTCAAAACGCCCTAGCGGCTAAACCGTTAAGATTACCCCACCCCCTCCGGAACGATTTTTTGTTCGTCTATCCAAAACCTATTCATACCCGCCCGGTGTATAATCTTATGCGTTACACCCTGTATATTTTTTATTTTTTATTATAATAATCGCAATGTTTGATGTTCCGCATTTGTTCAAATTAGTACGTAATACTTTATTGGTAAAAGATATTCACTGAGAAGATGAAGAGTGGAACTGTGTTAAGGAACTCTATAATTTAGAAAAAAATGGTTCTACTAAAATGGTGCCGAAGCTAATTTCAAAATTTGTATGGCCTAATACTTGGGAAAAATGAAGGTTTCTTATGCTCTTTAAGTTTTAAGTAACACAGTTTGTGCTGGTCTTAAAACTGCTTTGGAATTAAATTTGCTTAGCCCTAATGTTACATCAGTTACTACTTCTACTTCCGATTTCTTTTCAAAACTCAATAACTTGTTCCATTGTCTCAATAGTAAAGAACCTTTTAGTAGAAATTGTATAAGTGTGGATTAACTCAAACAAATACTCCAGGGAAATATCTTACTGAAATGCTAGATTACATCCAATCAATTTCATTTTAGAACAAAAACAAAACATTTTGGATTGGGGGATTTATTTTGACTCTAAAATCCATTATTCTTTTAACTGATGAAATATTAAATGAGTTTCCCAATAAAGATTTTGTTCTGACATCGAAATTTAACCAAGACCCAATTGAAAACCTATTTGCCTTAGAACGATCAAGAGGGGGCAACAATCCATCTTTTCTTTATATAATTTCAATAGTACCTATATATCATTTGCAAAATTATATCGAAAAAAAAATTGTCTTTCCAAAGGAAGAATTGTGGCGAAGATAGTCAGCAATTTATAGCTATTGATATTGACTCATTTAGTGATGGCAAAACCATAAATAATAATTACGATCATTGTATTTTTACTGTAGAGGATCGGAGGGTTGGTGATGTCACTAATGAGAGTCACGAAGTTAGCAACATAATGGAGTCAATTGATTTGTGGGCAAATGATAATTCGATTTCTGACGAAAAAACTTCTTTAAGGTATTTTGTAGGTTTCATAATTTTCAAAAAAGAAAAAGGGTTTATTATGCGATAAGATTATAAGAAACCCAAACGAAACTGCTAAGTATATTCAAAACCTTCGGAAAGTTTTATTTATTTTAAAAATTATTCAAAAAGTACCGATTTTGATGCGCTTAAAAATCCTACAGATTATTTTTTAATATTTGTAAAATCTTTGTAAAAATCTTCACAAAATTTGTTCAGAATACGCCCGAAATAAAAGGTTTAAAAAGCAAAATAATTGAACATGGTATAGATAGAACAAGTAAAAAATCTGATTTTTCCTAATGGTTAGCTAAAGAAAATGAATGTTACGATCACCACAAAGAAATCTTAGATTATCAATCATTCACATCAATTTAAAGATAAGAGCTCATTTAAAAACTTTTCCAAGCAAAAAACTATACAATCCTACAAGGGAAAGTTGTTACATCAAATTCTTAGGAGCAGGGCCGGCGCTAGGGTCCTCGACGCCCTCATGCAATTTTTATCTAGCGCTCCCTATTATTTTAAAACTTTTTTAACAGTTTCTTATCATCAAAATTATATATAAAATTACATTAAATTTTTTAATTACTATTTAATAAATCTGGATTAACTACACAAAAAATTGGATATAATGTTTTTAACATCTAATTCTGCCCATACATCATTTTCAATGCTAATTAACGCCAAACTATTTAGCCTATCTTGTGACATATTTGTTCTTAAGTAAGTTTTAATCAATTTCAATTTAGAAAAACTACGGTCGCCACTTGCTACACTAACAGGTAAAGTTAACAGTATTCTTAAGGCAATTGAAAAGTTAGGGAAATCTAAATTATTGGATACAATATAATTAAGAATATCAAAAGGTTTTCGAATATTAAAATCATTCTTCTGAAAAATATCCCGGAAAGCACACAACAATTTTTCCCTACAGTAGGGAATTTTGACGCTAAAATTCGCGTAGGGACTATTTTTGGAAATTTAATTATTTGTAGGGAATTTCAAGTATTATTTCTTTAAACAAAAAATATTCTGGTTCATATTTTGAATAGAGTCGCATGTTGTACAAAATATGTTTTTTATGTCTCCGTATTCATAGTTAAGTTAGATTATTTATTGTAATTTATTAAGTATTCTATAGATCCTATATTTTAAAAAAATATAGTATATATCCGAATCTCGTGATGACGCCCCCTTCGATGAGACGCCCGCATGCTCCGCATGCGTTGCATGCCCGTTTCCGCCGGCCCTGCTTAGGAGTAGTAGCGTGAATAGCAAATTGGAGAATTGCTTTTAAAAAATGTAATTTTATGTCGGATTTACTCAACGAAGACTAAATAAATACCTGTAAGGGATGTACCGAAATTTTTTTTGTGGATTAGGCTTACTGGGGAAACCACTTTAACAAAAACGCGCATAATACTTTACCCCTGCGGTGGTGAAGAAAGGAGTATTAATTTTTAACAAAAAACTAGTATTAGAGGGACACCGAAACTTTCCCGCATGTTTTACGATTAAAATAGTTTTTGATATAATTGCGCCAAGTTAAAATTTACCCCTATAAAAGAAAAGGTGACCCCTGAAACTAGGATACTTTGCAGGATGTCAGTAGAGCATCTAATAAAGGTAAAAAAAAATCAAGTTATTTGGATTTTTTTATAGTGCCATTAGATAGAATTCTCATATTGGCTGCACTATTAAGGGAGAATGTCCATAAGTAACCATAAAGCAATAATTTCCACTTTTCATATTTTTAAATTTGTTCATGATATGATTGATATTTTACATCTTCAAATCCTTGTAAAACGCAATAATTTGCTTTTGTGAATTTTTGACCCAAATAAAACTTTCCCAAATCTGCAAAATAAACACATTGTGGAAATAATTGTTATAAATCAAAACGGAATCAAAATTCGCACAAAACTCACGGTTTTACTAACTTTTGCAAAGTAGTAGAAACCGAAAAGTCGTACCTGAAAAAACAAAATCGTAACTTCCAAAAATATGTAATTGATTTTTGTCATTTAAACAAAAAATCAAACAATACATTTAACAGCTTCCTTCTTGTTTACATTTATTTCCACCAACAAATCCCTTTAATAAAATTTACCTAGAATACAATATACACATTCGTACATATGCCGATTTCATAAATGAGAAAGCCTGTAAAAAAACAAGCGCAAACGCGAATAGCTCTCGAAGAACCATGCTCCCATGCATCGCTATCGTTTTTCCTTCCATTTACTCTCATCAGATAAGATTTACTCAAATATCTTGACAGTGCCACCGAAAATAAAGATTTAGCGGGGGCAGCTTTCATTTGGAGGAAGCTTAAATGGAGGAAATAGGAAAGCTCTCTCAACAAGACAGTGCACACTTTTCTTGTATGAAATGGAATATCTTTCCTTTTATTTGTCTATGCTACTACTTACCACATCGTCCGGTATATAGAAATGATAAAACGACAACGAAGCTACGTATTGTGTTCGATGCGTCTGCAAGGTCGTGTAATGCTTTGTCATTAAATGATAATTTATCGACTGGCCCTAACTTGCTTCCCAATATTTTAGCCATTTTATTGAATATCCGACTGGGTAAAATTGGTATTGTAGCAGACATAGAGAAGACCTTTCTTCAAATATCTTTGAACAAGAATGACAGAAACGTACATCGATTTTTTTGGTTTGAAGAAGATATAAAGGTTTTAACGCAACTTCCTCCACCTATTGAGTATCGAATGACGCGAGTGACTTTCGGGGTGGCCTGTAATCCCTTTCTTCTATGTGCAACCTTAAGAAAACATTGCGAGGAAGAAAGTAGTACTTTCCCAAAAACCTGCGAATTGCTACGACAGTTTTTTTAAATGGATGACTTGGTGCTGAGTATAGATAACGATGTGGAAGCTGAACGAACATATACTAAGGCCCGCTTAATTTTACAACGAACATCCATGAACATTAGGAAGTGGAACACTAACGACACCCGCTTAACGGAAATCTTTTCCGTTTGCGACAAATTACCAAAGTCCCAGGAGTTACGTGGTATCTGCAGACTGATGAATTAGGCGTTAAACAAGCCATGCAACGAAACGACTAGTCCTACAACTGATAGCTAGGATTTATGATCCACTAGGTATACTTGATCCCTTTATAATAAATTTAAAAATTTTGTTTAAAAATCTCTGGAGACTGAAGGTTGGATGGGATGAACCACTTCCTATCAATATACAAGCAGTGTGGAGCAAGTGTGTAGCTGATTTAAATATACTGAATGAGATGATTGTTCCACGGTGTGTCTTCAATTCTTTAAAACGACGAAGCCAGCAATTGCATGTTTTTGCGGACGCCAGTATGCAAGCTTACGGGACCGTGGCGTATATAAGGAGTCTAAACGATGATCAGTCGGTTCATATCACGTATTTGTGTTCCAAGAATCGCGTTACAAATGCTCAGCTGTACAAATTGGCTTCAAGGACCAACAGGCTATTAAATGAACCAATACTTGGCCTACATTAGAAAATGATTCAAATGAAATTACTTTTTTACTCTGTTTGCAGGTAGCAAATGACAGCCAAACATATTGCCAGCACGAGCAACTGTTCGACTTAACAAAATTCAGTAAATATCGTCGAGTTCTTCGAATTACTGCTTACGTACAACGCTTCCTGGGACTTACCGATGGAGGAAAATAAAAATTTCTTACTGCTGAAGAACTTCGCGTGGCATTTGCAATATATTACCTAAATCTACCAAATTGCTCGTCTTGGACGTACACGAACGCACTCTGCATGGTGGAGTTAATGCTGTTTTGGCCAGACTTCTTGAGAACTATTGGGTAATTAAGGCACGCCAGCTCGTAAAATCTATTATCGGAAGATGCAAGCATGTCGACTGCTGAGAGGCAAGCCAGCATCACAACCATTTGACCACTCCCTAAGGAAAGGTTGTACGCTTCGAGGCCCTTTGAAACTACAGGAGTCGACTTTGCGGGACCTCTCTACGTGAAGATATCTAAGAATAGTAACGACACATGCAAAATGTACATCCTGTTAGCGACCTGCGCTGTTGTTCGGGCTGTTCATCTAGAATTAGTTCCCAGTTTACATGCAGAATCCTGTCTTCTTGCTCTACGCTCTCTATGCTCTCTAAGGGTGAGTGCAGTACGCAGCGTAGATGGTAGAGTAGAGCATAGCTGCGAATACTCGCTTATAGAACTCTCAATGGGTTTTAAATGGGTGTGTGCATAACGCAGCTCGCTTTTTCTGCGAGCGGAAAGCGAGCTGCGTTATGCACATACCCATTTAAAACCCATTGAGAGTTCTATAAGCGAGTATGCGCAGCTATGCTCTACTCTACCATCTACGCTGCGTACTGCACTCACCCTAAGAGGGTTTTGCGAGGTCATCTAGTCGAAGTCATCATCATAAATAGCTCCACAGCCTGTTATTGGCCTTGGCTTCCTGCAACATTCTCCTCCAGAACTGTCTGTCCCTGGCTTGGAGTCTCCAATTTCTTATACCTAGGGTTCGTAGATCCTCCTCTACGCTATCTGTATATCCCTTTTTTGGACGTCCTGTGTCTCTGTGTCCGTCTGGTCTCTTGTTCATAATAATTTTTGTTATGCTGTCATCACTGCTACGTTCAACATGTCCTGTCCATCGAATTCTGCTAATTTTTATAGTTTTTATGATGTTTGGATCTTTATACAACTGATACAGTTCGTGATTGTATCTTCTCCTCCAAACACCATTTTCGTTCACTCCTCCATATATTGTGTGCAGGATTTTTCTTTCAAAGCACCCCAGGAGGTGTTCTTCATTACTTCTTAGTGTCCAGTTTTCGGATCCATACAGTAGTATTGGCCTTATAAGGGTTCTGTATAGTTTAACTTTAGTCCTCCTTGATATGTTCCTTGGTAAGAAGTGTTTACGTAGCCCAAAATAGCATCTATTTCCCAGCGCCAATCTCCTTATGACTTCTGCCGTCGTGTCGTTATCTTTTGAGATTAGCGTCCCTAAGTATATAAATTCTTTTACACCTTCGATGTTATATGTATCAATTGTCATATTCTGGCGATCATTCCGTCTTTTAGAGATGCACATATATTTCGTTTTCTCTTCATTAATTGCTAGTCCGAATTTCTTTGCTGCTCTTTCTAGCGATATGAAGGCTTCTTTCATTGCTATGCTGGATCTGGCTAGTATTACGATGTCGTCAGCGTATGCCAATAGTTGTACCGACTTGTTGAAAATACTGTCCGCGGTGTTAATTCCTGCGTCTCTTATCACTTTTTCCATAGCTACGTTAAAAAGAAAGCACGATAGGGCATCTCCTTGTCTTAATCCTACTGTGGCGTTGAATGGTTCTGACAGCTCTCCTTCAATTCTTATTCTGCAATTGACCTCTTTCATTAGGCCTACCCTAAATGAAAAGTAACGCAGAAGTGAAGCAGAAGTGTAGTAGACGCAATTTCTCTCAAAATTGATATATAAAACAAAATAAAAAGTTCATAAGAAGTGTAGCAAGTAAACAGCCTTACATTCTTAACTTTTGTTTACTTCTTGTGCGGTTCTTACCGCACGGTTACTTCTTTAAATGACTTTTCGAAATTTTTCGAAATTAAACTTCCACTTCACTTCTATTTTGGTCACTCTCATTCATTCATATGCCATGGTACCTAACTTCACTTCACTTCACTTCCCATTTAGGGTAGGCCTATTGTCATTTTGGTCAAATCTACGAGGTGTTTGGGAAATCTTAAATACTCCATAGCTTTATATAATTCTTCACATTTTATTTTATCATAGGCGTTTCTGAAGTCTATGAATAGAGAATGTATGGTTATATTAAATTCATTTGCCTTTTCTAGGACCTGCCTAAGAGTGAAAATATGGTCTGTGGTGGATCTTCCGGGGCGGAAACCGCTTTGATAGTTTCCCAGAGCTGCTTCTGCGTAAGGCTGCAGTTTAACGTATAAAATATTTGATAATACTTTATATGCTACGTTCAATAGCGTGATACCTCTATAATTACGACAGTTTAGCTGATCTCCTTTTTTATGTATAGGGCACACAATGCCCTCGCTCCATTCCGATGGTATTCGTTTCTGGGCCATATTAGTGTTACGATTTCAAGCAGGCTTAATATTACGTTTTCACCTCCTTGTTTCAATAGCTCTGTTACGATGTTATCTTTGCCCGGAGAGTTGTTGTTTTTTAGCTTTTTTTGTCGGAGTCAGTACAGGGATATGCTGCTAACCAAGGAATTTCTTGGAAGTTCATCATCGAGCGAGCCCCGTGATGGGGAGGTTTTTATGAACGTCTCGTCAAGAGTGTGAAGGTTGAATTGAAATCAACTATTGGACGTGCAACTCTTACCGCCGAAGAACTTCAAACGTTCCTAACCGAAGCAGAATTTGCTGTTAACGCTAGACCCTTGACCTACATGTCTAACGATCCTTTAGATATGTCTCCATTAACGCCCATCCATTTTTTGTTAGGAATTTTCCCGATTCGTATGATTGAACCGCACAGCACCTCGGAAGATGTACGTTCAAAATGGAAGTCTCGTCTTCGCTTGACAAATATATTTTTCAACCGTTGGAGGACGGAGTATATACAAAGATTACGATCACCTCATTATGAACAGTTTTCTTCAGACTTGAAAAAGGGGGATGTCGTTCTAGTTTACGACCAAAGGCAACCACGCGTCCTTTGGAAGCTAGCTGTTATCGAAGAAACTTATCCTGGCCGAGGTGTGAAGGTACGTGCGTGTGAGGTGCGCTTTCAAAACGGATCAAGATTAAGAAGGCCGATTCAACTTGTATATCCGCTGGAAATTTCTTCTTTCCCTTCGCGGGCCGGAGGATGTTAAAATTATATCAATACACACTTTCGATGCAGTGAGCACGCTAACGGCGCAACCTTTCCAGCTGTTTACAGTCAGTTGAACGAGAGAATCGATGCAGACGGGTCAACGAGTAACGTGCGAATGGAATTATCAACATTTAGCATTCAATAAATTGATTAAAACGATATAAAAAACGCTTTTAAATTATTATCATTATTTATCTAACGCAGTCTAATTTTCCCGCTTAGCTTTTTTCGTCAGACGTACAACATTAGTAAAGTTACATTGTTTATTTATCAAAGATCATTATTTCACCGTTGAATATCAAATAGAAACCACTTCTGCCGACACCCGCCAGCTATATATGATATATTGTTGAAGGATTTTCCTTTAATATAGCGTTTAGTTTATGAATTTTCGACCAAAAACAAGGGAGTCACAGAGATTTTAGTCGAGCGTCGGGGTAATTCTTATGATATTGCGAGTTATTCGGGCGGAAAGCTGAAAATATCAATTAAAGCTCATTATCTCTTAAAGGAAGCAATTTTCAATTTGCAATTTTGTGAAGATTTTTACACTCTACAAGTTTGTTCTATACATTATATTTTCCGAGTTTTCCCGCGAATTTTCCCACTTTCCATGTGTGTTCGCGTACAGGACAATTTTTTTTCTTAAAGTACTCTTAAAAAACTGCCCGTATGCCAAAAATCATTTCTATTGGTTTTTGTGTCAGGCTAAAACCGCTGGTTCCTGGACTAGTAGGGTTAACCACTTTATCCTTATTGCGCACTCTAACGCCCTTTTTAACTTTAAATTCTGCCTCGCTATTCAGTTTAAGCAAATATTAAAAGTTAACATCTAAATTAATATTAATATCAATATCAATATTATTAGAACTGCTATCTTCTATTAAAGTATTACCAATATTATCTCTAACTACAATATTAGTAGAATCATCGTCTGTAATTATAACTAGCTGGAACCCGGTGCGCCTCGCTGCCCCCATAAGCCAATAGTAACCATCCGTTTATTTTGCAGATGAGGTAATATGAATTAGGAGAGTTTGAAAAAGGATTTTTTTCGTATTTTTGATTCCAAATAACAAAATGTGAAACTATTAGGGATCTGATATTTTGATCGAGCCAATAAAAATCATCCACTGACTTGGCATTTATCGAGATATGAATTTTCATACACAAATTAAGTGTCTCAAAGAACGACTACTTTTCTGTATTTTGGATTTCATATCCGTCGAATTTACCTTTTGAACTGGGTCCATAGGTACTGCGGCCATTCATTTGGCCTATTGTACTACACCCCTATACCTCATACTTTTAGGCCAGACCGCTTGAACAAGTTCAGCAGCCTATCCGCCTTTCCTATCCTCCATAAGTAAACATTTGTGGCGCAGTGTCCGGTAATCAGCCAACAAGCGTCCTGACATCATTCCTACTGCGCCATAACAATTCCATAGGCGTGTTAGGAGACGCCCCAGGAAGGAACCGCTTAGAGTTGGCCAGTCCAGGCGCGCACCTTCAGCGGTTAGTATGTTTCATCAAAGTTCGATCGGCTAGGGCCCTCTTGCAGCAAGCTGGTAGGTGCTCCGATAGCCGGCTCTGGACCGATGAATGCAATGTCAGAGCCCTGTTTAGCTAGGGCATCCGCTTTTCCATTGCCTTTGAAGCTCCGATGACCCGGTACCCAGACAAGGCTAAATTGATTGAGAACGAATAATGAATAATGAATGTTTCCACCTGTGACTACCCGGAAGAATAAAAGTTATATTAATGAACGCCTCAAGTAGCGTTTCCACCAAACAGCACTATGGTAGTGATAATTTGCCTGTAGCTTGAATACGACAAAAACTTCACACTCCAAGAGAAACACGTCCGTACCCGTCGGCAGTACCGTCAGAACTCACTTAGGCTCATCTTTTAGGTAAATTTGTATTCTTTTATTTGATATAAAGGACAGAAATTTGAGTGACTCCGTTTAGAAGAAATGTTATGCTAGGGCTATTTTCATGAATAAGGTATCAGTGTACGCAGAATACTCCCACCTATCTAAAACTGTAAAAGTAATGGTTCTACCCTACCAACTTCCAGAGTTATGATCAAAATGTTGTTTTTTTAACTACCCTCTTCACCAAGAAATGCCTAGTTAACCAATTTTTTTATAAATAATGTCCAGTCACAGTTTTAAGCAATTTTGATGTTAAAAGTGGCCTTATTTGCTGCTTTTTAGTACTAGCACTTTAGTACCTAGGGGCTAAACCGTTACGGTTCCCCCCCCCCCCCTTCCATACCATTTTTTGTTCGTCTATACAAAATATATCCGCAGCCGGTCGCTTTGTAACTTTAGTTAATACACCCTGTATATGAAGGTTATAATGATGAAAAGGACCTACAAAATTCAGGCAGATTTTCCTCTAAAGGAGGGAGATGTTACGACAAGGCCAATTCAATACATAGATTGGCTGCATTGACAAGAAGCTCTTTCCCACAGCCAAGAAAACCGGCGACAGTAGTTCGCCAGCGGATTTTTCACTTTTCCAATGGATGTAAAATGATCCTCATAATATAATCCAACGTGACCAGGGAAAACCCTAAAACCTAAAAGTTAAGTTCGGCAGCTCTGCATCGGCCGTCGAAGTTTTAAAACGTTTTTCACACAGGTAAAAACCCATGCGACTTTATATCTTTCAAAAGAGAATTGATAAATTATAACATACAATGGACTCGTGCATATAAATCAAAAATGATGAAGTTCTACTTGCGGCTACGGGCAAACTAAGCTAACGATGCAGTTGCGTAAATAAAGTTTGAAGCACCATCACCATATTGAATACCTTTCACCCCTTACATCTTATGTAGGCGCGATAATTCTGCTTAGTCATCGCCATGTCTAGATGCAGTATATACTATACATGCATGTAAATCAAAAATTCGTAAGATGCGTATGCGTATATGAAGTGAGTGAACAGCATGAGTCCATGAGGCTAGGGAGCAAGATCAGCTAAAGATGCACATTTGTAAACAAATGAAAGCCGGAAATACAGAAGCCGTACGAAGTTTGCTCAACAGCGTAAAATAATTTCGTCATCTCCTAGATGTTGCATACAATTCTGAATGCGTATTATCACAACTTCATTTAACTTTATTGCCATTAAAACTCAAAAAGGGTAAGAAAATAGGGTAGGGTTTATTTCGACTCCCTAGTTTCAACTACTTTTCAAGGATATTAATCTGGAAGAGCGCTTACTGCTTACCGGAGAATATACCTGGCCATTACAGTTCTACTTGCGGCTACGGGGCAAACTCAGCTAAAGTTGCAGTTGCGTAAACAAAGTTTGAAGCAGAATCACAATATTGAATGCCTTTTACCCCCAACATCCTATGTAGGAGCGATAGTTCTGCTTAGACTGCGTCATATACAGACGCACTGTGTACATGCATGTAAATCAAAAACTCGTAAGATGAAATATATGCATATCAAGTGAACACCATGAGTCCACTTAAGTCTAGGGAGCAAGATCAAATATGGATTCACCTGCGTAAACAAATTAAAGACGGAAAGTCAATGTGCCTTCTCAGGAGAAGCACAAAGTTTGCTCAACAGCGTCAAATAATTTCGTCATCTTCATGCCGAATGCCTACTATCAGGGCAAGTTTGTATGCATACATTTACGCTATTTGTTGCCGCTCACATTTATTTCAGACCCTTAAGGCACAAACTGAACATAAGTTTTTGTTTGCTAAAAAAGCTGTAAAGTTTATATAGTTCGATTTTTTCCCCAAAATTTTCTTCACATTATTAGTTGAAATAAGAGGCGACACGCATTTTTATCACTTCCCTGTCATCTAAAAATCCGTTAAAATCACATATAAATTGAGTAGCAAGTGACTTTGCCGCTTTGGTGATTGAAAGAAAGAGGTGAAGTCAGGTTAGTAACAGCTATGTTTTGTTTCAGTCGGTGAGCGATTAGTCGTGGGCGTGAGTTTAGTGGAGATTTTCGAATTCGGGTCAGTCAGATTCTCACTCACATGGCACGTAATTACGTTTCAACTATTAGATATTATATAATTTGAGTTAATTGAATCATCAGTGTAAGTGAAGCAAATACATTGCTTCACTTACACTGATGATTGGTGCATAAAATATATATGATAAAATACATCATTGTTATGGATTTGAGACAAAATCATTTAAATTATCACTTCCCTGTCTATCACTTCCCTCTCGACATAGACTGAATGCGAGCATTTCCGAATAGGCTCTGAAAATTTTGTGCAAAACAACGAGCAAAAGTTGACGATGTAATTGGGGAATCAGACTAGGAAAGAAATAATGTTTAAAATCAATAAAACTTAGCATTTGCTCGAGTACTTTTTCTATACTAACCTCACCTCCCTGGTGGGCATTCTTGTACATATTTAGCTTTTTATTCTCAGAAATTTTAATAGATATATCACTTAATAATATCTTATATAAGTCCAATTTAAAGCGATTACAGCGTGAGTATGATTTCCTTCACAGATATGTATTTAGGCAATACATTCGGTCGACTGAATCAAATATAAAACAAAATTGTAAAGCGGTTTGGCACTTTATTAATAAGAAGCGTTCTTCATCTAGTTTTGCCTCACATATGGCATTCAATAATAGGTCTTTCTCGAATTTGCAGGAAAGCTGTGATTTATTTGCTGATTTTTTTGAGTCTAATTATTATACTAGTTCTCCTCTTCAGGATGGTTCCGTGTTCAATAATCTGAACTTTACAGTTAATTTGGGTTGGTTATCCCTCAAGGCCGATGAGGTTGACCTTTGTTTGCGATCCTTAAATGGTGACACATTCTATGGCTATGATATGATATCTAATAATCTTTTGCGAAATTGTAGTAATTCATTAGTTCCAGCCTCAAGCTTTAACAATAATTTTTAATCTTTCTTTGAAATTAGGTTATTTTTTAGAGCAGTGGAAATTTTGTTAATTCTATAAAATTCTTTTCAGTATAGTTATTGTCCTTAGTCTTAACTGTAGACTGTAAATAAATAAATAAATAAGTACATACATAACATCATGTTATTACCGACACCTGGTAAATTAACTGAATTTTGCAAATAATTGCATATATAAAGTTGTTTAAGTATACCACAAAGACGAGTACACCACAAAGCAACCTCTAGCTTCCAGCGCTTCCAGTAGCGGGGACAATAGGGCGATCATGCCAGATCGCCCCCTCTTCAAAAACTCCACCTCGACCAGGAAAAGATGAGAGGCTTCTCGCTGGCCAGAAACTTGATCATAGAAGAGTTCCAGCTCAATTTCGCACTGAGAAAGATCATGGGTTTTAATTTCAGTTCTTTCATTATTATGATGAGTTTTTGTTTGCTTTACGATCGAAATTGTAGAGTATCATTTATAACGTTTAATAAAACACAGTTATTATTTTGAAGAATCCCGCGGTGTGTTTATTTCTTGACTCGAACAAAATCTCTCCCGAATAGCATATCCGTTATAATCAACTGGTCCTTCGAGCCGGATTGCGCCCTTGGAGTACGGTTTAGTAACACCTGGAACCATTTTCATCACAGGACGCCCTCTCCGGAACCGGACAGTAAAAGGCCCCCAATCCTGCAACGGTTAAAGACTCAACAGGATTCTTGGCAATTACCATCGCTGGACTCATCGCTGGATATTCCGGCAACCCTCACAACGCGAGAATAATATTCAAGCTGGTTTCTCATCCACTACTTCTCATCCTGATATCATATCACACCCCTTTCCCCATAAGAAACAAGGTGAGTGAAAATTTTCATTTGTTTTAATAAAATAGTGCACCATTGCTAAAACCTTTAAATATTGAATCAAAATGTGCTGAGCTACCTATATCAATGAATATTAACCCACTCATGTTCGCGCTATAGTGTTTTGTTTAGTGATTTTAATCAAAGGTGTACGATTTTGAGGATCGGTCGCTGGAGTTCATCCCAAGTTGTAAATTATTCAATTAAATCGTGCCGATGCAAACGGCCCAGTTTCCATAACACGGGAGGTCTGAAATTGTCCTCCACCAATACATAATTCGCATGTGCATCCACCTAATCAAAGAAAAGAATTAAGTAACGATTCGCTGTTGGGCTGATGTCAGTTGGTTGGGATGATCTTGCATTTATTTGTTGCATACAATTAGTCTAACCCGTTTTCATTTTCTTAAAGCACATATTTATATTTATATTCGAAATAAAGTGTTTTGGGTTTTATCCACTCTTATCTCCCAGTGTAGTACTTTACAATAAAGGACACATTGAATTATTTGTTTTTTTTCGAGATTATTTCCTTATCCTTACTTTGTGATGTTCCATATTTTCTTAATTGTATTAGTATTTTAGAATAGCGATTATTCTTTTCATACGAGTTTCAATTCTAGAAGAATTTAAAACAATGGATACATTTTTGGATTTGGTTGGCATTGAATCTAATAGCATGTACACACCGACTTGGTTACCATTATTGAGATGGTTTCAAGCCTTAACCGTAATAATATAGATGGTTTGTGCTTAGTTTGTCATACATTTTCAGACCAAGCAAGTACTGCAAACCAAGAAAAATGTCTATGGTTAACTCGTTAACCACGATAATAAACTGGCATCAGTGCCATATATTAATGAAAATTTACAACAATCTATAAAAATTGGATATCAAAAGCCAATTTACGAAGGATTAAAAACAATAGAAATACAAATTATGGACATAATTAATGAACCAATGTAGACAAATAATTGTTTACCAATGTCCATATATTTTTTCGAATACTTTTTCTCATTAACAAAATATTATACAAGAATTTTACTCTTTTGTAATGGCAAATAGCTCTACAAATATGTTGCTTCATTTTTTTCCTCAAATAATTACTTTTCCTTGAGTCATAGTCATCCATAATTAAAAACAAAGCTAAATTATTTTGTAATAACAAAGAATTGACATCCATATCTAATAATTGAAATGACAGAAATAACCAAGTCAGTTGGTGTGTACAGTTGTTAGTTTTGAAATAGTCTGAAACCATATAAAGCAATAACCAAGTCGGTGTGTACATGCTAAGTCTACTTTTTTTTATATCAATTTGTAGCAGTTTTATTATTATTGAATTAGATTCTTGAATTTGAATCTAGAGCAGATAAATTCAACCTTTTAATAATGGATTCGACATTGAATGTATGTTTGAATACTTACTGTCGTATATTTTCTCATTGTTTGCGAATATAGAGAAAAACGGATAAATGGTTTGTTGTATAGATGGAAATTTAAGGTTTATTTCATTTTAAGTTTAAGTTCGATGGATTTGGATTTATAATTATTGAGGTTATGGGTGTTTGAAACATAAATTTTATTTCTATTGGATTTGAGTTCAAGTTTCGTCTGCTGCATTACAATTGATAGTGGATAAATTTGTTTTCTTTCCTTAACTTTAATTTGATTTGTTTATGTTGGCTCACATTCCCTATCGTCGGAGAATTTCGATTTTTCTCAATTGAATCTAAAGCTTTGTTATTTTATAGGGCGAATTTCTCCCCAATTATTTAAATCGTTCGCATGCTAATAAAAATTCCCTCTTTATTTGAATCGGTTGTTTGAGAAACCCCATAAGTCACTTTTTTGTCGAAATCGAGTTTTCGGTAAAAATCTATTCTTCAGAGGTAGACGCATCTTTTAGAAGCGAAATCCCACTAATCAGGTCATTCTACATGAAGTTGAACCGTACGAAAGTTTTCGTTTATTCGAGAAAGCCCATAAGTCCTATGACTTATGGGGTTTCTCGAATACACGTCCGCATTTCAGGAGACGAGCAGGCTTAAAGTTTGCTTTCAGGATAAGTGCAGGTTGATCCGTGTACTTTCATCACACTTGTTTTGTTATTTTGTTATTTGTTATATGGTATTAATCACACGCGTTTTTTGTTATTAATGGGCGTAAAGTTCCAAAAGATAAGAAAGTAGCTTTTAAAATCTCGCAGTTCATGCACTTTTCACACTCTTTCAAACATAAGGATGTTGTAATCACGAAACCTTTAATTAGTGGGTTGTGCAGTCACACTTGTAGGCTAAACAACAATAAAAAGCTGCCTCTATCACTCCCAAATGAACTAGTATATCCAAGAGAAAATCCCCATCAATAAAAAAATTGAAGATCTAAAAAAACTGATGAAATACATCCTAGATGAAGAAAACATTCTAGCATTCTACAAAGAGATAGGTCACCAGTGGCCTACATCTGATTCTGAGTTGTCAGCGAACGACGGTAATGATGAATAAATTTTATTTTTATTTATTTATTTTATACCATTCTTTTTTACAGAAACAAATAATTTTATTTGTGTTTCATATTTAGTTAATGTTTCTACTTCCTTTCGAATACATTTTTGAGGTTTACTGAGTGTACTTTTTATTTTATACAGTTTAGAATACAATTCCTTTTTGCCAAGAGTATATGTATTTGAGAAACCCCATAAGTCAAGCGACTTTAAAAATCCATAATAATTAAATTCTTTAACTTTTGAGAATTCCATTGACCACAAAGATTGTATTTAGCTTTAAACAACATATTTTATTGAAAATAATAATAGTAGAGGTTGCCGGTTAACGTAGAAACAGTTTTTCTCGATTTCCCAAAAGTTGCTCTCACTGACTTATGGGGTTTCTCAAACAACCGATTCATTTGTAAAGGCAAAATTACCTTTGTATCTTTACCCTGTAATCCTCCTCTTCAGAAGTGCCTCTGATCGGACCCGTGGGTCCATCTCAACCCCCACTAGCCCTCCGTGACAGTTAACTTCCATATGCCCGCTACACCTCCCGAAGCTGGGAGTCAGGATCATAGCCCGATCCAGGCACTCATATCAAAGCAGTCGGCCGTCGCTGAACACCTGCGAAAGTTCTGGCTCAATTTCACTAAATCCCCCAAAAGCTCGATTATCTCCTGGGTACATAAAGTGAAGGATAACAGCCTTAGATCCTTTATGGGATCGTTTTCAAGTTCAAGACCAGGAAAAAGAATCCATCGACACAGATCGAGAGCGGCGGACTTTGGAATATTTCATCCAAAACGAATATAATTACCATGAAAATCAAGTAGCCGAATGGAAAGGCACATTACTTGATATGTTAAGCGAAGGTGGCTAGAGTAAAAGCGACGAAGCCCTCGAAAGTCGTACTTTGACTCCACTAGCCTCGGTATAATAATAGCCGTTTATTAATAACGCGTTACATGCAATCGCTTCTGACCCAATCCCCTATCCTGTCCGAAAGTTCTTATCATATTCGTCAGCTTATGGACACCACTAATGAATACTTGGCGTCCCTCAATGGTTTAAAAGTGAATGTAGAGACTTGGGATCCTATCATTGTCACTTCAATGGTCTCTCGATTGCCCCAAGATGCCAGAAAGCTCTGCAAACAGGACCTGGAGTCCTCTACCTCATTTCCCCCTCTTAATAAATTACTCGAATTTTTAGATTCTTGAGTGCGAGCCTTGGAAGCCACTCGCGATCAATGGCCCCCACGTCAGTATCCGCCAGTCCCAACCATCTCTCCTGGGCAGCCATTGGAAAACCCCCCTCAGAATCACTCATTTCACACACTTTCCTCACCTGGATGCCCCGGTTGTAACGCCAAACACCTAATAAAGGTATACCCCAAATTTAAAGCCATGCTTCGACTCGCACGGAGCAATCTCGTGAAGCAGAGGACTGTTTCAATTGTCTGGCCACAAAGCATCAAGTACAGAAATGCCTTAGCCAACAAGGATGTTTAGAGTGCGGCGCCAGACATAATACTTTGTTACACCCCGAAGACGTTCGAGACCCTTTGATTCGACCCCTCCCTAGCAACGAGACTCCACCTCGTAGCGATCCCCCACAAGAGTCGGTATCCTCGGTTCGGACGTAATTCACATCTAAATCCCATAAGTCCATGTTAGCCACAGCTCGGATTCACATTCTCGCTGCCTCTGACGAGTTAATGGTCGTTCGTGCTCTGACTGACCCCGGTAGCGAAACGTCCTTCATCACTACCATATTGGTGCAGCAATTACATCTGCCAAGACAACCAGTTTCCACTCAAATTGAAGGTGTTGGTATGACCGCTCTCACTCCATCGAAGTGCATGGTCCAGGTTCAGATTCAGTCTACAGTCAATAACGATTTTGTCATGGAGATAGACGCTCTCGTCCTGAGCACTCTCACAGATCAACTCCCTCCAGAGAGACTTAACACTGGGCGATGGCATCACCTACATGGCCTCCAACTGGCAAATCCCCGCTTTTATGAACCTAGGTCCATCGATCTTATTTTAGGGGTGGATGTATATTCCGAAATCATTCGTCCATCAACAAAGAGAGGAGGTGTAGATGCACCAGTGGCACAGAAGACGGCTTTAGGGCGGATTGTGTTCGGGAAACGTCCTCACCATACTCCTAGTGCATCAACTATCGTCAGCTTACATAACGGAGTGGAAATTGACAAATGCCTCCGCAAATTCTGGGAAATTGAGGTAGTCTTCAAACCCCCCGCTCTAACGCCCGATGAGGAACACTGCGAGAGTCTATATCGGGAGAGCCATCGCCGAGAACCCAGTGGTCGTTATATAGTGAAATTGCCATTCGCCTCCCTCCCCGCCAAGAAATTAGACTGGGCCCATCGCGCGAAATCGCAATCCGGAGTTTTCATTGTTTGGAGAGAAAGCTTCACCGCTCTCCTCAGTTATTTCACGTTAGGGCATGCAGAAAAGGAGGCATCCCCGCAAATAGAAGACTCCCCTATATCTCATTGTCATTTGCCTCATCACGCGATAGTAAATGCCGACAGCGCCACTAAAAGTTGTCATGTGGTGTTTGACGCATCCTGCAAAACTCAGAACGGGTTTTCTCTAAACGACCGACTCCTAATCGGTCCCAGACTTCAGCAAGATATCTGTAAACTCATCATAAGGTGGCGCCTTAAACGATTTGTGTTTTGTGCCGACACCGAAAAGATGTACCGCCAAATCTTAGTCACTCCGGAAGAGTCCGAGTTTCAGAGAATCGTCTGGCGCCGGCAACCCGAACTCCCCTTAAGAGATTTCCGATTGAAAACCGTCACGTTTGGGATAGCTAGTGCGCCCTACTTGGCCATTCGTACTTTACATCAGCTTGCGTTGGATGCAGGAGCCAACACTCCAAGAGCGACTGAAGCTTTAATAAATGACACTTACATGGATGACGTCTATTCAGGTGCCGACGATCTGTCCGAGGCCGTGTGTTTGCAAGCTGATCTCATCACCCTACTTCGAAAGGGTAAATTCCATCTTCATAAGTGGTCCACCAATCACCCCAAACTTCTTGAAAAGGTCAAACAAACCGACCTAGCCCCCAATCCCCAATGTGTAGCTGTGCTCCCGGACGAAGTCATCAAAACATTAGGACTTTTTGGAACCCATCAACTGATAATTTTAGCTTTAGGCTTCGGACCAACACGCCTAAAGGCCCATTCTCGAAACAGACCGTGGTCTCATATTTTACCCGTTTATATGATCGATCTACCTTATTCGAGCAAAGATTTTCATCCAAACTCTTTGGCAGCGTGGTCTTACCTGGGATGAAGTGTTACCCCAGGAATTAGAAATGCAATGACAGCGCTTCATTGATTCACTTCCTGCGATTGAACGAATCAAAATCCCACGACAATTCGTCCCTTTGTACCCAAACAAGCTTCAATTGCACGGCTTCTGCGATGCTTCTGAACATGCTTACGCCGCCGCCCTCTATCTGCGAGAAGAAAGTTTGCATGAGACGCAGGTGTTTCTCTTAGCCTGCAAGACTAAAGTAATCAAATCCGCGAATTGCGGACCGCGAAAATATTCCTTGCACACCCGACGGAGTCTTATCTCGAAACCATCCGGTCTCGATTCTCGCAGTTAAATCGCCTATTACGTGTTACTAGCTACTGCTTCAGATTCGTTCGATATGGTCGCACGACCAACAACTTCCCTCATACTCTCACTCTTGTGGGTTTCGCCGAATGAATAACTTCACACTTTTTATTTTAATTTGCTTAAAACAATTTATTGTCATTTAAATTATAAATAGTGTTTTACTACCGGCTAAATTATAACTATAGTTAACTAGGTTTATCGCGATTGTAATTTTATATTAGGGAACTAGCTTCTTTGAGGAACCGTAGGACTCGATAGCGGAGATGCCGGAAATTCGCTATCTCCATAGGGACGATAGGGACGGAACGGAAAGCGGCTAGATCACTGAACTTTGGGTTCGTTGATCGATGAAGTGTTCCGATTGATCGTTATTGATCGTGTTTATCATTTCGGAATATGTTGTGTGACTTTGTGTAAAACTTAGTAATTAAGTTTGTACGCGGTCACCACACTCTACTGCCTTCCGAACTCGACCAAAGTCTTAAATTTTGGTGTCGATACATAGGTACAGGCAAAACATTTTCCGACAGAAGTCGATTCCCATTGTTTACTACGACGAAAGCCCTTACCCAGGCACACGTAAATACTGTCTGTCAATCCATAGCCTTCTATATTACAAGCCATGAACACCAGTTGTGTATGCGTTAGTCGGTTGTCCGGTTGCCATATTGGTTTGCTATCAAATCGTATGGAAAAGTGGATGTTAGAATTGTTTTTTTTTGTTTGTTTAGTGAAATAATTATGAAAAAAATATAGTTTAAAAAAACTAAAAAATACGCTTTTATTTTAAAATTAACTAAAAAGTAAAAAATAATTTTGAATGTAAAGTTTTTATTGCTCTAGCCAGTATATGGAAACTACCTACCTTACGCATTGTAAAAGAGCGTGGGGCGCTAATAATATAGGTAAAGAGGCCCACGCTTTTTTACATTTCGAAAAGTAAATAGTTTCCATATACTGGCTAGAGCAATAAAAACTTTACATTCAAAATTATTTTTTACTTTTCAGTTCATTTTAAAATAAAAGCATATTTTTAAGGTTTTTTTAAACTATATTTTTTATTTTCTACTTTTTAGTCTATTATATGTCTTCCGCCGTTTTGTAATGACAGCAAAATTAGATTTAAAATGACGTCACACAGCTTACTGTACTATACTCGTCATACACTTTCATTTAATACCCATGCCGAGGGCGTTGTAAAGAAAAAGATAAACCGCCATTTTGTGTTGGCCGAAATTTTGAATTTGGGATGACTCCACACAACTAATAGTATTCTAATTGTCACACCCTTTCATTTGATACCCATACCGAGTGGGTTGTACAGAAAATGGTAATCCGCCATTTTGTGTTGGCCGCCATTTTGAATTTAGAATGACGCCACATAGCTAATATTATTTTACTTGTCATACCCTTTCATTTGGTACCCATATCGAGTGGGTGGGTAATCCGCCGTTTTATGTTGGGGGCCATTTTTAATGAAGCCACATAGCTAATTGTATTGCACTTGTGATACCTTTCCATTTGATACACATGTCGGAGAGCCCAATTGCAAAATTGACCCGCCATCTTGGCACCGCCATCTTGATTTTCTTACAAAATGGTCAGATTGCATTGTCACGCGAACTATTCATATGTGCAACATTTGAAATTGTTCGGTTATATGTAAGTGGGTAAAAATCAAGTTGCAAGATTTGTTTACATACTAGATACAAGCTAATATAAAGCGTATAAAAAGGTGGTCCGCCATTTTTTGTTGGCCGCCATTTTGAATTTGAAATGACGCCAGAGCTAATAGTATTCTAATTGTCATTTGTTTTCATTTCATACCCATATCGACTGGGTTGTAAGTAAAGAAAAAGGTAGTCGGCAATTTTGTGTTGGCCGCCATTTTCACATTCAGCCGCCATCTTGGAACCCCCATCTTTTTTTTTACAAAATGGTCAGAATGCATTGTCACGTGAACTATACATATATGCAAAATTTCAAGTTGATCCATTACATGAAAGTGGGTCAAAATCCAGTTACAAGATTTGTTTTCATGAAACATACAACATACAGGTCAAGCTAATATAAAGCGTATAAAAAGAAAGTTATTCACTCAATATGCATGAAAACAATTTTAAATTAAAACGTTGTCATAGAAGTGATACCTAAACATTATGAATTTTAGTGCGATTTTAGTGATTTTTAGTGTCTTTTTTTATGTGGAAAAACCAAGCTTATGAATCACCCTTTCTACTACCAGTCTGTCATGTCGTTCGTGTCATGGTGCAATGCCTTGTAGCAAGCTTGGTTTGAATATAGAAGAGGATATGATAGGTTAAGGGGGGTCTAGGGGGTGTTGGAGCAGGTGGCGATGAACCTTACGTTTGAACTCTTGGGCGTTGTACGAGTTCGGGAAAACTGATTGTGGGAGATTATTACACAGCCAAATTGTTCTATTTATAAACGAACTTTTAGACATTAGTGTGCGCGAAAAAGGGGCTTGCAGGTATGAGAGTTGGCCGAATGGGCCAGTCTTGTGTTGCGGGAGAAATATTGCCGTGCAGGCAGGAGGGTGGAAATTTCAGTGGAATAGTCGCTATGGTAATAGCGATAAAACTTCGACAAGGCTGCTACATTACTACGGTGGCTCAGAGAGTCAATGGAGGTGCAAAGGCTGTCATCACCGATGATTCGCATGGCGCGGCTTTGCACCTTGTCCAGCCACGCTAAATGATAAATATAAATGAGTTATATTCGAGCCGGGGCCGAATGTAGGATTTTTAGATTGTATCTCTGGCTGCTGGTGGAAGAAGAAATTTGCATCTCTTAAGAAATCTTAGGCATTGGGATGCTGGTTTTGCGATTTGGAATATGTGATCATTCCATCGCAAGTCCTCAGATAAAGTTATACCCAAGATGTTAAGAGAAGGATCAGCTGTAAAGTTTGTTTTGCCCACTGAGATAGAAGGAAGATCGGTGCAGGTTTTATAAGTAATGGGACAGTACTTCGTTTTGGAGGGGTTGAACTCAACACGATTCTTGCGGGCCCAATCAAGAATGTGTTTGATGTCCCTGTTGATAGAGTTGGACATGAGTTCACGATGGTGAAGACAAGGTCTGGCATGTGCTTGTCTTATATTGTCAAAAGCGTAGGAACAACGTAGGGTACTGTCATCAGCGAAACTGAGAATTGGGTTGGAAGGGATTGAGAGCATATCGTTTATGAATATTAGGAAAAGGGCGGGTGAATGAATTGACCCTTGGGGAACTCCGGCCGAGATTGAGTGGGGATTAGATTCTTTGTCATCCAATACTACCTTTATTGAACGGCCAGAAAGGAAGCTCTTAATCCATATCCTTAGAACTGAATGGATACCAATAGCTTGTAGTTTTGACAACAGAGCAGGGTGCCATACTCGATCAAATGCTTTGGACATATCTAGATCAACCAGAGCAGACTCGCCAAAGCGATGGATGTTTTGTTGGAGGTGCTCTGTTAGACATACAAGGAGGTCGCCAGTAGGTCTTTTGGACCTAAAGCCGTACTGTCTGTCATGTAAAATTTTGTTGGTTTCCAGATATTCCATTAGCTTTTTGTTGATTAATATCTCCAAGACTTTGGAGAGAACAGAAGTAATTGCTATTGGGCGGTAGTTTAAGGGGTCGCTAGAGTCACCTTTTTTGGATATAGGCTGAACATGAGCAAGTATCCAGGAGTCTGGATAGACTCCGGAGAAGTATGACAGGGCAAAAAGTTTGCGCAGATGTTTAGCCAAAGGTGATGCACATTTGTTGAGGGCCATAGGGGGTATTTTATCAGGGCCAGTAGATTTATTGACGTCAAGCTCTATGAGACATCGATAAACATCTCGAGTCCTGAAGTAAATTCCGTCCATTGAATAAGCTGTTCGCTCGAATGGGGGCTTGCATGGCAGCATCGGGTAAAGAAGAATTTGAGGCGAACAGAGATGCTAAAAGATCGGCCTTGGAATTGCTTTCTGTTACCACCTCATCGTTATGAATGAAGGTAGGTGTTGTGGATGAGGTAAAATTCTTCTTGATGGAAGTTACCAAGGACCAGAAATTTTTACTGCCCGCGGTAGTATTGAGTAACTTACCTTTCAGCCTGTCATCAAATGATGATTTGACAGTCCTGATGATGGAGTTACAGGAGTTTCTTAACCTAATATACTCACGTGTGAAGTGCCTCGCTCGGAGAACCCCTGTACGCTCTGAAGGTGGCTTCTTTTGTTTTTCTCGCGTTCATACATTCCACATTAAACCATCTATTCCGGCGTGGCTTTATAGACTTGGTTGAATGGGGAATGAATAAACGCATTCCCGCCTGTATAATTTTGGTGATACAGAGAGCGACAGAGTTGTCGTGGGCCTGACGGAAACACAACTCCCAGGCGGTGGCTTGAAAGAAGCGAATGAGTCCCAGCTAGTTGACTTTCCCATAGTGCCAAACGGTTCGTTTAGGAACTGCAGTGGCTGGGGTAGGTGTTGGATATGGGAAATTAGCACTTACTAGGGCTATGTTCCGAAATATAACCCAGTATACAGGCCAGTGCTAATGACGTCATTAATTGATGCCATATTTTACTGGTGTGCATCGGGGTGACGTAATGGTAATCACAAAAATATTAAAGATTGGAGGCTGAAACAGTTTCAAGTTGTAACACTTTCATGTAAGCTGCCGTTAACCACAGCGTAAACGCTTGAATTTACCATTTCTCACTGGACAGTATGCTGGGGGATATTATGGAACACGGCCTAGGTTGTGATCCGAATTGCCCAAGGGAGAGTCAACATCAACAGAGTATCGTGCAGGGTGGGAGGTAGGAAATAGGTCAAGGAGATGAGATCCTTGGCCTGCAACTTCAGGGACCCTAGTTGGACGATGAATAATCTGATGTAGATTGTTAGTATCTACAAAGAGCTCAGCGTCCTTGCCAGAAACACTGGTGCCATTTGAGTAAGTAAGCCAGTTTGAATTGTGGACGTTGAAATCACCCGCAACAATGATTTCGCACTCCGGGTGTGAAGAGAAAAAACCGGAAATCTGTTCAGAGATGGCATCGAATGGGTGGCTTCATTACTAAGGTTAGGACTTCTGTATAGAAAACAGAAGAATATGACTTGGCTATGAAGTTGAAATCTGGAGATGTACTATTGTACACCCTCTGGAATGCCACGTCGTCCTAATATAAATGGCTGTTCCCCTATGGGCAGAAAAGTTTTGCAGTAAGGTGTATCCTGTCACCTGAAAACGATCTATGTACATCGATATCAGGTAGGACTCAGCGCAAGAATAGGGGGAGCGTGAACGAGGAGGTGGCACACTACCGAAAAAAAATTTGCTTGGAGTCCTCGAATATTTGAGAAATCAAAACAGAAATGCCCATATCGAACCTTTTTTGACGTAAGGTTGATGACCTTAGTTGCAGCAGGCAGCGCCGGTGACCCAGCCATCGGGATGCGTTCACGGACAAAGCTGTCAACAAGCGCCTTGTGACTTGCAGCTTGCTCCAAGCGCTTACAAGAACTAATCTATTTCACGGTAAACGCTGGAAAAAATTACAGATATCTCGTCAAGTGACGATGAGCTATTTTTAATGGAAAATGTAGTGTTGAAACTATTACGAAAAAGGCAACGTGTCCATGAAATTAACCTCGAAAGAAGTATATTAGGTGAATCCCACCATCTATTTCCTCCATTGAAATCCGATAGTTAGATTTTTCTCTTTTGTGAGAATGGAGTTGAGCACGTTTAACTACGTTCTCTCAAAAGTCAAAGAATTATTAACGAAGAACTGGGGAAATTTGTACAAGCAACCAATATATCCGGAAGAGTGCAATTTATTTTATTTGTAATTTTAATCTTGTCCCATATGGCTCTTCTTTGAAATAATATGTAGGTACAACTAATTAATTCTTGGCATCTACCATTTCTTAATACAAACAAAACTTTTCGATGCAAATAAAAAACGTAGAAATGCATTACTAGACATATACACATTGGTGTCCGCCAGTTTAATAAGCCCTGGAAATAATGTTTCACTCATTCTTGTTTGCCGGTCGAAACTTGCAGCAATCGCTTGCATGTCGGTAAAAGCTTTTTCTGTGAACGCACACACTTGAAACAATGGAGACTTTTACTCGCGCCTGTAAGCGCTTGTCGGCGATTGTTTGCCAGAGCTGGAAACAAGCTTTGTACGTGAACGCACCCTAACGGGGGTGGCCTTGTTGGAGTGTTATGCCTCCTAAAACAAGGCGAATCCCATCAACCGACCGATTAAAGGAGTATCCACACACAACAGGGACGAGTCCGGGACGTTCGATTTTTGCTCCGGCCGGGACACGGACATGTGTGAACGAGTTCGTATTAAATGTACGCACCGATATTTTTTGAACCCCTGACGGAACACTAATATGTGTGGATACTCTTTTACTCGTTCACACATGTCCGTGTCCGGGCACGAGCTCGTTCACACATGACAGAACACGGCCCTGTGACGTCACGGGCACGGCCCTGATATGTGTGGATACTCCTTAAGGCTTTGACACCGGCGTAGCCATTCTAGGAGCTAGGGAAGGAGCAAAGAAGCTTGTTAATTCAACGTTCTTGCGTTTGTATAGTTCCTGTTTGTAATGAAATCGGGTGGTTGATGCTCGGGTCCCACAATCGCTCACAAAACTATTGGTTTTATATTGTTTTTATACGCTTTATATTAGCTTCACCTGTATGTATGTGTGTATGTATGTATGTATGTATGTATGTTCTATGTAAACAAATCTTGCAACTTGATTTTGACCCACTTCTATATAACCGATCAACTTCAAATTTTGGACATATGCATAGTTCGCGTGACAATGCAATCTGACCATTTTGTAAGAAAATCAAGATGGCGGTTCCAAGATGGCGGTCGATTTTTGGTATTGTGTTCCCCGACCCCCCGACATGGGTATCAAAAGAAACGGCATGACAGGTAGAATACAATTAGCTGTATGGCGTCATTCAAATTCAAAATCGCGGCAAACAAAATGGCGGACTACCTTTTTCTTTACAACCCACTCGATATGGGTATCAAATGAAAGGGTGTGACAATTAGAATACTATTATCTGTGTGGCGTCATTCCAAATTCAAAATGGCGGCCAACACAAAATGGCGGATTATCTTTTTCTTTACAAGCCACTCGGTATGAGTATCAAATAAAAGGATGTGATAATAGAATACTTTTCGCTGTGGGGCGTCTTTCCAAATTCAAAATGGCGGCCACCACAAAATGGCGGTTTACCTTTTTCTTTACAACCGACTCGGTATGGGTATCAAATGAAAGTGTATGACGATTATAGTATAGTAAGCTTTGTGATGTTGTTTTAAATCTAATATGGCGGTCACTACAAAATGGCCGAACGCATACATATAATAGACTAAAAAATAGAAAATAAAAAATATAGTTTAAAAAAACTAAAAAATACGCTTTTATTTTAAAATGAACTAAAAAGTAAAAAATAATTTTGAATGTAA
This sequence comes from Thereva nobilitata, assembly GCA_963855945.1. Taxonomy (NCBI): domain Eukaryota; kingdom Metazoa; phylum Arthropoda; class Insecta; order Diptera; family Therevidae; genus Thereva; species Thereva nobilitata. The sequence continues at coordinate 111,262,698 of OY979694.1, forward strand.
AGTTTTTATTGCTCCAGCCAGTATAAGAAAACAACCCACCTTTCGAAATCTAAAAAAGCGTGGGGCGCTAACTAAAAGTTCCGGTGTTAATAAAATAAGAATATAGAGAGCCCCACGCTTTTTTACATTTCGAAAGGTAGGTTGTTTTCTTATACTGGCTGGAGCAATAAAAACTTTACATTCAAAATTATTTTTTACTTTTTAGTTCATTTTAAAATAAAAGCGTATTTTTTAGTTTTTTTAATTTTTATTTGATTTTTGTTGTTGTTTTGGGTTTTTCACTTTTAAATGTAACTACACTTACAATTAGTTAGCTAATTTATTTGATTAGTGTTTATGTTTAATATGATTAGATTTGTGTGTTTTTTTATTGTCTATTGCCACTATTTGTTTTGTCTTTTGTTGGTGGTGGTTGCGTCTCTAAGGGACCGGCAACAGCACTCCTTACAGTGGGCCTTAGTACAAAAAAAGAAACAACATATTATATTCATGTAAACCTCATGTGAATTGATTAAAAAAATTAAAAAAAAACAGAGTGATTAAGTGGGTTAATAGTAAAGGTGGTCACTTTGTTTACATTCGCGGTGGTTTTGTCGTGTTTCCTTAGGAAAAATTGTTGAGTTTTTCATGTTGTGCGGTGGTAATCGAATTACCAGTGATTTTAAAGTGACTAATTTCTTCATTATGGTGTAATTATTAAAAATATAAGTGCAGAAAACTGTGAAAGAAAGCTCTAAAGTTATTCCTTTTGAATGCCATTTAAATTGGGGCATATTAAGTGCATTTATGTATAAATATTTAATCTTGGATATAAAAACATTCTAGACTGTGGATATAGCAGTAATCGGCAAAATCTGCAATGGCTTCATATCCAAGATAAAAACTTTATAAATGCACTGAATATGCCCCAAATTAAATGGCATTCAAAACAATAACTTTAGCACTTTCATTCACATTTTTCTGCACTTATTTTTTTAATAATTACCACCGCACAGCATGAAAAACTCAACATTTTTTTCCTAATGAAACACTACAAAACCAACCCGAATGTAAACAAAGTGGCCACCTTTACAATTGACACACTTAATCGCTCAATGTTTTTTAATTTTTTTAATCAATTCACATGAGGTTTACATGAATATAATATGCTGTTTCTTTTTTTGTACTAAGGCCCACTGTAAGGCACTAAAAAAATACTAAAATCGCACTAAAATTCCTAATGTTTAGGTATCAATTCTATGACAACGTTTTAATTTATTTGTTTTCATGCATATTGAGTGAATAACTTTTTTTTACATAATTATTTCACTAAACAAACAAAAAAGAACAATTCTAACATCCACTTTTCCATACGATTTGATAGCAAACGAATATGGCACTTTCTTTATAGAAGGTTATGGTCAATCCCTTTCTAGACGCAGAAAACATAATCCGCGTAGGCGGCCGCTTAGCACATTCTAGTTTACCCTATGAGGAGCGCCACCCTATCGTACTACCCCATTAAGGACCCTTTACAGATTTGCTCGTGCGAGACGCACACCACCGCACTCTGCATGGAGGTCCACAACTGATGTTGTCCTTCTTGCGGCGAAGATATTGGATTCTCCGAGCCCGTCATTGTATAAGGAAGTGCTTCCACAATTGTGTGATATGTTTTCGCTGGATGAAACAAAACCAGTCGCAGCTGATGGCCCAACTACCCCCAGAACGCGTTCTTGTCAGTCGACCTTTCACATTTGTCGGCTTTGATTATACGGGTCATTTGGACATTAGAACCAACCGCAGTAGAACAAGCAGAGCATGCAAAGGATATCTCGTCGTCTTTGTATGCCTGTTTACAAAGGCCATTCACCTGGAAGTGGTTAGAGACCTGACAACCTCGCCGCATTCCGGAGATTCTTATCCCGTCGAGGAACCAGCAGGAAGGTGTTTTCTGACAGTGCAACCAACTTCGTTGGAGCAGAAAGGCAATTAGATAAAGAGCTCAGACTGACCATGCACAAAAGTGAAATTGAAACCGCCCAAACCTTAATTTCCCAGGGCATCGCATGGCATTTTATTCCGCCGTCGTCTCCCCACTTCGGTGGCCTTTTGGGAGGCCGGCATGAAATCTTTAAAGTACCATTTTAAACGCATTGCAGGTAATCGGTCCTTTGTATATGAAGAGCTTCTCACCCTCACGACACGAATTGAAGGCTGCCTTAATTCCCGGCCTCTATGTCCTTTGTCCGATGACATCACTGATTATGAAGCGTTGACTCCGGCCCATTTCCTCATAGGTGTCCGCATCGTATCCCCTCCTGACCCCAATTTTTTGGATTGTAAGTTACATCTTTTAGATCGATGGCAACACATACAACGGAGTCGACAAGAATTTTGGACCCGCTGGAGTTCAGAATATTTATCCCGTGTGCAGCAGCGGCCGAAATGGTGCCGTATCTAACCCAACTTGAAGGTAGGTGACCTCGTCTTGTTAAAGGATTAATGTCTTCCTCTCTTGAAATGGAAACTTGGCCGCGTAATAAAAACGCATCCCGGGCCAGACGCTCTTGTCCGAGTGGTGACGATCAAAACTGCCACGTCTGAGCTCCACCGACCGATCACCAAGGTCTGTCCATTACCTCGTCAAGAAGCCGCATCCTCGGCCGAAATATCTCCGGTGGATTTATCTTCCCTATAGGGCAAAGCTCAGCCCTCCGCTATCGACTGAAATTTTCATATTGTGCGCTATTTTATTGAAATAAAGTGAAATATTTTCCTCATCCCCCGTGATCCCACTTTCTTCTTTCCTTTTGTTGTTTTTTTATTACATTAATCAGATTTAAGTCTCAGGAGCCAGCTGTCCACTTTAACGAGGTTGATTCTACTTGATTTCGCCGTTTTAGCAGCACCCCAAACGAGGAAAAGAGCCTCCATCGAACGATGCAATGTTGAAATCAGACATTTCAATGGGGCCGGGGTGTTTAGGTATACCACAAAGACGAGTACACCACAAAGCAATCTCTAGCATCCAGCACTTCCAGTAGCAGGGGCAATAGGGCGATCATGCCAGATCGCCACCTATTCACAAATTCCACCTCGACCAGGAAGAGATGAGAGGCTTCTCGCTGGCCAGAAACTTGATCATAGAAGAGTTGCAGCTCAAGTTCGCACTGAGAAAGATCACGGGTTTTAATTTCAGTTCCTTTATTATTATATTGAGTTTTTGTTTGCTTTACGATTGAAATTGTAGATATAGTATCATTTATAACGTTTAATAAAACACAGTTATGATTTTGAAGAATCCCGCGGTGTGTTTATTTCTTGACTGGAACAAAATCTCTCCCGAATAGCATATCCGTTATAATCAGTAATTAGGCGAAATTTCGCATAATTACATATCTGAGGTAATTAAGCAATTTTCGTATAAGTGCATTTTTCGGTTAGTTTCTTAAAAAATCATGCAATCTTCGTGAGGTAATTAACCGGGAGTTGGATTGTGGGTTTGACCCTTTCGGTCCACACGATCAACAATAATAACAACAAATTGTAAGAAAAAATCACACCAAATTCACACACCTGGGGCCCGATTCCGTAACGGTGAGTTTTACGGTGTTCACCGATTTCAGTGTACACTGCTTATATTCGCGTCCGCAAGAGTGAGAATGAGTTTTCTTGATGTTTGCGGTGAACACCGCCGTGAAAAATTTCTCACTGAGAAAAAGGCTGTGAATTTACGGTGAGTTTGAATTTTGACGAGTGAAGTTGTTTTTGTAATTTCGTGCGATTATTTTTGAATAAGTTTTTTAATTTTTGTTTAAAATTATTTTTTTTTGAGAGATTTTTTTGTTACATTAAAATAAAATGTTGTTTTAGTTTATTGTTCTAAAAGATTTTTTTTAATTACATTTTTTAAAAAGGGAAGGTCAAGAAAGTTAAGTGGGGAGCAAAAGATAATCCGGGAAAATTACATATTCTCAACAAATTAAAAAGTCAGGGCATCATTCAGCCACTTTAAAAATCATTCAGCACATTAAACCTCACTGGCACTTATGGAATCGCATTTTAACGAAAAGTGAACACCGAGGTTGTCAGTGAGTTTTTCCTTCGGTGTTCAGTGGCCAAAAACCCACACTCAAACTAACACAACGCCTATACTCAATAGCAACATTTTTGTAATATTAAATACTATAAAATAATTAACTGTCTACTTCGAAAATAGTAATAGTTTTAGTACTAGTGATAAATTTACTAGTACCAGAACTGGTGCCAAAGTAATCTTGAGAGAAGCTAGTTCAAATAACGATAATAGTGTTTCCACAAGATTTTTCTAGAGAATTTATTTTACCTGAACATTAGCGAACGAAAATTTCCCGTACAATTGGTGTCTTGCTGAAAAGCTATCCAACTGAATCCAAAAAAGGTAATTTCATTTAGAACGGGTTTCATTCCAATGAGTTTATTAGATATCAGAAAAACTAATCAATTGAAGGTGCTTGCGACCCTTGGCCGAAGTCTTTTCGTTTACCCAAAAAAAGGGCTTGACTAAACGTTATAAGATTTTTTTCTGAGCATCGTTTCGTTTATATGCTTCGATCGGCACTTCATCGAAGTCGACATCATTTTTGGTTTGCTCGACTCGACCGAATTTTATGAAAATTTTTCAGATCATATTTCCGTTAATACGCTTCGAACGACATCTCAACGAAGTCGATATCTTTTTAGTTCGCGCGATATCGTGCAGGAAAAAATGACCACCTACGTAAGGTACGCACCCACGCACACTTAGTTCTTCTCAAAATTATGTTTAAAATGCTATTGGGACCCTGGAAAATGAAAATTCGTTGAAAATTACGATTCGATTTTCTGACCGATTACAATAACTTCCTTATAAACTGGGCTACGTAAGAGATAGAAGACGTTGGAAAAAACTATACAACAATTGGTGATCCGGTAGCATCTGGTTGTACTAAAATTAACGAAGTGCTAGATACGACATAAAATCTTATAACCCGCACTGTTAATCGGCAAATAAAAATCGCAGATCTTCCAACAAATCTTCGCTCGGGGGTGCTCAACCACAGGGCCTCCGTTCCAAACGAGCAAGCGTTCACCTCCAATAATCACAACGAGGCCATAACCCAGGACGTAAAAGTAGGAGTATTCCAAACAATAGTGAACCAGACAACAGTCGCCCAGCCACTGCCAGCGTCACCGTAGACCTTCTAAATTGGGCAAGCGTGTCCCTCACAGAGTCTGAGGAATGGCAAATAGGGGTCAAAACCACAGTCCATTAAAGCAGGATAAAAAGTACTTGCGAGCAACAGCCATGGCAGATGAATACTTAAAGGTCGCCAAAATAACCGCGCAGCTGGTCCTCTTAGTTTCGGGCGGGCAAACCTCGGCACTGACAACCGAGCTGCAAATCTTCATAGGCGGTTGCCGCCGTGTCTTACGAAAGAGGAAAAGGCGGTGTTCGCACAGATCTTCCCCGCAAGACATAAGGCCGTATCAGAACCTCAAAATTGGCAGCGTGCAACAAATTAGGACATGAGATGAACATGCAGCACGCTGGTCTGGTGCTGCTTTGCTTGTTTACAAGCCTCAGCCAATAGAAAGACTTGTGATTGCAGCGCTGCATGAGGTTTTGAATCAGCCTTTAGGCCTGGTTTTGGCTGTTTGACAGTATTCAATATCCGCCTGACATGTGATTTCTGCGAAAGACGGAGCCACCAGGGACCAGGCAGAAGATTGCCCACAAAGACAGCGATGGAAGTCCTCGCAATCAGGAAACTTCCCAAATGGAGACCTCAGGCGTCTACTAGCATAACCCCACAGCACCCCAGCGGTCTTTCTTTCCCAAACAATAACCGATACCACCGATAAATAGCCCCTACTCCCGCAGCCGTCAAACAGCCAGAACCAGGCAAACGGCAAAACCCGACAAGTATTCAATATCCGCCTCACATGTGATTTATTCGGAAGACGGGGCCACCAGGCAGAACTGTCCACAAAGAGAGCGATGGTAGTCCTCCCAATCTGACACTTCCCACAGTCGGACCAAATATCCCTGACCCGACACTAAATATCAACAAAAATTGAAATGGGGAGGCGTCTACTAGCATAACCCCACTAGCTCGACATAAGCCTAAACGGCAAAACGCAACTAGTGGTGCACACCCGCGCTGAGTTTAAAAAAAAGAGCAAACTCAAGAACTATCAGTTAACAGACTCTTCTGAAAGGTGCTCACTACAAACACCATTCGGAAAATAGAAGACCTTCGGAAGTTGTCAAGGAAACTTCAATCTAAAGACAACCTCGATCACCCACTAATGACCGAAGAGAAAAGGTCCACGGCGTGACATAGTTCCATTTAAATGGAGCTAAGCTTACGCAAGCAGACGCATCTCCCATGACCTCCCCATTGTTAATCAGAAAATGAGCAGACTCCCGACAACGGCAGGTTATAAATGATCAATTTGAAGACAAGTCGGACAATTATTTAGTCCAATCCAGTAAGAGCCCATGGAACTCACCTCTATTAGTGGTCCACAAAAAGTCGAGCCCCAGCGCTGAGAAAAAGTGGGGAGTAGTATTTTTTTTCCGAAAAGTCAATGAAAAGACTATAGGCGACGTATTCTCTCTGCCAAGTATCCAGGACATTTTAGAACAAAACGGACAATCAAGCAAGTGCAATCATTCTTGGGACTTGCCAACTACTACAGAAAATTCGTCCCAGATTTTTCCAAGATTGTCCGCCCCTTAACAAATGGCCTTTTCGTAAACGTCAGAGCAACAGAGCAACTGAACAACAACGCATCGGCAACAAAGCAGCGCAAACTTCGTTTTGCATACGTATGCGTGTACATCAATGGGTGCCTAAACGTCAAGTTTTTAATAGATGTGAAAATGAGTCGAGAGATTTTGTTTAATTTTGTTTTAAGTACCTTGATAGAAGAAGGTGGAAGGAGGGGTAAAAGGGCGAGAAAAAAATCATTTTAAAAGGTGTTAATATTGAATTTTTTTAAAAAAAGGACAATTCTAAAAAATAAACGTTATTTTGACATTATTAAGCGGTATCCAGATGATATATTTAGAGAACATTTTCGCATGAGCAGATTCACATTTGAAGTATTAATCCAGTGAATTTGTGAATAAAAGAGCCCCTAGTGGGAAAGTTTTGGGGTAGTTTTGATTCCTTTGGTTTTTTATGTATTTTGGGGTGCTGAATCCGAATCTGAGGTTTGCTGACAAAATTTCGAACGGAGTGGCCGGCTGTTGATAGGTTTTGGTTGAACGAACAAAAAATCTTTTGCGAGGGGGTGGAAATCGTAACGGTTTAGCCGCTAGGGCGGTTTGAAGTTTTTTCTTTAAAGTTTTACATATCACCCTGTATTTTGTAACCCTATGACCTATTTTCATGAGTAAGGTATCAGTGTACGCAGAATACTTCGCCCTATCTAAAACTGTAAAAGTCAAGGTTCCACCCTATCAACTTCCAGAGTAATGATTCATCAAAGTCAAATTATCGGTTTTTTTAAACTAAAATTTCAACTAAAACACCTTTTTCTTCATAAAATACACTGTATTATTGATAGAGCAAGAGCCCGTGAACGCCAGACTTACGTCATAGTATAAACGTTGAAAAGTTTTCTGCGTAAGGACACTACAGCAGGTAACAACGTTTGGCTACTAAGAACCTTGAGCCGCAGTAGCTTTGGCAGGAAAGAGGTAGCAAATGTGCAGAAAATTGATGCCTACTTACTCTCTAAATCTGAATCAGTGAATAGCCTTTATTTGAATCAGTGGAATGTCGACAACTGGAAATCAGTGAATATCCTATAATTGAGTCAGTGACTTTGGCCTCACTGAAACAACCAGTGATTCTCAAGTTACCCCGCGAACCAGTGATTTTGCTATTACTGATGCATCCAGTGATTTTAATGTAGAGTATGCATGAAATTTCTCACCGAAGAGTTTGTAATTCTTTACAACATTAATCCAACCAGAATGGATTTTTAGAAAGAAGAGAAAAAAAGAAAAACGGTCGAAGTGCCCGTCCGTGGTTTGAACCTGGAATTTTTAGTTGTAGGTCAAAGCCTTTACTGATTCATCCACACGCCTCTTATCTACCGCTCGACAATAAAATAATTTGTTCGCTACGAGTCCCACAGGCTATTCTCACTGGATCCTCCGTATTTTTCATTGAAAATGCACTGAAACCCCAGTTCAATCGACAATCACGGGATGATCAGTTTTTTCAACTGAATGAATCAGTATCTGCAACTGGAACCCAGTGAAATTCTTAATCGCTGGGCAAATCAGTGATTTATTCACTGATTCAGATTTAGAGAGTACGTCATTTTATAAATGCTGATTTTTTGATATTTCCTCTGCTATTAGAAGTCACGTCCTCCAGTGCCAGACGGTTTGCATAGTGGAAACCCCCCGCCAGACAACTTTAAAGTTTAAAAAATTGTATTGTACTTACGTTAATAGTCCATTCAAATCGTCGAAACGTAGCTCCACGGTTTGAAACTCGTTCCCTATATGTTTTTTGGGTCGCTGATTATGAGGGTCCCGCATTCCTAAAATATGGCCTCATCCTTAAAATTGCAAAAATGCCTCTTTTTAAGGGTTTTTCGCGATAATTTCAATAATAATCAAAAATAATCCAATAAAATACACTTTTTTCAATATTTATTTGCTAGGGTGGTTGATTTATACCAAATCAAGACAAATTTTATGATAAGGGGTACTCCTAAAGCAGTAAAACTATCCCTAAATCTACTGGAAATAAAGGCATTTGTAAAAATTTGTTTTTCCAACTTTAAGCTTCAAATTCTAAAATTCCGTTTAAAAATACTGAAAATTTGACTTTGATGACTCGTTACTCTGGAAGTTGATAGGGTGGAACCTTGACTTGCCAGTTTTAGATAGGTGGAAGTATTGTGTGTACACTGATACCTTACTCATGAAAATAGGCCATAGGGTTACAAAAATACAGATTGATATGTAAAACTCTAAAAAAAACTTCAAAACGCCTTAGTGGCTATACCGTTACGATTTCCACCCCCTCGCAAAAGATTTTTTGTTCGTTCAACCAAAACCTATCAACAGCCGGCCACTTTGTAAACTTAACGGATACACCCTGTATAATAGCGTTGTCAATTGAAAAATCAGGTTTTTGCTGACTTAGAAAAATATGGAAATTTTCAACTAGCGCTAGAACCAAAACGGTGAGTCGGATAGAGATACTTGGGTAGTGAGATTTGTAGGAAATTTTGTGGTCTTTCCTTTAGTATATGAATGTTATGGGCGAAAAGTTGATAGTTTCCGAGTTATAAGCGGAAACCCGCGAAAAAATCCGAACTTTTTCATATTTTTGCATTTTTCTCAATGTTCCGTCACGAAATTTTGTCAGCAAACCTCATATTCGGATTCAGCACCGCAAAATACATAAAAAACCGAAGAAATCAAAACTACCCCAAAAACTTTCCTGATTAAAATACTATTTTACTGGACTATATGTATATTCGCCAATCGTTTGAATTATGTAAAAACACAGTTGATTTTAGGAATTGCTTAAATTGTTACTACCATTCTGGAAATGCCGTGGACGGGAATGCCTGCAATCAGGTTGCGACAGGCTCTTTATATTACAATTTGGAAATTGGCGAACAACTCTACATACAGGGACATTTCCGATCGTTTTAATATCTCTAAAAGCACTGCTTATAAATTAGTGATTAAGGTGACAGGTATAATTTTCAAAATCAGAAGACAGTTTATAAAGTAGCCGTCGACTGAAGAAATTAATCAAGTAATGGACGAATTCCAAAACTTGAGGAAACATCCTTTTCCGTTTGTTATTGGTTGCGTAGACGGGACGCACATAAATATTCCTCCACCACACGATAATAAAGACAGCTACTACAATAGGAAAGGAACACATTCTTTGCTATTACAAGTAAGTGCACAGCTCTCGAATTTGTCCACCTAAAAAACAAAAATTTTCATAGTCTTTTTCGGTTTGCCTGGAAGGATGCACGATGCCGCTGTTTGGAGCAGCAGCCCTTTGGGAAAAGCACTTGTCGCAAGGGCCTTACCTATACCAAATCAAGCATTTCTTTTAGGAGACTCGGCATACCCCCTAACGTCCTACTTAATGGTACCATACAGAGATAATGGTTATCTGAATGAGACCCAGTCGAGATTTAACACAATTTTAAGTAAAACGAGAGTTTGTATCGAACAAGCTTTGGGCATGCTTAAAAATAAATTTCGCGTTTTGAAATATTTGGACATGCAAGTAATGGAACATGCAAAATATATTATACTCACATGCATATGTCTTCACAATTTTATAATAATGAACGACGGATTTAAGGATCCAGTGGAGGAAGTTAGCTTCAATAATGGCACTGAGAGAAATATGGAATCAACTATTCAAGAAAATGAGAATTCAAATGAAGCCAAACATATAAAAGACAATCTTGAAAATTTATTTGCTGCGTGAAATAAAACTTTATTTTTAAATGTAAAAACTTCATTTATATTTTATTTCAATATATACAAAAAAAATCGACTTATTCTGTCTAAAAAACATAAATTAATTCAGTAATTCACAGGTAACTAAATAGCACTTAATTCATTTTATTTCAATATATAAAAAAATCGACTTATTCTGTATAAAAAACATAAAATAATTCAGTAATTCACGGGTAACTAAATATCACGTAATTCATTTTAGGTTTATATTCTACTAGCTGGGACCCGGTGCGCCTATGCTGCACCCATAAGCCAATAGTAGTAATCGGGTGATATGAATTTTAATAGTTTGAAAAGGGCAATTTTTTGGTATTTTTGATTCCAAATAACAAAATGTGAAACTATTAGGGATCTGACATTTTAATCGAGACAATAAAAACCATCCCCTGACTTGGCATTTATCGATCAGATTTGATTTTGCTATGCCGGGTGAGTAGACGCCCTGTGCAGAATTTTGCTCGATTTTTTAGTTCATTTTAATTTAAAAGTGTATATTTTAGTTTTTTTAAACTATATTTTATTTTCTACATTTTAGACTATTATATGTCTTCTGCCATTTTGTGGTTACCGCCATATTAGATTTAAAATGACGTCACGCAGCTTACTGTACTATACTCGTCATACACTTTCATTTGATACCCATACCGAGGACGGCCCCGGGCGTTGTAAAGAAAAATGTAAACTGGAATTTTGTGTTGGCCGCCATTTTGCATTTGGAATGACGCCACACAGCCAATAATATTCTATTTGTCATACCCTTTCATTTGATACCCATGCGGGGGTCGGGGAACATAATTCCAAAATTCGGCCGCCATATTGGAGCCGCCATCTTTGCGAAAGTAATGGACATTACCAATCGCTTTCTCGTACCCAGAAACCTCTATGTATACATTTTCACCCTCGTAGAACGTATATTATTATGCTTTTTAAAGCTCTCTAAGACAGCGCCCCCTAGGAGTGATTTTTGAAAGCAGGCACCGATTTTTTGTGGCGATCGGTTGAATGGTTTAGGAGTTATTAGGGAACATACATATGTACATACACACATACATCGAATTTTATATACAGGGTGGGCCAACTTAGACTGACTGATGTAAAATGCATATAACTTTTGTAATTTTGATCTTTTATTATAATTTTTATTTTTACATGATAGTGTAATTTGTTAAATTTTTTTTGATCTATGTGTGGAAAATAGCATCTTTTAAATGACCTCCATTTTCTTGTTGACAAATAATGGCTCTTTCTAAAGCATTTTGCATTACGGCACGCAACGTTTCTGGCTCCAAATTTGTTATTTCTGCACGAATATTTTGCTTAAGCTCCGAAATTGTTTGTGGTTTGTTCATGTAAACCCGTCCCTTTAAGTAGCCCCACAAAAAGAAATCAGGCGCCGTCAAATCTGGGGAACGGGGAGGCCAAGCGAAATCCGCATTTTTCGAAATAATTCGGTGACCGAAAATCTCTCGAAGAATCTCGATTGTCGCCCTCGCGGTGTGCGGTGTAGCTCCATCCTGCTGGAACCAAATGTCAGGGTTATTCAGAACTGCCGGACGTAAAAAATTCTCTATCATGGTCCGATATACCGCCCCAGAGATGGTTTGTGGATGTTCATCTTCATCTTCGAGAAAATATGGACCGATGACTCTATCGGCCATAACTCCACACCAAACAGTGCATCTAAGAGGGTGTAATTGACGCTGATGCAACGCTCTCGGATTCTCCGTACCCCAAATTCGGCAGTTCTGTTTATTTACATATCCATTTAAATGGAAATGTGCTTCATCGCTCATAATCAGGTTGTTTAGAAAGTTGCAACAATAGATCGTCGGGAAACATGATAAAATTCAATAATTTTGACCCGTTCGTGCACCGTGTATGTAGCCATTATAAAATTTCATAAAATTCTTTATAATCTGCAAAAAAAAAATAAAAAAAAATTAAAAATGCAAAAGTTACAGATTTTTAAAAACAGTCAGTCCAAGTTGGCCCACCCTGTATATAGATTGCTGCAGGAAACGTTCCAATATCTCTTTAATGTCTTTTAATACGTTAATTCGTTGCCTTTCTACTTCGATTTGGTCATTGTGCTGTCTCTCCTCATCATATTCCTGCTTCTTAAGGAAATCCAGGATATCCGAATTTCGTCCCGTCCTTCTTCTTGGCGGATTTCTGATTTCTTCTTCCGAATCGCTTTCTGCGCCCTCTTCTACTCCCGGAATGTTTTCCGGCGGAGAAACAAAGTGTTTTGTCCCATACGTTTCATCAAATAATTTGAAATATTCCCAGCGTGTGCTCTCACGACCAGATTCCCCATTCCTTTTTTTAATCCGTTTGTATGTCACAAACGTATTAGTGAACTTCCGAAATATTTCCTCACGGGAAAAGGGGAAATCCGCATCCACTTCTTTTATCTCGTTGTAGACCGTGGACCATAGCGGCTTTCTTTTTCGCTTTCCAGACTTCACTTTCATGCCTAAGCCGTGTTGTAACAACTTTATTTGTCGTTCAGTCCAGGGAACGCAATCTCTAAATGAAATTAAATATCATGATGCATTTCAAATTTTAACAATTTTACTTACTTTAAATTATTGTCAGTCTCACCCATGATTTAGGTAAAATAAATTGCCAATTTATATTATTTTTATTACGATATTACACCAAATATTTGTATTTTTAAGCAAAACTTTCTTCCATTACTTAAAAGCATACATTTGAAAATGGCTGCGCTGTTGCTTTGACAGTTGCGCTGCAAACTTAAATCTAGTACATTTCCGAACGAATTACTTGCATTGCATACGTTTGCATTTACGAAAAGGCTAAAACCTATTACGTAAAGGCTTTCCTCTAGATAAAACACAATTTAGTATCCCCTCTGCTTGACAACAGATACGAGCAGTGAGGCACTCGGATTAGTGCTATCCGGGAGAAGTAGGAGAAGACCATCCTATTGCGTACGCGATTCGCACCTTGAATAAGGCAGAACGCAACTAATTCACTATAGAGAAAGAGTTGCTTACAATAGTCTGGGCCGTGAAAAAAATAGGTGCTACTTATTAGGTCGGAAGTTTACGGTCTACATCTCAAAGGCCTATTTAACCCAACTACTCGACTAGTTAGATTCCCTCACAATCTTTCAGAATTCAACTATAGCACCGAGTACAACCCGGGAAGGTAAAACGCAAACGCTGATTCCCTCAGTATAATACCCCAAGTCATGGCCGAGTCAAAAAGCTTCACGGTGAAAGCTCTACTGCACCAATGCGGGAGCAACCTCAAATATCACGTACGTAAAAGGAGGTTACGAATGGAAACTATCAAGAAGACCCGCCAAAACAATGTAATATTGTTTTTAAGACACAGGCGCAAAGACAAAAGGACACCAAAAAGATAGACGACCTATGTCACCAGAAGCCCCCCATTCAGAAAAAAAACACCAGGCGAAACACCAGAAGATCCCTCCAAAGACGGCAACCAGAGCTCCAACTTCCTGAGTAAAGATGTACTAGAACAGGCCTCTTATAGAGAACTTACATAGACGAAAGTCCAAATAACTAGGACCAGTAACTTAACGGCAGCGTTCGTGCAAAACAACAGTCTACACGAGGAGACCAAACTTACCCCCATCGACTGCCTCTATGGTTGGAAGCGAATCCCGAAGCCCCTTTATAATAGCTGCGTTCCATTGGGCAATATTTTCTACTCCCGAGTACTCCCAACCACCCCTGCACTTTTACTTTTTACTTCCCAGCAGGCAAAATGAGCTCACAAAATCAGAAATTTATCGTATAACTCTCAATTACCCCGTTTATGATTAGGTTGAAAAGTTGAGTCGAGGTTGAGTTGAAATTTCAACCACCGTATATGATTCCGAGTGAGTTCACTTTGGGTTGAAATCGGGTTGAACTGCCATCAAAATATAACCTTTTTTTGTTAATTCTTTTTCTATATTTCTGACTTTCTATACAGTTTTCCATCAAAATGGTGAAGGGAATTTTGTTCGCGCATTATTTCTAACATGTTTTTGTTTCCTGATGCTCCCAAACATTTCTTTTAGCCATTGTCAAAATTAAATTTCCTCTGTTTTTACATATATAGTTAGTATAAAATAATTAACGCGCTACAAAAACACCGAACACAAAACTAACGCCGAAGGCAGACTTCACGGATGGTAAACAAACAAAACAAATGTCACTTCAACCCAATTTCAACTCAACACCCGTTTATGAGGTGAAATATCAACTCGACCCAGGTAGGAGAGCTGAGTTGGGTTGAGTGGACCCAGTTTCAACTCGATCCCCGTTTATGACTGGGTTCAACCTGGGTTGAACCTAGGTTGAACCTAGTCATAAACGGGGTAAATGAGCTGAATATGATGAAAATATGACACTCAAAATGCAAAAAAAAATTAAATCATTTGTGAGAAAATAATGAGATCATAATGAGAGGAAGTGAAAAAGAAACCGAGATTGAATGTTCCACTTATTGTTCATTGATTGGAAGGTGGTTATGAGCTAATTATGAGAAATTCGATTGGTAACATATATACAGGCGCCACATTTTTGTAAGTTTTAAGACTATTATCTCTCTGGAACATGAAACCGACACTCCTTCAACTATACCTCTGACACTGCTGGATATTTCCCTTCAAGTGTGTTTATAAATAACAAACTGTTTCACTCCTTTTGCATTTGTGTTTAGTATTTTTTCGAACATATAAAGACCGAATTTGTTAGAATTGAATATTTCCACTCAATATAATATTAAAATGTAATATTAAAGAGAAAATAAAATAAAATGTGATGGAAGAACTGTTCTGATGGTCAATAGAAGTGACGAACATCGATGAAGGATCCAAATACTGTAACCAAGGTTTTACAGTTTGTTTTATGCTATGGGCACACATGTGGTTTCGATACCATGGTATTCAAATACCACGTAGTATACCAGATGTGTGTCACCTAATACCAGGTCAATACCATTCCAAAAACTTGGTATATGGAAATGAGCCAATTTTTCTTGGTTTCCTTATGCACAAACCTGGTATAGTGGCCTTTTAACTGCTAACAACGCCATTATATAGAAGCGGAAAATAAAAACACCTAATTGTTCCATTTTAAAAATTAAATTTTTGAGTAAATAAAAATTTAGCTGTGTTTTTGTTGAAAAAAAAAGAAATTTTTTTAAGTGAAAAGTTTTACTTTCGATTTCAAGCATATTTATTGACGTAAAAGAGCACAAACTGATTCGTTTTCCATTTTTAAAAGCTTTACAAATAACAGTCAGTTGAGAGCTGTCAAATGTATGCCACAAAAAGATATGTGTCAGGGGTTAGTATACTATGTAGTATAAAACAAGCTTGGTATCGATACCATGGTATCGAAACCACATGTGTGTCCATAGCATTAAGAAGGCATTTTGGCATTTACAAAAAGATAATAGCATTTTTTAAACATTAATGTCGATGGCTTGCCAATTTTTAATAACGCAACTGCGTAATTTTGGCCAATACTGACGAATGTCGAAAGAATTGTAAAGGAACCTTGATTGGAATTTACAGCGGTAATAGAAAACCTCCATCGTTAGGTATTTATCTGGACAAATTTGTAAATGAAATGACAGATATTATGGAAAATGGAATAATGATTAATGGTTTTCGTTTAACTGAAACTTGAAATATCGAGGCAAATATATTTTTCAATTATACGAAACGTCACAAACCTAAAACTGTCGTTTATATATCACATTTTATATAAAATATAATACGTTACACAAACTGGATGTTGTTTTTGCATGATATTTCATTATACACTCGACTTATAGTCCAGTCAAATTAGTCGAAAAAAGAGGATGAAATTGCGTTTTAAGAGGTACCGAATTTTTTCTTTGGTATTTGTTCGGGTACATCTGACAATGATAAAACCAAGTTTGTGGGATCACAGTGGCTTGGGAAAAGCCGCCATCTTGAAAAAGAGGGAGAGCTTGTTTATATTAAATAGCTCGTTTGCATGCAATGATAGCTGATAATGATCAAAGGCAAAGTTGTGGAGAATAAAATTATCTAAAAAATGAGCCCTCAACGAGCTCTGTAAGTTGATTTGGCTCAAAGTAATGGCCGGTCAAAGTTCAACCATGATCGCGTGGTGAGGGTTGAATGCAGTTTTTTGCAATTAACTCGTCAAATGTTAATTTTTTTGGGTTAATGCCCATTAACAAATTTGAGGTCCTAGTAATTACCTTTAGAATGAGCCCTTAATCGTTGTTATCGCTTATGTAGTTTGCGAGTAATCCAACGCCAAAGTTCGCACTGGACGTACCTGAAATAACTGATAACACCATTTTTTTGAATATTTCGTTAGCGGTTGCTAATTTTATTCTCCACAACTTTGCCATTGATCATTATCAGCTATCATTGCATGCAAACGAGCTATTTAATATAAACAAGCTCTCCATCTTTTTCAAGATGGCGGCTTTTCCCAAGCCACTGCGATCCCACAAACTTGGTTTTATCATTGTCAGATGTACCCGAACAAATACCAAAGAAAAAATTCTGTACCTCTTAAAAACCAATTTCATTTACTAATTTGACTGGACTATTACTATATATTATATTAGACAGCAGTCCCAGTAGCACATGCACAAAATCTAACAATGAGCTCATATTTAGCTTACGCCGGTTTGTCATTTATATACACTCTTGCTGCGGCACATGCGTAGCAGCCTCAGTAGCGCAGTTGGTAGAGTGTTGGCTTCATGTTCCAGTGGTCGCAGGTTCGTATCTCGTATAAGGCAATCGAAAAAAAAATATTCTCGGATAATAATGAATATATCTAATTATCAAAATATGTAATAATAAAATAATATGAATATAAATAAAAGCAAAAAGGGTCAAAAAAAACTAATGCGGAAAAAATAATTTTGTTTTTTTAACATTTCTCAGTACTTTTTTGCGTCACTCTCAGTGAGCTCAATATGAGAAAATTTTCAGAAAATTTTTAGCTCTTGATTTACTTCATATTGAACTCATACTTAGTTCAGGAACTTGCGCCAATTAACTCACTACTTCCTCATGTGTATCTCATAAATTACTATTTGAGACTTTAAGCGAAAAAATTGCCAATTGCAAGTAGATCATATTTAGCTCAATATGAACTAGAATGCCTGCTGGGTTGTATTTACTTCTGACATCAAAAAATCGCGTTCCATTGGTGATGTACTCCGGAGTACTCCGGATCGCCCAATTGAACGCAGCTAATCTCACCAGCTCCGGCACAAAGTGCAAAAATCTTACACATTGGCAAAGAGAAACTTGCTCGCCAGTAAGAACCGCTCCAAAGCATATTATGACGGGTACGCATCGCCACTAACCCTTCAAATAAGAAGCAGGGTCCAAAGTATATTAGCAAGTCTTTCATCTTCATATGTTTAATGAGTGAAAGGCGAACAGCTATTTGCACAAATTTTTCAAATGACGATGTCAGGCTATCAGAGAGGGAATGCAACCTTTTTATACACGCTGGCACACAAGCGCTGTAAACGCTACCATAAAAATAAATAAAATCCTAAAAAAAATAAAAAAAATTTCAAAAACAAGCTTATATTAGAAAACTACAAAATATTAAATAATAAAAAAGTTTTTAAAAATGCGTTAATAAGGTGAACTAAAAAGTATAACAAGTAAAAGCTTGGGGCGCCTTATCAGATTGTATCCAATTGTATTTTCTTGCATTTTTGTTATAATATCTGAAACATTTGCAAACTCAGTGCCCCAAGCTTTTACTTGTAGTTACATACAGGTGGATTAAAAAAAAATTACTTTATAATTTTTAGTTCACCTTATTAACGCATTTTTAAAAACTTTTTTATTATTTAATATTTTATAGTTTTCTAATAAAATCTTGTTTTTAAATTTTTATTTAGTTCGTTTTAATTTTTAATTTTGTTCTTTAATTTTTTTTTCACTCTTTTCATTTTAAGCTTTGTTTTTTCACTTGAATTGGCGACACACAGCTAATTGTATTCTTCTTATCATAACCCTTCATTTTATACCCATATCTACGGGTTGTACAGTGAAAGGTAATGCGGCATTTTGTGGTGGCCGCCATATTGGACTTAAAATGACGTCACATAGCACCATATTGGATGTACCATAAAATTGATTAAACTATATTACATTGTCTTTAAAATCAAAGGTTTGTGCCAAATTTGAGCATTATCGGGAAGAGGCCAAAAATTAGATCGCAAGATTCCACCCCAGAAATATCCGCCATTTTATGGTAGCCGCCATATTGGATGTACCGAAAAGTTGAATATACCACATTGCACTGTCTTCAGAACCAAAGGCTTGTGCCAAATTTGAGTATCACCGGATATTGGGAAGTGGCCGAAAAATCGATCGCAAGATTTGTCCCACAGAAATATCCCCCCTTTTATGGTGGCCGCCATATTGTATGTAGCATAAAATTGAATATTCTATATTGCATTGTCTTCAGGACCAAAGGCTTGTGCCAAATTTGAGCATCACCGGATATCGGGAAGTGGCCGAAAAATCGATCGCAAGATTCCACGCCAGAAATATCCGCCATTTTATGGTGGCCGCCATATTGGATTTACCATAAAATTTAATATTTTATATTACGTTGTCTTGAGAACCAAAGGTTTGTGCTAAATTTGAGCATCACCGGATATCGGTAAGTGGCCGAAAAATAGATCGCAAAATTCCACGCCAGAAATATCCGCCATTTTATGGTGGTCGCCATATTGGATTTACCGTAAAATTTAATATACTACATTGCATTGTCTTCAGAGCCAAAGGTTTGTGCCAAATTTGAGCATCGCCGGATATCAGGATGTGGCCGAAAAATCGATCGCAAGATTTGTCCCACACAGAAAACGAAGTTAATATAAAGCATGTAAAATAGGAGACTAGTGACGATTCATTTCATAACAATCGTTCAAAATCATTTCATGAAAATAAAACGCAAAGCTAGCCTATCTAAACTAGCCCGGCAAGTAACGGCCGCCACTAATCCCGTTTTACCAGATAAAACGGCAGATTAGAGGAGCCGTGTATCACCAGAGCCCATTATCAATCAATCTGAAGTAGATCCAACCTAACCTTCCTAATTTTACTTTCGTTACAGCGCAAAATGAGGACGCTGATAACCATGCTGCTACTACAAGCCACCCTGGCCGATCCAAATATACCCCCTTACACTTTCTCGCCAATCAACGCGACTGGGGTGATTTATGAAACAGGAGAATTGTAGCTGTACCACCATGAATGGAACCTCGTCTGTTCCGCACTCGGACGAACCTAAAAAATTAAAAAAAAAATCAACAAAAAGTAAAACACGTTCCACAGAAATACCTACCTGCCAACAATAAAATAAAATGCAGCCAGGTGGGTACCAGTTCGAAAAATAGCTAAAATAAATACAAACAAAAATTAGTAAATAACTAAAATCAAAATGAACAGGGAAGCTATACTTACCCTGATGAGGTCTATCTGAAAGAGAGGGACGAACAGCTGAATTCCTACGTTTTTGTTTTGTTTTTTGTTATTGTAGGCAAAAATTTAAAAATTTATATTTTGGTGTGCATGACCTATCGTTGGATAAGTGATCCGAGTTTCGGGTGTAACATCCCGTCCCAGGACCGGTTCTACACATTCAACTTTGCATTCCACTTTTTGACGTTCAACTTTTTTTTCTCTTTCACTCCAATGCAAAGTTTGTAGCAGACTAGAGTTGAAAGGAGAATGGAAAGCAACTCAGAGTGGAAAGAAAACTTCCGTTCAACTTTTGAGTTTTCGTTCAACTTTTTTAAGTAGGCGTATGAATTATGAGTGCAAAATTGTGTTCATAGTTATACTCGGGAGAATGTATAAAGCACCATTTATCTTGTTTCGAAAGACAACTCTCAATCCTGCTGATTAATACTTCGAACGTGTCTTCATTCATGGTAAAAAGGGGTATTTTCATAAAGGTCAATGATTTTGCGATCACGTCAAAATTGAGATGTCATCAGCAAACGAATGCTCATCATGATTGCATTGTTGCGATGACAGCTGTTGATGTAAATGAACGTTCAGTTGCTTTTCCTGTCATTTGGATTCATACGCTTAATGTGAAAAATTTAAAACATTCTAATAAATACAGTTATTGTGATATTCAATATAAAAACAATTACAAAATGAATTCTCCTTTGGTGAATATACTTTTAAGTGAGCTTTTGGACAATTACGGCAGAAATTATTTAATCAAAACAGAAAATGAAGCGCGAAGGAAACATTTTTACAGAAATATGTTAGTTTTCAAGCATGTTAATTTTAAAACTAAAAGAAGGATTCCGAAAATTACCAGTTATGAAAAAACAATTAATCAATATCCCGATGATGTGTTTAAGTCTCATTTTCGGATGCAAAGATCTACATTTAAAGTAAATTCCACATTATCAATGATTATTTTATATATGTTATGGATTTTAGAAACTTGTTCAATTGCTGGAACCTTACTGGAAAAACAAATGGATTGGTAGACCTAAAGTAAATATTGAAAAGGCTTTATATATTTGTATTTGGAGGCTAGCGTACCAAACCACAATAAGAGAAGTAGCAGATAGGTTTGATGTAGCAGCAGGTTGTGCTTTTCAAACGTATAGAAAAATGACTCAACTACTCAGTATCATTGCCAAGAAATTTGTGAAATGGCCACAGTCCCGAGGAGAGATGGTAAAACTAATGGAGAATTTTCAACATTTGCGCTAATAAAGACCTTTTCCAAATGTTATTGGATGCATCGACTCGACCCATATAGAAATTCCCAGTCCAAAGATTGACAGTGTTAGTTATTATAATCGCAAGGGTACTCATTCAATAATTCTGCAGGTAACGCACATTCGAAATTCTAAAAATGTACACTTGCATTTAATTTTTTTGAAGTGAAAACTTCTATAGGCACTTTGGGCACTTTTTGGCCTGGGGAAAAAACTAAAAACTCGCGTCACGCGCACTTTTTGTGTGCCATCACGCGCACGTACCATCACGAGAGAAAAATGTTTCCTTTGGGGATTTTAGTTTTAATTATGTAGTATGAATTATATATTATATATTAAATATTATATATTAAATATTATATAGGTATTAAATATTATATATTGAATATTATATATTTAATATTATATATTAAGTATTGTGTATTATGGACTATGTAGTGTACTACGTACTATGAGCTATGTACTAATTATTATGTATTAATTATTATGTTCTATGTGCTATGTATTATGAATTATGTAGTATGTACTATGTACTATGCACTATGTACTATGCGCTATGTACTATGCACTATGTATTATGTACTATGTACTACAAACTATTTACTATGTACTGTATATTATGCACTATTTACTATGTACTATATAATATATACTATGTACTATGTATTATGTTCTATGTACTATGTACAATGCATTATGTATTATATAATATGTACTATTTACTATGCACTATGTACTGTATATTATGCACTATTTACTATGTACTATATACTATGTATTATGTTCTATGTACTATGTACTATGTTCTATGTACTATGTACAATGCATTATGTATTATATACTATGTAATATTTACTATGCACTATGTACTGTATATTATGCTTATTTACTATGTACTATATACTATGTATTATGTACTATGTACTATGTACTATGTTATATGTACTATGTACAATGCATTATGTATTATATACTATGTACTATTTACTATGCACTATGTACTGTATATTATGCTTATTTACTATGTACTATATACTATGTATTATGTACTATGTACTATGTACTATGTACTATGTACTATGTACTATGTACTATGTACTATGTACTATGTACTATGCACTATGTACTATGTCCTATGTACTATGTTCTATGTACTATGTACAATGCATTATGTATTATATACTATGTACTATTTACTATGCACTATGTACTGTATATTATGCACTATTTACTATGTACTATATACTATGTATTATGTTCTATGTACTATGTACTATGTTCTATGTACTATGTACAATGCATTATGTATTATATACTATGTAATATTTACTATGCACTATGTACTGTATATTATGCTTATTTACTATGTACTATATACTACGTATTATGTACTATGTACTATGTACTATGTGCTATGTTATATGTACTATGTACAATGCATTATGTATTATATACTATGTACTATTTACTATGCCCTATGTACTGTATATTATGCTTATTTACTATGTACTATATACTATGTATTATGTAGTATGAACTATGTACTATGTACTATGTACTATGTACTATGTACTATGTACTATGTACTATGTACTATGTATTATGTACTATGTATTATGTCCTATGTACTATGTTCTATGTACTATGTACAGTGCATTATGTATTATATACTATGTACTATTTACTTTGCACTATGTACTGTATATTATGCACTATTTACTATGTACTATATACTATGTATTATGTTCTATGTACTATGTACTATGTTCTATGTACTATGTACAATGCATTATGTATTATATACTATGTAATATTTACTATGCCCTATGTACTGTATATTATGCTTATTTACTATGTACTATATACTATATATTATGTACTATGTACTATGTACTATGTACTATGTTATATGTACTATGTACAATGCATTATGTAATATATACTATGTACTATTTACTATGCACTATGTACTGTATATTATGCTTATTTACTATGTAATATATACTATGTATTATGTAGTATGTACTATGTACTATGTACTATGTACTATGTACTATGTACTATGTGCTATGTCCGATGTACTATGTTCTATGTACTATGTACAATGCATTATGTATTATATACTATGTACTATTTACTACGTACTATTTACAATGTATGCACTATGTACTATGTACTATCCACTATTTACTATGTATTATGTACTGTGTATTATGTATTATGAATTATGAATTACGTATTATGTACTATGTACTATGTATTATGCACTATGTATTATGTACTAAATACTATGCACTATGTACTGTGTATTATGTGCTATATACTATGTACTAGGCACTATGTACTATGTACTACATATGGACTATGTATTATGTACTATTACTATGTGCTATTCACTGTGTACTATGTGCTATGTATTATGCACTATGTACTGTGTACTATGCACTATATATTTTGTACTATGTACTATTTATTATGTACTACGCACTACGCACTATGTACTATGCATTATGTACTATGTATTAGGCATTATGAATTATATATTATGTATTGTGTATTGTTTTTTGTGAATTATCTATTACTTTGTTGTTCTTCTAATTTTATTGGAACATTAACAATAAAATAAACTTAAATGGAATATTCATAAACAAAATTTCTTGATCCTTATCCTGCTGTAATATTAAATTATATTTGGAAGTGTACACTGGCCATAGAAATCCACACATTTGAAAATTAGTATGTGGGTATAAAGTTTAATCGTGCATTTCCGAAGCTTGATTTAGCCTTCCACGCGACTCATCGGATTTCAAAAATGTGTGTACATCGTTCATTATATTTATAGGAAGTGAGTAACTACTTTTGACTGCATTAAATTAGTTATCCTAAATTGATGTTAAAATGTCTGTATCCATCAATCTTTCTCATGCAAGTGTAGTTATAATAAATATAAAAATATAGGTATATATTATGTATATATATATATATATATATATATATATATATATATATATATATATATATATATATATATATATATATATATATATATATATATATATTATGTATATATATATATATATATATATATATATATATATATATATATATATATATATATATATATATATATATATATATATATATATATATATATATATAAATATATATATATATATATATATATATATATATATATATATATATATATATATATATATATATATATATATATATATATATAAACAAAATTTATTGATCCTTATCCTATTGTAATATTAAAATTGATTTGGAAATATAGACTGGCCGGCCATAGAAGTTTTCACTTCCAACGTGTGGTCCTACGCACACTCATATTTTTTTTTATTTAGGCCGTTTGTGATTCTAATTTATTCTTTATCGACATTTTCTTCGGATGGCCTGGTAGATCCCATGACGCGTCTGTTTGGAGTAGCTCTCCATTAAAAAGTAAGATTGAAAATGGTACCATAACTTTATAAGAAGACACCCACTTATTAGGGGACTCTGCATATCCATTGAGTGAATACCTTATGGTACCATATCGTGATAATGGATATCTTAGTTCTACAGAGAAAAACTTTAATCGGCATCTTAGTTCAACAAGAGTTTGCATTGAGCAGGCATTCGGTATCTTAAAAAGTAAATTCAGAATACTAAAATTCTTACCTATTTAAATACCAAACGAGCTAAGGACATCGTTATGTCTTGTGTAGTCCTACACAACTTCATAATCCAAAATGAAGGAGTTCACTTAGAGGATATTGAAATAAACGACGATAGCAACGCGTGTGAAATTGGAACAGCTTCATGTGAAGCTAAACAGAAACGGGATTCAATTGCCCATTTGTTTGTCTGCTAAATTTAGTAGAATTTATAAATGTAAAAATATCTGTAAATTAAACCTAAAACTTTTTTAAAAACGAAAGCTCTTCATTTTATTTTTATAACATAAAAAACATAAGTTTCTACAATATTGCCTCTTTCAATCCAGTAACTGGCTTGTAAAATAAAAAATAATAATAATGGCACAATATAAGTGATGAAATCTTTAAGAACTGTTAGAGAATTCATTTGAAAAATCATACGTTTCATTTTTCTAATAAATTCTCCAACACCTTTAAAGATTTTAGTTCCTGAACTCTTTCTCTTTCTACTTGTAAGACCTCATTATGGCGTTTCTCCACTTGTTGAGCTTCTTCCTTTAAAAATTCTACGATTTCATTTTTTTTCTTTTTAGTAACTGGTGTATCTGTATCACTATTACCGTTCTCCTGATCGCTTTGTATGCCTTCGTTTAAGGTAGATATTAAACTTCCTTCTGGATGCGTATTAAAAGAAGAACATCCAGACACTGCGTCAAAGTCTTCATAAAATTCCCATATTGTTGCGTTCCTTACTGTTTGCGTGTTTCTCTTTTTGATCCTTTTATATGTCGTAAAAAGATTGGTGAATTTTATTTTTCACGCTTCCCTGTTAAAGCAGAAATTTTCATTTTGTTCCGATACCAAGCCCCATAAAAAAATCTTTCTCTGTTTTCCTTGGTTGAATTGGTTTTCATACCCAAGACGTGTGGAAATTAGACATTTTATAGAGTTTCTGGTCCAGCAGTTTTGGCCTCCACTGAAAACAAGCCAAGTAAAGTTTCACAATTTTACCTTTTGTACATACAAGTATATGAATATAATTAATTACCTCTGCATTTCGTCCATTTTCACAGACAAATTAAATTTGTAATAAGAAATACAAGCACGCAGTCTTTAAGCATAAACAATTTTTTTCATTTGACACTTCATTCGCATTCGCTGAAAAGAGAATGCTTTGCTGCGCGGATTTTTGTCAGCAATTCCTCATTGTGTTTATGAATTCTTGACGCATGCATCACAAACTTTATGAATTTGTGATTGACGTCAAAATCATGTCATTGACGTTTATGAAAATGCCCAAGCTCTTGTATGATTTTGTATTCTTGAATCTTAACTCGTGTTGTAAGAAGTAGAAAGAACTTTGATTTTCTTTACTTTTTCTCCACTCCTTTATCTATTTTCGTTTTTTTTCAGTTTCTTTATCAGAATTTCCTCTTCCGACTCGAAAGAGCTCATTTTTTTAACTAAACTTAAAAGTTGAAAGAAAAAAGTTGAACATGTGTAGACACGAGCAAAGAAATATGAATGAATTGAACGTCAAAAAGTAGAATGCAAAGTTGAATGTGTAGAACCGGTCCAGTACAGTTCCTGGGAAAACGCGAAAACCTTATTTGGGAAAAAATCAGCGTAGAAGAACATTCATTCGGCTGGTTGCCGCTCCTGATTGCCTGGCTTTAAGAGCAAGCTAGAAACAATTTTTCCTTATTAATAAAAGAAGCAAGGAATCTAATAATTTCCTTATAATCACTTTGGACATGGAAATAACAGACTTTGTGGAACACATCTGTTGGCCATGTTAAATCCCCCCTACTTAAAATATTGTATGACTAGTTGGGACCCGGTACGCCTCGCTGCACCCAACCTTAAAACATTTAAAATTAATCCAAGTCTTCAAAATTCAATTCTTCAATAAATACTTATAACCATTAACGAAAAACCAATCTATATAAATCTGTCTGTGATTTCAAAATAAATGTAATTTTCTAAGACCGGTTCTACACATTCATCTTTGCATTCCATTTTGTGACGTTCAACTTTTTTTCTCCTTCACCCCAATGCAAAGTTTGACATAAGCTAGAGTTGAAAGGCGAATGGAAAGTAGCTCAGAGTGTGCGTATATGTATGAATATAGGTGTAAACGAATAGCAGAATGAGCTCATTTTTTACCTGAACTTAGAAGTTGAAGGAAAAAAGTTGAATATGTGTAGACACGAGCCAAGAAACATGGCAGGATTGAATGTCAAAAAATTGAAGGCAAAGTTGAATGTGTAGAACCGGTCTAGGTTAGGTTAGGTTAGATATGGCTGAGCTGCTGGTTTAAGCTCATACACTTAGGCCAAAAAGATAGGCCCATTGTGACGCCATAGTGATCCGCCGTGCCATGTTTTATACAATCAGTAATTCCGACAAAGCTACAGTGTTTCGTTATATTTTGTTCCCGATAATATATGACCATTCGAAATATTGTAGCTTGATTATTATTCCAATGGAATGCTTGAGCCGCTTCTTGCACTACAAATGAATAATGCTCCTCATGCTTTTAAATTATTTTTCAAGTTGGTATAGAATCGACTTTTGCCACATAAGGCTGTATCAGATTCAAAGCAGCGCAACAAAAATATCAGCAGCAAACAGTTCCTATTGGCTAATGGTGGTCATATGACAACAAAAGCAGCACCGATTGCTAGTAAAATAAACTTGCTGCCGCTGCTGCTGCTGGATCTGAATGGGCCTATAGTCATGCTTCAGTAGTTTTACAAGTTGTGCAGCCAGGGTTTCAATAAATTCATCAGCCGTCGAAATTCTAAGAATATTGTTTGCGTTGTTCCCAAGTCTTATTTATTTATTTATTTATTTATAATAAGTATAGGGGGGTCTTAGCATTGCAAGATACCTAATCTTATTTCTAAGCCCACTGCTGCCAGGACCTTTTGGGCTAACAGGTGATGTTGGTTATTAGTGTTACCTGCTAGAGTTAGTGTAAAGATTATTGCTGTACCTTAGAATTATTGTTAATATATTTCATTTGTTTTAGTGCTTATTTTACTGGATAGTATCTAACTAGTGTCTACATGTACTATTGGTGGAGTTTTTTCAAGGAGGAGGTTAAAAGACTGCAGTAGGGGGAAGAGGTAGGTGTAGGGCGAGGGCGTGTTTTTTGTTTCCAGTAGTTTGTGCGGTTCGTCTGTGTATCCTTTTAGTCTCAGTCTGTTTCTTTCTTCATGGCACTCAAAGAAAAGGTGTGTCGCTGTAAGGATCCTGCGGCAGAAAGTACATTGTGGTGGTTCCTGCCTCGTAAACAGATAGTTCTTGAAAGCTAGTACGTGTCCTGTGCGAATTCTAGTCATGATGACTCCATCTATTCTGTTTTGTATGTCCAATATTGGTCTTTTTGCTGTGGTCCAGTGTTTTCGTAGGAAGGAGGTGGACGTATCCCATGGTCGTTGTTTTGTCTCGTTAATTTTTTTCTTTATTACATGAATGTTTCTATGCAGGTCTGGGGGTTTTTTGTTTGGGTTGTCTAGTAGATGCGCTTTGGCTTTGTGATCCGCGGTAGTATTACCTGGAATGTGTACATGGCCGGGGCACCAAGCTATCGTGATATTGTTTTGTGCTATTGTGTTCTTTATATTGGATGTTATAGGACATTTACTTCTTCTACTTTTTATGGCTTTTATGGTGCATAGTGAGTCGGTGAATATAACTGTAAGGGTGTGTCGTGTCACTGCCAAGTCTGTTGCTTTATACACTGCATAGAGTTCGGTGAAGCATGAGCTTGTATATGGCGGTAGGGCTTGTCCTATGACTTCATTTCCAAAGTCATCCGTTACAGCGTATGCCGACCTTTGTTCAAGTTTGGATCCATCTGTATATAGGAAGATTGTATTGCCATCCTTAAGTTTGTATTTATGCCGCATGTCTGTGTGTAGACTTCTGTAGATTTGGCTAGATGTAGAATCTCTCTGGTATCTTGTAAGGGAGCAGTCCAGTTTTTTGTTATGAAATGTCCAGTATGGGGAAGGTGTTGCTAATATACTCTGGTCGCATCTGAGCTCTTTCAGTTCTTCTGGGTATTCTAGAAGCCCTAATTTCAGCGCTGATACGGTGTTTGTGAGGTATAGCATATGTTCATTTTCTATGTTGTATGTTATTATATGGTAACCCAGCGGAAAAAGAATTAATTCGAAATTAATTCAGAATCAATTCCCATACAAACGAACTAATTCCATTTGTAATAATTCTGAATTAGTTACAAAGCGTTGTATTCTGAATTAGTTACGAAGTAATAAATTCAGAATACAATACTTTGTAACTAGTTCAGAATGGATTCCGTTGTAACTAGTTCAAAATGCAACACTTTGTAACTAATTCAAAATTAATTATTTTGCAATGCAGAGCGAATAAATTCATTCCGCCCAATGCAATGGCCGTCTTAAAGTAATTCATTCGTTTCATACAAAAGAATACAAATGGAATTAATTCGTTTCTATGGGAATTGATTCTAAATTAATTTCGAATTAATTCTTTTTTCCTCTGAGAAGCTTTAATCTGGCATATGAATGATCTATAGAATAATGTAAACTGTGAACACATGACAAATATTACTGTGAAAATAGCTTTGTATATTGTAGTAGATAAATATCAAAATTTTAACGTAACTCAAAAGAATTCAAATTATCGGCAACAATGCCTAAAATTCATGTCTGAAATATTAAAATTCCCAAGGCCATAAAATGGAAAAGAACTCACAAATATTTAAAAAAGAACCAGCATGCACAGACACAGCCTATAATTGTATCGAGCCATAACCTTCTATATTTACAAGCCATGAACAAGAATCTCAATTGAGAGAATCGGACTACCAAATTCTCCCAAATTCTCCAAATTACACTAACAACATAACGTGACTTCACCGAGTTGTAGTCCGATTGAGCGGAAATTCGCTCTCAATATTTTCCTTGTTCATGGCTTGTAATATAGAAGGTTATGATCGAGCCCTTCAAGGCTACAAAAATGAATTTCCTGTAAAGAGCAGTGTTATGTTGTTGTTGCCTTCGAGTCATAAAATTGAGGCGCGAGCCAAAGAATAATAGAAGAAAGGAAATTCGACAACAACGTAACAATGTTCTTGAAATCTAATGTTTTGAGTGACCAATGGGATAACATTTCCGAGGTCACATTATGTACCAAATATTTAGGTTTTGTAAGAAAGAAGGAAAATATTATTTGAAAAATGTCGGTTATTATGAGAGGAAATGAGATGACGAGATAAAATGAAATTTAACGGAAGGATGATGAAATAGTTTTTGGCGGTTTTTGTAAAATCGGAAAAAGAGTTAGTTGAAGCTTGGCGTGCGATAAGATTGGAGTGGACGGGATTCGAGCGGTTTTGACTACTAGAGAATTTTGAAGATTTAGTTTCTATTATTTATTATTGCGGATTTGATTAATATTTATTATTACGGATTATGATGTTTCTATTATTGAGGATTGAGATGTGATTTATTTCGGACTAACACGAGATTTTAGAAAAGAACGATTATTGAGCGACGGTTGATAAAATTCGGCCAATAGTTATGAACAATATAATTAATATTAAGGACGGAACAAATTATTGGAGTGTTTTATTATTAACCTTTTTCTTGAATAAATAACTCAGAAAAATAACGGTCGAGTGTTTCCTTGCAATTTTACTAGAACCCTGACAAATCAACAACCATCAGTAGTGGGATATCGGTTTTACTGGTATTTATATGATATAAAAAAAGGACACCCCCTACATTTTTCACAAGTGGAATACTGGTTATTTTTTTTTCTGACAGTACAATTTTCAGAAGTGGGATTAAGAAATTCAAGTGACCAAAAGGCTGGGATTAAGAAATCCAAGTGATCAAAAGGCTGGGATTCAGAAATCCAAGTGACCAAAAGGCGGGGATTAGGAAATCCAAGAGACCCATAACGATTGACGAAGATTCTACAGTGAAGCAGCTGAAACAAAAATTAAAGAAACTAAGATTATCGGCGACAGGTAGGCGGGACACGCTACTAAGAAGATTGGAGCATCATCAGACGCAACAGGAGCAGGACTTGGATTCTAGTTAGGAAAAGAATATTGTGGAAGAAGAAGACGGTGCGCGAGGCGGACGAATATTGAACGAGCTCGAATTAGTTAAACGAGATCGCGATTTATTATTGAGGGAGAGAGAGCTGTTACAAAGCGAACTAGAATTGGAGAGACGACAGACGAACCGAGCAGATGAAAGACCGGCTACAAATAAAAATTTTCTAAAGGAAGTGATTCCCGACTTTGATGGGATTTGTGACTACGATAATTCTAGTTCACAGGTCGAAGCGGTTAAGGAAGCATACAGTGTTCGTGGTGAAGTTATGAAAATAACTGTTATTGGGTGTTTTAAAGGACGAGCGCTTACCTGGTTACGCTCCAAACCGGACCACATTAAGCTGACTTACAATGATCTCTTAAGGGAGTTAAAACGGATTTTTGGAAGAGCCGCAAATCGATTGGCAGCACGGCGCGAATTTGAAGCTAGGAAATGGAGGGCGCCAGAGAATTTCATAGATTATTTCCACGCGAAGACCCAATTGGGAAATCACATCTCAATGACTGAGGACGAGATGATAGAATATATTATTGATGGAATTGGAGACGAGAATATTAGGAATCAGGCCAGTATGAAACAATTTAGGAATTTAAGGGACCTGCTTGAAGTCATGAGTTATATTACAATTGGGGCGAAAGATGACCGTAGGAGGACACTACCAGGGAGAGTGAATCCGAGAAGGACGATTCCAGTTCCAGAATTGGCCGACATGAAGTGTTATAATTGTGGATGTAGAGGCCATTTAGCTAGCAGTTGCAAGAAACCCAAACGCCAGTGGGGGACTTGTTTTAAATGTGGTGAGCCAGGACATCGAGCCGAGAGCTGTAAGAAGGAAGATGCCAAGAAGAACGAGACTGTAATTAGAGCATTAAATCCGGACTATCCAGTTTGGGTAAAGTTTGTAGGCGAGGCGCGTGAATGCCAGCTGGAAGCCATTGTGGACTCAGGATCTCCAGTGTCGCTGATTAAAATTAGTACTGCACGAGGAGAGCAGTTAATATTCGGACCAAATCAAGGTAAAGTTAAATTTTATGGACTTAATTCATCCCCAGTAGATGTTGAAGGCGGAATGGACCAACTGATAGAAGTCAACAAAGTTCGTTTCATCCAACGATTTTATGTAGTAACAGATACTACGCTCGCCAATGGCGTATGTTTATTATTAGGTAGGGATTTTACAAATAATCCAGAAATACAAATAATTATTAGAGATAAGAAACTGACGGTAGGAAAATGTAATGCAGGCGTTTTTGATTTATTGCTTGGTAGTGTTAATGATTCAGATCTACTAAATATTGATTATGATGTTAGAATTAAGCAGGATGAAGATTTAATAAAGAAACTTTTTGAAAATTATCGAAAATCTTTTAAAAATTCTGAGACCAATTCCAACAATTTTCAGGTTAGAATTAATTTAAAGAAGGAAGAACCATTTGCTTTCAGGCCAAGGATAGTTTCTTATGCAGAAAGGGAAGTATTGCAGGGAATAGTTAATGAAAAGAAGATTATTCGTAGTTAGAAAAGAAGATTATTCGTCCAAGTAATTCTCCATATTGTAGTCCTATAGTATTAGTTAAGAAAAAGACAGGAGATTTTAGAATGTGCATAGACCATAGGCAATTAAACAAATTAACGGTGAGGGAACATTTCCCCATACCAATTATAGAAGACCATTTACAGTTATTAAATGGGAAAAAATATTTCACTAGTCTAGATTTTAAAAGCGCATTTCATAACGTTGTGATTGATAAGGATTCAATTAAGTATACATCCTTTGCCACCCCATTTGGGCAATACGAA
Organism: Thereva nobilitata; assembly: GCA_963855945.1. Lineage (NCBI taxonomy): Eukaryota > Metazoa > Arthropoda > Insecta > Diptera > Therevidae > Thereva > Thereva nobilitata. Next base: position 111,295,589 of record OY979694.1, read on the forward strand.
TATTTGAGGATGCCATTTGGACTGGTGAATGCGCCATCAGTATTTCAGAGGTACATAACCCAAATATTTAGAGAATTATTAGAACAACAAACGGTTATGATATATTTTGATGATATATTTTTCGGGACTGAAACATTAGAAGAAAATTTAGAAATTTTAGAAAGAGTATTAGAAATATTAGCAACTAACGGGTTAGAGCTCAGGCTTGAGAAATGTCATATAGCGAAAAGAAACATTTCATATTTAGGATACGGTGTATCATCCGAGGGAATAACACCCGATAAAAGAAACGGAATACCCGATACCCAGAAGTATTAAGGAGGTGCATAGTTTTATAGGAATGTGTTCCTATTTTAGAAAATTTATTCAGAACTTTTCATTGTTACCAAAGCCCTTGTATGATTTATTAAAGAAGGGGGCAAGTTTCGAATTTAATGAAAATCATTTAGAAAGTTTTAATATTTTGAAGTCAAAATTAGTCGAGGAACCAGTATTAGCATTGTATTCACCCAAGGACGAGACTGAGCTTCATTGCGACGCTAGTTCGTTGGGTTTTGGGGCCATATTCTTCAAACGAAGGCAGACGCGAAATTTCATCCTGTATTTTTTTTTAGTAAACGCACTACGCCAACCGAAGCAAAATACCATAGCTTCGAATTAGAAACATTAGCTATAATATATGCATTGCAAAGATTTCGTGCTTACTTATTCGGTATCCGATTTAGAATAATTACTGATTGCAACTCACTCACCTTAACATTGAACAAGAAAGATATAAATCCAAGGATAGCCAGATGGGCCTTGGAATTGCAGAATTATGATTATGAAGTTGTTCATAGGGAGTGTAAAAGAATGCAACATATAGACGCGCTTAGTAGAATTCAAAATATTTTTACGTTACACGAAAATACATTAGAACAATTATTAGCAGCACATCAGTATCAGGATGATAACATTGGGAAGGTTAGAGAATTATTGGAGCAGGAAGAAAGAAAAGATTTTGAATTAATAAACGAATTAGTGTATCGGAAGTCTCAAGATAAGCGATTATTATTTTATGTTCCAGGATTATTATTAGAAAATATTATTAGGACCTGTCACAATGATATGGGTCATTTAGGGGTTGACAAAACATTACAAGTATTTCTAAACACGTATTGGGATCCTAATGTCAAAGAGAAAATTAAGAAATACATAAGTAAATGTTTTAAGTGTATTACATTTCAGCCCAATTCCGGGAAATTAGAAGGAGAACTCCACTCTATTCCCAAGGGAGACAAACCTTTCGACACTATCCACATAGACCATTTCGGTCCATTAGAACGGACAAAGCAACGACATTAAATTCATTTTGGTTGTCATAGACGCATTTTCCCGCTTTGTAAGATTGTATCCTACGAGGAGTACGAATAGCAAGGAAGCTATTAATTCATTGGAGCAATATTTTAGGGCTTACAGTAGGCCAGATAGAATTATTTCGGATAGAGGAAGTGCTTTTACTTCTAAGGAGTTTATAGAATTTTGTAAGGATAATAATGTGAAGCAAGTATTCGTCGCCACTGCAACACCACAAGCAAACGGTGCTGTTGAGAGAGTCAATAGGACACTCAAACCTGTGTTGGCTAAGTTAGTAGATAAAAGTAAGAAATTGGAATGGGACCAAGTATTAGATAATATAGAATTTGGTATTAACAACACCCAGAATCGATCAGTTGGGGAATTCCCTAGTAAGTTATTATTTGGTATGGAACAAAAGGGAAAGATTGTGGATCATTTAAAGGAATAATTGAATAAAGAGTTAAATCAAGATAATGAGGACAGATTAGAGAATTTAGGTAAAGTTAGGAAGCGAGCGGCAGATAGGAATGACAAGCTGCAACAATATAACCAGAAAAGATATAATTTGAGACATAAGAAACCACGGAGTTATAGAATTGGAGATTTAGTCACTATTGTTAACGTAGATATTACTATTGGGGTAAATAAGAAGTTAATTCCCAAGTTTAGAGGGCCGTACAAGATATGTAAGGTGTTAGGGAATGATAGGTACGTAATAAAGGATCCTGATGGATACCAAAATAGTAATAGACCATTTCAAGGAGTTTATTCGGCGGCGAATATGAGGCCTTATTTGATGAAGGATTAGATTAGATGCGACAGGTTGATAAGTGGTTCTGATGTAGTAAATATTAGTAAATTGAAGAAACATAAAATTTGTTGGAACAGTCTTATAATTTTGAAGATTTAAATAGAATTGTGCTTATTATTTTGAGAAATTTATATAATTTTGTGATTAAGTACTTATGTCTGTGAGATAAAATTTTGTAATTGATAATTTTGTGAAGAATTTGTAAAATTAACTATGTAAGTCGAGGTCGACTTAGAGTCAGGATGGCCGAATTGTAGTAGATAAATATCAAAATTTTAACGTAACTCAAAAGAATTCAAATTATCGGCAACAATGCCTAAAATTCATGTCTGAAATATTAAAATTCCGAAGACCATAAAATGGAAAAGAACTCACAAATATTTAAAAAAAACTAGCATGTACAGACACAGCCTATAATTGTATCGAGCCCTTCAAGGCTACAAAAATGAATTTCCTATAAAGAGCAGTGTTATGTTGTTGTTGCCTTCGAGTCATAAAATTGAGGCGCGAGCCAAAGAATAATAGAAGAAAGGAAAATCGACAACAACGTAACAATGTTCTTGAAATCGAATGTTTTGAGTGACCAATGGGATAATATTTCCGAGGTTACATTATGTACCAAACATTTAGGTTTTGTAAGAAAGAAGGAAAATATTATTTGAAAAATGTCGGTTATTATGAGAGGAAATGAGATGACGAGATAAAATGAAATTTAACGGAAGGATGATGAAATAGTTTTTGGCGGTTTTTGTAAAATCGGAAAAAGAGAGTTAGTTGAAGCTTGGCGTGCGATAAGATTGGAGTGGACGGGATTCGAGCGGTTTTGACTACTAGAGAATTTTGAAGATTTAGTTTCTATTATTTATTATTGCGGATTTGATTAATATTTATTATTACGGATTATGATGTTTTTATTATTGAGGATTGAGATGTTGTGATTTATTTCGGACTAACACGAGATTTTAGAAAAGAACGATTATTGAGCGACGGTTGGTAAAATTCGGCCAATAGTTATGAACAATATAATTAATATTAAGGACGGAACAAATTATTGGAGTGTTTTATTATTAACCTTTTTCTTGAATAAATAACTCAGAAAAATAACGGTCGAGTGTTTCCTTGCAATTTTACTAGAACACTGACAAATCAACAACCATCAGTAGTGGGATATCGGTTTTACTGGTATCTATATGATATAAAAAAATATGAGTGTGCGTTAGACCACACGTTGGAAGTGAAATCTTCTATTGCCGGCCAGTCTATACTTACGGTTGAAAAAGTACCCCGATTTCGGAAAGGCGAGGGGACTTACGGTTGAAAAAGTACCCTGAACTATGAGAGACGAGAGGACTCGTCTCAACAGTTACCCCGAATGACAGCCCACTTGACTTTGTATGAAAATTGCCATTAGGTACAACCCTCATAAGGGCGTGTATGTGGGTGGCAAAGGATGCTGAAGGTTGACGAGGAGGTTGGATTCATTTTTGGTAGTCTTCTTTGTTTACAGCAGCCTAGAAAACATAGGAATACACACCCTACTCGATTTTGTATGAGGACGAGGGTAGGGGGTAACGAGGGGGTCTAATTCATTTTTGGTAGTCTTCTTCGTTCACAGAGGCCCAAAAAACATAGGAATACATACCCTACTCGACTTTGTATAAGAATTGAAATTTCAACCCCCATAAAGGGGTGTATGGTAAAGTGACGTTAGGGGCTAACGAGGTGGTCTAATTCATTTTTGGTAGTCTTCTTCGTTCACAGAGGCCCAAAAAACATAGGAATACACACCCTACTCGACTTTGTATGAGAATTGACATTTCAACCCCCACAAGGGGTGTATGGCGGTGGTAAAGTAACTCTAGGGGCTAACGAGGGGGTCTAAATCATTTTTGGTAGTCTTCTTCGTTCTTAGAGGCCCAGAAAACACAGGAATACACACCCTACTCGACTTTGTATGAGAATTGACATTTCAACCCCCACAAAGGGGTGTATGGCGGTGGAAAAGTGACTCTAGGGGCTAAAGAGGGGGTCTAATTCATTTTTGGTAGTCTTCCTCGTTCTTAGAGGCCCAGAAAACATAGGAATTCACACCCTACTCGACCTGTATGAGAATTGACATTTCAACTACCAGAAGGGGGTGTATGGGGGTGGTTGCGGCGAAATGGCTAGTTAAAAAATTTTTTTATGGTCAGATTCGGTTTCAGCGACCCCAAAAACGGGGGGTAGGGGGATGTACCCTCTGGGTCTTGACATTTTTTTTGTGTGCCTGTGTAATCTTTCTTACATGATGAACGCGATTTCGCTCATTTAGAGCTTCTTCAAACTCCTGCACTTTATCTGTACTATCTAGTGGAAATTGCAACACTCCTCTCTGTGTAGCAACTTGTTGTCGCAGCAACTTCCGTACTATTGCTTCCGTTGCTGTGATGGACTCTGCCATTGGAGCCAAATTGTTGTTTCATCTTCTTTCTACATATCTATAAAACAGTAAGTGACTGACTAGACAGATAGCGCACAGCCCAAACCGCTGGACCTAAAGGGCTGAAATTTTCACAGTACATCCCCATAATGACATGAACATCCACTAAGGAGCGATTTTTCGAAATTAGTCCCCTAAGGGAGTGAAATGGGATTGACCCAAACCGCTGGACCTAAAGGGCAGGGCATTCCTATAATAACGTGGACATTCACTATGAAGCAATTTTTCATCCCCTAAGGGTGAAATGGGGTTAAATAGGTTGTTGGGAATTTGTTTTCTATAGCCTTAGTAAAAATACTCTACACTATAAATAATGAAACACGTCTTTTAGGATTTTTCAAAATTCTACCCCTAAGGGGGTAAAACAGGGTGGAAAAAGTTGTATCGGAAGTTATTTATATTTCATCAGATTTTCTTCGAACTTGGTATAAATACTATCTCTATAGTATATATATATAAAACAGTAACGTTACTTACTAACAGACAATGCAGAGCCCAAACCGCTGGATCCATTAAAAAGCGATTATTCGAAATTCATCCCCTAAGGGGGTGAAATGGGGTTGAATAGGTTGTATGCGGAATTTTTTTTAGTCACATTTTCTTCAAACTTAGTATAAATACTCCGCACCATAAATAGTGAAACACGTATTCCAGGATTTTTCGAAATTCAACCCGAAATAGTGGTTCTTTATTTGTGTAACTCGAAATGATAGCACCGCGCACAAGGTCATTACCTTCATTTAGCACTTGTTTTTGATTGCTAGATTATTTCATGCACTCACCTACTGTCCACACATAATCTTTTTTCGTTGAAAGGCGATACAACCCACGCTGGTTTTTTGTTAGTAATATCATAAAAATGCATTAAATCAAATATGGAGAATTTTTGAACACTTACCTTTTTTATTTATATTATATTATATCTATTAAAATAAAACACTTCTAGTTATTAGTTCTTCACAAATATAATTCACTTATTAGTTCTTCACAAATATATAATTTTCACTTTTTAAAACTGTCACTTTTGACTAAAAATTGATCCAACTAAAAAATTAAACAACGAATTTTTTCCCAATTCATTCAACACGTCTTCCCATATCAAATTATGTATGTCATAAAACTTTTCGGGAACTTCCAAGAATCCAAGAATTACAAACGTGCATTGAAAAGAAAAGGACAACATAGGGTAAAAACGTTTTTGTTTGTCTCTTAATTACAAACTAATTACTTTGTAATAAATTCGGAATTCATTCGGGTGGACTCAATTCGGGTTTTTCCCGCTGGGAAAGGGGGTATTTCGGATTTAAAATGTTCCGGGCTATTATTTTATGGATTAGTTCCTCGCGTCTGTCCTGGATATCTGGAAAACCACTTTTAGTCCATGGAAATGGTACTTTAACATTGCAAAAATGCAGGACAAGATTTTTTTGTTGGGTTGTGTAGGGGGGGTCGGTGTTAGCTTAAATTTGAGTTTTCGAGTTCCCCACCCCACCCATTTGGCCGCCATCTTGGAAAAGGTTTGCAAATGGTTTTTCCACTATATCTCCGTAACAGTACATCTTACAGAAAATTTATAAAGAGACTTTTTGTTTAGAATTAAATTATCTACAATTTATTCTTTAAGCGTTTTGTCGTAAATTGAAGAATTAAGAAGTTATAAGCCTTAGAACACAAAAATTAGTCACAATATTTTCTTTTAAAGGCTATAACTTTTTTTCCTTCAATTTTAACAAAAAAAAAATAACAAGTTTTTTGTAGAGGGTTTCATAACGAATAATTTCCATTCATTCTTTTTTTAATTTCATTCACTACGAAGGGTTCACATCGCCCGGAAGGTGGCAAAGTGACAGATTTTCTGAATAATTTTTTACGATTTTACCTCCTCCTCTCCCTAGAATTTCTCAAAAACAGGTAGCAAGTAATAATAATGTATGAATGACTTTCCGTTTGAAGAAATGCCGATGTTTGAGTAATGCAATAAAATTATTTATTACGGTTTTTTAATTTAATTAATATTTTCAATTTTGGTAGATAGCACAACTGAATAACACGTACACTTTTATAAAATTGAAAATTTTACTAAGATCAAACTGAAATAACAATTTTGAAATTACACTAAAATAATTCAAAATTTTCCCACAAAATGAATACGTCCGTATTTTGCTAGATAATTAGCATAACTGAATGAAGCATTATTTTTTGCAGCCCTAACACAAATTATTTTCAAAAATGTTATTATTCAAAGAATTTCATCTTAAACCATCTCGTACCTTGTAAAACATACCATAACAATAATAAAAAACCGTAATAAATAATTTTATTGCATTACTCAAACATCGGCATTTCTTCAAGCGGAAAGTCATTCATACATTATTATTACTTGCTACCTGTTTTTGAGAAATTCTAGGGAGAGGAGGAGGTAAAATCGTAAAAAATTATTCAGAAAATCTGTCACTTTGCCACCTTCCGGGCGATGTGAACCCTTCGTAGTGAATGAAATTAAAAAAAGAATGAATGGAAATTATTCGTTATGAAACCCTCTACAAAAAACTTGTTATTTTTTTTTTGTTAAAATTGAAGGAAAAAAAGTTATAGCCTTTAAAAGAAAATATTGTGACTAATTTTTGTGTTCTAAGGCTTATAACTTCTTAATTCTTCAATTTACGACAAAACGCTTAAAGAATAAATTGTAGATAATTTAATTCTAAACAAAAAGTCTCTTTATAAATTTTCTGTAAGATGTACTGTTACGGAGATATAGTGGAAAAACCATTTGCACACCTTTTCCAAGATGGCGGCCAAATGGGTGGGGTGGGGAACTCGAAAACTCAAATTTAAGCTAACACCGACCCCCCCTACACAACCCAAGAAAAAAATCTTGTCCTGCATTTTTGCAATGTTAAAGTACCATTTCCATGGACTATTTCTATTTGTAGTAAGTCAAAGTTTGTAGTGGGGAGCGCACTAAGAGCCATGCGGACAGTGGTGTTCAGTGCTTTCACTAAAGGCTTCAATTTTGTAGTCGGCGAACGCCCATAGATTTGTAGTCCGTAGTCTATCACCCCAATAGTGATTTTTTTTTGCAATTTTACATGCAAGGTCGATTGGAGGCCCACTTTTCCTTTTGCAGATTGCCTTAAGCAGATTGTTTCGTTTTTTGATTTTTTCAGTGGTTTCTCGTACGTGTTTCTGCCAATTCAGTCTTCTTGATATATCGCTCACCGGCGGCATTAGTGGCATATCTCAAAAATTCTGCATTGGATAAAATGAAGGTTATGAGTTGTAGTAATTTTAATAAATTTGGGTAACTACAATACGAACAAAAATTGTATGGTTTTTTATGTTTACTGGCTGGTTTTTGTAGTCTAAATTAATGCCGTGTATTAAAGTTTGTAAATTTTTTTTCTAATTGAAGGTATTTTAAAGATGTGCCGCTATTGATTATACCAAGTCTAACAGTTTTAGAAGAAAAATCTGTTTAGACCCATTGGTAAATTGATAGGGATATAATACTTTTTTATGTTCTAGATAAATAAAAGATTTGTATATTGTTATTTTTATTTAAAAAAAATCAAAAGTGAAAAATAATTCAGTTCATTTCAAAAATAACACAGGATTAAAAAAAAGTAGTAATTATTACATTTTGGCATTTCAGTGAAAACTTATTTTAACTAAAATTAAAGCAGTATTTTTTTATTCACACCGTAAGCTTTCATAAAAATGACTGTAGGTGTTTTTAATTGAATTGTTACGTAATAAAAACATCAGATCATCGTACTTTTTTTTGTGATTGGTATGTTCTCATTGTAAGCTTTTTTTATCTTGAAATCTTGCAAAGGCTTGAGTGATGTTCTTGTACGTTTTTCTTTTATTTTGACTGTTTTGTAGTCCACGTCCTTAAAAGAGTTTTTGTAGAAAAAACAATCTAAATGCTCCCTTTGTATTCTAATTACGGCAGCATTACTAAGCTTGAAACTTTCACCCAAAGTGTTCTTGCCGAAATTGGGGCAAGTTCGCTCAGTTAAATTTCTTATCTAAAAAGTCGTCGTGGCTCATTTCTATCACCTTGAAAGGCTTACCAGTTTTTTATAGCTGTTTGCACTAATGCAACATATTGTGAAGGGGTGAAAATAGGGCCCTTTTAATGTTTTTTTCAATTAATGAATGCACGTTATCGCCCTCGTTTTGTGTGTGACCGGTGACTAGGTATTTATGTGTGATGCTCTTTATTCTATAGTTAGGCACGGAATAAAGACAAGCAGCAATGACGAACTTGTTTTTTGTTGGCCAGCGCAGTTATCCAAATAAAAAACAATCTCTAAGCCGTCGGAATTAACAGTCTCTGCCTTCTTCTTTATACAGGTGCCAATTTCAATTGCTCCTCGTTTACCCTCACCTTCGTGCCACATATAACAATTCGTAGAACCTTGCCCTTTTTGCATAAGATCCGATACTGTAAAATTGTAGGTCGACAGCTTTGATCTGTACTAGAAGGAGGTTACTTGACCGTTTGGAGTTGGTAAGGTAGCCTGTAGATCAAAACATGCCACCTGGTATAACTGAGAAATACTTTCCTTATCTTTTACCTTCTCCTCTCTGCTCAAATTCTTTTCTTCAATATGGGAATTGTATTGAGCATGCAACTCTTTCTTCTCCTCTTCGTTTGAGTTTTGATAGGAGACGCACGTCTGGCATTGATCTTTCTTTGGAATAAAAAAAGCAATATTAAATTCATGATTAAAGATGTTTCTGTACATAGTTAAATTAGCAAAAGGTTTACCAAGGTTTTCACATTCGGATCTGTAATCCCGATGTAGCTGAGCAATTGTCTTACTTCCCTCAATATATACTTTTTCACTGTGAGCTCGTGTGTAATGGCTCTCAATTGACGGTATTGAAGAAATGTGAGCTCGAACACCATCCTTTATTTCCTTAGGCACTTCTTTGTGGTTAGTATGTTTGCCTCTGTTATCTTCTCCCAAAGAAGTATTTTTAATTTTAACTTTAACTGTACGAATACAACGGCTGGTAATTCCAAGTGTAGCTGTGAAAAAGTATTTACACACTCGTACTTTTGTATCTTCCTTAAGGAAATAAAAAGCATGGTTGTTAGCCCTGCTATATGCTTTTCGAGGATATTTATTTGTGGGGTTGATTTCTTGCATGCAAGTTGCAATATAAGTGCGCTGTTTAACAATATCAGCAATTCCCCAATACTTTTTAAATATGAACAAGCTTTCATCCTCTGCAAATTTAGTACTGCATTTATATTTGCAGTTGGCATCGTTGCAGGGTGGTTTCATTTTTCTTTTCGGTACTTCAATCCCTTTTAGCAAAGTTTTGTATGATTTACCACTGTTTCTTTGAAGTTTACAACGGTTCTCTTTCCACTCGGATGGCACGGCTTTTCTTTTTCTTGTTTTTCTCTTCATTACGTCTGATTGGACAATACTATTATTTTCTGAGGTCCCTGAAGATTTGCTAGTTGATGATTCGCTACAATAATCAGGATCGTCAACTGAGTCGTGTGATGAAAATGGTTCCTCAGAATCAGAGGTATTACTGGATAAAGGATCAAATTCTTGTTCCTCTACATCTAAAACACAGTACACGATAGTATCAAGTTTATAAGTTTAAAAAAATTTATAAGAGAATTTTTGCGGCTAAGCATTTTTACCTTTGTGTTGACCGAAATTATCATTAAGGTGCATTGTGTCGTTAGAGATCAGATTCGTATCTAAATTTTCTATATTTGGTATATCAAAATTGTCATTTCGGTTTTCTTTTAATCCAATACTAATTGTTTCAAGTGGTAATTCCGTAAAAAACCAAAAAAAATTCTTATTGATTGTTATAAAAAAAGTCGGAAAAACTAGGCAGGCAAAAATATTACTCACCTTTACATTCCAAAGTTAACACCTCATTATTGTCACTAATGGTTCGTTCCGAGTTAGGCACTGTATTTAAAGCAGACACTTTCCATTGTGATTTTTCGTTGCCATTCTTTTGCGACCTGTTTTGTCAAATGGATTTTTTCAAATACCGAATAATATCATAATGACAATACTAAAAACACTTTGATTTTAAATATATTACCTTATTCCTATCATTGACAAAATCTTCTGCCCCCGAATATTGATACTATCTCTGTATCACAAGAAAAATAAATAAAAATACTAACTTAGTCTAAACGGACACAGCTAAGAAAACTAAACAAAAAGGCAAAGTCTATAAAGGCATAAGTAAGAAAATGGTACGAAAAAACAAAATCTATACTGGCATAAATCAAAATGTGCCGCTATTGCTGAAATTTATATTCAAAAGTTATCAAGACATAGTTTAAACTGACGCAATCAAGTTGTGCCCTTATTGTTCACACACAAAGAACTATCTTCAACCAAGGTCTGTGACACACTAAAAATGTGCCACTGTAGCTGTAGCATGTAAAACAATTTTGTAGAATATCGTAGTGACATATCCGCCACCTCGTGCCAGATATGTAAACTAACTTTGTGTCAGTCTGGAGCCAAGAAAGAACATTAGATTTAAATTCTGATGCAATACTTATGACGTTTTTTACAATTTTTGAGATGTGCCACTATTGTCGCCGGTGAGCGATATGTAACCCTAGAACTTTTGTAGATGGCTTGCAGTTGTGTGTTTTACCTTCGAGGGTTATATTTCGGCTAGCGCAAGAGTTAAGTCTGCAAATGTGTAGAGCTTCAGTTTTCTCCTCTGATAAGATAGCGGACCTGTAGTCTGCCCATTCTTTAATGTCTCCATATGCAAGGTTCAAGGTTTCTTGTACCGTGTGTACTTGTCCTTTAGTGTGTAAAATTATATTATCGGCATCCAGAATCTTATTCCTTGAATTGTTGTGAGTTTTTGTGCTAACGAGTCTATAAAGATATTAAAGAGGTGCACTGATAATGGAGAACCTTGTGGGAGTCCATTGTGAATTGGTGTTCTTTCACTATAGTGTCCGTTTATGTGCACTTTCACTGACCTTCCTGACATGTATGAGTTTATTAATAATATTACCTTCGGAGGGAACTTCCATTCTTTGAGATGTGTAAGTATCCAGTGTTTGCTCACTCTGTCGAACGCTTTTGATAGGTCAAGTGATAGTATAACCGCGTGCTGATGGTCTCGGAAACCGCTGACAATTGTATCTTCTACTTCTGTGAGGAGCAGTTGGGTTCCCTTATATGGGCGGAAGGCGAATACGCTATCATTTAGTAGTCGTTCTAGGGCCCATGATACTCGGTCTCCTATTTGTTTTTCGAGAAGTTTGCTAGTGGTGTTCAGTAGGAAAATAGGTCTGTAGTTCATAATTGTTGGCCGGGGGTTTTGAATTTTGTGGATCGGGACCACTTCGGCAATCTTCCATTCCTGCGGGAAGGTTCCAGTGTCCATAATCTTATTTAGCAGTCTCGTGTAACGTAGATGCCATGTTAGGGGTGCTTGCTTAAGCATGTTGTATGTTATGCTGTCTGATCCCGGAGTAGTACCTTTAAAGTTCTTTAACGTATAGTAAAATTCCTCTAAGGTAAAAGGTAGATCTATGTCTTTAAGGACTTCATTTGCCTGATTTGGTAAGTACTCTTGAGCTGGAAGTGAAGGTTTTGTAGATGATAGTAAAGAGTATTCGCTGGTGTATGCAGCAAATCGCGTGGCAATTTCATTCGACTGGACGATTAGGCCTGTTTCGGTAGTGAGGGAGTATGGGGTTGTTGATGTTCTCTGTCCACTAAATATTTTAACTCTACGCCATAGTTGCTTAGGGTCCATTTGGGATTCCATTTCATTTAAGAAGTTTTCCCAGGCTTTCTTTTTTGCCTTCTTTATCTCCTTCTTCATTATAGCATTTGCGCGGCGGTATTGTATTGCATTTTCAGTGCGTGGGCAGAGACCGCGGAAGTGGGGTTGCAAGGATTGCGGCCGCCACCTCTGATAATTTCGTGCGGTGGCGCCGCAACCCCTGTGGTTTTGAAAACAAAAAAGCAAAAATTATTTTATTTAAAAATTGTAAGACCGGTTCTACACGTTCAATTTTCTGTTCAAGTTTGCGATGTTCAACACTTCCTTCTCTTTCGCTCGTATACAAAATTAGAAGAGCCATTTTCTTCAACATAGCATGGAAAGCAAGAAAAAGTTGAACAACAATTTCTATTCAACTTTTGATCTAACCTTCAACTTTTTTATGAGTGTGGGTATATGCATAGGAGTATAGGTATAAACGCATAACTGTGACAGCTAAACAAAATCTTCTTCACATCAATCACATTTGATATAAATTTGACATTAGTGTAGACACAACTTCGCTTCAACTTTGGTGTCTCTCTACACCAGTTGTTCAATTCAAGACCAAATTTCTAGCTAAAAAAAGTATTGGACATCGCAAACTTGAACAGAAAATTTAACGTGTAGAGCCGGTCTAAGAAAAGTATATACATTTTTAAATTCGATACTTGTAAACAACATTCAAATTTAACTAAGCCACCGTAGAATGTAGCAGCTCTTGCACAATTTTACCGTTTTTACCACAATGACTGTTCCATTGAAATAAGTAACCTTATGCCTCCACGGCAACGTTTCCCTCCCGCAATACAAGACTTGCCCGCTCGGCTCACTCCCACAGTTTACAGCCCTCATCCTCGCGCACACTCCGGGTTTGAAATTCGTTTATAACAAGAACAACTCGACTGTGGAATAACCTTCCATATTCAGCATTCCCGAACTCACACAACACCCAAGAGTTCAAACGCATCCTATCTTTCTCACTATCCTATCTATCCTATCTTTCTCACTATCCTTCGAGCTAAGCTTACTACTAGACATTGCACCATGACGTGTACGACATGGTAGTACATGTACATGGTAGTGCAAAGGGTGACACCTGCACCCTTATTCTCGTTGTCGAGTGATGTGACAGAGGTCACTTCGACCTTAAATTGGTATTCTCATTGTCAATCTAAGAGACTCCTGGCGACTAGATCTACAAACGTCGTATTCTAATTGCAGCAAGGTGTGAAGTGATATTTCTCTCGATACGTTTGAAGGTATCGACAGTTTTATTCCACCGCGTCCCTCGTAGTCACGTTACTCGCCAACGAGAATAACCACCCTGAGCTTCTTAGACTATCACATAAAAAAAACAAAAAAACAGAGAAAATTCATTTTACATTTATTCTGATACCGAATTTAAAATGTTGCTATTAAATTACAAATAAATAATTTTTCATAACCATTTGATCAAAGATTATGTGCAATCGCACCATCGTCGAATCTTTTCAGGTGTTTACAGATCAGCGGGAGATTGGGGCTACGTAGACTAGTCATGCTTCAACATGTAATAAGACTGATTTTACTACATACTCACCCTTCCCCCTCACCGCTCTCTTCTTAAAAATCGGTTTTACTACGTAGTAATCATGACTAGTCTACGTTGCCCCATTCGGTCAAACGTCTAGAACGGCAGTTATTAAAACAAAAGCCAACAAATGAATATATTTCTATGAATCAGTTTCGATGTAATATTACACTTCAAACAAACACTTGAAAAACCAATGGTTTCGACGACGTTTTTTCTTCATGGTGATCTCAGTCGTGTGTGTAATTGTGAGTCTTTGTTTGTGTATCATAAAAAACGCAGAATTTGCCATTATCTTCAACATAAATCAGCTTTACCTCAAATGGGTAAAAGGTAATTTTTTTCTCATGAGCAAAAGGAAGAAAGTCTGGAAAAGATTTTCTTCTATCAAAGATTGAAACCTCACATTTAATTGTAAAATAAGTATGATATGAGTAAATCATAAAAATTTTTATAGTTTCCTCGAAAAACGGTTGTTCTGACCACTCAGCGCTATTTGACACGTTTACTTGATGGAAAACAGATGTGATTTTTCCAAAGATCATAAAAACGACCCTTGTGTTGTGAGTAACTAACTCTTACGGCATGAAAATTCTTGAAAAGAGTTCGTTGTCTTTCTCATATACGAGGGTCGTCTCAAAAGTAAGTTCCACTATTTTTTTAAGTCCCTGTGGTTGGCGGGAAAAGTCTGGGAGTCTCAGTGAATTTGCGTGTGGGTGTAGTGGCAGCACTGTAAAATTTCTATGCGCCTGCGTTGATCGATCCGGCAGTCAAGCTTCAACCACTATGGAGACTCCAGTCGCTCCTACCGCCCAAAAACATCAAATAAAGCCAAAGTTGTGGAATCCGCGGGAAAATGGCAAACGTTCTTTAGGGATTCCAAGGGGTAGTCCATGGAAATGGTACTTTTGAATTGCAAAAATGCAGGATAAGGTTGTTTTGGGTTGTGTTGGGGGGTCGGTGTAAGCTTAAATTTGAGTTTTCGGGCCGGGCCCCCCAAATGGCCGCCATCTTGGGAAAGGTGTGCAAATGGGTTTTCCACTATATCTCCGTAACAGTTTTTTGTTTAGAATTAAATTATCTACATTTTATTATATAAGATTTTTTGTCGTAAATTGAATAATTAAGAAGTTATAAGCCTTAGAACACAAAAATTAGTCACAATATTTTCTTTTAAGGGCTATAACTTTTTTTCCTTCAATTTTAACAAAAAAAAAATAACACGTTTTTTAGAGGGTTTCATAACGAATAATTTTCATTCATTGTTTTTTTAATTTCATTCACTACGAAGGGTTGTACAGCGCCCCGAAGGTATCAAAGTGACAAATTTTCTGAATAATTGTTTTACGATTTTACCTTCTCCTCTCCCTAGAAATTCTCAATAACAGGAAGCAAGTAATAATAATGAATGAATCACTTTACGTTCTAAGGAATGCCGATGCAAAAAATTGTTTAGTAGTTTATTGCGGTTTTTTATTATTGTTTTGGTATGTTTTACAAGGTACGAGATGGTTTAAAATGAAATTCTTTGAACAATAACATGAATTAAATTTGTCCGCCTGTTATCGGATTTCAATCCGCGAGTAAAGCCATTGCTGCATGCGCTGCATTTATTTGTTTGTTTTAAAATGTTCTAAAAACACTTTAAATATTCTTGAAACAATTTATTGTTCGCACCAAAATGTCAAATTAAGTTAATAAATGAAGTTGGTTGGCTGAAAATAATTTCTTTTCGAAGATTTATCAGGCATCGCTACTAGCTTCCGTTTGCTTCCTACTTTCGTATCGCCTTAGAAAAGCGGAGTCTGAAGTCACAGCCAGCTTCTCAAATTGACGTTTGAGCCGCCTGTACATCAGGATACAGATTCAAGAAGTGCGGATCTGTTAGACTTCCATTCTTCACAACTCTCGATAATGATAACAAAAGGTTTTTAAAAATCTATCTTGGCCTCTAGTAGGCATTTCAGAGCAGATGGTCGTCGATTCAAAATTCGAGTCGTGTAAGATGCTTAGATAACTAAATATGTCGCCTGGTGCAAATGTCTGCTTTTTGTAATGACAATGCACCGCAGATAGCATGTGTTCTGACGGATGTAAAAAGAGCCGATTCTTAATATAATCTCTATGATTGCAGTATAGGATTGGGTACATTATGCACTTGAGATACTTAGGAGGGCATTAGGTTCCAGGTTTTTCAATTGGGCTTCTAGGCCTTTTCGTTTTGTTTAACCTTAGACCCCCACACTAGTTCATCGTAGGGTCGCAATCTGTCCAAAAATGGTCGTATAAGTCAATGCATACATTACTTTCACAGTTTTTCCCAGACCATTGTATAAGATGATAAGAATTTTTCTTCACGTCATACACTCTTCATTCCCAGATATTTAAATTATTTTCTTTACTTTTTTTGGATGTTCCAGTTGTATGGTATTTAAAACAGTGAACAAATACAGTGTAAACGGCAGTGCAAAATTTTTATACCCAATTGCTATTGAGTCGAAATATAGTAATAGTATGACTTATATCTTTTTATGTAATGGATCCATTATTCCTTCTTTATTTGCAATATGTACTGATAAAACCTTTCACTGTGAATGAAATTTAAGTGCGGATCCAAAAAGACGATTTTAAAGATTTTCTCATTTACAGATATTGTACTTAAAATTGAAAAAAACAAAAAGATATTAAGAAATATTGCAAAAAAAATTACAGAAAAATCGAAAAATACCCTTTTTGAGAGGTCTGTGAAGTTGGCACCACGACATGCGAATTTTGGAAATTTTTTTTCATACGTTTGTCCATCATTTGTCCATGTTTGTCCACGGAAAAGTTTTTTTTGTCCAGGTACCGTTAACAAGTTACAAGCAAAAACATTTTTTTGCAAATTTTTTCAACCAACACCCCAACTTTGCAAAAAAAGTTGCTTAACCGCATAGATCGTTTGTCCATCGTTTGTCCAAGTTTGTCCAGCAGTTATTTTTATTTGTCCACTCACCCATTAATTATAATAAATAATTGAAATTTTTCAATTTTGTGAAGTTGGCAACACCGATTGCGAATTTCGCACTTTTTCTTTGCGCGTTTGTTTGTCCATCGTTTGTCCAAGTTTGTCCAGCAGTTATTTTTATTTGTCCACCCACCCATTAATTATAATATATAATTAAATTTTTTCAATTTTGCGACGTTGGCAGCCCCGATTGCTAATTTCGCACTTTTTCTTTGCGCGTTCGTTTGTCCATCGTTTGTCCATATTTGTCCACGAAATAGTTGCATTTGCCCACGCGCCGATAAAATTTTATAAATTAATCAATTATTCGGGAAAATCAAATTGGGCATAAAAAAGGCGCATTTCGAAATTCGTATTTATGTATTTCTGTAACCATTGGAAGTTAAATTTTATTCCGAACAAAAGACATCAATACGACACGAAATACAGAAAAAAACCAAATTAATCCACCCTTCGGAGAAATAACAATTGTAACTAAATTACTTAAGTCGAAATTTTTTTGACATAGCGTGGATTTCGGCGAATCGGCTCCGCTCAGAAAATTTCCTAACACCGACTTGCTACACTTCGGAGTAGTAGTTATAAATTTAAAAAAAATACGAAAACATATATTTTCTTCACATTGCGTTTTTTAATTGCAGTTTATCAGAAAATTGCCAGAATTCGTTTGTCCATGAACAAAAATCGTTTGTCCAGGCACAGATTCGTTTGTCCATGCCAGAATTCGTTTGTCCATAGACAGAAATCGTTTGTCCAGGCACAGATTCGTTTGTCCATTGCTGGAAATCGTTTGTCCAGGCACAGATTCGTTTGTCCATGCCAGAATTCGTTTGTCCATAGACAGAAATCGTTTGTCCAGGCACAGATTCATTTGTCCATGCCAGAATTTGTTTGTCCATAGACAGAAATCGTTTGTCCAGGCTCAGATTCGTTTTTCCATGCCAGAATTTGTTTGTCCATAGACAGAAATCGTTTGTCCAGGCACAGATTCGTTTGTCCATTGCTAGAAATCGTTTTTCGAGACACAGATTCGTTTGTCCATGCCAGAATTCGTTTGTCCATAGATAGAAATCGTTTGTCCAGGCACAAATTCGTTTGTCCATGCCAGAATTTGTTTGTCCATTGCTGGAAATCGTTTGTCCAGGCACAAATTCGTTGGACAACGGACAAACGAATCTGTGCCTGGACAAATGATTTCCAGCAATGGACAAACGAATTCTGACATGGACAAACGAATTTGTGCCTGGACAAACGATTTCTGTCTATTGTTATATAGGTCCCTTGGACCAAAAATTGTTAAGTATTCTTTATATATGTAAACACGTATATGTATATTTATATATCAATTCCTCACTTATTTCTTGTTTTATGTTTTTTTTTTAGATATTAAAACACGACTTAGGTTTTTTTGTTGGTCTGTCTTTATTTAAGTTAGGCCCTGGGAGTGGGGCCCACTATTTAAACGTCTAAACAATTGGTATGGTTAATCAATTAATCAAACCCTCTACGTTGGGCGCATTACTTAATTAGATTACTAAAGCAATTTGCACATTTTTTAGATTTCAAAACAATTAGTAAACGATTTAGATTGGAACACACTATTTAGTTAAACTATTTAGATTTTAAAACGTTGTTTTTTGTTTATGTTTACTTAAGGTAAGCCCTGATTGTTGGGCACACTATTTAATTAAAATAACTAAAACAATTTACACGTTTTTTAGATTTTAAAATAAGTGGTAAACTATTTAGATTTTAAAACATTGTTTTTTGTTTATGTTTACTTAAGGTAAGTCCTGATTGTTAAGCACACTATTTAATTAAAATAACTAAAACAATTTACACGTTTTTTAGATTTTAAAATAATTGGTAAACTATTTAGATTTTAAAATACTTGGAAACCACCGCCCGATCTGTTATATCAACACTTTATTTGAAAAGCCCGAGTCAATACTGCCGCACGATAAGGGTTTATAGAAACTTAGATAAGGGGCGTCCATAAATTACGTGAGGTGTTTGGGGGGAGGGGTCGAGCCGAATCTCACCAAATCTCACGTGGGGGAGGGGGAGGGTCTCCGTAAATATCACGTAATTTTTTTCCGTAAGAAACAGTGTAAAATCGTGAGAAAACTGGGTTAAATTAATAGTACAGGTAAATTAAGTCGAAAAAAGCGATATAGCGGAAATAATTAAGTACATGCTGAAAATTGGCAGAGAGCTTCTTTTTAGGCTTCTTAATAAGGGGTTATAAAGTCTACTGATTTTCTACCCCGAGAAGCCCACTTTTTAGGGGGTTTCAGCCCTCAAAATGGGTATTTTTCAATTTTTTTGTAATTTTTTTGCAATATTTCTTAATATCTTTTTGTTTTTTTCAATTTTAAGTACAATATCTGTAAATGAGAAAATCTTTAAAATCGTCTTTTTGAACCGCACTTAGATTCACGAAAATCTTGGTGCAGTATCAGATTAACATGGTGAAAGGTTTTATCAATACATATTGCAAATAGAGAAGGAATAATGAATCCATTACATAAAAAGTATACGTGATACTATTACTATATTTCGACTCAATAGCAATTGGGTATAAAAATTTTGCACTGCCGTTTACACTGTATTTGTTCACTGTTTTAAATACCATCCAACTGGAACATCCAAAAAAAAGTAAAGAAAATAATTTAAATATCTGGGAATGAAGAGTGTATGACGTGATGAAAAATTCTTATCATTTTATACAATGGTCTGGAAAAAACTGCGAAAGTAATGTATGCATTGACTTATACGACCATTTTTGGACAGATTGCGACCCTACAATGAACTAGTGTGGCGGTCTAAGCTTAAACAAAACAAAAAGGCCTAGAAGCCCAATTGAAAAACCTGGAACCTAATGCCCTCCTAAGTATCTCAATTGCATAATGTACCCAATCCTACTGCAATCATAGAGATTATATTAAGAATCGGCTCTTTTCACATCAGTCAGAACACATGCTATCTGCGGTGCATTGTCACTACAAAAAGCAGACATTTGCACCAGGCGACATAATTAGTTATCTAAGTATCTTACAGGACTCGAATTTTGAATCGACGAACATCTGCTCTGACATACCTACTAGAGGCCAAGATAGATTTTTAAAACCTTTTGTTATCATTATCGAGAGTTGTGAAGAATGGAAGTCTAACAGATCCGCACTTCTTGAATGTGTATCCTGATGTACAGGCGGCTCAAACGTCAATTTGAGAAGCTGGCTGTGACTTCAGACTCCGCTTTTCTAAGGCGATACGAAAGTAGGAAGCAAACGGAAGCTAGTAGCGATGCCTGATAAATCTTCGAAAAGAAATTATTTTCAGCCAACCAACTTCATTTATTAACTTAATTTGACATTTTTATGCGAACAATAAATTGTTTCAAGAATATTTAAAGAGTTTTTAGAATATTTTAAAACAAATAAATGCAGCGCATGCCCAATGGCTTTACTCGCGGACTGAAATCCCATAACAGGCGGACAAATTTAATTCGAATTCGCATTGGATACCATTTTCTTATTTCCGAATTTCATGACTTTCGAATCGCATTCCAGGATAACCCCCTGGGTCATTTAGTCACAGGTTTTTTACCCAAAGATGACATCTATAGAAGAATGCTCCGAAGTTTGTATATCTCCAGAGTCATAAATGGCTCTACCATTACTATTCAAACAGTCAAGTCGTTACTCTCTAAAAACGAATCAGTGGATGCCAAAGTCAACCTTCGTATGTCAATACATTGTAAAATTCTAAATTTTTTTTATATTCCATATGCTTATCCCTGTAAGGCACCATGAGGTTGGTTTCCAAAGGATAGGCAGAATCACCTGCTAAATGGTAATCCACAGGTATTGTAGTTTATATTGGCTGCATGCCGAGTTGGTGCTGTTATGATTTTGTGGTACTGTTCTTCAACACAAATTATGTTTTTTTAAATAAATCCAACGCAATCGAGCACACATTACGGTATTTACACTAAAAATACGCATAATAGTGTAAATCCTACAAATTTTTTAAAATTTTAAAAATCTCACGTGAGATTGAGGGGGGGGAGGGGGTCGAGCCAAATCTCACGACATCTCACCAAGGGGGGAGGGGGGTCGAAAAATCGCCAAAATCACCTCACGTAATTTATGGATGCCCCCTAACATGTAATTACCGTCCGCGAAACCAACTTCTAAAACCACCCGCTTCCGGTCACGACTTAATCAACACTCAACTTTTTTAAATTTCCACCCGCCGCGCCGGTGGTGACAAGGAAAAATTCCAAACGCCGGGGAAACGCGCCCTTGAACTTTATTAGCCTGGCACCTGCACAACTTGCTTACAGCGCGCTTCTCACGCGGCGCATTGCAAGTTGCGCGAAAATTATCATTTGGGGTGGCTCAAGTTTCGTCTTGCAACTTTGGTTCAGGGCCGTTTCCCATGGAAAATTTACCGACGTATGTAAAAATGGATAAGTATATTTTAGGAATGTTAATTTTTAAGAAATTTTCCCTTCTGGGATTCTTTACAGTGCAATTTTCCCTTCTGGGAATTTTTACATAACACTATGGACAAATGAATTCTGGCATGGACAAACGAATGGGGCAACGTAGACTAGTCATGATTACTATGTAGTAAAACCGATTTTTAAGAAGAGAGAGGTGAAGGGGCGGCATGCTTACCCCGCCCCTTCACGTCTCGCTTCGTAATACTCGGTTTTACTACATAGTAATCATGACTAGTATACGTAGCCCCAATCTGTGCCTGGACAAACGATTTCTAGCAATGGACAAACGTATTCTGGCATGGACAAACAAATCTGTGCCTGGACAAACGATTCTGTCTATGGACAAACGAATTCTGGCATGGACAAACGAATCTGAGCCTGGACAAACGAATTTTGTGCATGGACAAACGAATTCTGGCAATTTTCTGATAAACTGCAATTAAAAAACGCAATGTGAAGAAAATATATGTTTTCGTATTTTTTTTAAATTTATAACTACTACTCCGGAGTGTAGCAAGTCGGTGTTAGGAAATTTTCTGAGCGGAGCCGATTCGCCGAAATCCACGCTATGTCAAAAAAATTTCGACTTAAGTAATTTAGTTACAATTGTTATTTCTCCGAGGGGTGGCTTAATTTGGTTTTTTTCTGTATTTCGTGTCGTATTGATGTCTTTTGTTCGGAATAAAATTTAACTTCCAATGGTTACAGAAATACATAAATACGAATTTCGAAATGCGCCTTTTTTATGCCCAATTTGATTTTCCCGAATAATTGATTAATTTATAAAATTTTATCGGCGCGTGGGCAAATTCAACTATTTCGTGGACAAATATGGACAAACGATGGACAAACGAACGCGCAAAAAAAGTGCGAAATTAGCAATCGGGGCTGCCAACGTCGCAAAATTGAAAAATTTCAATTATATATTATAATTAATGGGTGGGTGGACAAATAAAAATAACTGCTGGACAAACTTGGACAAACGATGGACAAACGATCTATGCGGTTAAACAATTTTTTTTGCAAAGTTGGGGTGTTAGTTGAAAAAATTTGCAAAAAAATGTTTTTGCTTGTAACTTGTTAACGGTGCCTGGACAAAAAAAACTTTTCCGTGGACAACCATGGACAAACGATGGACAAACGTATGAAAAAAAAAATTTCAAAAATTCGCATTTCGTGGTGCCAACTTCATAGACCTCCTTTAGAGGGCTAAAACCCCCTAAAAAGTGGGCTTCTCGGGGTAGAAAATCAGTAGACTTTATAACCCCTTATTAAGAAGCCTAAATAGAAGCTCTCTGCCAATTTTCAGCCTGTACCTAATTATTTCCGCTATATCGCTTTTTCGGCTTAATTTACCTGTACTATTAATTTAACCCAGTTTTCTCGCGATTTTACACTGTTTCTTACGGAAAAAAAATTACGTGATATTTGCGGAGACCCTCCCCCTCCCCCACATGAGATTTGGTGAGATTCGGCTCGACCCCCCACCCCTAAACACCTCACGTAATTTATGGACGCCCCCTTACCACAACTTTAAAATTACACATGATATGTAAATACTTGAATAAAAAAAAACTTTTTAATATAAAACGTTTTTAAAACGAACTAAAATATAAAATAAAGTCTCCTAGCCCCATACAGATTTATAACCCCATACATATTCCTAACACCATACATATAGTCCTGAAAATTTATAATTGTGAATTTGTAATAGCTATGAAAATATTTGTAAGATTTAAAACGAAAAAACGTGGGGCGCATGTATGATTGATGCGAATGATTTCTCAACCCAGCTACTCTACACTCCGTAGTATTGTTTATATATTTTCATGGCTATTACAAATTCACAATTACAAATTTTCAGGACTATATGTATGGTGTTAGGAATATGTATGGGGTTATAAATCTGTATGGGGCTAGGAGACTTTATTTTATACTTTTTAGTTCGTTTTAAAAACGTTTTATATTAAAAAGTTTTTTTTTATTCAAGTATTTATTTTCTGCTTTTTAGTTTTGTGTGTGAAATTTTGCAATCAATTTTGAACATCTTGATGATATTATGGCAGATGCATCCGGAAAGATGTTACCTAAATCTAGGGAAAATCGCAAGTACTTACTCTGAGAAGTAGATTTTTAAGTGCGTGTCCTCTTGAGATGGCCGCCATGGATCTAACGCCATAGCCATTGAGTATACTATATTACTTATTGTATTCTACTTATAATACCCTTTCATTTGATTGCCATGTCGAGAGTGTTGTGAAGAAAGTGGTAATCCTCCCTCTTGAGACGGCCGCCATGGATCTAACGGTATTTAGAGCATACTATATTGCTTATTGTATTCTACTTATAATACGCTTTCATTTGACTATCATGTCAAGGGGGTTGTGAAGACAATGGTAAATCGCCCTCATGAGACGGCAGCCATGGATCTAACGGCATATTGAGTATACTATATTGCTTATTGTATTATACTTATCATACCCTTTCATTTAATACCCATGTCGAGGGTTTTCTGAAGAAAATGGTAATCCGCCCTCTTGAGACGGCCGCCGTGGATCTAACGGTATTTAGAGCATACTATATTGCTTATTGCATTCTACTTATAATACCTTTTAATTTGACAATCATGTCAAGGGGGTTGTGAAGACAATGGTATTCCGCCCTCTTGGGACGTCCGCCATGGATCTGACGGTATATTGAGTATAATATATTGCTTATTCTATTATACTTATCATACCCTTTCAATTAATACCCATGTCGAGGGTATTCCGAAGAAAATGGTAATCCGCCCTCTTTAGGCGGCCGCCGTGGATCTAACGATATAATGAGTACAATATATTGCTTATTGTATTCTACTTATCATACCCTTTCATTTGATTCCCATGTCGAGGGGGTTGTGAAGAAAATGGTAATCCGTCCTCTTGAGATGGCCGCCATGGATCAAACGACATATCCATTGAGTATACTATATTGCTTATTGTATTCTACTTATAATACCCTTTCATTTGATTCCCATGTCGAGGGTGTTGTGAAGAAAGTGGTAATCCGTCCTCTTGAGACGGCCGCAATGGATCTAACGGTATATTTAGTATACTATATTGCTTATTGTACTCAACTTATCATACCCTTTCATTTGATTATTATTTCGAGGGTATTGTGAAGAAAATGGTAATCCGCCCTCTTGAGACGCCCGCCATGGATCTAACGATATATTGAGTATACTATATTGGTTATTGTACTCTACTTATCATACCCTTTCATTTGATTGCCATGTCGAGCGTATTGTGAAGAAAATGGTAATACGCCCTCATAAGACGGCCGCCATGGATCTAACGACATAGCTTATTGTATTCTACTTATCATATCCTTTGATTTGATACCCATGTGGCGGGGGTTGTGAAGAAAATGGTAAGCCGCCCTCTTGAGACCGCCGCCATGGATCTAAAGGTATATTGAGTATACTATATTGCTTATTGTGTTCTACTTATCATGCTCCTTTATTTGATTCCCATGTTGGGGGTGTGTGAAGAAAATGGTAATACGCCCTCATGAGACGGCCGCCATTTATTTAACGGTATATTGAGTATACCATATTGCTTATTGTACTCTAATTATCATACCCTTTCATTTGATTTCTATGTCGAGCGTGTTGTGAAGAAAATGGTAATACGCCCTCATGGGGCAGCAGCCATGGATATAACGGCATAGCTTATTGCATTCTATCTATTATACCCTTTGATTTGATACCCATGTCGCAGGGGTTGTGAAGAAAATGGTAAGCCGCCCTCTTGAGACCGCCGCCATGGATCTAACGGTATATTGAGTATACTATATTGTTTATTGTACTCTACTTATCATGCCCTTTCGTTTGATTCCCATGTCGAGGGTGTTGTGAAGAAAATGGTAATCCGCCCTCTTGAGACGGCCGCCATGGATCTAACGGTATATTGAGTGTACTATATTGCTTATTGTACTCTACTTATCATACCCTTTCATTTTGTTGCCATGTCGAGGGTGTTGTGAAGAAAATGGTAATACGCTCGAATGAGACAGCCGCCATGGATCTAACGGTATATTGAGTATACCATATTGCTTGTTGTACTCTACTTATCATGCCCTTTCGTTTGATTCCCATGTCGAGGGTGTTGTGAAGAAAATGGTAATCCGCCCTCTTGAGACGGCCGCCATGGATCTAACGGTATATTGAGTGTACTATATTGCTTATTGTACTCTACTTATCATACCCTTTCATTTGATTGCTATGTCGAGCGTGTTGTGAAGAAAATGGTAATACGCCCTCATGAGGCGACCGCCATAGATCTAACGACATAGCTTATTGCATTCTATCTATTATACCCTTTGATTTGATACCATTTCGCGGGGTTGTGAAGAAAATGGTAATCCGTCCTCTTAAGGCGGCCGCCATTGATCTGACGGTATATTGAGTATACTGTATTGCTTATTGTATTCTACTTATAATACCCTTTCATTTGATTCCCATGTCGAGGGTGTTGTGAAGAAGGTGGTAATCCGCCCTCTTGAGACGGCCGCCATGGATCTAACGGTATTTAGAGCATACTATATTGCTTCTACTTATAATACACTTTCATTTGACTATCATGTCAAGGGGGTTGTGAAGACAATGGTAATTCGCCCTCATGAGACGGCAGCCATGGATCTAACGGCATATTGAGTATACTATATTGCTTATTGTATTTACTTATAATAACATTTCATTTAATACCCATGTCGAAGGGGTTGTGAAGAAAATGTTAATCCGTGGTTTTGAGACGGCCGCCATGGATCTAACGGTATATTGAGTATACTATATTGCATTGTCATCGGAGATATAGCTGGGTGCAAACTTTCAGCATGATAGGATAACCGGAAGTATTCGAAAAATCATTTGCAAAATTTGTTCCGTGAAGAAAACAGTACTCCGTCCTCTTGAGACGCCCGCCATGGTTCTAACGGTATATTGAGTATACTATATTGCATTGTCATCGGAGATAAAGCTGTATTCAAAATTTCAGCATGACCGGAAGTATTCAAAAAATCGATTGCAAGATTTGTACAGACAAACAGGCAGACAAGAAAGCGACCTAATAAAAACGTTTTAAAAAATTCTAACCTTTCTGAAAAAAACATAAAATTCAACCAAAAACTTTGCGCAACTGCAAAAAAACGCATTTTTATAATTAAATCGAGATTTTAACTACTAGCCCCAAGATCTAAAATGAAAATTAAATATTTTTATCAGAAAGCTGAAGTTTTTCTATACAAAAACCATGTTTGTTTATTATTTAATTCAAATCGAAACCAAGAAAAATGGCATTAAAGTTAAGGAATTTGGCTAAAATTCACTTTTTGGTAAACTTCGCAATGTTCGTGTTGCAACACTAATTGCCTAAAAAAAATTCAATTTTCAGGAATTTGTCTGTTCAATCCAACTAGCAAATATCGGAAGTTTCAACAAAATCGGGGGGTGTCCTCCAAACATAATTTTTATTTGGTGGAATGACCCATATATAGAGGATTGAATTAAGCAAAAGTTGAAGCTGTTAACTATTTTTTTTTATTACAAAATGATTGAATTATTGAAAATTAGTAAAGAAATGTTTACTAAACACAAGCAACTGTCTCCTGCGCGTTGCTTGTCAGTATGAAATTGCAATGCAATGAAATTCCTGCCGATAAAACTTTGACATTCAAAATTGCATTGATCGTCTGGCCCCCGGGTTAGGAATAGGAAGTCAGTCCATATAGAACCATTGTTTGACAAATATAAGCCCTGGAACCAGTTAAATTCCATTGTTCAATAAATAGAATGGAATTAATTAAAGTAAAGCGAGTGAAAATAAATAAAAGTGTTGTAATTGTTAACGTGCCCCGAATGCTAAAGCCCCTTTTTCCTAGGACAATTTTCGTTGCGAAAAAAAAATCGTTGCGAAAAAAATCGAAAATTTCGCACCTTCAGTGCGAGAAATCATTCTTTTTCGTTGCGAAAAAAAGAATGGATTCAACCATTCTTTTTCGCAACGAGATATTTTTCGTTGCGAAATATTGTAAAGTTGGCTGTAAAATTTCTATATATGTGTTTTACTTTTTATTGTTTGAGTTTTCGTCATGGTTACGTTTTGTTTACTTGACTAAATCTCGTTGCGAGAATGGAATTCGTAGGAACATAACTCAAAAAAATCGCACAACAGACTGCGAAATTTTTTTCGCAACGATTTTTTTTTCGCAACGAAAATTGTCCTAGGAAAAAGGGGCTTAAGTACCTGTACTATTTTTAGTACTAAAATAGTTATTAATAAATACACAGCTCTGAAATGATAGTTAATTTATTTATTTCAAGGTATATGCGACTTATCTGTTTGACAGCTATATTAACAGTAAAGCTAATGACACATTGATTGTGTGTTAACTAGAAGTTGTCACTTGTTTTGATGCTGGAAGACACGACTTCCATGACATCTCCCTTTTTCTTTTTAGCGATATCTCGCAGGTGTCTTTCTTTACTACTCGGCCGCTACTCGTCGTCCGAATGTCTGGAACCAGTTTTGATGGAGTCTGCGTTGGTAGGTGCAACTCTGTTTCCCTGTTAATTTCGATAGGTTCCGGTGTGGTTCCTTTATCAGGCTCATCCTCCGTAGGTGGTTCTGATGATGTCACTTCGTTCGACGGTCCCGGCGTGTGCTTAATGTGCCACGCATTTCTCACGTAGTTACCTCCCTCTGTCTTTACGGTATACGAACGTGGTTTCATCAACGTAGTGTTATGCTATGGACACACATGTGGTTTCGATACCATGGTATCGATACCAAGATTGTTTTATACTACATAGTATACTAACCCCTGACACATATCTTTTTGTGGTATACATTTGACAGCTCTCAACTGACTGTTATTTGTAAAGCTTTTAAAAATGGAAAACGAATCAGTTTGTGCTCTTTTACGTCAATAAATATGCTTGAAATCGAAAGTAAAACTTTTCACTTAAAAAATTTTCTTTTTTTTTTCAACAAAAACACAGCTAAATTTTTATTTACTCAAAAATTTAATTTTTAAAATGGAAAAATTAGGTGTTTTTATTTTCCGCTTCTATATAATGGCGTTGTCAGCAGTTAAAAGGCCACTATACCTACGGTAACCAACCGTACTGTATTGTACAGTACAGTACTCTTTTCAGTGTATCTGTCCTCTGGAATTTTTAATCTTTGAAAAATTGTAAAATGTCCTCTATGTACACAGCGTGCTGTATAATGTACTGTATTTTTGCAAACTATTTGAGAATAAAACAATTTTTGGAAGGAACGTGATAATTCTACACAACAGGTCGAGGACTTAGAGGGTGGAATCGTTTGAACACAAATTTCACCCCCATCCACTCACCCCCTAGCACAGCAATATCAAAATTTTGTTAGAAATATTTTTTTATACGAAGCTTCCCTGTACCCTGAATGATTTTTGAGGATAATTTTGATTTTTGATTATTTTTGGCTTCGGATAAAAAATTTTTTTAGACAAAAGCTTCATATTTCCCTGCGAAGAATCAGAATCCGTGAAAAAAATGGGGGTTGCCATTTGAAATTTTAGATTCACCCCCCCCCCCCCCTGCTAGTTTTTTTTGTTCTGCTTGTACTGTATTTCTTTCTCGGAAATATGGTCACCGTAACTATACCAGGTTTGTGCATAAGGAAACCAAGAAAAATTGGCTCATTTCGATACCACGTCGAATGATAGTATACCAAGTTTTTGGAATGGTATTGACCTGGTATTAGGTGACACACATCTGGTATACCACGTGGTATTTGAATACCATGGTATCGAAACCACATGTGTGTCCATAGCATTAGTTATCGTAGCTGGTACCCAATTTTGGTGTCCTTTGCTTAATCTGACTTTTTCTCCAACTTCAAAGTTTCTAATTTCTTTTTTTCCTTCATCTGCATTGTTCTTCTCTTTCTCCTTTATTTTCTTCAGTTTTTTCGTTATATTACTTATGATTTTTGGTGTTAGGAGTTTGTCGTTTGTGGTTAACAATGTCTTGGTCCTTCTGTTCATTAGTCTTTGGTTTGGTGATCCCAAGTGCAATCTAGGAATGTTTCTATGATGTAACAGAGCTAAATAAATGTCCGTGTCATCTTCTTGGCATTTCTTCATTAAGGTCTTCGCTTCTTGTACATAACGTTCCGCAAGTCCATTGGATCTAGGAAAGTGTGGACTAGAGATTCGATGTTCAAAATTCCATTCTTTTATAAATTTTCTAAATTCTTCACAATCGTACTGCTTCCCTGACTGCAACACATCCGGAATACCAAACGTTGCAAACCAATTTTTCAGTGCATTTATTGTTGTTGAACTTGACATGTTGGTCAGTTCTTGTATGTCGAAATATCCTGAATAGGCATCTGCAATCATTATGTAGTCTTTTCCTTTTAGGTGGAATAGATCCGTGGCTACTATACTCCATGCACGTTCTGGTACTCTTTGTAGCCATATCGGCTCCATTGGGTTGTCTTTTTGTATCTTATTGCACGATTTGCAGTTTTTTACGTAGTCGGTTATGTCCTTGGACATCTCTGGCCAGAACACATGGTCTCTGGCTAGTTGAAGTGTTCCTTGTATACCTTTATGACTGAGGTGACAGTGTTTAAGTACCAGTGGTACCATCGATCTGGGAACTAGGGCTCTTCCATTCTAGAAGATAATGTCGTTGTGTACACTCAGTGTTTCTCTATAATACCAATATTTTTTAAGATTTTCTTCTACTGTTTCAATTTTTTCTGGCCATCCTTTCAAGATTATTTCTTTTAATTTCTTCATCTCTTCATTTTTTTCTGTTTCTTGTTTCAGTTCTTCTTGTCTTGTTTTAGAGGGTATTATGGCGCAAATTTGTATTACTTCATTATGTTCCTCACTGGTTAGATCTCTGCAATCTCTGCTAAGAGTATCTGCTACGTACATTTCCTTCTAATTGCTCCTTTAATCCCTCATGGGACATAGGGCGGAAACAGTTGCCCTCCAGCGGACTCTGTTTTGCGCGACAGCTCTCAGCTCTGACCAGGATCTCCCGGTTGTTGCGGCCTCTGCTAATAGGGTTCTCCTCCACGTTGTTCTAGGTCTTCCGACTCGACGGGTTCCTTGCGGATTCCAGTCGAGGGCCTGTTTGGCTAGATTCTCGTTTTCGCGTCGCAAGGTGTGGCCAATCCAATTCCATTTCCTTCGCCTGATTTGGTCGTCTATCCTTTCTTGGCCGGCACGGCGCCATAGTTCTTCATTTGAAATTCTATCTTGCCAGCGGATTTTTAGGATACGACGTAGGCATCTGTTGATGAAAACTTGTAGGCGCCCTGTGATGAATTGGGTGACTTTCCATGTTTCGCAACCGTACAAAAGAACTGCCTTAACGTTGGAGTTGAACAGCCGCAATTTGGTGTTAATTGAGATCTCCGTCGATCTCCATATGTGAAACAGGCATGCATATGCGCTTCTTGCTTTATTTATTCTGGAACTGACGTCTTCTTCTGTACCGCCGTTTTCGGTAATAATACTACCGAGGTAACAGAATTTATCTACCAGTTCCACGTCACGGTTATTTAGCGCTGTTGGTTCAAGGGTGTTTGCATTTATCCGCATTTCTTTGGTTTTAGTCGGATTTAACCTTAAGCCTGCTGAACTACTTTCTGTTGCCAAATTGTTTAACATGTTTCTGAGGTCCTGGTGTCTGTGGGCCAGCAAACAGATATCATCCGCGTAGTCGAGGTCCTTAAGGCGGTCTAACAATCCCCATTGTATGCCACCTGTTCTAGTATCTAGAGCGCTGACAAGGATGTCGTTTATTACTATAAGAAATAGTAATGGCGAAAGTAGGCATCCTTGCCGTACTCCTGAGCTCACTTCAAAGCTGTCGGAGAGTTTTCCATTGTGAAGAACTCTGCATTTGGAATTGTTGTATAGAGCTTTTATCAATTCTATTATTTTATCCGGCAGTCCACGTTGCCGAAGAGCTCGCCATATAAAGCTCCTATTAACCGAGTCGAACGCTTTCTCATAGTCTACGAAAGCAAGGTAAAGGGGGGATCGGAATTCAGTAGACTGCTCCACTATGATTCTCAAGGTGTTAATGTGGTCTATGCAGGAGCGGCCTTTTCTGAATCCAGCCTGCTGTCTTCTAAGAGTTCGATCTACTGCCTCTCTTATCCTTGATAGTAATATGTGGGACAAGATTTTGCCCACAGTAGATAATAGACAGATGCCTCTCCAGTTGTCACATATTGTTAGGTCCCCCTTTTTTGGTATTTTGACTATGATACCTTCCGTCCAATCCTCCGGAAAGGTACAGGTGTTCCATGCTATTTCCAGGATTGGCTGTAGCGCATCTGCTATGAGGCTTGAGTCGGCTTTCAACAATTCTGGCGGGATGCCATCTTTTCCAGCTGCTTTACCATTGGCCATTGCATGAATTGCGGTTACTATTTCAGTCTTGGATGGGGCACGAGTGGTGATTCTTATTGGCTGTGCATTGTTGCTGTTGTTTTCCTGAGGTTCCTGTGTAAATGAACCATTCAGGGCGGCGAAGAAGTAATCTCTCCATCTTTGGAGTTGCTCCTCGTCGCTGCACAGCAGCCTTCCATCCGCACTCTTTACGGCATGCTTTTTAGTAGAGTGCTTTCCCGATAGCTGTTTAGTGATTTGGTACAGCACCTTACTGTTGCCTGTGTTTGCCGCGTTTTCCGCTTTCTCTGCGAGCTCATTTATCTGCCGCCTTTTA
Source organism: Thereva nobilitata (assembly GCA_963855945.1). Taxonomy (NCBI): domain Eukaryota; kingdom Metazoa; phylum Arthropoda; class Insecta; order Diptera; family Therevidae; genus Thereva; species Thereva nobilitata. The sequence continues at coordinate 111,327,884 of OY979694.1, forward strand.
TCACGCCGGACACTTCTCTTTACCTCCCGGTGCAATTGGGAGTATTCCCGTTCAAGTTGTTGTCGTTTTTCCGGGTCGCTTGTAGAGTTCACGTTATTTTTGAGGGCCCTTCTGCGTTCAATTTTTTGCCAGGTTGTGTCCGAGATCCAGTGTTGCTGGTTTCTTTGGACATAACCTATGCTTGTTTCCGCTGCTGTTATTATAGCGCCCTTTGTTGTGCTCCACAGCTCTTCAATATTTGTGTCGTCAGAAACGGTTTGCTGGTTTAAGATTTCTTGCAGTTTGCCAGCAAATTCTCGCTTTTTGGTGCTCTCACGCAGAAGGTCTACGTTAAACCGTCGACGGTTTATGGCATCGCGTTGGACGTTTCTGATTGCAGCGATTTTTAGGCGGATAGTTGCTACTACCAAATGGTGGTCACTTCCAGTGTCTGCTCCCCTAAAGCTCCTGACATCCTCCAGAATAGTTCGCCATCTGCGACTGACGGCCACGTGATCTATCTGGTTTCTCGTTCTACCATCGGGCGATACCCAGGTCTCCTTGTGTATCTTCTTGTGGCAAAAGTAAGTTCCACCTACCATGAGTTGATGGGAACTACAAAAGTCAACGAAAAGTTCACCATTGTGATTGGTATCTTGGCTTAGGCCTTGATTTCCAATTGTGTTTTCAAGGCCGGTGTTATTGGGGCCGATCTGTGCATTTAAGTCACCCATCAAAACAATGATGTCTCCCCTTGAAATAGAGCGAAAAACCTCATTCAGTCGCATATAGAACTCGTCTTTGATGTCATCGTCTGCGTCTTCAGTTGGAGCGTAGCATTGGACTATCGTAGTACTTCTTAGTCTGGTACGTAGGCGCACGGTAATAATCCTCTCAGAAACTGGTGACCAGCTAATGAGGCTGGACCTGGCTTCCTTGGTGAGTATTACGCCAACGCCATTCCTACGATTTTCAGTTTCGTTTCTCCCAGAATATAAGAAGGACTCACCGTTTGGGCAGATATGTTCCCCCGCATCGGGCCATCTGGTCTCGCTGAGTCCCATGACCTTGATTTTATAGCGGTTCATCTCGTTGAGCACTTCATCCAGCCGTCCATCAGCAAGCAGAGTTCTCACATTCCATGATCCGATTCGTGTCCTGTTTCGAAAAGCAAAGGTCGTCGTCGTGTTGTCCGTCCGGTTCCGAGGCAATGTTTGCCGATTCGTAGCAATTGTGTGTTTTATGGGAGCGGGTTGCTAACCCTCAGCCCAACCGACTTAAAACTCTGTTTTGTGGCGCAGAGAACTCGCCATTCGACCGTCTCCCGTTAGCTCCTTCCGAAGAAGTACCCCAGGGGGCACCGCGGGGAGGTGGGATTAGGACTTGCTAACAGAGCTGCTAGGTGTTCGTCTGCAGTGACTCTTCTCGGGTTTTGGCAGAAGTGACAAATCGGGTGCCACCACCTTCCGAGGTCTTTGTTAGCCATTCGCCCCCCAAACGACGTACATTTCCTTACCTTTCTTATATATGACCTGAGGGTTATACGGTAATATTTGGTAGAACATCCTCTGTAATCTTGGTGGGGCTTCGATGAGTGGTTTCTTGAAGATTGTTTCTAGAGGTTTATGGTCCGTCTCAATTGTGAGATCTTTACATCCCCAAATGTAACTGTGAAATTTCTTACAGGCTACTAAGATAGCGTTAGCCTCCTTTTCGAGCTGACTGTAGCCCATTTCTGTTTTAGTGAATGCTTTGGCGCAGTAGGCAATGGGTTTTTCTTTTTGCATGAGAACTCCTCCACATGCATAGCTGCTGGCATCTACCGATAATAATATTGGTGCTTTCGAGTCATAATATCCAAGCCCTGGTGGTTTCTGTACCAATTCTTTCAATTTCTGGAATGCATTTTCCTGTTCAATATCCCAGTACCAATCTACATCCTTTTGCAGGAGCGCCCGTAGAGGCGCCGTTAGATCCGCTACATTCTTGATGAACTTAGATAGGTAGGTGATTAGGCCTAAGAAACGTTGAAGTTCTTTTCTGTTTTCTGGATTTTTAATCAAGGTGATTGTTGCAATCTTTTCCGGATCAGGCTTCAGTCCTTCTTGCATGACCAAGTGTCCTAAAAATTTAAGTTCCTGAACTTGAAATATACATTTTTCTTTATTCAGTTTCAGTCCTGATATTTTGAGTTTTTCCAGGATTTTGTTTGTGTTCTTTTCGAGTTCTTCTTTAGTTTCCGCATGTATCAATATATCATCCATTGACACCTCTACATTTTTAAATTCAGATAGCAGATCTGTCATCACTTGTTGGAACACCTCTGGTGCTGATGCCAACCCAAATGGCATTCTTAGGCACGAATATCTTCCAAATGGGGTGCTGAACGTTAAATACTCGGAAGTTCTGTTTGTTACCTTTAACTGCCAGAATCCTCGTCGGCAATCTAAAAGTGTGAACCACTTCGATCCATTTATTCTTGCTGCAATTTCCTCTAAAGTTTTGAGCGGGTAATACCTTCTTTTTAGATTTTTATTTATTGCTGAAGGATCCATACACAATATTAATTTATTGTCCTTTTTAACTATGACCATGGGTTTAGTTACTGGTGTAATAATTTGTTGTTCTACCATCAACTCCAATTCTTTCTTCACTCTATCTCTTATTACGTGTGGAACTTTCCGGGCAGGTGAGATTGGCAGTTTTGGGTTATCCACCAAATCGATGTCATATTTAAATTTTTTAAGACATCCTATACCTTCAAATAGATCTTGATTATCTTCGATGCTTTCTATTCGTTTAATTAAATTCATTTTTACACACGTAGATTTTCCAATAATCGGTGTTCTCTTTTGTTCTATCACTAGGTATTTTATGTCTTTTGACCTATCTTTTATTCTTGTTTGGATTTGAGTTTCTCCAACTACTTTAACTTTATCGTCAGAATATGTTATTAAGCATTTGGTAGTGCAAGGTTTTATAGTAGCTCCTACTTTATCGCCTATCTTTTTGGTTATCACATTGCACTGGCTGCCTGAATCTAGCTTAAATTTTACTGTGGCATGTCCTGAAAGAATTGCGTGTTGATACCAATCTTTGTTGTCTATATCACTCTCTATTGCATGCACATACACATCTTCACTTTCATTTTCGGTGCTGTCGCTATCTTCTTGTTGTATCGTTTCTATTTTCTTTGACTTGCAGCACTTAGCGAAATGGTTCCTTTTTTTGCACAATTTGCAGACCTTATTAAAGGCTGGGCATTGTCTAATGCCATGTTTGGTCATACATCTTCCACATTGAAACGTTTCTTCTTCTTCGGTTCTTTGTTTTTCTTTTCTATTCTTTGTTTTAATCATTTCTACGGTAATCGACTGTTTCATAGTATTTACCTGCTGCTTGACTTGCTCTGTGGAGTGGCAAATATCTACAGTTTTTTGCAGAGTCAATGACTCTTCAGCGAGTAGCTTCTCTCTGGTGGTGTCACTCATTATTCCCACTAGTACTCGATCTCTAATTATACTATCTTCCAATGACCCATAACCACAGTTTCTGACTTTAGTTTTGAGGTTAGTCAAGAACTCGTCAAACGGTTGGTCGTCTCTTTGACAGAGGGTATTGAAGATGTACCTTTCATAAGTCTCGTTAATTTTAGGCGTAAAATACCTTGTGAACTTGTCCTTGATGTTTTTTAAGCACTGACCCTCCTCTTCCGACAGATTGAATGTATTGAAAACGATTGCGGCGTCTGGGCCTACGCATGTCATGAAGATAGCTACTTGGACCTCAGGTTTCCTTTTTTCTATGCTGGTAGCTGTAGCATACCACTCCCATTGTTGAAGCCACAATTTCCATGCGACCGCAGCGTTTTCGGTAGAGCTGTTGATAAAATATTTGCTATTCACATTGATTGTGTGTTGACTGGAAGCAGTGGCGGACTAAGGGGGGGGGCGGAGGGGGCGGTCCGCCCCGGGCCTCTGGTTCCTGGGGCCTCCAAATGTCTACAAGTTCCCTTGATCAAATCCTAAACAAGGCTTTTAAAATAAGGGCAGTGCCTACCTAAGTGGTACTTTGGAGTCGGAGGTCGCGTACAATGTTCCCGTAGACACAAATAAGTACAGCATGTAATTATTAAAATAGGTCTTTACTGAATCGTTACCCTCTACATCGCTTACATATACTTCCATACTTCTTGACCATTTTCATCTCGGTTGCATCATGCAAGAGGAGTTTTTGTAAACTTAGGCCTAGTGTCCACTATAGAGTTTTTTGCGTAGAACTACAGAAAACTCTCGCGTAGAGATGCGTAGAGAAGTGTATACACCGTCTAGAGCTACATGCTCTCTACACCCACTCTACGCGCTCTGCACTCTACACTATAAAGTGTATACGCAATTTTTTGTGTTTGGTAGAGCTCTACATCTGCTCTACGCTCTAACAAGCATGTTTGATAGAGTTTTTCTCTCTACAGTATTCATTCTTATTTGCGTTTCGACTGCGCTTCGAATTGTTGTACATAGGCGCAGTGCCGCGGCCAGACAATGGGGGGCCCTGTGCAAAAATTCAGCGAGGGGCCCCAGAGTCTCCAAAAAAAAATTTCTGTCATAAAGACCCGTCCCCGCGACAGAATTATGGAAAATTGGCCCCATGTAATATTTAGTGTGATGCGAGTTCGTCTGATATGACCCATATGCTGATTTGTATGACCCATTCATTGAAGTAAAAATGCAAATAAAGAATTCAAATGATTTTTATTGCCAAAAAAATGTTTTGCTCGCTTCGCTCGCGGTGCCCCAAACACGCGGGACCCTGTGCAGTTGCACACCCAGCACATATGCCAGCCGCGGCACTGCATCGGCGTGTTAAATAACAACGAAATTCGAATACGACATACGCAGAAAATTTTGGTATGAAGATGTATCTTCTTCCGTGAGCTCAATTCCATAATTCTCGGTACATTCCAGCGTTTTGTTTTCTTTTCGCAATCCAATCTCGCTCTCAACATTTCCTTTCCTTCTTTTCCGTTCTTTTGGGGAAAACTCATTTTATTATTTTTTTGATTTCTATTAATTTCCTTTAAATTTTTTACACAATATATGTACGTACGCATCTCTGAATAACTGAGAAATGAAATGAGATGCAAAAGTTGATGGCCGCAGTTGCGCGCTCTACCATACGACTCTACAGTAGAGAAAAACGCATCTGCAGTGTACTCAGTCTGTAGAGCTCGTGGTAGATCTCTACTCAAAATTTCTCTAGATCAACTCTACGGGCGGTGGAGTGGTAGAGAAGCGCTGTAGTGTACATACTACAGGTAGAGCTCTACACTCTACGCTCTACACTGTACCGAAAAAAACTCTATAGTGGACACTTGGCTTTAGTACGACTTTCGGAATCGATGGGTAATTAAATGCTTTTCCTACTGGGAAATAAACATATACACACACTTGTCCATACAAATGGCAACTGAATAAAAGGCTTCTAAAATTACATCGACTTCTTAGACTGAGGGCCTCATTCAGCTTTGCCGCCCCGGGCCTCTGACGGGCTTAGTCCGCCACTGACTGGAAGTTGTCACTTGTTTTGATGGTGGAAGACACGACTTCCATGACAGTACCCAAAAATAAGTATTAAATTAAGGAACAGGGTTGGTGCCACTGTTTGTGCCTTAACACGCATCCGTTCTTTACTTTTTTCACCGAAAGTGTCCCTTGTGTGTCAATTTGACACAATACTTAAAATGGTCACAAATGAGAATAAAAGGCAAAACTCGATACAAACATTTTTTTATTATTTAACGATATAATATGTACTACTTAATACTATACTTAATGCTAATAAATATATCTTTATACAAAGTGCTGTTTCATGTAACAGACAATGAAAGAAAAAGGAGTGGAATATTTAGTTCCCGCTCTCCGTATATTTTTCACACAAAATCAACGTTTTGATTTGGACATACAGCTTTCCTACTTTTGTCACATCGAGCTGAATGAACGTTAGCATTGCGCAATTTGGACATAAATGACATCTTGTACGTTTATTTGTTGATGGATGAGTTGCAAGCGATTACAAGATGTGCTTGGTTGGGGCTCCGGAGGCAAATTTTCATCAGACGTGCCTTTCGTGGACAACGGCTATTGAATGGGTAGATTTTGGGGTACGTTGACGCCTTTCAATATATGATGGAACAAGTGAATTTCCAATTTCAATCAAAAATAATCGACGACGAATGTTTTTCTTCGGGTAATTCCAATTAGGATTTAACTCATTAAATAATATATGCATTCAACGCGGAAATACCGAGCGTATTACTAAATACAGCCACTCTATTTACTTTGCACTTGCAACGATATGGTCCAACAATTTCATCCATTATATCGACTCCACATTTAGTTTTACTATAAAACTCGAGAATTCCTGGCTTCTTTTTACATCAGCTTCATTTATTACATTTTTTTGTATGCATTGTACTGAGCAATGTAACAAAACGATGACTTTTTGTTACATATGAAACCATTGTGGATCAAAGATAATGATTGAAAACAAATTGCGAATGGTATAATGGTTTTTTTTCATATCCAATAAAATTGCCGGAATTTCTTTTCGATTTTTTCGAATCGTACCAACTAGCGTCATCGATCTCTGTTTCAAGGAAACAGCTAAACTATGTGACGTGAAAAAATTGTCGCAAGTAACATTTCGACCATTCAATCCTTCTGTAAGTTGCAATACAACACGTTCACCTTGGTTTACTTCACGAGTGCAATTTCGATCACAACCAATATAGATGTCGACATTGTATGTTTTATACCATACTAGCTGGGACCGGTGCGCCTATGCTGCTCCCAAAAGCCAATAGTAGTAATCAGGTGATATGAATTTTCATATACAGTAGGAGAGTTTGAAAAAGGCAATTTTTTGGTATTTTTGATTCCAAATAACAAAATGTGAAACTATTAGGGATCTGACATTTTGATCGAGACAATAAAAACCATCCATTGACATGGCATTTTCGAGATATGAATTTTCATACATTTACTACCATAAAAACTCCCATATACCGATTTTAATTGGAATCGGAATACAATTCGCAAACTGATCCTGTAAATAGCAGTTTATTACTTCAAGATGGGTCGGACCAAGCATTTTATGGCTGTGTTCTCGTTCTTCAGGGATTGTACATTTCTTTCATCTTCATCCCACTAACTAATATTATTGTTTTTCCAAAATAAATAAACAGAAGGATAAATACAAAAAAACAACAAAAGTGGTACGAATAATGAATGTATTGCTCCCCAAATGCTATTGTGTCAAATTGACACGCAAGGGACTTTTATGTGACTTTTAGTGTTGCGAGCACTATTCGCATGAAATCACAAAAATTGTTAAACCTAATTTTGAAAGATCAAAAATTTGTCAGTGCCCCAAAATTTCAATCGATTTGAACGGCAAATATTTTAGTACTATCATAGCCAAATAAAAGGAAAGATATTCCATTTCATACAAGAAAAGTGTGCAAGTTCCTGTTCAGAGAGCTTTCCTATTTCCTCCATTTAAGCTACCCCCGCTAAATATTTATTTTCGGTGACACTGTCAAGATATTTGAGTAAATCGTATCTGAAGAGAGTAAATGGAAAGGAAAGCTTTAGCGATGCATGGGAGCAAGGTTCTTGTAGAGCTATTCGCGTTCGCGCTTCTTTTTTTATAGGTTTTCTCATTTATGAAATATCGGCATGTACGAATGTGTATCTTGTATTCTAGGTAAATTTTATTAAAGGGATTTGTTGGCGGAAATAAATGTAAACAAGAAGGAAGCTATTAAATGTATTGTTTGATTTTTTGTTTGAATGACAAAAATCAATTACATACACACTGAAAACTTTTTGGCACGTCAGACGCCCCTTACGGGAAGTCGTACGTACTAAATCCTGCAACGCTCGCGCGCCAATGCTTGGCACGTCTGACGTGCCAAGTCGGTACGTCTGCCGCACCGGCGAAGCAGTGCCTGCCAACGTTGTCGAGTCAAAGCGGACAAAACTTATCAGCTCTCAGGACGTGTTTGCGCCGTTAATTTTTTTGATTAAAATAAACAAAAAAAGTGAACTTTTCGTGTTGTTGTTGTGTTTTTTTATGTTGGGACTCGAAAAATGGATGACTTTTTTACTACCAACAAGGATTTAAGCCATTTAAAGGCAAACTTTGTCGGTAAGTATTTTGCAAATTTGTTAGCTCCAAAACTAATCCAAAACCATTGTACCATCGTTTTTGGTGTTACGTACGAAGTGAATAACAATTGAATTAAATGTTAATTGTTTGTGTTAATGTTTGTGTTAATTGTTTGTGTTAATTGTTGCAAAATTACTGCAAAATTAAACTGAAAAAATAATTTTTTTTAATAAAAACAAACAAAATTTGAGAAAACATTTTTTATTTATAATTATCATGGAAATTATGATAATTATGTTATTATCCATTTTTATTCCATGGATTAATACATTGCCGAACCGAATCGCCGATCTTGCAACCGCTGGCGACTTGGCACGGCTGACGTGCCAACATCAGCGCGCCAGACGTACCTAACCTACAGTACGACTGCCGCGCCATAGACAGTACGTCTCACGTGCCAAAAAGTTTTCAGTGCACTATATCAAAAAATTGTACGTACACCAAATTTTTTTATATATAAATGCAATTTTCAATCACAAAGTAAAATATTTATTTCTAAAACTTTTTAGAAAAAATTAACAAACAATATTCTCAATTTAAAAAAACAAAAATTACAAAAAAATATTTCCCCATTTCTCAGAAATTCTAATAAAACATGGTCAAAAAATTCTACGTACACCAAAAAATTCTACGTACAATATAACCAAATATGGTAAAGAGCCAATTCTTCTTTATTTTATTGGGTATTCGAGTTCACAGTGGTAAATACAGTGAATTTCATACCATTTTAAGTTCATTTTCGAATAGGTGAAGTGTAAATAAGCGAATTTTAAAAATTCAAGTTATTTTTTTATACAAATCACAAAAAAATGGATAAAACACACAGCAAAGTACCTATTGACATTAAAAAGGTAATTGTAAAACTTAAAGAAGAAGGAAAAAGCTATTCCGAAATATCAGAAATTGTCGGTAGGCCTCGTTCAACTGTGCAAACAGTACTAACTAATTATAAAAAAATCGATCTTTCGAAATTGCACCTGGTAGAGGACACAAGAAAGCGTTTTCGACCACCACACAACGCGCAATTGAAAGAATGGTGAAAGCTGACCCCAAATTAAGTGCTCCTAAGATAACAGGAGAGTTAAAAAAATCTTTAAATATTTCGGTAAGTGCGCAAACTGTTCGAAACTTTCTTCATAACATAGGTTATAAAGGTTACGTATCGGCTAAGAAGCCTTTTATATGTGAAAGGAACGTTAAAAAGCGACTAGCTTACGCTAACGAATATGTTAGTAAGTCCGAAGAATTTTGGAAGACGGTTGTGTTTGTGGATGAATCGAAATTCAATATTTTTGGTTCTGATGGGCGGAGATTTGTATGGCGAAAAGAAGGTACCAGGCTCTATAAGAAAAATCTTACACCCACAGTTAAGCACGGAGGCGGTAACTTGATGGTATGGGGAGCAATGGGTGCTGGTGGGGTTGGCGGTCTGGTATTTCTTGAAACAACCATGGACAAGAAAAAATATTTGGACATTTTAAAACTTCATTTAAAATCAAGTGCTAGAAAAATGGGTATAGCAAGAGATATAGTATTAGTTCAAGGCAATGATCCTAAACATAGCTCTCAACTAGTAAGAGAATGGTTGCTATATAGTATTAAGTCCACACTGCCACATCCTACCCAGTCACCAGATCTCAATCCCATCGAGCATCTTTGGGACCTTTTGGAACGGCGGCTTTGGCAACACACAATTACCAGCCAAGAGGTCCTTAAAGCTAAACTGCTTGTTCCGTGAGGACACGACCATCTGGGCGGACATAGAGGAGAATAATCATCACACTAAAGGTGTCAATGAAATAATAATCACCATGTATACTACAATTGATCCACTAACCAAGAACTGATCTCAAATCCTATGAGAATCGAATACGCATTAAATTTGGCACTCAGTTCAACGCACTTGCTTGTGTCAAAATTCCAAATGGCAAGTTCACATGCAGCAGAGTGACAAATTTTAAGAACCAAAGGAGATAAATACTGAAGGTCTAATTCTCCACAATGGGTCTTGCCTTAGCTAAATGGGTTCCACAAACGCGAAAGCCGAAGACAATTGCTAAATCATGTAACCACTCCTTTCAACAGGATTTTTCCATAAAGAAAAAAACGGTTAATAATATACAGGAAGGAGCAATGACCGAGGTGACCAAGTGAGTGCGGAGATAGTGAAATTCACTTTTCATTTGGCTTGGAGACGAGGAAGATCAGATCTTGGTGAGTTGGACCGCATCTAACATAAGAATTTAAAATTGAAATCCTAACCTTTTGAATTATTATATTATATTGTGATTTAAGTGAAACCTTCAGTGAATTAAATTATAAAATAAAATATGAATTATGTTAAACAAAATAGGAATAAGTGTATTATAAAATAAAATGTAAGCCTTGTGTAAAGTTGCCTTTTAATTAAAATGAATGGTGTCTCGATTCTGATTTAAAGTCTTCTTTGATTGTGCGTGATGCTTATGATAACAATGAAGAATACGGAAATTCGACTACGACTGGTTCATATTACGAATTAGGCACGAGCAAACCATGAATCCGATTAGCGGAGAGGAAGCGACATTGATGTCCCAAACAAAATGTGCGGATAGAATACCCAGGATCGAATCCCGTTCCGTGCAGACATCTTTTTTATATATACAGATATCCAGTTTACATAGTCGCCAAAATCATGAAGTGAAGAGTGTTTTTGCGTAATTAAATTTATATTTTAAACCAACGACTAACATGCCTGAGCTACGAAACACTGCTCGAAGAATGGAGTAAAATCACTGCCAGTGATACTCAAAAACTTGTTTTTTCAATGGCAAACCGCCTTAAGCCCTAGACAGACATGTGATTTCGATATCACAATAACTATAATATTATGATATTTGTATTAGTCTGTCACCCTTATATCATAATATCGAAACACAACAACATAATATTAACGTAATATTGAAACACAGCCAACTTTCCTAATATAAACGTGATATGCGTACCCTCTAATGAGAGCAGCGCTATTTCTGGCTAGCGGAAATATAATAAATCTATAAAATTTTAGATTTCTCAGCAGGTATAGCAGAGTAATTAACAATTTGCGTCTTTTAAACGTTCATTCTTAATCTAAATAAATATTTTGTATTAAATAAAACCGAAATCACTTTCAAAAAAGTAATTTCGAATGTATTTGCAAAAACTTTCAGTTTCAAATTAAAAATTAAAATTCTTACTGTCAAACATAGTACTGTCAAAGATATCATAATATTATGTCTGTCACTACCTAGTATATTTCGATATCATGATTTTGTTATTATGATATCGAAATCACATGTCTGTCTAGGGCTTTAGAGAGGTCATCAAACAAAAAGGGTATCACACCCATTATTAATACCGTATTCTTCTATTTTGTACGTAGAATTTTTTGACCATGTTTTATTAGGATATCTGTGAAATGGAGAAATATTTTTTTGTTATTTTTATTTTTTTAAATTCAGAATATCATTTGTTAATTTATTCTAAAATTTTAAGAAATACATATTTTACTTTTTTATTGAAAATATAAAAAAATTTGGTGTACGTACAATTTTTTGATATAGTGTATTTTTAGAAGTTTGAATCTTTTGTTTTTTCAGGTCTGACTTTTCGGTTTCTACTACTTTGCAAAAGTTAGTAAAATCGTGATTGATTGATATTGTTTTGATTTATAACAATGATTTCCGCGATGTGTTTATTTTGCAGATTTGGGAAAATATTATTTTGATCAAAGATTCACAAGCAAATTATCTCGTTTTACAAGGATTTCAAGATGTAAAATATCATATCATGAACAAATTTAAAAATATGAAAAGTGGAAATTATTGCTTTATGGGTATTTGTGGCCATTCTCATTTAATAGTGCAGCCAATACAATAATTCTATCTTAGGCACTAGGAAAAAAATCCAAATAACTTGAATTTTTCTTATCTTTATTATGATGTTCTACTGACATCCTGGAAAGAATCCTAGTTTAAGCGGTCTCGTTTTCTTTTATTGGGGTAAATTTTAACTTGACGCAATTAATTTCGACAACCATTTTACTCGTAAAACGTGCGGGAAAGTTTCGGTGTCCCTCTAATACTTGTATTTTGTTGAAAATAAATACTCCTTTCCCCACCACCGCAGGGGTGGAGTATTAAGCTCGTTTTTTTTTAAAGAGGTTTCCCCAGTAAGCTTTGTAGCACTGCTAGCATGCGGTTAGACTTTGTTTAAATGAAAAACTCAGTTGTTATTATGTATAAAAATTTATTTACACTTTCTTTGTGTTTATCACATTAGTTTTTTAAATTATGTTTATTAATAATCGTAGGGACCTTAATAATTTTTCTGATATTCGCAGATATATCGTGTGAGTATTGCCCGGGGAAACGTTTGTACTCGAGTGTCAAAACGGAGATGCCGGAAATTGGCTCAATCGATAGGGACGGAACGGAAAGCGGCTAGATCACTGAACTTTGGGTTCGGTGATCGCTGAAATGTTCCGATTGATCGTTATTGATCGTGTTTACCATTTCGGAATATGTTGTGTGACTTTGCGTAAAACTTAGTAATTAAGTTTGTACGCGGTCACCACATACTCCCCCCCCCCAGCGTAGCGTTAACGGAATGTTACCGCTTTAGACGGCTTAGCTTCGTTGTCGCGGTCACAACCGAAGGCTGGTTTTAGCCTGTCAATGGATATTGACTTGGTTGTGCCGTTCAATTTGACGACGAAGTGTTTTCGTAATCGTTTGATTACTTCGTATGGGCCCTCATATGGAGGTTCGAAAGGTTTTCGAACTCGGTCGACTCGTATGAAAACGTAGTCGGCGTTCTCCAGGGCTTCTGGCACGTAGGCATCCTTTTGGACGGGTTGTCGAGGATGTATTGCCTTAATGTTCTGCATATGAGAACGAAGGCGAGAGAGGAATTCTGATTCTTCAATTGGATTTTCATCGGTTGTGATAGAAATCGAATTGGGAAGTCTCAGATTCTGACCGTATACGAGCTCGGCTGGTGAGCATTGTAAGTCGGTCTTAATTGCCGTGCGTATGCCTAACATGACAAAGGGCAAGTCTTCACTCCAATGAGTAGTGTTGTCCCTTGCCATTAAGGCTGCTTTTAGTTGCCTGTGGAACCGTTCGACCATCCCGTTTGCTTGCGGATGGTAGGCGGTTGTCCGGATTCGATGAGTACCGAGTAATTTGGCAACTTCATTGAAGAGTTTCGATTCGAACTGCGTACTTTGATCGGTTGTGATTTCAAGAGGTACGCCGAATCGTGGAACAAATTCAGTGACGAATCTTTTTGCCACTGTTGAAGCTGATATATCCCGAATTGGGTATGCTTCGGGCCATCGCGTGAATCTATCGACTATCGTTAAGATATAAGAGTATCCACGAGATGGGGGAAGGGGTCCCACTATATCCATATGTATATGGTCAAATCTATTATTTGGAAGCTTGAAAGCTTCAAATGGAGATTTGGTGTGTCTTGAAACTTTGGACTTTTGGCAACCTAGGCATGATCGAGACCACTCATTGCAGTCTTTATTGATCGATGGCCAGAAGTACTTCTTGGTAACGGCTCGTCTTGTAGCACGAATACCAGGATGAGAGAGACTATGTTCGGAATTGAACGCTAGTTTACGTAAGGAAGTGGGTATATAAGGCCTAGGAATGCCTATACTAGTTTCACACCACACCTGATGGGCGGTAAATGGTATTGGTGTGAGAACTAGTTTTACCCGTGAGCCGTTGCTGGGGTGTTCTTGTAGAGACTTCAACTCTGTGTCACCTTGTTGAGCCTGAGCTAGTGTAGGCAGGTCGAAGGTGGCCGAGTCAACGTTGTCGGTTGCTAGTGAGCGCGACAAGTAGTCTGCGACAATGTTTTGTTTACCCGACACATGTCTGATGTCTGTGGTAAACTGAGAGATTAGACCCAAATGTCTGGTCTGTCGAGGGGATCGTTCGGTCTTTGTGTGAAGAGCGCGGACCAGTGGTTTCTGATCAGTATAGACCACGAAATTGCGTCCTTCGACGAAGTAGCGGAAGTGTTTGATCGCTGCATAGATTGCGAGAAGTTCGCGATCAAATGCAGAGTACTTCCGTTCTGTTGGTGACAGCTTTTTGGAATAAAAAGCTAGAGGTTGCCACCGATGACCGTTGAATTGTTCCAATACGCCTCCGATTGCATAATCAGAGGCGTCAGTCGTTAGACTGTATTTTGCATCCTCGATTGGATGGTTAAGCAGAGTTGCTTCAGCCATCGAGGTTTTCACCTTGAGGAATGCCGCCTGACATTCTGCTGGCCAGGTAAATACTTTATTGGCACGTGAGCGGTTGAGAAGGTCTCTCAAATGCTCGTTTATCGGCACCAACTGTTCAGCCAATTTTGGTATAAATCGGTGATAGAAATTCACCATTCCCAAAAACTTCTGGATCGATTTGACAGAAGTTGGAGGTGCGAGATCAACGATATCCTGAACCCGATCGGAGGATGGAAGTATTCCATCTTTTGTGATGCGGTGGCTTAGAAACTTAATCTCTTGTGCACCAAAAACGCATTTCTCTAGCTTAATGGTTAAACCGAAGCTATCGAGGCGTTTAAAGAGCTCTTCGAGGTGAACGATATGTTCTTCCTCGGTTTTACTGGCGATAAGTATATCGTCCAAGTAAACATATACGAAGTCGAGATCTCTCGTAACTTCATTAATAAACCTTTGAAATGTTTGTGCTGCATTCCGTAAGCCGAATGGCATACGGGTAAACTCATATAGGCCGAATGGCGTAATGAGTGCAGTCTTATGCACGTCTTCTGGGGCGATTGGTATGTGATGATATACACGTACCAAGTCAACCTTCGAAAAAATTGTGCAACCGTGAAGATTCACGGAAAAATTCTGTATATGCGGGATCGGATATCTATCCGGCACAGTGACAGCATTCAGGCGACGGTAGTCGCCGCATGGCCTCCAATCATGTGAGTCCCGTTTAGGGACCAGATGAAGTGGAGATGCTGCGGGGTACGACGAAGGTCGACAAATCCCCAATTGGACCATATGGTCAAATTCTAATTTCGCCACCTTCAGTTTCTCCGGATGGAGTCGCCGAGCGGTGACGAAAGGTAATTGCCCTTTAGTCACAATGTGGTGTTGCACATTGTGTTTAACTGGAAGGTTAAAATTGGGCGGTTTTGTTAACGAAGAGTACTTCGTTAACAGCTCTTTGTAAATGCCGGTAAGTAGGCATGGGTGGGATTCGGGGTTGTAGTCGACTGTAGCGCACACGTTAATTTTAAAATTTGTGCGCTGGTCTACTAAATGTCGATACTTGAAATCGACGCACAACTCGAACTTCGTTAAGAAGTCCGCCCCGATAATGGCTTTAGTGGTGTCGGCTATGATAAAGTTGTGGACATATCGTCGGCGTAAGCCGAGATAAAGTTCCAGCAACTTTGTGCCGAAAGTTCGGATCAGTGATCCGTTGGCCGCATGCAGAAGGACGTTCGGGCTTCCGTTATGGGCCGGGAACGCCTCAATCAGAAAGTCCATCCGAATCAATCAGAAAGTCGATCCGATTGTTGGTGTCTCTAACGAATAAACGATATGAGCGGCCAGTTATTTGCTCGCTCATTTCGATCCCCAGTTTTAGTTTTTTTTAGGGGTGGTGTTTGTTTTCTTTGCCGACTTGGCATTACCACCACCAAAACTGCAGGGGGCCTTGCACCTACGTGCTTCGCTACCATAACGGTAGTGGAAATAGCACAGGCTACCCCGTAGTTTGTTGGCCCCTGGTGGCCGATTGGCCGAAGGCTGTGAAGGGCCGCCCTGCCGATTGGCAGGTGTTCGGCCTCTTGGGCTTTGCTGACCTTTGACTAACGTGTCCAGCTTGGATGTTAGTTTGGTGATGGCGCTTTCCAGCGACATCCATGGGGGCTCAGTGTTGGCTGGCATTGCGCGGACGGCGGACGCGTATGAGGCGCTTCCGTGTGGAAGCACCTCCCATACCTTGTCTGCTGCGGCAGCCACCCCGGCTAGCGTTTGGTCGCCAGTGGTGGCCAATGTTACCTGGAAGTCTCCTCTCCCACAGGGTCCGGATTAGGTCATCATTGACCGCCGTCGATCCACCGGCAAGTGCCTTGAGAGCCTGGAGGAAATCCAAAGGTTTTCGGTCTCCAGGCTCTTGCACTGACAGCAGCTGCTCGAGCCTGCGCTTCTCCGAAGTGCCGTATTTCTCGAGCAGGTGCTGTTTAAGTTCCTCATAAGAGGAGGTGGAATAGTCGACGGTGCTAAGCCGCATTGCTGTTACCGCCTCTTCCGGCAATGCGGCCATAACGTTGTAGACCTTACCACTATCCGCCTTGTAACCCGCCATCTTAAACATTATTTCTGCCTGGTAAAACCAGGAGGCGGGCTGGTGTGTCCAGAACTTCGGAATATCAAGTTTCGTCAGTTTGACGCTTGCGACTTCCGAAGTTCCGGGTTTTGGCTCCTCAGTGGTTTGAGTGTTCTCCGTTTCCATAAAATTTTCTTTTGTCCTTGACATATTGAAATTCCTTGAAAAAAAACGATGAAAAGGGAATAAAATGAATCAGAAAAATTATCAATGAGTCCGATGAAAAGAACGATCAATATTGTGTTTAATTATAGTTATAACTATACTATGTTGTAGTAGAGAGAACAGAAAAATTGGAAATGACTCAAAAAAAAACTTGATTCCTCTCTTGATGCAACAATGAGAACAAATGTATGAATTATTGAGTTCAGCTTAATATTAATTCGTGACCTAAATTTTTATTTCTTTTGTAAAAATTGGTAAAAGAAAACTTTTAATGGTAATAAAGGCGTAAAAAGGTTCTGTATATGTATATATGTATGTAGAAAAAAAATTATATATATGTATGTAAATGAAATATAAAATGTTTATGTATGTATATATAAAGAAATTAAGTATATATGTATGTAGAAAAAAAATTATATATATATATATATGTAAAATTATACGTATATATAAAAAAATTAATATTAATCTTATTAATATGTAATTTGAGATATTAAAAAAAATTATTTTATTCGAATTTTATATACAGTGGCTCACAGTGAAAATCGTCCACCTTACGAGTAAGAGGAATTAAGTAGTTTTTTTCATCTAGATCTCAACAAATCCAAATAAGAATTTACATAACTAAGTTTTTCATTTCTTTTCTTCAAAATAATAACGAAAAATTATGAAATTAATCAATAACAAAAACGGGAAAAATTCAAATTTCCGGAAAGGTCATATTTCTATCTCACAATGAAAATCGTCCATAACACTCAATACTAAGAAATGTCGTCCATAACACTCAATACTAAGAAAGTTGGTCCTCCTTATGCTGTAATTACTGCTAGAAGCCTGTTCGGCATTGAATTTACTAATTTTTAGTATACTTAGGATTAATTCTAGCCCATTCCTGCTTGAGTACATTTTCAAGGTCTTTCTGCGAGGTAATATTGTCTTACGAATGCTCCTGCCCGGTGCATCCCATAAATTCTATTAACATTCAAGTTAGTGATTGAGGAGGAACGGTGAAAACTGTTTTACAATTGTATATCAGCCAATAGCGTTCAACGTCTGAGGTATGCTTAGGGCCATTATACTGATAGAATGCAAACCCAGCAGTAATACTTAGAAGCTGCGCACTCTGCTGCACATTTCTTTTTAGAATATCAAGCTAAACCATTGCATCCACTGTTCCTCGGATGAACTCAAGGTTGCCAGTGCCATTTGCCGCCATACACCTCCATACGATACCAAACAACCGAGTATTGCAATTCGTTCTTTAGTAGTCTCTCATTATAAGGCGGGCAAAAGTCACAGAGAAATGGCAGAGATTTTTGGAAAAAGTCGAACAACTGTCCAATATATTATTAAAAGGTGTGAAGAAAGTGGTAGAATAGCAAGCAAGCCAAAAAACAGTACCAGAAAAGTATTTCCCAATAATCTGCCATTTCTCTTTGACTTTTGCCCGCCTTATAATGAGAGACTACTAAAGAACGAATTGCAATACTCGGTTGTTTGGTATCGTATGGAGGTGTATGGCGGCAAATGGCACTGGCAACCTTGAGTTCATCCGAGGAACAGTGGATGCAATGGTTTAGCTTGATATTCTAAAAAGAAATGTGCAGCAGAGTGCGCAGCTTCTAAGTATTACTGCTGGGTTTGCATTCTATCAGTATAATGGCCCTAAGCATACCTCAGACGTTGAACGCTATTGGCTGATATACAATTGTAAAACAGTTTTCACCGTTCCTCCTCAATCACTAACTTGAATGTTAATAGAATTTGTGGGATGCACCGGGCAGGAGCATTCGTAAGACAATATTACCTCGCAGAAAGACCTTGAAAATGTACTCAAGCAGGAATGGGCTAGAATTAATCCTAAGTATACTAAAAATTAGTAAATTCAATGCCGAACAGGCTTCTAGCAGTAATTACAGCATAAGGAGGACCAACTTTCTTAGTATTGAGTGTTATGGACGACATTTCTTAGTATTGAGTGTTATGGACGATTTTCATTGTGAGATAGAAATATGACCTTTCCGGAAATTTGAATTTTTTCCGTTTTTGTTATTGATTAATTTCATAATTTTTCGTTATTATTTTGAAGAAAAGAAATGAAAAACTTAGTTACATATGTAAATTCTTATTTGGATTTGTTGAGATCTAGATGAAAAAAACTACTTAATTCCTCTTACTCGTAAGGTGGACGATTTTCACTGTGAGCCACTGTATGTATATTTAAAATTATCTGTTGTTCCTGTCATGAGAAGTGTCTTCTGCAATTGTTTTCGTTATCGCCTTTTGTGATGGTTTTTACCGTTGGCCTGCTGCGCTTGAAATTTCAGCTTATCCCGTTTGAAAGAAAATATTCTTTTTTTTTCTTTTTTGCTATATATGGATTAGCCCTTAATTGATGTAATATTATGTTTTTATTTGTTGTTGTTTATTTTAAATTTCTTGGTTTATATTACATATATTTATATGTATAAGATTCCCCAATTATAATTTTGTAACAAAAAAAAACTTGGATTTGCTTCGTTAAATACTTTTATAGGAAATATTAATCACTGAGTAGTAATCACTTTGAATTATACACTGTAATTGTAATACGCGACTACTAGTCGGGACGTTTTTCTACAGGTATTTTTTTTCCCGCGCGTTTTGCGGTCGGGGTCACCAATGTAGCACTGCTAGCATGCGGTTACACTTTGTTTAAATGAAAAACTCAGTTGTTATTATGTATAAAAATTTATTTACACTTTCTTTGTGTTTATCACATTAGTTTTTTAAATTATGTTTATTAATAATCGTAGGGACCTTAATAATTTTTCTGATATTCGCAGATATATCGTGTGAGTATTGCCCGGGGAAACGTTTGTACTCGAGTGTCAAAACGGAGATGCCGGAAATTGGTTCAATCGATAGGGACGATAGGGACGGAACGAAAGCGGCTAGATCACTGAACTTTGCGTTCGGTGATCGCTGAAATGTTCCGATTGATCGTTATTGATCGTGTTTACCATTTCGGAATATGTTGTGTGACTTTGCGTAAAACTTAGTAATTAAGTTTGTACGCGGTCACCACAGCTTAATCCACAAAAACATTTTCAGCGTTACATCCCTTACAGGCATTTATTTAGTTGAGTAAATCCGACATAAAATTGTACTTTTTAAAAGCAATTCTCCAATTTGCTATTCACGCTTCTATTCCTAAGAATTTGAGGAAACAATTTTCCCTTTTAGAATTGTATAATTTTTTGCTTGGAATAGTTTTTAAATTAGCTCTTATCTTTAAATTGAAGTGAATGCCACCAACAAAACAATTGACTCGATTATATTGCTAACTTCGTGACCGTCATTAGTGACATCACCAATCGTCCGATCCTCCAGTAAAAATACAATGATCGTAATTATTATTTATGGTTTTGCCATCACTAAATGAGTCAATAGCTATAAATTGCTGACTATCTTCGTCACAATTCTTCCTATGGGAAGATATAGACCAAATTTTGTTCGATATAATTTTGCAAATGATACTATAGAAGTTATATAAATACGGGTTGTTACTGAAGCCCCCTCTTGATCGTACTAAGGAAAGTAGGTTGGGTCTTGGTTAAATTTCGATGTCAGAACGAAATGTTTATTGGGAAACTCGTTTTATATTTCATCAGTTAAAAGAATAATGGATTTTAGAGTCAAAATCAATCCCACAATCTAAATGTTTTGTTTTTGTTCTCAACTGAAATTGATTGGATATAATGTAGCATTTTAGAAAGATATTTCCTTGGAGTATTTGTTTGAGTTAATCCACACTTATACAAATTTCTACTAAAATGTTCTTTACTATTGAGACAATAGAACAATTTAATGGGAACGTAAGTAGAAAGTGTAACCGATGAAACATTAGGGCTAAGCAAATTTAATTCCAAAGCAATTTTAAGGGCAGCACAAACTGTGTTACTTAAAACTTGAAGAGCATAACAAACTTTAATTTTTTCACAAGTATTTGGCCATACATGTTTTGAAGTTAACTTCAGCACCATTTTAGTTCTTTAACACAGTTCCAACTTACTGTTCCATCTTCACAGTGAATATCTTTTAATAATAAAGTATTGATTTGAACAAATGCGGAACATCATTGGGTCGTTTTCCGTTACTCTGAGAGAACTAATTCAACTACGATTGTTAGAAGCCTGATCTGAGGTTACATTTCGGATTTTAAGCCCAAGTTCACAACAGTAGTCGAAAATCAACTTCACTTTTTCGGCTAATACTTTACTGTTAATTGGTTTATCGGTGGCAAAAAAACTAATAATAAATTTCCAATTAGAAAATAAACCTCGGACCATAAAAACAGAAACATACTTTGCTGGTTCTTTATTTCTAAAATCACCTATATCTACAAAACCAACTATTTCATCTGTTACCTGATCATATGCTAATTCTCTTCTGATATTAATTTCATCGAATATTAACACAGCGTGCCTCATTTCTTCATCCTAATATGAAACAATCTTCTTAAGGTTTTCTGCAAGCATGTTATTAAAACCAAGTTGAATATTTTTAATAAGTTGTCAACGATGCAGAGGTCAGAGATGGTAAATTTATGTTTAAATTATCTTTAAAATACCTGTAAGTTGTAGGAGATTTGTAATGGAAATTCAAAGCTAACTATCTTCCTTCATAACTCCATCTTTTTTTATTTTTCTTGTTAGAAAGTATCATAGTGCAAAAAGTTTTTTAATTTTTAGTCAGATATCGCTGTTTGCTGATACTGGCACAACTCAAAAAATTTCAAATTTCGTTTTATTTTATAGAATATCTGCATTATCTGTCTACTTTCATCCTGTAAAATGACGTATTTTGAATTCTGCAAGTTTTTATCAGATAGCCCCTTGATGTTTGAATGAAATTTTCTGAAATAACGGCACAACTCAAAAAAGGTGGTGAAATCTAAGTTTTTTGTGTAATTTTATAAATTTATCGAAAAGCACCATAATTAATTAATAATTGCATCACAATAACTAATAACTCATAATAACTAACTAATAAAAATAAATAAAGTTTCTATTATTCAGCATTTTGCCATAACGTAAATCTTAAAAAGTCTCTCCTGTAAATTTGCACTTTTTTGAGTTATATGGAGCGGAGGCAATTAAAGAAGTTAGCGGTCTTTTGACTATACTACTGAGATAGTTATTTCGACATATCATTCCTTCTAGGTTCACCTTCTTACTTCTATTTTCTTTGCTGCTGCTCTTCAACTTTTCTATAAGTTTTTTATATTTACTTAATAAATTTTTATATTTTGAGCGGTAGAAATTTACCGATTTCGCCGATTTTAGACAAAATTCACAGGACAATTCGATTTCGGCAGAAAGTTGTTACCTCAAATTCTTAGGAGTAGTAGCGTGAATAGCAAATTGGAGAATTGTTTTTAAAAAATACAATTTTATGTCAGATTTACTCAACGAAGACTAAATAAATGCCTGTAAGGGATGTAACGCCGAAATATTTTTGTGGATTAGGCTTCCTGGGGAAACCACTTTAAAATAAACGCGCTTAATAATCTACCCCTGCGGTGGTGTGGAAAGGTGTATTTATTTTCAACAAAATACTAGTATTAGAGGGACAGCGAAACTTTCCCGCACGTATTAGAGGGACACCGAAACTTTCCCGCAAATTTCCCGTGCGAATAAAATGGTTGTCGATATTAATTGCGTCAAGTTAAAATTTTCCCCAATAAAATAAAACGTGACCGCTGAAACTAGGAAACTTTCCAGGATGTCAGTAGAACATTATAGATAATAAAGATAAAAGAAATTCAAGTTATTAGGATTTTTTTTCTAGTGCCTAAGATAGAATTCTTGTATTTGCTGCACTATTAAATGAGAATGGCCACAAATACCCATAAAGCAATAATTTCCACTTTTCATATTTTTAAATTTGTTCATGATATGATATTTTACATCTTGAAATCCTTGTAAAACGAGATAATTTGCTTGTGAATCTTTGATCAAAATAATATTTGATTTTTGTCATTCAATTGATTGATTTTTGTCAATTGATAATTGATTAATTGATTTTTGTCATTCAAACAAAAAATCAAACAATACATGTAATAGCTTCCTTCTTGTTTACATTTATTTCCGCCAACAAATCCCTTTAATAAAATTTACCTAGAATACAAGATACACATTCGTACATGCCGATATTTCATAAATGAGAAAACCTATAAAAAAAGAAGCGCAAACGCGAATAGCTGTACAAGAACCATGCTCCCATGCATCGCTAAAGCTTTCCTTTCCATTTACTCTCTTCAGATACGATTTACTCAAATATCTTGACAGTGTCACCGAAAATAAATATTTAGCGGGGGCAGCTTTCGCTTGGAGGAAGCTTAAATGGAGGAAATAGGAAAGCTCTCTGAACAGGAACTTGCACACTTTTCTCATATGAAATGGAATATCTTTCCTTTTATTTGGCTATGGTACTATGCATTTGAACTTAAAAATTGTGTCAATTTGACACAAGGGACGGATGCGTGTAATGGTGTGTACGACCAAAAGCGCGTGGATTCTAAGTCCGCGTAGTGAGGACGGGCCTTTATGGTGTGGCCACACTACGCGGTCTTGGGTCGTACGCGCTTTTGCCTTTTCTTTTCATATAGAGTTTTATGACTTTTTTACGACTTTTTTACGACTTTGTCCATGGTAAAGGCCGTGCGGCCAAACAACGCGGACAAAAGGCTGTGGTTAAAAAGGTACATTGTGCGTCCACACACTATGAGCTTTTCAAAAGCGCGTACGCCGTTTCAAATGAGAATTGATTTTTTCTCACTCATGACTCAGAAAATTAAAAGATCACGCGCGCTTTTGGCTGGCCGTACGACCAAAAGCGCGTGGATTCTAAGTCCGCGTAGTGAGGACGGGCCTTTATGGTGTGGCCACACTACGCGGTCTTGGGTCGTACGCGCTTTTGCCTTTTCTTTTCATATAGAGTTTTATGACTTTTTTACGACTTTTTTACGACTTTGTCCATGGTAAAGGCCGTGCGGCCAAACAACGCGGACAAAAGGCTGTGGTTAAAAAGGTACATTGTGCGTCCACACACTATGAGCTTTTCAAAAGCGCGTACGCCGTTTCAAATGAGAATTGATTTTTTCTCACTCATGACTCAGAAAATTAAAAGATCACGCGCGCTTTTGGCTGGCCGTACGACCAAAAGCGCGTGGATTCTAAGTCCGCGTAGTGAGGACGGGCCTTTAAGCGATACCAATGCGTCAGCGCCTGAAAGTTTGCTCTCGGTCATTTCTAAGGTGTCGCAAATTCGGAAGATTAAGTGCGCAAGTGCCTGGAGGTTTGCTTGGGGTAATTAACTTGCTCATACCCAGCGGGGAAGAAGAGCGCTTCCACACTGCAGATAATGCGCTTCTCTGAAAGCACGTAGTGCTTGCCTGTTCCATTCCACTTCATTGCATTTTTACATGGGGGTGTTATCAAAAAGATGCGCTTCCCCTTTCTTTCCTTAAACGCGATTCTGAAGCTTGTTAAATGGATGCAGCGGGAAGCACTTGCGATTATGGTCCTGTTTGGATATGTGAAGCTTTTAAGCTTTTTTTTAATTAAAGGGGAAGGAAAAGAGCTGAAGAGAGAGTAAATATTTCATACTTAAAACCGGGGCATTTTTGAGCATTAGATGTAAGAAGAACAATATTTTGATATTCTCACACAAAAACTTCCAGTTATGCTAATTCACAAATCACTAGGTACTCATTAGTTGCGCAGACCGATGAAAACTGAAATCAAAGCAAATCCACAGCGAATTGTCATGTACAAAGAGAATTTGCAGCTTGCATCAAACCTACTTCCGATTCGTACGCAATACTCTGGAAGCGCATCACTAAAGCTTCCAGTGAAAGCACTTGCTTTATTTCCCGCTGGGTAATTAACTGGCTTTTTCTGGTGGGTCTTGTGATAGGAAGGATAGTATGGGATGTGTAAGGGTGTAATGGGGTGGTCATTACACACCACCAGAAAAAGTTTCAGGTTGTACGGAATGTAAATATTTAAAAAAAAACTTTTTATTGTTAAAAATTAACAATGTGTGTAATCGCACCATATATGGGTGCATGTGCAACCCGTGTCACGGATATGGATACCGTATCATGGGGCTACACAGTCTTGCTGCCCGCCCTCCTCCACCTTCTTCCTAGTGGAAACACCACATTCTTCTTAGACTGCTTCATGGAACCAACTTTAGAAAAGGGGGATGGTCATTCATTAGGCCCCCCTCCACGGTCACACAAGTATGAGACAATTATTTCATTGTAAAGTTAGTTAGTTAGTTCATTCATGTAAAATACACATTTTCGAAGTTGGCCGCCATATGAAGAAAATATTCGTCTGATTTAATCTTTCTTTCATACATGCTTCAAATATGTGTGAATTTTTGTGAATGGCATATAAAACTTGTAAAACACGGTTAGTTTTGATATTTTGACTTACGAGAAATAGGTATTTGTTTTATTAAAAATAATTTTATTTTCCCCGTTGATGGCTTAGAAATGTCAAAACTTCTATGTGTGTGTAAATGACTGTTCTTATTCGAAATAAGTTCGTCATACAGATGTGATGCCGGGTTTTCATTAGTAGAATTAGTGGTAGAGTATACTGGGCGAGTACTAACTATTAACTGAACTCGCCTAATGAAAACTTAAGTGGTAGAGTAGAGTACTTGGTTATAGTAGAGTAGAGTGAGATATAACCGTGGAATATTGATCCTAGCGAAAAAGTGTAGAAATCCTTTTTTGTAGAGAATTTTAAGTATATTAATTTAGTATCTGTTCATTTTTGGCAAGAGCGTAGTTTTCGAGTTATTAACGAAAAAATGAAAAAAGAGACCTTTAGAATCCCTCCACCCGCCCCCTGTACGCTCACCACCCGATATTTTTAGTAAATTTTTAGTATATTGTTAAGGACACCTTCTTCTGCAACTGTGTCAAAATTAAATTCTATATCTATTTTCTCCTCTATTTTTCCTTCGATGCCTGGACTAATAGAGGGGTTAAGTAGCTGTGAAACCAACCAAAGTGGCATTCTTTTACTCTATTGTGGCCACATTTGTAAGTAACTAGACGCAACCAATTTCTCCGATGTTTAAATTTCTAAACAGAATATTGTCAAGGTAGACTAGTATTCTTAAGCTTTTAAGTTAAGAGTGTACATTCAAAATAGTTATTTTTCTCTACTGAAAATATTCCATTAAAGATAGTGACATTTTTATAGTGTTATCAACATTTTTCAAAATATAAAAAAGTATTTCAATATAATGAATTTGTATTTATAATGATTGTAATTAATATTTTTCCCATAATAACCTTTATAATGATACATGGGCGCAACTAGAGAATATTTCTAGTGGGCCCAGACCCTTTGTGTTCGAAATGCAAAGTACTTCTATAGGCTAGTTTTTTAAATGAGTTTCCCAATTATAAACTGATCTTACAAAAAATGGCAGCATTGTTAATTAAGGTTAAAAAACTAGATGGTTAGTTACTCAAAAACTAATGAACCGTGAACTGTTGAAATTTTGAAATTTATTGTACATTGCCGGACTACATAAACACCATCTTCAAGAATTTCCAGCCTTCTAGGTGCAGTTGTTTTTGAGTAAACCAATAGTGAAAATAACGTGATTCGTAAACTTTGGAAGCTACTTGGAAGATCACCCTTGCACCTAGCAACCTCTAAGAGGGCTTATTTTTTAGAGATGTTATACTAAAAGTTAGCAAGAACGGAGATATTGAAAGAAATGTAAAAAAGTACCTATTTTATTCACAATAAGTTAATTGAAAAGTTATGTGGTCAAGCAATTTGTGGGCAAACTTAGGGTGTTTAACAACACCCTAAAACGAAGCGATTCCAACAACAATCTCGCCTATGGGCCAAAATTGCAATGAAAATGCCTACTATGTCAAGAAAGTACCGGGAATTGGTCAATGAAACAAATTATATTATTCATCCAAATTTATTGTATCGCCTTCAAAGCAAGCCTTTTCCGAAATAATAGACTTATGCCAACGAATAACCCACTTCATCAAAACATCGAATCGACTTCAGTACTCTCCGGGAATTGTTTTTTATGTCATCTAACGACTGAAACAAGTGCCTCGAAGCAGTGGCGTAGCGTGGATTTCTGCCACCCGGGGCTAACCGTAAATTTGCCGCCCCCTACTTTCGCAACTAAGAAAAAATTGCAAAAAAGTCTGCGATGTCGAAAAATCACAATTTTAAATGGATTCAAAATAAAGCGTCTTTCTTAAATTAAAACTTTATTCTGCGTGTTCTTTTTTGCAAAGCGAACTCTTTAAAACAAAGGCCAATGCTAATTTGTACCACTAGTTCGATTGACAAGATAGCTAGATTTGTTACGACAACTTTGGAAGCTGCTGGAGCCTTTTTCGAACTTAGCAGTTAGAGTCCGCAGCATAAAAGGAGGGAATCTCAAAACCTCTATTCCCATGCGCATTGAGAGTCTTAAGTCTCTGCAAGAGAGTAACGTCATTCTGTTTGTTCAAAAACGCATATAACCGGGTAATTTATGTTCTCAATCTCAATTCACATGCGCGCTCATTTCCCTTCTTGTACAGCGCGAGCTGTACTCTATCTCATGAAGAAAATATGTTTGCTAGGTATTGTTCATATATAGTATTGTCCGTAATACATAAAGAAGGTCGATGTGTGAATTCGTCATGGGTTGAACGCGAAAAACATGATAGACCAAATAAATAGCTGCTGCATCTGCATTTACACCACGGCGCACAGTGGGGTCAGAAAAAATTACCGTTCAAAAATCGGTGGAGCCGTCAATTTTCATCGAATCAATTTCGCTTTTTTTAAACATGTTCGTTTTACAATTCTCTATCGATCTGTCGAGCCGGATTTTTCATACATACATATATATTTTCAATTATTTAAAATTTGCAGTGGAAATTGAGTTTTTTTGACAAAAATATATTATGCATTAGCAAAAATGCAAAGAAACGTGCCAAAAAGCCATATTTGAGCTTAATATAGTTTTGAAAGGTTTATTAAATTTATCTCCCGCCACTTACATAACTGTTTTCTAGAAACTACGCCTCAGAGAGGGTGAATCAACCCCCCAATGGGAAAAAATAGGAATACGGTATGAAAATATATGAAAAATCCGGCTCGGCAGTCAATCAGACAATCTGCTCAATGTGGTAATTCTTAATCAATGGTAAACATGTCGTTTTTGGACCCGCCATACCGCCACCTTGCCATGGCTATGGCCTGATGTTGTCAACTGGGTTGCTAGCTTGGTTCACTTTGACCGTCAGGGGCCATGACGCCCTCTGCACCCCCACGCTACGCCACTGCCTCAAAGTGGTAATTGAGTTTTGGAAAAAGAAAAAAGTCGGCCGGAGCGATATCTGGGGAATACCGTGATTGTGCGATAAGATTTGTAGGGTTTTTGGCCAGAAATTCGTTCACAATGATAGACTTGTGAGATGGTGCGTTATCGTGGTGCAAAATCCTTGAGTTTCCTTCGCACAATTCTGGTATTTTTCGACGTATTTGCTCTCTCAAATGCCGCATAAGGCAAAGATAATATTATTTGTTTACTGTCTCCCCTTCTGGTAAGAATTCCGAGTGCACAGCACCGCAGTAATCGCAAAAATTGTCAACGTCCTTCACTTTTGATCGACTTTGAAGTGCTTTTTCGGTTTCGGCTCAGTGGGAAGGTGCCATTCCGAAGCTTGTTGACTGGTTCGCATGTCAAACTCGTAGGCCCATGTCGCAACACCAGTTACAATGCGTTTTATGAATTCGGGGTTGGAATTTACTCGTTCTGACATGTCTTCAGCGACCTTTACGCGATTGAGTCTTAGCAGAAAATTCAGGCCTTTCGGCACTAGTGGAGCGGCAACACGTTTCACGTCCAAACAATCGTTTAAAATGGTACCACTATCTCTCTCTCAGCCTTAAACGATGATTTTCAGTCACCATTTCCTTTACTTTAAGTTCAGTTGAAGAAGTTGATGGCCAACAAGAACGAGGCAAATCTTCCACCGCATCTCAACCGCTTTTAAATTCACTGTACCACTTATACGTGTACGCACGTGTTTTTGATAAAGTCTATTCACCGTAAAGCTCGCTACACACTATCGTCGTTTTACTCCGCGTTCGTCGAACAGCGTTGTCCGAACGGCGAACGACGTACGCCTGTATTCTATACACATTACTCATCGTTTAGTTCGTATAGTGTCATGGACGAAGATACTTTGTTGGCAGTAGCGGCGGTTCTTGCTGGAAAAAATTTCAGGAAAAAAAAACGTGTTTGGTGCAAACTCTGGTTATTAAAAAGAAATGAATTTTCGCATGTGAACCTTTTAAATGAGCTGTTATTAGAGCCTGATGATTTGAGAAATTATTTAAGAATGAATGAAGACTGCTTAAAGGAACTTTTAAACATGGCTACTCCTTTTATTCAAAAGCAGGATACCAAACTGAGGAAATCTATTTCTCCACACGAACGACTCTCAGCCACTCTGCGCTTTCTTGCAACAGGAAGAAGCTACAGTGACCTAAAATTTTCTGTTGTTATTTCTCCGCAAGCGTTAAGTTATATTATTCCAGAAACATGTGTTGCTATAATGAAAGCACTATGTGATTACATAAAGGTAAGTGAAACAAATTTCACATAAAAAATCAAAAGCAGTTATTTTATTCAGTTTAAGTACAAGTAAAGTTATTAATAATCTGGTGTAGATGCTCTAACTGATTCAAGGAGCGATGCTTCATCTAGTTCAGGAGTGGATAATATTTCGGTTGAAGTAGAATTACTGTCCACATTTCCGAAAAGTTCCTTCAAACTTAAATTGTCGTCCTCAAAAGACTCCCCGTCGTCTAAATAGACCTGAAAATATAAACAGTTTTATAAAGAGAATGTAATAGTTTTACTATAGTTATATTTTTTTTAGTTTCCTAGTAACAGTCCAGCCTGAATGGAGTAACATTGCAAACGGATTTTATAATATGTGGAACTTTCCTAATTGCTTAGGAGCAGTAGACGGGAAACATGTGCGTATTACTCCACCCAAAGGAAGTGGCTCCTACTTCTATAATTACAAAGCCTATCACAGTCTTGTATTACTTGGTATTTGCAATGCTAATTATGAATTTATTTATTGTGAATTTGGAACAAATGGACGAATATCTGATGGAGGTGTTATTGAAAACGGCATATTTTATGAAAAACTAAAAGAACATTCTTTGAACATACCACCTACAAGAGCTCCTGCAAACAGTAATGTAGCACTCCCTTTTGTATTTGTTGGAGACGACGCTTTCTCTCTTAGAAATGATTTTTTAAAACCATTTTCACAGCAAGGAATGATGCGTGAAAGGCGAATTTTCAATTATCGGTTATCTCGAGCTCGCCGTGTCATACAAAATACATTTGGAATACTAGCAAATCGTTTTAGAATTTTCCATTCAGCTATAAATTTAGAATTGAAAAATATTGACAAAGTTGTATTAGCATGTTGTTATCTCCACAATTATTTACAGAAAAAATCTTCTGAAAAGTATACTACACCATCATGTCATGATTTGGAAAAATTTGAAACTGGAGAAATTACTCTTGGTTTAAGACCAGAAGGCATAATGCATTATTTGCAAAATGGACCCAATAGGCATTCTAGCAATGAGACAAAAAAAGTTGAAGAAGATTATTTGAAATATTTCAATAATGAGGGAGCTGTTCCCTGGCAGAACAAATTTATATAATTTTATATAGTATGTCATGCTCTTACTTTTATTTTTTACAATAAGGTAGAATTAAGGAAAACAATTAAGTTTTGTAACAAGAATTGAAATAAATAAGTTTGAAATATAAACGTTGTATTAATCTGCATTACATTTTTTTGTTTTTCGTAGTAGTAATACCTCCTTTAATATTAATTACCTTTTGACAAACGTCTAATAGCTAGCTAATTTACTGTAATTATTTCACATACTTACCTCTGGCTCGGTATCTTTTTCTAAAGTATTGCTGCTTTTCCTAGGTATTTCTTGGTCTTTCAAAAACATCAATTCATTGAAATACCATAATTTTGGTTTGTACACGCTGTCGGTACCTGCTCCAGATTTTTTGGGTTTTTCCAGTTTTTTATATTCATTTCGAAAGTTTTTCCTTAATGAGTCTATTTTTTTTACTACCGTGTCTTTTGTTGCATCAACAGTTATCTCCTGTATTTTTTTCAATAACACTTCATATGCCTTATTTCTTTCGTCGCGATTACTATAATTACTACTTTTTATTTTCCACAAACACGGTTGGCTTTTATAAACATTAATAAATTCTAATAAAAATTCTCGTGAACAATACCTGAGGTCGGCCATCATTTAAAATACATAAATGCACACTTCACTGCCTAACGACGAACGACGCCACACAGTTTTCATCCACAATATCGTCGTACACCGTGCAGCGTACAGCGAACGGAGAAAAATCAAAATGGATTTGATTTTTCGCTGTGGCGAAAAACGCGGCGGCGTTGTCATCCACACTGCAATTTTATATCGTCGTTCGGACAACGCTGTTCGACGAACGCGGAGTAAAACGACGATAGTGTGTAGCGAGCGAGAGTAATATTTTCAGCGTTTCGGGAGACGAAATTCCATTTGCAAAGCAAAATTTAAGACAAATTCTTTGTTCGAAATTTTTATCAATGTAAAAATCGCAAAACACGGTTGAAATGAACTGACAAAATGCGCACTGTAACTAAACTAAATGACAAGTGACGCTTAAACTCCGAGGAAATCCCATTTTGTCACAAAAAAATTAAACTGTACTACTGTGCAGTACTTCTGCTGACACTTTTTGCTTAATTAGCTGGTTATCAGTATTGAGAATCTATCCTGGATCATAGTGTTCCTAAGCCAAGTTTTTTGCAACCAGCTGAGCTTACCAGAAGGCCTACAGAAACTTGCAATACCTTGTATAGGTTGGAAGTGAGATCGCAATTCACCTTCATGGGCAATACTTTTTCATGTTTTCCATAGAGCGCACGGCGACTTTTGAACATCCAGGCACTCAATAGGCTTTTTCTGGAGGGCCATCGCCATTCTGGGGTGGACCGGGCCCACGCTGGCCCCCCTAGTTACGCCAATGTAATGATAGATGCATTTTTTAATCTGTTCTGTTCTGAAAAATTAAAAAACGGAAATGAAAATTTCCATTTGCATTAATTACGGCTTTGGGTGTTTTACTTACTTAATTGCTCCTTTAATCCCTCATGGGACATAGGCCGGAAATAGTTGTCCTCCAGCGGATTCTGTTTTGCGCGTCAGCTCTTAGCTGGGACCAGGATCTCTCAGTTCTTGTGGCCCCTGCTAATAGGGTTCTCCTCCACGTTGTTGTAGCCCAACTAACAAACTCTCCAGAGAAAAACTCTTGCAAATTGTGAAACTATCTCATAGGACTCTCTTAACACCCTTTGATAGTCTCAGAACATAACTCTTGTAATAAGATTTAAATTAAGTCTCATAGTATTATTATTATGAGGTAATAAGACTACCAGAGTTACTAAGCCTTTCATTCTCATAATAAGATAATCTTTATTTTCTTATTTTGAGAGAAAGAAAACCTCTATTCTTATTGAGTCTTTTTTATGAAACCTTTACTCTCAAAGGTTTTAACTCTCAAAAAATGCCCTTAAAGTGTTATGATACTTATAAGAAAGTTCTTACAACACTTCAAGTATACACCTACTTATAAAAATGCTCTTATGAGACGAAAAATGTTAAAACATTTGTAAAACTTTTACTAGTGCAAAAAGATTATTACTCTCATAAAAACTACCATAAGCCTAGTACTAAGTTCCCCGCTAAATGAAATTTCCATACAAAATTTAGCGCGAAAATTTATGAAGCTAAATTTTAGCAACATCTTTAGCGCATGCAGTACTAAGTTCGCCGCTAAAATGCTCGCTAAATCCACGTTTCTATTTATTTAAAACAGATGGCAGCAATGTTAGTCTCCACATTTTTAGCTGCATTTTTTATCGTGCAGGCACCTTATTTCACGCTAAATTTTGTTGAAAAAACCAGTGATATAAAAAAAAACAAAAATAAGCTAATTTACGGTTGTAGAAATTTCAAGTGCGGAAATAAAACTAAAATAACAGTTTGTGCCAGTGGCGTAGGTAGCTTTTTGCGATGGGAGGGGATATGACAGTATATTTTGATTGATCGGATTTTCACAACTTAATGCATCAGAACGGGGTCTTTTCGCGGTTGTTTCTGACGATAATTCTGCATTTCTATGGTTTTCACCGTCTCAAGACTTGCCGAATGGTTTTATTGGCAGTAAAAATTTCTTCATTCCGAGATAATAAACAAATCAATTTCAACACACTTTTGCAATTATAAACTAGAATAAATTTGACAGTTGAGGAGTGTCTGTTCAAAAGGGCGTATTTCCATCATAAACAAACTTTACAGAAATCGAAAAAAACTGCCTGTTCCTCTAAATAAAATGCTAAAATTGTATTTAAATGCACATTCATGCACTATATTTTTTGTAATTATTTGTTTAGAAATATGCCCTTTTGATCGGGATTTTGAGAAATACGACCTTTTGATTAGTTACTTCAAGAAATAAGCCTTTTTGAATAGAATTTTTGGAAATACTTGCAGTGAAGTTTTTTGGGGCTCTGTCAAAAGCAAAAATCCTTTTAGCACGATTTTTATGTCCACCTATCCACTCCTAGTAAAACTTTGAGCCAAAATTAAATGTGTTATTGTGTTAGGGCTCTAATACCAAAGTGCCAAAGTACCAAACTACAAAATAAAGCCAACTTTAACATCAAAATTTGCTAATATCTTAAAAAATAAAGACCGTAACACAAAAATTGTTGGACATTATTTATAGAAAATTGTCCGTGCTTTCCAATTTTGGAAAAAAAATATTGACTAACTACTTATTTTTGGGGGAAAAGGTAGTTAAAATTGATAGTTTTGTTAAAAAAACAAAATTTTGACTTTGATGACTCATTACTCTGGAAGGTGGTAGGGTAGAATCTTCACTTTAACATTTTTAGATAGGTGGGAGTATTCTGCGTGCAGTGCGGATTGTAGTTTTTTTTAAATAAAATATTTTAGTACGGTGAGAGTATTTTTCTAAAAAAACACACTTCCTTATAATTCATTAACTAAAGCTGATATAAAAAACTGAAAATATATTTGAAATCAGCGTCAAAAATTAGTTTAGAATGATGTAAAATATTCCATGCAACAGTCATGCTGTTGAGCAGTGTTATAATTGGGCCTTCTTTCGCTTACAGTCACAATTATATATGAAACGAAAATTCAGATCGTATTTTGAGGTAAACCTTCTTTTGCTGAGGGGTTTCCGGTTATTCGATGATACTGAAATTTTGCACACAGCTTCAGTTGCGATGACAATATAATATAGTATACTCAATAGATCCAATATGGCCACCAAAAAAATGGCGGATTACCGTTTGCTTCCCAAGATGCAGAAATACGCCCTTTTAATCCTAATCCTAATTTTTGGGAATTTTTTATATGGAAAGTACGCTCCATTTGAATAAGGTTTTAGGCTCATTCGATGGACTTTTATGCCATATTTTCAAAATAATTTTAAAATAAAAAAAAAGTTAAAAACGGAAAAACTAGAGTAAATTTATGTTAACGCTCCAAGGAACGCCTTCGAATTATTGATTCGCCAGAGAGTGTGCTGTGTGTTGTGCTCGATAAAATTGTATCGAGTTAGAAATATCTATGAAGTGCAAAGCTTCCGCGAACTTATATATTAAAGTTTATCATAATTTTGCCCGTACAATCTTTTCTTGAACTTTAATATTTTTACTGACTCGGCAATTTTTATAAACTTCAAAATATTAAGCAGGAATTAAATTGACAATCAAAGCCAAACTTTAGTCCTATTTTTTAGGAAGCTTATATTCTGATACTCGACTACATTGAAAAATATTCGAAATATTAAATATTGAATAAAATATGCTCATAGCTAATAGTTATTTCACCCAAAATTGGAAAAACGATTGATATTATTTTATATATTATTGATTTATTATAACGTATTTAGGAACCGAGGTGTCGCTATTGGCTCATTGTATTTACTTTACATGTGCTCGATGTGTCCACAATTATAGTGAGGGTCCTTTTCGTGGCTCTCGATTGGTCGGCCTGCTCGAAACGCGGAAATTAGACAATACTTAAATGCACAGCCGTCACAAAAACATATCTAGATGATTTTTATATACATAATTGCGCAAAAACAAAATTGCACATTACATAATTCCAAAAGAGGTGTTGGTGCTTAAGAAATTTCATGTATACTTAAATACGTAGATACGAAGACTTTTATTCAATTCTATTATAATTTTCGTTGGCTCATGGGGGGGGATTGATCCCCTTGATCCCCCCCCCTATCTACGCCACTGGTTTGTGCATGAAAAAATAGTAAAAATAATAAATAATTCTGTGTGTTTAGAATATTTTGAAACACGGTTTAATAATTTTATATTTCCAGTGGATTTTGAGGAGTTTTATTTCGAAGAAGACCTTGAAATTTAATTCAAAAAAACCGTAATATGAACTTTCTCTACAATTCTACATTGTCAAATTTTATCTTGCTAAAAAAGGGTACAAGTTTGGAGACGCGCTAAAATTTAGTTTAGCGCCGAACTTAGTACTAGGCTATACAGAAGAAATTCTGTCATTCAAAAATGTCAGACTTCTTCTAAATGGATCAAGAAAAATTTTACTGGAAAATAGTTAAAAGGTCTACCAATTTTCGAAGGAAAATTAGTAAAATTTATTTTGAATTCAAAGATAACACCAAAAAAAAGAGTTAAGAAATGTAAATAAAAAATCAAGTGAGGAACTCTGATAGCAAAGTTTTTGTAAGAGTAATGACTTCATAAAAAGAGTTAAATGTCTCATATCGCTCATTCCATGTCAAACCGAACACTAAATATTAATTGATCATCCCGATTTTTTTTAAATTTTGCAGACGCATTCTACACATGAAATAATGGGACCCATATTTCGGGAAAAAAAATTGCGATTTTTTTTTCAGAAGATATACACGGTTGTAAATTGCAAGAAATTTCAAAAAACCTCGCGCGGCCGATCATTCAAATTACTGTATCTTCGAAACCATTAGTCGTACAAAAAAATTATATAGGTCGATTTTGAAGATCTTGAGTCATTCTATGTAGTGGTATATTTAAAATTTGCGTTTGATATTAATAAATTGTTATTATTTGTCTATAAAATTTCATTAGCATTTTTCATCATCAACTCCCCAGCTTAAAGTTTTGGAAAAAATATCATCGTGTTCCTACTTCAATTCTTAAGAAACAGTGAAAATTTGAAAATGGAACTCAAACGGGGTCATATTTAAAAAATTCTTTAAAAGAGTGTGCGGCACGACGGCTTAACATGTCGCGTACACGCAGAATAGGTTAACAGGGACGGTGGGTACAACGGAAAATGAATAACACAAGGTCTTTTTCCATGCGACGACGTTGCGAAAAGGTCCATTCTGCACTTACATCAAAGTCATCTTTGTGATAACAGAGATTTATGAATTTTTTTTTGTTTTTGTATTGAGCACTCGTTCCGTGGGAAAAGTAAAATATTTTTCTCAAAGAACCCAATCTTTTTTTTAAAAAGTAATTAAAACACGCTGAAATAAGTGGACGGCGTGTTTCAAACAGTCTGAGATTTCCCGTTATCTTTATAATTGCGAAAGGGTGGATCGTTACTTGGTCATTATTCCCGTGCACGCCTTGAATCGCATCCTGTGGAACAAACGCGTAATTTTCGAAAAATCGCAAATGACTAAACATTTCATTTCATTTTTCTGATTTAAAAAATTGCAACATAAGAATGAGTCAATAAATGAGATAGTTAAACTTTTCTTAATAATCACCATATTTTCTTTAAAAATGTCTGTTATTTTTTGTATGAGGTTATCACAACCACTGCATTGCTGAAGAAAACAATCCACAGTTGGCGGATTCCTAATTATGTGTGAAAGGCTCCAGAAAATTAGGTCAACAGTGAGAAAAATGTAACACTTTGATAGACAGAGAATTTTTTTTTGGACAATTGAAATCGGTCAACAGGTTTTTGCAAAAAAAAATAAAAACCGCGAAATATGGCCATTTTTTTACATTTAATTACAGGGACTGTAGTTATCGTAGAACCTTGTTTCAGGGCTGAAATTGTGGCTTCTGTTAGTGCTACCTACAATAAAAATTTCATGCAAAAATAATTATAACTTTTGGCGTAAATCTCAAATATGTAAAAACAGCCGTT
Source organism: Thereva nobilitata (assembly GCA_963855945.1). Lineage (NCBI taxonomy): Eukaryota > Metazoa > Arthropoda > Insecta > Diptera > Therevidae > Thereva > Thereva nobilitata. Next base: position 111,365,037 of record OY979694.1, read on the forward strand.
TCAGGAAAAAAGTTTGAACAAGGCCCACGGTGGTGCTAGAGTTATTTTGAAAAGCCCTATTTATTCTTGAAGAGTTACTCTACCAACCCATTTTCATGAAAAGTTGGTGAGGTTCGATTTAATACCTCATAAACGCGTTTGAAAACAGGCACTTTTCTGGATATTCAGAAAAAACACCTTTAGGCGAAGGGGAAGTGAAATATGGTGTGGGCAAGCTTTCTGCCGGCCGAGCTTCCTGCGATGGAAATTTTCGAGCGTTTTCATGTAGGTAATGCCTGACAGGAAAAAAATTTGATTTCTCGAAATCTACTGAATAGAAATCCACACCATATTCCACTTCCCCTTCGCCCAAAGGTGTTTTTTCTGAAAATTAAGAAATGTGCCTGTTTTCAAACGCGTTTATGAGGTATTAAATCGAATTTCACAAACTTTTCATGAAAATGGGTTGGTAGAGTAACTCTTCGAGAATAAATAGGGCTTTTGAAAATAACTCTAGCACCACCGTGGGCCTTGTTCAAACTTTTTTCCTGAAACGGCTGTTTTTACATATTTGAGATTTACGCCAAAAGTTATAATTATTTTTGCATGAAATTTTTATTGTAGGTAGGCCCTAATAGAAACCACAATTTCAGCCCTGCAACAAGGTTCTACGATAATTACAGTCCCTGTAATTAAATGTCAAAAAATGGCCGTATTTCGCGGTTTTTATTTTTTTTTGCAAAAACCTGTTGACCGATTTCAATTGTCCAAAACTCGTAATTTTCGTCTTTTTAAGCGCTATTACGAACTATTTTTTGTTTTCCTAAAACAAAATTTTTTCGCACCTAAAATGTTGAAAAACGTGTTTTCGCTACCATTATTAGCTTTTTCCCACCTGTTGTCCTGGACCGATTTTTTCCAAAACACATTCATTGAATTCCTACGATTTTTCTCTTAATTATAGCGTCGAAAAATCGCAGGGTAGATTTATTTCAACTTTTGAATACTTTTCCGCTATCTCTCCTGGACTATAAAGCCAAAAATTAGGAACCGAGAAATTTAAAAAAAACTGTTTAACTTTTAATTTTCATCAGATAGCCTCTTATGACATATGAATGAAATGAAGGTAATATTAAATGTTAATATTGGCTAAGACATACATATATAAACTTCTTGGATTTATTTCCTTCTTCCAATGTGGTGGCATAAAAAAAATTAAATAATAGACCAAAATAATGACAAAACTATATTTATTTATTAGAAATTATTTATTTTTTATTAGTTTACATTATGTTTCACCGATTTCATCTGTTTGGGATGTTGTAGTAGGCCAAGCCATAATGACATCATAAAATTCTTTAAATTCGCCAGGAATGTATTGAGTCATTTTTCGTATGTCATTTATTTTTTTTCATTTATTGGTATTTTAGAAGCATATGCCAAGTCAATGGTATTACTGGGTTTACGAGTGGTTTCTGAAGCAAAAACGTGGCTTTAACAATGCCATCTATAAATTCAGAGCATTTCAAGTAACCTTTATGACTTGAGCTGTACTCAAAGCTTCTGTATTGCGAGATCTTGAATGTAGTTGTCTTATCTAATGACTTGCAAGTTTTCTTAAAATATCTCTGCCATGACTGTTTAAAATCCAGTATGTCTTCTGAAGTAATGGGTTTAACGGAAAATCCACTTTCTTTTGCTGTCGCAATAAGACTATTGTACTCATTTGGAACGTAAATTCTGCCCTTTCTCCTGATAAGTCTTTTAGCGGTCCCGAAATTCCTATCACACTGTAAAAAGGAATGACCCCGAACAGGAAAGTATTGATATATCTTTTCAAAACGACCAATTGCAGCGAGGGTAAGAAAAAATCTTATAAGTGTGTTATTTCTATTTTGACCGCCGCAAGCATAGCTAAAAACATGTAGTTCTTTGATCGATTGATCCATATTCTGTATCGTTTTCCACAATAAACTACATACTTCATCCGGTCCCCGTTTAGCTGCACCCTCATGGTAAGTGTAGAAATCAGCTGAGTTAGTCTTTAAGTCATGTACACAAAAAACATAAAGCCATAGTTTCCTCAAATAAAACATCTCTTGAACTGGGATTTTAGGCAGCGGCAGATTTTGCATATAATCAAATACGATGGCTCCTACATCTTCTCTTTCCTGACACAATGCAATAACTTCTTTTTGTTTATTATAAATTTTTTTTGCACGGTTAATATGTACCATTTTTTCCGCAACTGCCACTCTCTTCGCATTTTCATTCAGTGATGGACTTTTTATTTTCACTTCGAGTTCTTCACAAGTCGAGCAAACATCAACCTGTGGCCGACCAAATCTGTAGCCATGATTTTCGTTAAAATATTTTCTGTAATAGTCATATTTTATGTAATGATATTGAGGATATTTTTTCAAAAACATATCATGCATTATTTTGACGTTAAGGTTCGCTTCTAAATACTTCACATGTTTGTTGCTGTAATGAGAATCTTTTAAGGGGAATGATCGAGTATGTTCGTCAATATCAGTAGTTGCTTAATGTTGTAAGATATTACCTCGATTGCGATGTTGACCACGTTTATCTTCAGACAGTTTTCCATCTGATATTAGGGAGGTAAGTCGAAAAATAGCCTTTTTTTAACTGCGTATAAAATGGAAAAAGCTTCACGGCATACTTGAATTTTATTTCCTCTTTTCATAGCAAAATATTTGAAACTACTATCACGTTTTTTAGGATTTTCGTTTTTTGAACGACGGCGAGTAACATTTAAACGTTCAATCAGAGTCATCAAATATATATCTTGTTCATTCTTCGCTCGACCACTATAAACGAATTCCATCAACGCCTGTCTGTCTTCAGTGTCGTACTGCTGAGTGCACTTTTTCTTACAAACACAATCATTTTGAGTATTAGACTTAGCTGGGACGAATCTCCCAGTACTTGTACTCTCATACGATTGACCGAGTAGACGCCGTGACTTTTGCTTTTCTTTTTTGTATAAATGAGTATTTCTGACACCTCTTCTTTTCTTTTTTGGAGTCTCACCTTGTACCTCTTCATCAAGCGTATCGCTGGAACTACTGTCACTTATCATGTTTAAAAAAATTACGAAACTATTCACTTAAATATTAACTCCACTGCACTCAGTCTCAAATATAACTAAAAACAATGGCCTACATGGTAGCAGAAAGGGTGATTCCTAAGCCTGCTATTGCCACATAAAAAAAATATATTTTAACTAATTTTTGTTTCAAAATTAAACAGGCAAAACACAAATTTTAGACATAAGTAAGCGTATCAGTTGGAAAAAGGAAATAATAGACGGATTTGTTTCTTTCTTCCAACTAACATTTTTTTTGGTCGCATGAAAATATGTGGAATGAAAGAGATATATTCCTGTTTTCGAACTCACAGAGTAGCCCTATGTTTTAAGTAAACAAAAATGTGTAAAAGTGAATTTTGCAAAAAGTGGCGTTTATTCCCTTCTTCCAATTGGTGATTCAATTATAATTTTTACCGAAAAACGTTCGGTTTGACATGGAATGACCGATATACAAGTTGCAGCTTTCATACGAAGACTTCTATTCTCATAAAAAGAATAAAACTCTCATATGACCAAAATTAAATTGTATAGGGCTTATAACGAAAGTTAACCATCTCATAACCAGAATTTTATTCTTATAAAAAAACTTATATATTAAACCACCGAGCGCCATACATTCTCTTAATATAGAATTTTATAATAAAACAAAATTAGACAAATCAAGTTAATTTACTCAATTAAATATTAGTGGAGTGCGGGGGTTTTGGCCTCAGACTTTTGTTACGGTGAATGAATTTATGTGGTCCAGGTGGGATTTTATTTTTTATACTATTACACTAATTTGGGTATGCCCAATTCAATGAAAATAAAACCAACCCCCTAACTTGACCAGAAACTAGCCCCAGGACAACCCTTATTACTAAAATTGAGTGTTTCGCACTTGCTTATGAAAACACCCCTCCCCCCATTTTTTGTGTAGAAATAGCCCTTACGGTGAGCTATTTTTTAAGCCCAAAATCAACCCTATCGGTGAAGCGGAAGCCACCCCCACAGCAACCCCTAATATTCAATTATTTTTTCTACTCCCAATAGAGGGATCCACCACGCCAATTTTTGAAGAACATACACCTATTAGATATAAGATAATTTACAGAAACCATACCTATCCCGTCGGATATCGGAAACCACTCTCACCACTAGGGCCTGGGATCTAAATTATTTAATTGTATATCTAAACTTCAATTAAATAATTTGGTTTTGGCCCCCTCGTGGTGGGGCTGGTGTCCGATGTCCGAAGGGGTAGGGCCGCAAATAGGGGTTACCAGCAAGTATTTTTTTTTAATTTTTTTAGGGCTGGCAACGCCTATTTGCTGCCACGTTGACAGAGGCACCCCTATTCTATCGTGTAAAGAAAAAAATTAGCTTTAATTTGATATATAACTTATAGTCCGTTCAAATTAGTCAAAAAAGCGCTGTTTTTCAGAAATTTTTCCCACAGCTATGAGACCGGTGCCAAATGAAGGATTTCGGTCGTCTAAACATGATTTTCACAACCCGCAGTTCGAAAAAAGGGTTGTTTTTGAGAAATATACAAATACATGATGGTTTTCGCCTTTTTTTCTATTTTGAGGAGAAACTATGCATTTTGGTGAAAATATCAATAGAGCAAAGTTGTAGGCCGTAAAACTACCTACAAATTTTGTCTTAACTGTTTTTTTGAATTCCGTGTAGTTTCGCGGCTAGAGGCCGTTTTGCGCCTTTTTAGATTTTGCGCCAAAATTATGATTTTGTATGAAAAATTAAATGAGATCAAAGTAGTAGTTGCAGTTTTTCAAAGGCTTTTCTTTGGTCGCTTTGAATCTGGAAAAGGCGCAAAACGGCCTCTAGCCCCGAAACTACACGGAATTCAAAAAAAGAGTTAAGACAAAATTTGTAGGTAATTTTACAGCCTACAACTTTGCTCTATTGATATTTTCACCAAAATGCATAGCTTCTCCTCAAAATAGAAAAAAAGGCGAAAACAATCATGTATTTGCATATTTCTCAAAAACAACCCTTTTTTCGAACTGCGGGTTGTGAAAATCATGTTTAGACGACCAAAATCCTTCATTTGGCACCGGTCTCATAGCTGTGGAAAAAATTTCTTTAATTTTTCCTAATTTGAGCGGACTATTAAGAGGATGCGCTATGAACTTATATATTTAACAGAGCTTACACCTGGCTTAAACATACTTGCGACCATATTTTTACAGACAACCCGGCATGAATATATTTCTCTACTTAAAACTATCAATAAAAATTGCATTTTGAGTAAAAAACAGATGAGTACAGAAATTTGCAGCCGGATCTTAGGCTACAATAACAAAGTTTTTAATTTTTCCACAAGAAATAAAATTTCATAAAATATATTGAATTTTGATTATTTTTAAGGCGTTTTGATTTTTATCGAACTAAAATGGTTATTTTATCAAAAAAATTTCAATCGCAATAAAATTAAGCTTATATTTTCGCTAAAAATCTAAGTCTAAAGTCTATAATCATACATAATAAATATTAAATTCTAGTCTGTTTTAATCCATGTCTTTGAAAGTGTTTATATTTATCGAATAATTTTATATGAGAGTTATTTAGAGCAAATAACTCTCATAAGAAATTATTTTTCTTCTAAATAACATCGCCGAACTCTTTTGTTTATATTATGGTCTCTTTCTAACAGTTTTGTTAAGGAAAGTATAGCTCTTATAGCAAGATTATGTTATTTATTACGATAGGCTTACGAGAGTACTTCAATACTCTCACAAAAATTCAAAAAGTTTTTTATGAGAGCTGCGTACCCTTACAAAGAGCTAAACGTATTGACAAAAATAACTCTCATATTATTGTGCTATTTAATTCTGTCAACGCATTTATAAAGCACTTGTAGTGTTCTACTAGTGTAAATTATGAGAGTGATACTCTTTTAAAAAAAGTTGAATATCCTCTCATAAGCCACTACTAGAGTCTTATGAGACGAAATTTGTTACTTGGGAGGTCTTCCTACTCGAATGGGATCCTTGCGGATTCCAATCAAGGGCCTGTTTAGCTAGATTCTCGTTTTCGCGTCGCAAGTTGTGGCCAACCCAATTCCGTTTCCTTCAAATGATTTGGTCGTCTATCCTTTTTTGGCCGACACGGCGCCATAGTTCCTCATTTGTAGTTCTATCTTGCCAGCAGATTTTTAGGATACTACGTAGGCATCTGTTGATGAAAACTTGTAGGCGCCCTGTGATGGATTGGGTGACTTTCCATGTTTCGCAACCGCACAAAAGAACTGCCCTAACGTTAGAGTTAAACAGCCGTAATTTGGTGTTAATTGAGATCTCCGTCGATCTCCATATGTGAAAGAGGCAAGCATATGCGTTTCTTGCTTTATTTATTCGGAACGGGGTGTTTGAAGTTGTTCTAATATTACATAAAGATCGGTCTTATTTATCTCTTCATTAATTTTTCTCGTTTTTCATTCAATAAACAAAACAATTTATATTATTTGTCAACTGTCTACTTTAAAAACGTGTGTGAAAAAAGGGAAATTTTAAATTTCCTTTTGTGCTGGATACTGTTTTCACTAATTATCGGCGACAAGAGTTTGTATGGAAGCTGTTCCAGGACAGAACAGAACAGATTAAAAATCGCAGCAGATATCTTATACAGGGTGTACTACGAAGAGTGACAAAGCGGCCGGCTGTGGATAGGTTTTGGATAGACAAACAAAAAATCGTAATTGGGGGGGGGGAATCGTAACGGTTTAGCCGCTGAGTCGTTTTGAAGTTTTTTTTAGAGTTTTTCATATCACCCTGTATTTTTATAACTCTATGAGCTATTTTCATAAACAAGGTATCAGTCTACACAAAATACTCCCACCTATCTAAAGTAAAATTCAAGGTTCTACCCGATCAACTTACAGAGCAATGAGTCATCAAAGTCAAAATTTCGTTTTTTTAACTAAAATATCAACTAAAACTACCTTTTTCTCCAAAAAAAATACCTAGTTAACTAATTTTTTTTTTGCAAAATTGGAATGCTTGGACAATTTCCTATCAATAATGTCTGGAGAATTTTTATCCTACGGCTTTTATTTTTGGAGTTATAAGCAATTTTAATGCTAAAATTGGCTCCATTTCGTACTTTTTTAGTACTTTTTCACCTAAGCTTTGCCAAAAAGTACCAAATAGATTGATTTTTACTACACTACACGTTGTACTAAAATATTTTATTTTCTTAATATCCACTGTTGGCTGTCAGTTTGCCTAATTTTTTATTGCATTTCTTTTGTGGCTAACTTTTTAATATTTTTATTTTTAGACGCAGCGGGTGTGGGCTACAACATATTCCCGCCCCTTGATGTCTCATCAACAAACGTTAATAAAACAATCAATGGAGTTTATTACGACATTTTAATTTTTAAACTTTTCGAAACAAGTTTATTTTTGCGTAAACGCAGTCACACATCCCATCCTTCACCTAAGAACACCGTGTCCTTCTAGTGCTGCGTTTAACGTGATCCCACGGGATTTATACCATCTCTTTGAAGGTTATTTCAACAAACTTTCCTTCCTGGGTGCTCACGGTGTAGCCGTAGGTGAGTTTATTACGACTTTTTAATTTTTAAACTTGACCAAATAAGTTTATTTAATTGCGTAAACGCAGACCAAAATCCCGTTCTTCACCTAAGAACACCTTGTAGCGCTGTGTTTAACGTGATCCCACGGGATTTATTCCATCTGTTCGAAGGTTATTCCAATAAGCTTTCCTTCCTCGGTCCTCACCGTGTAGGCCATCTGTAGTGACGGTCTCTCTTACCAATGAGGGTACCACAAGGGACTGGGCGTACTAGCCAATAACTTTGACGTAGGTCACCAATCGTGTTTCACTTCTTTATTTTGGTTAAATAATTACACCATCTTCTTTATTGTATTTTTATATATTATTTATTTATTTATCATAAGTTGTATCTATAGTTCTTATATTCTTTATTTTACATATTACACCACCTTTTTTTTATTTGATAAGTGTTTATTATTGGTCTTTCTTAATTACTTTTTTATAGTTTTAATGAAAGTCCCTGCGATAGGATTGCTCCAACCTTATCTTGTTTTTTCTGACTGAGCTTGTTGGAAGGTGTTTTAGTTTGGTTATTTATAGGATGTATAAAAAAACAACTTTTATAGTAAAACAATTTATTGTCAAGGATTACCCTGTACGCTGTACGTCGGAAAAAACGGAGCGCGCAGCATGAGTGAAAAAGCTGCGCTTTGAAACAACCAGAGCAAATGGGAAACTCGTTTTCTTCTTTGTTGGTTTTTCCTCTACATGGAACAACGGGGAATTCTCTTTAAGATTATCTTATACCCTTGACACACTGCAAAAACGAATGAACATTCTTCCAATTTCATTGGCTTTCAATGATCATTCGTTTAAGTAGTTCAATGTTCATTGGAACTGTCAAAATACAAACAATAAATAAACTACCAAATATACACTGTAAAAAATTTCTGTGGTAATTTTACAAAAAAAAATACTGGAAGTTTTATTCACAAGCAGTTTTGTAAATTTGCAATATATATTATTAGGAATATTCCTAATCTACTTTACGTATTTTTACAAACTATGTAGTAAATATAAATTATTTGTGGGATGTAAAAATACAATCAGTATTGGAGCTTTCTCTTCATAGGTTTGTAAATTTCCAAAACTCTTGTTACAACTTTTTACCAGAGAGAGACGAAAAGGGAAAAACCCAAAGCTAAAGATTACCGCCCTGTGCCAATGTGCTTGGCCCTGCCTGAAATATTTCCAAGCGCCAAATTTTATTCTTAGTTAATGCCCACTCCCTATACATAAAAAATTGGCATTTTACACACAATGCCTTGTTACGCATGTACGTGAGGCAATGCCTATCAAAATTTCTTGGCTGTTACAAAAACTGCCCAGACCCTGACAAAGTCAAAGGTCTGGCCCTAACTTAAAAGCAATTGGGTTTATATGCTTAGTATTCCTTAGTATGTGAATTATATCCACGAGAGGAAAAATTTAAACCTTACATTCCAATAACCGATTTGTAATTTTACTGAAAATTTATGTTCTAAAATTTAAAATTACGCCTCTTTAGTAAAATTACAGTACAAAGTGTTAGGATTTTTTCAGTACATAACATTGATAAATATATAAGAAATATTGTAATTTTCCTACATAAACGATTTAGAAAAATGCACAACATTGTGTAAAATATACGTCACATCAATGTAATCAACATTTACGTTATGCAGTATTGGAGATTTCCAATTTCATTATGTGAAGTTACAAAATATATAGTAAAATTACAATAATTGTGTAATAAATTAGTATTTTATATCGCGATTTGTAATTTTACTGTACATTTGCACTGTGAATTTACATATTTTTTTTACAGTGTATGAACTGAAAGTGATTGCATATAGCCCAGTCGTCAGAGACAAATTTAGACCGAAAGCTCGCACAAAATGTGATCTCGCTGAAAATTGGGGCTTAGATACTTTTTTGGATGTAGGAAACGATAAAAAAATCTTTGCTGCGTTAAAGTGTATGCTAAGTTCACAATATCGAAAACAAATTCGAATATTTGGTTCTTGCGTTATTTATCGAAAAATAAAATAATTTCGAAAAACTAATAGCGCCACGTGAAAGAGAGGAAAATTTTACTAAAATTTATGTTATAACTTATTTTAAAAAAAATTGTTTTATTATTATAAAAAATTATTAAAAATAAGGAGCTAATTCGAAAAATCTAAGGGCGCCAAAAAGCCCAACAACAGTTATATTCAATGGACCGTACTATTTTTTTAAAAAATTCAGTTATGTATTTCAGTTGGAAATTTTACTGGAAAGTTCATGGAAAGTTGTTCGATAATTTCCCAATTTCACTTCCACCTTCATTGAATGAAGTTATTTTTACTTCATTCGATTGAATGACCAATGAAGTTTTTAAATGAACATTGGACATTACACACTGGGCGCAAATGATCATTTATAGCCGAATGATACTTCAATGTTCATTACATGCTGTTAGTCCAAGAGCCGGCAGTATAAAAATGAAGGTATAAAATATCCTAACAATTTTTTGTGAGGGAGTAGTACTGCCACAGACCTAAAGGGAGCCACCTTTTATATAACCTAATTTCGCCCGCGTCATGGAATTTTGACGTCACTTCCGGTTACGATTTTTGGTGTTGGTGACGTCATAAAATATCCTAATAAAATTTACATCAAATGAAGGTTGGAATGTGTACATTGATCGGGGTATAAGTAGCTATTCAGAAAATATTGCCTTAAGACTCCTATTTGATGTGCTTTCTATATCCCGTCATAAAGTAATTAGTTTTAAACTTTTGATTTTATTTATTCATTCTTTGAATGTATTTAAATTAAACGTAATTTAATTATAACAAATTAAAACCGTTAAAAGGATTGAATTTTATTTGGAAGACTTCTTAGTTTAATATTTTATTTAAGACTGTACAAATCAAGCTTCTATATCGAACTCCTACATTTACATTTTTTTTATTTTACAATTCAACTATTTGTGTATCTATGTTTTATAAAATTTTAGTTCCTATACAGTGTCTACATACGTGATTGTGTTTTTCTTATAAAAGTATTTTCAAGGTAGTAGTGAAAATTAAAATATCAATGACGTAACACTGTACTCCAAAATTGTAAGTACACAAATAAATCAATCAACAAAATTATCGTAACCAATACTAACACATATTAATGCGTAGCGACTGCTACATAACTCCCCCTTCAGCGCGAGCGTCCATAAAAATATTTACTCAAAATTGAAAAATCTTTTTTTTTCTATAACTGAAACGAAACTCTTTTCTTCGAATTTCTTGTCATTATTTTATTAGTCTCTTCCTTTTTTTCTATACAAGCTGGTTTAATCCTATCTACTGATATGACTACCATTTTCCCATTGATATCAATTGAGAAATTCTTTTCTCCTCTTTTGATCACCTTATATGGTCCTTCATACGGGTTCTGTAATGAACCTCTTATCCTATCCGTCCTCAAGAAAACAAATTCGCAGTCCTTCAATCCTTTTGGTACGAAGAAACTTCTCTTGCTATCTTTAGAATCCGTTGGAACAATATTTCCCATGTGGTTTCTCAAAATTTCCACAAAATTCGTCGGATCTAATATAGGTTGAGCATCCTTTATAAAAAATTCTCCCGGAATTCTTAACGTCTGGCCATAAACTAATTCTGCCGGGCTACACTTTAGATATTCTTTCACTGTAGTTCGTATACCCAGTAAAATAGCTGGTAAGTGTAATAACCAGTTCGGATTCCCTATTTTAGCTCTTAACGATGCCTTCAGCTGCCTATGCAGTGGGTGCCTTCCATTTATACACAGAGAGACACAGTGTTACACTGTGTCCGACACAGAAGTGTTCCATCAACGACACAGCCGGGCACAACTAAGACAATGCTACCAACCCTCGCCAATTGAAATGTGATCGTTAATTTATAATTACAACAATATTGTTTCATTTTTAAGATTCGCAGCATTTATAAGATGTCGGGCAATTAATTTAAAGAAATTATCAACATAAAATTTACGATTTACTTGCCAAACAAAAATAAAAACGAGGAAAGTGCGCCATGGCGGATTTTTCATGAACTTATGTGTTCCATTTGGGCTTACACAGAACGACACAGAGCGACACGCTGTGTCGGACACAATTGTCTTTCTGTGTCTAAATGGAAGGCACCCAGTCTCTCTACCATTCCATTTGCTTGAGGATGATATGCCGTTGTTCTTATTCTGTGAATTCCCAAAAGTTTTGAAAATTCTTCGAACATTTTTCCTTCAAATTGCCCTCCTTGGTCTGTGGTCACCGTAAGTGGGATTCCAAATCTTGAAAAATACTGCTCGAATAATGTTCTTACAACAACTTTCGCAGTGACGCGTTTAATCGGATAAACTTCCGGCCATCTGGTAAAACGATCCACAATGGTTAATAAATATGAATATCCTTCTGCTGGCTGAAGTGGTCCAACAATGTCAATATGAATATGTTCAAATCTTCCTGTTGGCAACTTAAATTTTTCAATAGGTGATTTAGTGTGTCTAAAAATCTTCGCTTTCTGGCAATCTATGCATGATTTTGCCCATAAATTTATATCCGCGTTCATCCTAGGCCAAAAGTATCTTTTTGTTATTAACTTTCTAGTACTTCTAATACCTGAATGTGCTAAATTATGAATGATATTAAAAACATCTCTTCGTAGAATTTTCGGAATAAATGGCCTATCTTTCTTAGTTGAACATTCCATCCAAATTTTATTTTTTGTGAAAGGCACGTCTTTTTCCTCTAAAATTACTCTTGAATTCTTGCCAGAAACTTCTATTAAATGTTTCAATTCTTCATCTATTGATTGTCCTTCCGCAATAATTTCCAAATCAATCTTATTTTTTATTTATTTATTTATTTATTTTGTTTAACCATGTAACAGTCGTTTACAGTGTAAATTTATTATTAGTTCTAGAGTTTGGAATTTATATCTCTTCCTTACAACTATAACATATCATTTTGTATAAATTTATTTTTTGTTTTAATTATTCTTGTTGAGGAAAAGTATATAAAAAACCTCTTTAAAACCTTACTACTCTACTTATCCTAAACTTAAAACTAATCTACAACTAGACTTAGTTAACTAGGCTATTTTTAGTTGCCTAGTTGTCGAATTATCGGATTTGACGATTCTTGGCATTGGTATTTGAATTTAATCTCTTGGTTTCCAACTATTTCCTCGACATATTTCATATTTGCTAGTGAGTGCAATCGAGTTGTTGAGAAATACCATGGAAGGTTATATATCATTTTTAAAAGTTTGTTCTGGGCTGTTTGTAATTTTTTTTTATGTGTAGCTGCACAGTTTGCCCACACTGGGGCCCCGTATAATAACATTGATTGAAAGATTTGTCTATAGATTAGGACTTTGTTTTTTAAGCTAAGGGCGGATCTTCTGTTAATAAAGGGATACAGTGTTCTTGTTAGTATGTTAATTTTATTTATTGTTTTTGTTATATGGATGTTGAAAGTAAGGGTTTTGTCTAAGATGACCCCCAAATATTTTACACTATCTGCCCATTGAATTCTGTGCCCGTTCAGAGTTAGATCTCTTGAAGGTAGGTTGGAACTTTTCCTTTTGCGTGTGAAATACATAGCTTGAGTTTTGTCGCAACTAAGTTTTATTTTCCATTTATTGTAGTATTCGCTCAAGGTATTTAGGCTATCCTGCAAGGTGTTTGTAAGGTTAGAGGCCTCTTCAGCTGAGGTGTATATTGCGGTGTCGTCTGCAAATATAGATGCATTGCAATTACCTAGTTCTGGAAAATCGGCTGTGTATATGTTGTATAGTGTGGGTCCAAGCACAGATCCTTGGGGAACACCCGCTACAATTTGATGGGGCTCAGTACATTCATTTCCGACGTATACTTGTAAATATCTGTCAGTGAGGAAGCTATTAGTTAGTAAACTTAAATAAGTAGGGAAGTTAAATTTTATCATTTTGTATACAAGTCCCTCGTGCCAAACTGTGTCGAAGGCTGACTGAACATCTAATAGCACAAGACCAGTTGATTTTTTGTTTGATAAATTAGTCTTGATGTGCTTAGTAATTCGAGTGATCGCGTGTAGAGTGCAATGATTAGCCCTGAATCCAAATTGTATGTCTGGGAGTAGTTTATTTTCTAGCAGAAAGTTCTCAATTTTTGTTTTTATAATTTTTTCTAGTATCTTACCCATTATGCATAACAAACTTATAGGTCTGTAGCTTGATGGATTATCTGCTGGTTTACCAGGTTTCGGTACTGGAATGATTTTTGCAGTCTTCCAGGTGGATGGGAAATACTGGAGTCTAAGGCATGAATTGATTATATGGGTTAGATAAATCATGCCCGAGCGAGGTAGATATTTTATGCAACAACTTGGAATACCATCTACGCCAGGCGCTTTTGAATTATGGAGTTTTCTTACGAGTTTTTTCACTTCGATAACCTTAACCAACGGTACGTTTTCGGTTTTGGTATTAGATGTGAGGAAGTTTTTAACTGTGTTCCTAACTTCGGTTTCAGTTAAAGGGTCGCTGCAGTTTTGCGAAGCTAAATTATTTTCGGCAAATTTTGCTAGGAATACGTCTGCCTTTTCCTTGCGAGTCATGTATCTAATGATGTTTAATAACCGGTAGTGGTCGTTTCCTCTTTTTAATAATTTTCGCTACCTTCCAGAAGGTTTTAGAGGATGTTTTCATACTTTGTAATAAATTGTTCCACTGGTTGTTTCTTAATTTAGTCATTTCTTCCTGTATGCGTTTGTTGTATTTTATCATATTTTCCCTGTATATTTCTAAGCGTGAGCGTTGCCAAGCTCTGCGCATGCTGTTTCGCTCTCGGATCATACCTATGATGTGGTTTGGTAATTTCATGGAATACTGAGTTTTTGTCACGCATTTGGGAACGGAATAATCAACTGCTCTTTTTATCAAGTTTGCGATATACTCTATCATGTCATTGATTTGGAGAGCAGAGTGTATATTATTGAGTGAAAAGGAATTTAGGTAAGATCGTAGATTGGTTTGTATGAAAGATTGATATTTTTTCCAGTCAGCCCTTTTATAATTGTAGATACTAGAGTCGTCGCTTGGGGCATTATTTAATATTTCTAACATAACCGGTAGATGGTTAGAAGATAGTTCATTCATAACAGTAGGCTGAGTAATATTGTCAGGTGAATTTGTTAAGAATATATCAAGTATTGAGGGATTTGCTCTTATGTTAGTTGGTATGAACGTGGGATCTGGTGGGTAGAACATGACATAAGGGATGTTGGGAAGCATTTCGTGGAGAATATTTCCCCAGGCGTTTGCTCGTATACAGCCCCACATCTGGTGTCTACAGTTGAAGTCACCACCAATTAAACAAGGGTC
Organism: Thereva nobilitata; assembly: GCA_963855945.1. NCBI lineage: Eukaryota > Metazoa > Arthropoda > Insecta > Diptera > Therevidae > Thereva > Thereva nobilitata. Next base: position 111,380,076 of record OY979694.1, read on the forward strand.
TGGGATTCTTGTGAGTTTACGAAGATCTACTCTCAGCTGTCTTCTCTTAATATCATTAGAAGAACCACCTGGAAAGTAGACAGAATATGTTTTTATTTTTGTGTCATCTTCGAGGTATATCTCAACCCCAATAGCTTCAATAATTGATAAATTAAGTGATGGGAGGGGGTTGTGTCTTATTTTTTTGTCTATTACTATAGCAACACCTCCTCCTATGGACGTTTCTCTATCTAAGCGATAGCAAAAATAGTTTGGATTTGAAAAGGAAATAGTTGGGTTTAGCCAAGTTTCTGTTAATAGGGCAACATCAATTTTGTGTCTTATCATATAATTGAAAAATTCTATATTTTTATGCCGGATTGATTGGGCATTCCATGTAACTACCTTAAGATTACTAGTACTACTTATCATTGTATAAATACTTGATTGCTACTTGAGTAATAACATTGAATTGTTCGAACCTATCTTTGCATACTTTTAGGTGACTAACTATTTCGTTAGTCAAGCTTATTATTTCATTGTAAGTAAATAAACCTAAATTACTACTACTATTTGAAGAGATGTTTCCTCTAACCGTGTCGGACCAAGATATGTTTCCGCTTTTCATATCAGTTCTTTTGTCACTGTTAAAGCTGTTCCTTGCCAGATTTGGGAAATTGCTGGTATTGTACACGAACACGGGCATCCTTGTACCTAGGTTTGAGTTCCGAGTATTTTTACCCTGAATTCTCTGCCGTATTTCAATATAACTTCTCCTACTTGGACATTGCAGATCATTAGAGTTATGCGCTCCATTACAGTTTGCGCATTTTGTTACCTTTTTGTCGGGGCAGTTCGTTGTATGATGTTCACCCGAACAGAATGCGCAGAACGTCTTTACGTGGCAGCGACTCTCACCGTGTCCGAACATTTGGCAATTATGACACTGGGTAGGTCTATTAGGTATTCTTCTTTGGTAGTCCCAACGGACTATGGTTTTATTAATTACGTGGAACTTCCTTCTGAGATCGTTCATCGTGACGGATTTCTTCTCTAGATAAACGATATAGAGGTTCATTTCTCTTTTATTAGTGTTTTTAATATTCCTGACGACTAATTTAACATCAATGCATTTCAATCCAGCATCGCATAGCACTTGCTTTACTATAGAAGGCTCGATTTTATCAAGGCCAGATAACACAGCTTTGAAAGGAAGTTCTTCTTTACTACAGTGTGTGTAATATTGGACCTTCTTCTCGGTGATAATGCTAGTTATTTGTTTATGCAATTCAGAAGAGGTGGTTAATATTTTAACACCTATCGATACATGTTTGATCGTATAGTCGGAGATGTTATTTTCCGTTAGTAGGTCATGTATATACTTACTCGAGCATTTGATGGCTGTTATCGGTGGTACTGAAACTTTAATTGATTTTGCTGCATGGGTTTCATGTTTGCCTTATTAAGTTTACATCATAAACAACAAAAGGAAAAGAAAATATTTTGGAATACACATAGGGTTACAAAAATATGATATTATTATAATGTAATAACAAAACTCTTATATTAAAAATGCCGTCACATATCAGACTAACACAGCTAATTGTAGTCAACTTATCATAATCCTTCATTTGATACCAATATCAAGGCGTTGTTCGTGGTGGCCGCCATATTGGATTTAAAATGACGTCACATAGCTTACTGTATTCTCCTCGTCAGACTCTTTCATTTGATGCCCATGGCGGGTGGTAAAGAAAAAGGTAATCCGCCAGTTTATCTTAGCCGCCATATTGGATTTAAAATGACGTCACATAGCTTGCTGTGTTCTACTCGTAATACTTTTTCATTTGATACCCATGTTGGGGGGGGGGGGTTGTAAAGAAAAAGGTAATCCGCCATTTGTGGCCGCCATATTGGATGTACCATAAAATTGAATATACTATATTATATTGCCTCCAGAACCAAATGTGTGTGCCAAATTTGAGCATCACCGGACATCGGGAAGTACTTGAAAAACGGATCGGAAGATTTATCCCAAACAAAGAAAAAAGCTTGTAAAAAAAACTTTAATCGAGGGTGCCACAGGGTTGCGGGTGGTTTAAGCCTGGCACCCTAGTGTAATCTTAATGTACACATTCCAACCTTCATTTGATGTAAATTTTATTAGGATATTTTATGACGTCACCAACACCAAAAATCGTAACCGGAAGTGACGTCAAAATTCCATGACGCGGGCGAAATTAGGTTATATAAAAGGTGGCTCCCTTTAGGTCTGTGGCAGTACTACTCCCTCACAAAAAATTGTTAGGATATTTTATACCTTCATTTTTATACTGCCGGCTCTCCGACTATGTAGTGTGTCTCAAGGGTATTAAAGAAGATCGATTGAAGGAGCATATTCCAAATAAAAATCTGAAATTTGAATACGGTATTTATTGATATCTCATACATTCAATAAAGTTTTTTTAAAAAACATTGGATTTCTTGCATTCGAGTAATTAATTGAGTAATTACATTTCAAGTAATAGCCTAAGATCCGGGTGCAAATTTCTGCACTCATCTGCTTTTTACTCAAAATGCAAGTTTTACTGATAGTTTTAAGTAGAGAAATATATTTATGCCGGGTTGCCTATTAAAATATGGCCGCAAGTATTTTAAGCCAGGTGTAAGCTCTGTTAAATATATACGTCCATAACGTATCCTCTTAAGTTATATATCAAATTAAAGCTAATTTTTTTCTTTACACGATAGAATAGGGTTGCTTCTGTCAAAGTGGCCGCAAATAGGCGTTGCCAGCCCTAAAAAAAATTAAAAAAAAAATTAAATATATTTCCAAATACTTGCGGCGACCCCTTTTTGCGGCCACTTTGACAGAGGCAACCCTATTCTATGGTGTAAAGAAAAAAATTAGCTTTAATTTGATATATAACTTAAGAGGATACGTTATGGAAGGGTTAATCCTTTTTTAATCGTTTTGTGAGAGGTCTTGCTATTTTAGCCAACTCGGATATAAATCGTCTATAATAACCTAAAAATCTCAGGAAAGCTTTTATATCTTTGGGTTTCTTGAGAGTGGGATAGGTTTTGACAGCTTTGTTTTTTCAGTATTCGGATGCACGCCTTTTGAACTAACGACGTGAACGAGGTAATTAATCTATTTCCGTATAAAGAGACATTTATCCGGCTGCAAGTTTAGGTTATTGTATCTCAATCTTGTCAGTACTTCCTCCAGCTTGCTGTTATGATCCCGTAGGTAGATTATAACAAAAGACAATGATGTCGTCTAGATAGACAAAGTAGACCAGTGAACACAGGGTTCATAAGCCGTTGAGCCACTTTCCGGTGGTTTTAAGACCTAAGCGCATTCGATTATAATGATACTGCCCGAAAGCTGTGATGAAGGCTGTCTTCTCTTTTCCTAGCTCATTCATTGGTATATGGTGATGGATATGTATGGCCCATACCGCCACTAATCAAAGTTGTCACCCATGTAGTGGCCATACGGCCACTAGTCAAAAATTAGATAAATATATTTATATTTTTATTATTTAATATATTTACAATTAGTATCCGAACATAAATAAATTTGAACATTGATATTTTGCCTTATATAGGCTGGAAATATTCCATCGCCCACTTAAAGTAGACGATGAAATATACCCAGCCTGCTAATTAATTATTTTCTATGGGACACCAGGTAGTTGCTCCAATAGCCTACCTGGGTCGCATAGATACATCGTAGTGAAATACTTCGACCTACCCAATTGATCTAAGATATCCGAGATATTTGGCAGAGCATATATCATCATACCTTTAATCAAATCTTTTGTTGAATTACATGGCTAATATTTTCAGGGGTGATTCCTGGATATATTTGGAGAAAAAAATTGTTGTAGAGAGGAGGGCTACCCCCTATCCGCTAGGATACAGGGTGTTTACAAAAAAATTGTTTTCCGGGAATCGTATAGAAATGACGTACATTAATGAATCAAAAATCGTAAAGTAAGCTGAGACTTTTCTCGTTAGCGACACTTTTCTTCACGATTTTAGAAATTAATATGAAGTTGACAGTTATTTAAATTATTGAGGCTTATCGTGGTAAACGTACGTTTAACGAAACGCACCGTCACAGTGGGCTAGATAAGGAAAAAAGTGGACAAAAATATAATGAGCTGTCCCGTACATTCGAAATTTAGGTTTCAGGGGTTTTTCACATCGCTGATCACGAATCCGTAACGGTTTAGCCGCTAGGGCGTTTTGAAGTTTTTTTTGCTAGAGTTTTACATATCACCCTGTATTTGTGTAACCGTATAACCTTTTTTCATGAATAAGGTATCAGTATACGCAGAATACTCCTACCTATCTAAAAGTGGCGGTTACACCTTACCAACTTCCAGAGTTATGAGTTGTCAAAGTCAAAATTTTGGGTTTTTTAACTAAAATTTCAACTTCAACTGCCTTTTTCTCCAAAAAATATATAAGCTGCGTTCCTTTTCTGCTTATTTTTGCTCGTGAGCACTTGCAGCTACTCCCGCTCTAAGTTATTAGCAAAAGCACAAGCAGTGACGCAACTAACATCCGCCAGAGGAAAAGTCATTTTTTTGAGTCTATTGTGAATTATTTTGAGTCTATAGATAGACTTTTGATTGTTTTGAGCTTTTTTCCTATAAAAACGTCTATTAATGAAAATAAAAATAATAAATTTATTAATAAAATAAATAAAAGTATACATAATAAATTTAGCGCATTAATTTAAATTTTGTTGTAAATTATTCTAACTTTTTATTTGTATACAAATAAAATAAAATCAAAAATTTGAGCTTAGGTTTTACTCATAAGCACAAATTTCGCGTTCCTTTTCATGAGTACTCAAAAGCAGAAATGGAACGCAGCTATAGTTAACCTATACTTTTTTTTCCAAAATTGGAAAGCTTGAAGTATTTCCTATGAATAATGTCCAGATTATTTTTATGCTACGGCCTTTACTTTTGAAGTTACAAGCAATTTTGAAGTTCAAATTGGCCTTATTTGGTACTTTTTTGGTACTTTTTCACCAATTTTAACATCGTATAAAATATGAATTGGCAAGTCTTGGCACCCAAATCTTTCGAATTTTCATTGCATAAAGTATTTCCTACGAAACCACCTTAAAACTATCCTTAGTGGGGGTTAAACTATTAGTAGGGGTTAAACTATTTTTACAGTTTAAGGTCAATGAAGTTTTTAAAAAAAATTTTTTTTCGTGGTTTTTGATCGTTCTTTTACATTAGCATGGATTATTATTTAATAACGGCAAAACACATAGAAATATTCTACATACCTTCAATATCACCCTCCATTGAACGGAATTAATATTACAGACTTAAATACAAACTTATTGGTAATTTAGTTAAGAAAAGTTTTTCGCGGCGAAGACACGCAAATGCAGATATATGTCGAAAGTACCTAACTTCGGAATGCCTTGGAGCCGCAGGCTTTAAAGCTACTCGCCCCATCTTTCGGTAAAACATGAAGGGGATCCCCCTCTTTAAGATAGTTCCTAGAAAAAGGCATTTAAAAACAATTTTTTTTTGAATTTTGTCCACTTTTTTTAGAATCTAGCCCACTGTGCGTCTGCGCGTTTCACTTCACCTTAAACGCGTATCGTGGAAAACGCGTGAATGTAGTCATGTTCGAAACGTTTTGAAATCAGCTGACATTTGTCAAAAATTACAATCTAATCAAGTCCGATTTTTATTTGGGTATTGAATTTAAAATTTTGTGTGTTTTTAATAAATTTTATTGTGTTTTGAATTTAAAATTATAAATTATGGATACCGTGGCTCTATATATGTTAGAAAACCAAGCACAAGAGGACGAAAGAGCTGTCAGGCAAAATTTAAAAGGGAAGGGGTATTTATGAAATGGATGAAAGAGTGCTCCATCAAAGGTTGTGCAGATATGCTGTGCTCTGCACAATATTTGCCTTTATTATGGAACAGAAGATTTTGTCCCAGAAGAAAGGTATTCATCATTCACAGAAGAATCGTATGATGAGCCTAGCAATTGTTATTATGACGAAGAAACTGTGGAAATAAAAAGACGTATTGCTCATTCCTTTCGGTGATCTGTGTTATTTTATAAGTTTACTAGTTGGGATCCGGCGCGCCTATGCTGCTCCCATAAGCCAATAGTAGTAATCAGGTGATATGAATTTTAATATACAGTAGGAGAGTTTGAAAAAGGCAATTTTTTGGTATTTTTGATTCCAAATAAAAAAATGTGAAACTATTAGGGATCTGACATTTTGCTGCACCCAACGTTTAAACATTTAAAATCAACCAAACCTTAAAAATTCAACTCTTCTTAACCATTAAAGAAAAACTTTAATAGTTGGAAAAAGCAATGCCAAAAAACCAACTTTTATTTTCTCTTATATTGCGAAATTGTGTTCGTCAAAACATGTGAAATTAATGCAAATATTGAAAATCAAACTATTCGCAATATCTAAGGAAAGAACCAATCCTTATTTCTGTAAAATTTGGAGACATTAGATTCAATATGCTTTCATATTAAGTGTGACCAAAATTACCTATGTATGTATTCTTTTGCAAAACTTGCTGGTAAACTATGTTTTTGGTTTTGTTTTCCGGCGCGTAAATAAACAAAAATGATACCTTTCCGGCTCGCTGCCACCCAACCTTAAGACATTTAAAATTAATCCAAATCTTCAAAATTCAACTCTTCAACAAATATTTATAACCATTAACGAAAAACCAATTATTCCTATAAAAGTTCGAGAGTTTGGATATTGGTTTGTTTGCCTAATTCTGCGAAGTTTGTCTTCAGTCATGCCGTTCTTGTATTTTCCCCACAAAACCGATGGTTCTGTTGGGTATCATGTCGTCAATATAATTGCGAACAGTTGACGAATGTTATTCGGCGTGGATGCAAATTATGAATCAGTAAGTTTCAGATCCCAATGATTGTCGTCTTCCAGCAATTTCAACTCGCGACATGCATCTTGAAATGTATTGAATATTTGACCATTGACTGTTTGTAAAAATTCGAAAGACGTTGGTACATTCAGCAACAACAAACGCAAAAAGAAACATTCACGTTGTTTTGGATGTACTGTGTAAAGTCGTCCCAATGTCTTTGCTTGCAATACGCGTCCGATAGTTGGATGTCGTTCGCCTTGTCTACGTAGCTTCCATTTTTTACCTGATTTGTTCCATGTATAATAGCGAGGGACGTCGGTATTTAACAATGTTTTTGCGAATTGTCCGAAAATATCAGGTTTTTGGCACAGTGTGAAAAATTCACTAAGTGTAGTTTTTGGTGGCTTGAAAACTCGTTGGAGAGCATTTTCTTCAGTGAAATATACACGTTGACCGTTTTCAAGATGTACCGCAATCTGAGGCGTAATGCAAAAACTCGACATTTATATATTTCCTTATTAACACTTTATTTAATCGAACCAATTAAAAGCTTTTACGTAATTTTCGGTGGAAGTATATAAAGAACAATGGATGCTGGTATTTTAGAGGTTTCCCAATGTTCAAAAATATTTTTATTTTGTATATAAATTATATGTTTCTTAACTGGTGTGTTTTTGCGTGCTCCGGTAGTTATAGTATACAGTCCATAGTACATAGTATATAGTACACAGTACACAGTACAGTGTAACTGTACACACTGTACATACTGTACACACTGTACACTCAGTACACTCAATACACAAATTCATACGTTGTCACTCGTAAAAATCAGAGTGCTTTTTTAAAGCTAACGGTTTTTTATATGTACATGACAATTAAAATTAATTATTTTTTCGTCCCGCCAACTTAAATATAATCAGTGAAACATTCAAATTCTCTATATTTCGAGAACAGCTTCACTTATCTGGACCAAAACTATCCTATCTCTCAATCCGGAACCAACACTACACATTCCCAAATTTTTATTTAAATCTGTGGGGCGGTTTCGGAGATTAGCGTGAACAAAGCTTGTGACACGTAGTTTTTATATATTAAGATTTGAAAAAAAAATAGAAACTTTTTAAAAAAAATAAACTTTGGCCTTTTAATAACAAAATACATTCCTTTATGGCGAAATTAAAATAAATAGACTAAAAATGAAACTAATTTAAAACATATTTCTAAATTTAAGTCAAAAGACCCTAAAGGCGATGGCCCAATCACGACTTTATTCGCGTTTACGCGCGTCAACGCTTTGACGCGCGTTGACGTCGACATTTGGTTGTGTGTAATTCAAATCGAGTTATCCCATTCACGACTTTGCGGCGTCAGCGGCGTCAGCGGCGTCAAGCGACGGCAAAAGTCGAGCAACTTTCAACTTTTTGGCGTTGGCAGGCTATGAAATTTAAAAAAATCACATTTCTAACAAGTATATACACAAAAATCCATACATGAATTTAAATTAAAACAATATTTTTGACGTCCTGACGCTATGAATGAACCTTCAACGGACGTTAACGCGCATGAAGCGCCTGCCGCGTATAACGCGCCGTCGCCATTGGGCTATCGCCTTAAGAAACGTACAACTGCCGCCAACAAAACTTCACGTTTCACTAACACACGGGGAGCTGCCGCCGCACGTTTTGCACGATACCGAAAAAACAATTTCGAAATTGACGCTTAAGGTTTTCATCTGCTGCGTTTACTACGATATAGGGAATCCACAGTGGCGTAGCGTGGGTAGCAGCCGCCCGGAGCGGAAGAAAATTTTGCCGCCTCTTATTAACTTCCCAGTTTATATGGAAGTTATTGTAATCGGTCCGAAAATCGAAATCGTAATTTTCAACGTATTTTCATTTTTCAAGGTCCCAATAGCATTTTAAGCAAAAATTTGAGAGGAAGTATGCGTGTGCGTGTGTGTGTGTGCCTACGGTCATTTTCTCCGGCACGAACGCAAAAAAGACATCGACTTGGTTGAGGTGCTGATCGAAGCGTATTAACTGAATAATGATCTGAAAAGATTTTCATAAAAGTCGGTCGAGTCATTCTTTTGTTTAAACGAAGAGTGATTTTTATATCTGCACGATTTCGCGCGAACCAACAACAATACCGAGTGGTCTCAGTCGTAGCGTATTACCGAAGTTATAATCTAAAAAGATTTTCATAAAATTCGGTCGAGCGGTTTCTTTGTTTAGACTACGTAAGTGCTTTTTGTATCTGCACGATATCGCGCGACCCAAAAATGATATTGACTTCATTGAGCTGCCGATCGACGCGTATTACCGAAGTTATAATCTGAAAATATTTTCATAAAAATCGGTCGAGCCGTTTTTTTTGTTTGAACGAAGTTCGTCAGTTTTGTACCTGCCCAATATCGCTCGTTCCAAATGAAGTTTTTTTCTGGTTTCAGTAGAGCGATAGGACGGTTTTTTGTCAACTTCCTCTCCTTTTGTTTTGGATCGCCTTTCTGAGTTTTTGCAACTCCCCACAAAAGCGTGCAGCTGTGATTGTGGTCCCACGGGGCAGGTAATTGATCATCAACACCCCTTTGGAATCTCAAAAGAACGTTTGCCATTTTCCCGCGGATTCCACAACTTTCGCTTTATTTGGTGTTTTGGCGATAGGAGCGAGTAGAGTCTCCATAGTAGTGGCTGAAGCCTGATCGACGCACGGGGATAGACATTTTACAGTGCTGCCACTACACGCGAATTCCCTGAGACTCGGAATACAAGGAATCCCTGCAAGTCAGTACAGACGGTGTTGTCAGTCGCTACAATGAGCAAGACGTCATTATTATACATTCATTTGAAGAAAGGGGATTCCCCGATTTCGTCATAGTATAAGTAATGAAAAATTCCGTGCTCATTTCGATCGGTCCGAATCGTAGGTGCGACAAAAATAATATTTACAAGATATCTATTATTATCATTTATTGTGAAATTTTGCCGCCCCCTAAAGGTGCCGCCCGGGGCGGACCGCACCTGCCGCCCCTACTACGCTACGCCACTGGGAATCCAATCCCGGTTTTCGATAAACCGGTAAACCGGTTTTGCCGGCCAATTTTGATTTTAAAATTACCGCTAATTATCGAAAATTATTATCGAATTAATTTCGGTAATTTTGTTTGCTGCATCCTGTAGGAAGAAAGTTTTCCTCAAAAAGGGACGTACAGCAAAAAATTGCAAGTTGCTCTTTTTGCATGTATTATTCTACGATTTAATTTTTTAAGAGTTTTTTATAGAACCGGAAAAGATAGCGCGAAATGTATTGAATGAAAAAACGTGTGGCAAACTACAATAGGATTGACAAACGGATTGCATTCTCATCTCAAAATTCAACATAATATTAATTTATTGAAAAGGGAAGTGTCAGTGTTAGCAGAAGCAAGACCATCTGCATCGTTGTCAGAGGTTAGTAAAGTAAACCCATCACCTAAAGCTGGTCCAGGCGGTGTAATAACAAACTCTTAAAGGGACTGGCAACTAAAATGGCTACTTTTGTCAATTTTTTATCAATCATTTTAATTGTTTAGTATTTGAAAGAGTTTAGGCTCCTCATTAATAATCTGCATTGCAACCCGTCAAAAAAAGGGTTTATTGAAAAAAATATGTCGAATAAGTGCAATTTTCAAAATGCTCCTGGGCGCTCAAATTTCAATAGATTTATTTCTTTTTTTGCAAACTGTTCAGAATTCAATTGTCTTCGAAAATTACGGACGGATTTTTTTAAAATGTTAACAAGCAAAAGTCATAGCCAATAATGTACAAAAAAAACAGAAAAATGCTGAAAAAATGCCGAAAAATCGAGCTTATTTTCACTTTATTGTTTATAACTTTTGAAAAAACTGTTGTACTTAAAATTCGTCCGTAATTTTTGAAGACAATTTAATTGTGAACAGTTTGAAAAAAAATTAGAATTAAATCGATTGAAAATTGAGCGCCCATTAGCATTTTGAATTTAGAAAATCGATAAAAATAAGTTTTCGAGAAAAACGAATTTAAAGTTTTATTTCAAGCCAAAAAGCGTTCCATCCATTCGATCACTGCCGCGCATTATAATTAATTTCATCGACTTTCACAATGAACTAGGAAAGAACTAAAACACAGCATGAAAGAGGAAAGTTCAAAGTATATGAAAATGCAAAAAACGAAAAAAATTTGTTTTTTCAAATTTTCGTCATTTTACAATTGCCAGTCCCCTTAATAAGAACTCTTTTTTTAAATGGTACAGTCAAGATCAAGTATAAACCATTTGTACTACTAGTCCGCAATGCCGTTCAAGCCATGGTGCAATGTCTAGTAGTAAGCTTGATTTGAAGGCTAGGAGAGAAAGGATAGGTTAGGGGTCTAGAGGCTGCGTGAGTAGATGTCGATGAGCCTTGCGTAAACTCTAAAATGTTATATGAGAATTCCGTGTAGAATACCGTGGAGAAAAACTCTCCTAACACTAAAACTATACTCTGAGAAAAATTAAACAGCTGTTAAAAATCACTTATGTAAAACCACCTATTTCACGGCAACAGCAACTTTCGTCCTGTCAAAATTACCTGTTGCAAGCCGCAGAACAGCAGAACACGAAATGATTGTCTAACTATTTATTCCGTTTCAACGTGAACGGAAAAAGTCTCAAATTCCTTGCAGAAACACCTGCTAGAGATGTGCTATAGCGATCTATAACCACCATCATTCCGTTCTAACTGCGTACTCATAAAACAAAGGGCACACGAAAAAATTGGGTGTACGGAATACCGTGCATATTTTTACGTGATGTTTTATGGAAAACGGAATTCCGTTCGAACTCCATACTAGGCTCAAAAGAAAGAGGATCAAACTACTCCAGTGTCCTCAATTTGTCGGAAAGCGATGAATCTGAAGAGGATTGAATTGTCTCCAGTACTTTATGCATGAAAGAACGACTAGCATTAGCAATCATAATCAAACAAAAAATTTAAACTGTGGAAATAAAAAACGAGTCAATTACTTTGCGCGAGCATACCAGTATATTCTTACAATAAAACCAACGTCTGCGAAATCTGAAAGAGCCTTTTCAGCCGGGGGTCAGATATGCAATAAAATACGGTCCCGTCTTTATAACAACAATATTAACAGTTTGTGTTTTTTGTACAAAGTTATATTTGTAAGCCTTAAAAAATGTTGGTACAATAACTACATTTAAATATGTATGAAATATGACTTTTAGGTTGGTTCTTGTTTCCTTTTAATCGCAATAGTATCTATATTATATAAGAAGCATATTATATAAGACTGATTAGTATTATACGTTACTTAACGTAATGTTTAACTTTCTTAATTTAATTGTTGTAATGGGTGGGTATTTGTTTAATTTTTATGAATTGTTTTTTTTTGATTTTTATAAACTTAAGTTATTATCTTCTAATGTAAAAAATTGTAATGACGTTTTGTTAATATATTCCAAATAACGAAATTTACCGGTAATTACCGGTAATTCCGATAAAAAATTACCGAAAACCGGGAACGTAAAATCTCGGTAAATTTGGATTCCCTCCTACGATACCAAAATTGAACGTCTGACGTTTCGTTCGCGTTTACGTTTTTGGCGATAAGCCCCATTATTTTGCTACCTTGTCAACAGAAAATGGCATACTTTAAACAATTATTATTTCTTTATAATTTTTGATTTTCAATGTACAGTGGTAAACGAAAGTCAACATACACCTGGGGTCACCATATAAAATAGCGAAAATTCGTTAACCATAGCATAAAAAAAATTGTGATATTACAAAATAAGTATAATCCTTTGTACAAAAACATTATATTGAAATTGTATAATGAAATTGTTTCTACAAAAAATAATAATAAAAAATGTTAAGTGTATGTAGACTATCGTTTGTGGTGAATTCTGTATATTTCACTTTTTTGTTATTTTTTTTGTAGAATAATTTATTATGGGATTTCAATAAAATGTTTTTGTACTTATATTGTAATATCACAATTTTTTACAATTTTTAAAAATAGACTAAAAATACGAATTTTAGCTATTTTATATGGTGTACGTATGGTGTATGTTGACTTTTGTTTACCACTGTACGTCATTTCTATACTATTCCCGAAAAAATAGCATGTTCAACGCGTTAATAAAAGTGAGGTTTCCAGCTCGTGTAAATTCAAGACCCTCGTAAGTACAGGCCTGGAAGCAGCCAGGCCAACTAATACTAACATAGCTGAAAACAGGCCAAAAATATTCTGACAGTTGTGGAATTAACATGGCCGAAGCCATACGAAGCAATTTTTTAAGTTTGTTTTTGCACTAAAAAGTGGTAAAATATTGTATATTATCACTTTTTGGTGCACATGGATTATCAGTGATTAGTGATTTAATAAAAAAATTAAAATGAAGTGAGTGGTTAAGTGTATTTTAAGAGTGTTAATTGATTAGGTGACCATTTTTGTTTACATTCGCGGTGGTTTTTTCGTGTTAATTTAGGGAAAAAATGTTGAATTTGTGTGGTAATATAATAAAAAGTGCCTTTTAAGATTATTATAGAATAGTTATTAAAAACATAAGTGCAGAAAAAGGTGAAGGAAAAGTGAAAAAGTTATTGTTATTCATGTTGTGTGGTAGTACTTGCACTTATGTTTTTAATAACTCTTCTATAATAATTTTTAACTACTTTAAATTCACTTTTAATTCCATTACTACACAAATTCAACACTTTTTCCCTAAATTAACACGAAAAAACCACCGCGATTGCAAACAAAAATGGTCATCTAATCAATTAACACTCTTAAAATACACTTAACCACTAATTTTTTTTTAATTTATGGACTCAGATCACTAAATAACTTATCACTGATAATCCGTGTGCACTAAAAAGTGATCAAATACAATATTTTACCACTTTTTATTCCAAAACCAAAGTTAAAAAATTGCTTCGTACGGCTTCGGCCATGTTAATTCCACAACTGTCAGACGATTTTGGCCTCGCACAGACACAACAAAAAAGTCTGCTTCCAGGCCTGTACTTACGAGGGCCTTGGTAAATTTTAATCATTTACACTCACTGGAAAACTATCACTTTTCTTTACTTGTAGAACAATCTACTATTGTATCACTTGTGTCATAACCTTCTATATAGAAAGCCATGAACACCAGTTGTGTATGTGTTAGTCGGTGGTCCAGGTGCCATATTCGTTTCCTGTCAAATTGTATGGAAAAGTGGATGTGAGAATTGTTTTTTTTGTTTCTTTAGTGAAATAATTATATAAAAAGAAAGTTATTAACTCAATATGATGAAAACAATTAAATAAGAATGTTGTCATAGAAGTGATATCTAAAAATTATAAATTTTAGTGCGATTTTCGTGTTTTTTTAGTGTCTTACGGTGGGCCTTATTACAAAAAAAGAAACTACATATTATATTCATGTAAACCTCATATAAACAATAACTTTAGCACTTTCTTTCACATTTTTCAGCACTTATATTTTTAATAATTACACCGTAATGAAGATATTAATCACTTTAAAATCACTGATAATTCGATTACCACCCCACAACATGAAAAACTCAACAATTTTCCTAATGAAACCCGACAAAACCACCGCGAATGTAAACAAAGTGGCCATATTTACAATTAACGCACAATCACTCAATGTTTTTTAATTTTTTTAATCAAATCACACGGGGTTTACATGAATATAATATGTAGTTTCTTTTTTTGTAATAAGGACCACTGTAAGAGACTAAAAAAACACGAAAATCGCACTAAAATTTATAATTTTTAGATATCACTTCTATGACAACATTCTTATTTAATTGTTTTCATCATATTGAGTTGATAACTTTCTTTTTATATAATTATTTCACTAAAGAAATAAAAAAAACAATTCTCACATCCACTTTTCCATACAATTTGACAGGAAGCGAATATGGCACCTGGACCACCGAATTGCTTACATGTATGTGTGCGGATGGCATGTTCATGGCTTTCTATATAGAAGGTTATGCTTGTGTAAAAAAATTTTCACAACTACATATATGACAATACGCTTAGAGAGATTTATTGTAGTTAGAACAAGTTTTTTTAGGTAAGGTAATTTCTCTCTACCTCACACACACCGGCTTCTGTACATTCTCCACTGCCAATTCCATAGCGTTTTTTTTCTCATGTTACCGTGACCTGCTACTAACTGGGAGAGACTCAGTAACTGCTAGGGAAGAACCTCCTTTTGGCAGATTTATAGAAGCTTCTAGGGCCTTGATATCTGCTTGGCTATTCAATAACAGTATATCTACGCTCCTGGGGTTGCGCTTGCCGTAGCAGTCTCAATCAGTGATGCCAGATGTAGGGGAAAATACCTACATGTAGGGGAATTCTGTCATAAAAGTAGGTAGAAAGGGACAGATTTTTAATATTCTTACAAATGTAGGTACTTTCAGATAAAATTTTCTATAGAAGACTTTTTTTGCTTAGTAGTTTATATTCGATTACCTTATATTTTTAAAATATGTTCTGAATTTGTTGAATTGTTTAAATGCGCTGTTTTATTCAAAAAAACCACTTATTCATGAGTTTTATGCAGAATCAGTCAAAATATTTTTAAAACTTGGACAGTATTTTACTAAACGCGATGAACTTAGGGTCAATGTTAGATCGCCACATTTTTTTTTCCAATAATGAAATCTATCTAGGGCCAGAATGTAGTGAGTTAGTTATAACAATTCCTGTAAGGGAAGCGGAACACTCGTACACACCCTGTTTAGTGGCCCTAGAAGAAATCCAAAAACGGTTGCCTTTGGTAGAAAATTCAATATTTGCTGAAATGGTTTTTTTAACCCTTTCACGACCATAAGACTTTGGGGGCTTATGCACCCACTTAACCTGTTTCAAATGATTTATTGGGTGTCTAGAAAATAGGTTTGGACTAGAGAATAGGAATAAATGCCGTGGGTTTTGTGGAAATTTTGGGGACAAACGTGTCCCTATGGTCCGTCGCTTATACTTTTTGCTCGACCTAGGTTTACCAATGATGACAGTATTTTTTGTAAAAAACACGCATTTATAATCTTAGTTTTGTTTATTCATAAAAAATATTAGATACACACTATTTGACTTTATTTAGTTATGGTACTCAGCGAAGCAATTCCTGTCATTAGTGTAGCAAAGGTGAACTTTGCATATAACACAAG
Source organism: Thereva nobilitata (assembly GCA_963855945.1). Taxonomy (NCBI): domain Eukaryota; kingdom Metazoa; phylum Arthropoda; class Insecta; order Diptera; family Therevidae; genus Thereva; species Thereva nobilitata. Next base: position 111,396,183 of record OY979694.1, read on the forward strand.
TGTTATTTGTCCTGTTTTCCTTCTTGCTCTTGGCACAGTTTACGCACCTCTTCCTGAGAGTGGATTTTTCCATGTGAAGGTAATTGTCGTCTCACAGATGTGCGCACTGCACTTGTTTTTGTAGTGGGGGCGCCTCGTTGCCTGACGGTAAAACCATTTATCAAACTCCGAGCAACGACTTGTCTGAATTGCAAGGTGGACAATACATGCCCTTCCATTTGCTTTTCATCATGAAGCTTAGTGTAAATGGCATTATTCACTGATATATCAAATAGATCAAAAAATAGTCGAAGATAATACTTTATTCTTGATCTCCGATCTACTTCATAGCACACCTTACGTTGATCCATAAGATCTACTCCTCCCATATTTTTATTATAATGTGATACAATTCTAGAGCATTTCACATCAATTTTGTCTGCTGAACCAGCTTTGCGGCGTTTCACGGTATCTGTTTCGATAGGCGACAAAAAGTTGGTCAACAAATGCACCGCTTTGTTATCCATCCATTTCACATAACTTATCCCTTGGAAACTTGTAGTGTAAATATCTCCACGCTTCTTTTTTTTATCAACTGGTGCAGTTTTGGGAAGATGTTTTCGGTTAGTTCGAACTGTTCCACACGCCTTGGTATTTTTATCAATCAGTATATAGCAACAAGGGTGAATTAAAGAAGTTATCAAAATAAATTTCATATCCCAAGGCTTCCAGCTTTTCCGTAAGTTGAAGAACTACCGATTCACCTAACCCAAACTGAGTCCCGGAAGGTCGTTTGCCTGTATATAAATCGAATTCAAACAGGTAACCTGTCGCCGCATCACTTCTACACCATAATTTGAAGCCCCATTTGACGGGTTTATTTTTTATATATTGCTTCATAACATTATGCCCTTTGAATTTTATCATGTGCTCGTCGATACTCTGTTGTTTAGTATTACTGAGGGCATTTTGAAAAGAAGCATTCAAATGCTCATTACTGGCCGAATTTTGTATGCTCTATCATGATTAGGGTTATTTGGGTCTCGTACTTCGTTGTTGTTACAGAAATGTAGGTTCCTGCGTATTTCTTCGAATCGAGCCCTTGGCATAACGTTTGATATGAAAGGTACCGCCATGTCTGGTTCTGTAGACCAGTAATCTCTCAATGAGGGTACGATATGATAGCCCATAACCAAATTCATACCAAGAAATGTTTTCATTTCCTCGACTTCAATAGTGAATTCCCGCCCATTTTGATGAACGTATCGTACTGACTCTGATACTATATTTTGAACTAAAACATCAAAATTAGTTGTTGAACAGAAGATGTTGAAAGGAGTCAACATATCAGCTGTAACTTCTTGACAGATTTGCACCTATCCGAATTCATATTCCACATTACGAAAAATATTTGGGATGTATGTTCTTTGGCTCCACTTGAATACCAATGGATTATTACCGGGGCTTGATCGGCGACAGGTTCAGCTGTAGATGTTAAAGTTTCAGGCGTCGATCTTGTTGATTTTTGAAATTCAATCCTCGTATCATCAATTTCAACATCAACGACCCCTTGGTCATCGTCCTGTGTCAAAAACATTTGGTCTTCTTCGTCAAGCTGTAAATTATCTTCATCGTCGCTATTGTCACCCATCACAATCTGTTGGATTTCGTTATCTCGAATTTCAAAGAGTCTACGTCCTTTACGAAACATATTCTGCAACAAAATCAATAAAAATATGAAGGAATTTGAGAAAATATTCAGTAGTAGTAAGTAAAGTATTGCTCATAAATAGTATCTCTCAACGGCCACAGGGACAGCGATGTCCCTTTGTGTTTACAATTACATTTCTTTTTTCGCGACTTAAATATTGTTTCCATAACTGTATACAATAAAAATTAACTTATCAGGCAACGACTATGTCACACTCTGAAAAGTTGAATACCACTTTTACACTTATATATATTTTTTTAAAATTTGTCTGCTCGTGAACCTTGCTACTGCAACTTTCAAATAATCATAGACAAGAATCGGTGTTACTTATGCTGTATTGCCAGCTCAAATAAGTAAAAGACAGGTACAGAAAATAATATATAACAAAATAAGATTACAGCGGTTTCGTAATTATTTAGATTTCAGTAGATTTTAGGTTGGGACACATTTGTCCCCGCCGTCGTCAAAGGGTTAAATCCCGAAATTGTTTTAGGTTTAGATAATTTGAGTAAGAAAATCACAACTAACTTCAATAAAATTTGTAAAAACTTCGAAATTAATGAAACTGCATTATTACAAGAATGGCGAACAATTGAATACCACTTTTTAGAGCAAGAAATATGCTTCTTTAAACTGGAACGAACTAACTTGTATTTCATTTAAATGCACAGAAAAGCATTTCAAATTGGTTAATTCTACCATTTATGATAATTACACCAAAGAATTGGTTACTGGTTAAATTAATTTAAATTAAATATGAATTCGTCGATTATATGAGCATTTCTATCGAAAATTTACACTTTCTTGACCAATAAAAGTAAATTTTAAATCAATGAGCACGTCGTTCAAATATGGTTTTTCAACATGCTTTATCTATTCTGAATATCATCCAATAGGTCTTCCAACGAATTTCGAAGGCGTTTTTTTCCAGTATTTTTTTGTATCAACTTCACATTTAGTCCAGTAAAATTACGGTTTACATATCACCCTGTATTTTTGTAACCCTATGAGCTATTTTCATGAGTAAGCTATCGGTGTACGCATAATACTCCCACCTATCTAAAACTGTAAAACTTCCAGAGTAATGAGTCCTCAAAGTCAAAATTTTGGTTTTTTTAACTAAAATTTCAACTAATACCAATTTTTTTCCCATAAAATACCTAATTAACTAATCTTTTTTTTTTGCAAAATTGGAAAGCTTGGACAATTTCCTATGAGTAATGTCTAGACAGTTTTTAACCTACGGCTTTGATTTTTGGAGTAATGAGCAATTTTAACGCTAAAATTGGCTCTATTTCGTACTATTTTTAGTACTTTTTCACCTAAGCTTTGCCAAAAAGTACCAAATAAACGCCAAATAAGGCCAATTTTAAGATCAAACTTGCTAATAACTTCAAAAGTAAAGGCAGTAGCATAAAAATTGTCTGTACATTATTCATAGGAAATTGTCCAAGTTTCCAATTTTACAAAAAAAAAAATAAGTTAATTACGTATCTTTTGGAGAAAAAGGTGGTTTTAGTTGAAATTTTAGTTAAAAAAACGAAATTTTGTTTTTGATGACTCATTACTCGGGAAGTTGATAGGGTAGAACCTTGATTTTTACAGTTTTAGATAAGTTCTGCGTACACTAATATCTCACTCATGAAAATAGCTCATAGGGTTACAAAAATACAGGATGATATGTAAACCCTAATTTTACTGGACTTAATGTGAAGTTGATACAAAAAAATACTGGAAAAAAACCGCCTTCGAAATTCGTTGGAAGATCTATTGCATAATGTTCAGAGAAGATAAAGCATGTTGAAAATCCATATTTCAACGACGCAACGTGCTCATTGATTTCAAATTTACTTTTTTTTGGTCAAGAAAGTGTACATTTTCAATAGAAATGCTCATATACAGAGATTTATTCAGTTCTAAATCTTTCTAATTTATGTAATGCATAAATATAATTACTCGTAAATCTTGTTGCATTTTACAATACTATTTATAAAGATATTTGATAAGTATTATTTTGTTCTATGGATAATATGAATTTGTTATTTTAATATTAAATTATATTAATATTGAATTTGTTATATTAATAAAAACCTGGAAAAAAGATTAAAAAAACATTTTTTTTGAGAAAATGTTGAAGGGAAAACTGTAGGGGAAATAAAAGAGCACCGTAGGGGAAAATAGGTATTTTTGTTCATCGCTGTAGGTACTTTATGATATTGTATCTGGCATCACTGGTCTCAATTCTATTTTGACCTTCATGTTCATTATCAGGCTCGTGGATATCTGCACGTCAAAACCTGGATTGAAATTGAGTTTCGATATTATGCAGTCAGATGGCTCATCTAGCACTCCAGTGGTAGACATTGCAGTACAAATATTGCTGTGTTCATATGTCTTCTCCACTCAGAAAACCGCTTGTTGTAGCGTCAGGGCAATGCAGGCTGCCTCCTAGAGTAGAGCCTACTGATTTCGTCCTGACGTATTCTAAAGTTATCCGTAACCATAAACTATTCCAACAACGGGAGGACTCGGGTGCGGCACGACACGCAGGCGCGGATCCAGCCCTCGAAAAAGTTTGTGGTCACAGCCACCCGAAAATCAGCCAAGTGAGAGTAGGAGTATGAACTCGCTCATGATCGATATGATATAGTGCATTCCTACAAAGGAGATGTTTACAAAATATATGACGCCCTGACCAATATTTTGTCCAGTGTATAGTTCTACGTGGGCAAACACTAGTAGATAAATTAATTAACCGGTAAAGTTAGTTTGTTCGCTCACGAAAATTACAAAAGTAAATGTGTGTTTGTTTGCACATCACAATGTCACATTTAGACTCTAAACTACTGAACCGATTTTGATGAAATTTTTACAACTTCAAAGGATATCAAATTAAATTAAACGCTAGTAGGTATACATTTTACATTAAATAATTTTATTTAGGTACTTACTTAAATTACAAATTCAAGCTTACGTTTCTTTTTCGCGGAAACATTGATAATTTCATCGATATCCAGGTTCACATCTTTGTGCATATTTAGGAGAGCTAGCCCGGATAACCTTTCGTGTGCCATTGAGGCACGCAACCAAGATTTTACTCTGCGAAGAGTAGAAAACGATCTCTCTGCGGTAGCAACGCTGACGGGGAAGTTGCCAGTATTTGTAAGAAAAGAAAAAACCATTAAGGGAGTAAAATACCCCTAGATCAAAATTGAATTTACAAAAAGATTGAAATTTTTTTTGCATGTCTTTTTGCTCCCTTTAAAATTGGGGCTTTAAAAAATTGTATAGGGCAAAGAAAACGGGCAATTTTCTTGGCGACCATAAAGGGTACCAATAGCATACTCAGTAGACCGCTTCTCGTTTGATTTCGTAGGTCAAGCAGCATCAGACGTCGTTAGTGCTTAGTTGGGACTGCTTGGTAAAACAACACCCGCGTTTGGAATCGTCTATGCCGATGCGGATTTATTTATAAATGTTCATGAATGTAGCGGGAGCGTGCATGCCATGCCTGTAGCGGGACGTGCATGACATGTCTGTAGCGGGAGCCTGCATACCCGTGTGGCAATCGTATTTGTTCGCTATGCGTCCTAGGTGCGGCGCGTGCATGCTTTTAAGAAAATTAACCAACTAAATTATTTTTACTCGGGTTTGAATAGACTAGGATTATCAATTCTTTCGCTAAATTGTCAAAGTATAGGTGCGAACGTACAAGATTTAGATGACGAAGTTGTAAAAAAAATGAATATATTTCTTTTATCAGAAACTTGGATGAAAAATGAAGAATATAACGAGGACTCCGCTAATGTTTTAATATCTCATACAGATATACAAAAACGCTATCGCTTAGTTACAATAAATCACCATGAAATGTGTGTAGGCAGATCTACGGCAGAAAAAGGACAGATGATTTTGATCGTAGTTATTTATGTAACGCCGCATAAAACTTTACGCGAAATAATGGAATTCATACAGGCAATCTTCACATCTGAAGATTCAAAATTTACTAGGTCAAAACTTCAACAAAATCCCCATTTAGCCCAGTCGTCAGAGACAAATTTAGACCGAAAGCTCGCACAAAATGTGATCTCGCTTAAAATTGGGACTTAGGTACTTTTTTGGATGTAGAAAACGATAAAAAAATCTTTGCTGCGCTAAAGTGTATGCTAAGTTCACAATATCGAAAACAAATTTGAAAATTTTGTTTTTGCGTTATATATCGAAAAATAAAAAAAATTGGGTGTGTGTACTTATGTACGCGCATTAGAAGTTATACTTCTTTGGCGTGATTTAAGACTAATGTTTAATTTGCATGCAAATCATTTATTGGATTTTTTTATTATTTGCGTGCGTTGGCAGGTGGAAGCATCATGATGCCGACACGCTCCAGCCTGTCGGTTCTTTTCAACAATGCTTCGCCAGCTGGATCAGCTTTTATCTACCTGCTAATACTACCGATATTTCTAAGCCTTACTCTCTTTCTTTTGGATTCTTTGCGCCTTACCTTCTGATGGAGCATATTTAGCGTCTGCTCCACTTTATTCTTTACAACACCCGATGTCACCATGTAGTCTATGATGTTCTCCACTCTGAGTCGTGCCTGAGCTGTCGCTTGCAGAGCAGCAGTTTGCTCGGCTAATATCGGGCATTCCAATAGGTCATGCTCTGTGTCTTCTATCACATTTAGGAATGCCGGGGACAGCGAAGACATCTTGTCCGAACCGTTGGACGTATGCTCTGGAACACACATGTCCCCTCAAGAACTGTGCGAGGTTGTAACTCATCTCTCCATGCTCTCCCGTGACCCATCCCTTCACATTTGTTATGAGCCTGTGGGTCCATCGACCTTGAGTAGATTTACACCACCTCCTTTCCACTACTGAAATAAACGTCACTTCTAAATTATGTTCAATTCCCTAGATTCTTCTTCTAATAGTTACTCAATTGAATGGAGCAGCTTTAGGTAACTGAAATATGATACGAAGTGCCTTTGAACTATTTTGTTTTGGTGGACTTGGAAACACATTTTTCTAGACAAGTTGTTCTTATTTACACAGGTTATACAGGTTTTTATGCGCCCCATGTTTTTATTTTAGTCTGTTGAAAGTCCCAGAATATTACTTAATTCGCTGACGCAGCGACACAATACCACGTAACTCGTTAGCTCAATGTGTGTGCAAAGTTTCATAAGAATCGGTTTAGTAGAAGTAGTTGAAAAAGCTGTCGCAAGATTTGACCCAAACAAATATAGGAGGTCAAGCTAAATAAAAGCATTAATATCTTGTTCATTGTTTTATTTTCCCAAATAATAACAGTAAATATTTTGTATTATATATTCAAACTAATTTCTGATTGAGTAATTATATTAAGTTTTAACCATTCAAAATCATTAGTAAAACAGTAAATAATTATCGCTTATTGTACAGTTGCCATATAGTTTTATTATTATCTTAGAAACTCGCGCTTAGGTGATGAATAGAACACGGATCGGATTTCCCTCCATAGCCTCGCGACACAACCCCTCACCCAGCAACGTCGTGCACAGTAAAATCGTCTACGAATCTTCATGCCTACAAAAAACCCAAACCTTCGCTTAGCTGATGAATCGTACAAGACATTTATTTCCGTCCATAGGTTCAGGATAAAAACCCCTCATCCATCGACATCGTGAACAGACATCAGCTAAAGAATGGGAGTTGAAATGCTTGCCCTCCATACCCCTTCGCCTATATTCTCCGTTGCGTCTCGCATTGCGACTCGATTCCTAAAAATTCACTCTCATAATATTTTCAAAACGCGCCTAAAGAAGTATAACTTCAAAAAATTCGAAAAACTAATAGCGTCACGTGAAAGAGCGGAAAATTTTAGTAAATTTTATATTATAACTTATTTTAAAAAAATTGTTTTATTATTACAAAAAATTGTTAAAAATAAGAAGCAAATTCGAAATATCTAAGAGCGCCAAAAAGCTGAATTTAAATATTCTAAAAACTAAAGTATTTTTGCCTAAAATAAAAATAAAAAAAGCATTTTAAAGAGGAGACTCTAAGCTTTCTAAGGAAGCCATTAGTTTCTAATTTTTTGTTTTTTTTCTCATAGAAAACTTGACCGGAAGTTATAATTTGTAAAATTCTCACTGATGTTTATACAATTGAAGATATATATTAATAGAGCCGTACGAAAAAAAATCCTGGTACATTTATCATCATTAGACATTTACTTTTGATGTAAAAATAATTAAAATGATAAACATTGTCTGGGTTTAATAAAATTTATGTTTTAAAATATTCATTTTTTCTTACACCATTCATTTTCAAAAACAGCCGGCACCAGACGAGAGAAGTGAAAGACTGGCGGCGGCCCGGGCGCGTCTTTCTTCTTCATCATATTTTGTGTGCCGGCGATTTTTGAAGTTAAGAAAAAATGAATATTTTAAAACATAAATTTTATTAAACAGAGACAATGTTTATCATTTTTATTAGCCATCCACTAAGAGTTTTTTCCTCGCGCCAATTGTCGCGGCACGCAATCTGCCAGTTTTATACCATCGTGTGTGGTCAACATCACATGCCAATTTTTTCTGCATTCCATTTGACACTCAATTTTACAGTTTTTCTTTTGATCTATGCACACATGGAAAAATTCAAAAAGTGGCGTGCATTTGGAGGGTAGTGTTGATGGTTATTTAGGTGTTGACATGTTTTTTGTTCCAAAAGAACCTTTCAAAATAAATTGCCAAAAAAAACTTGGCCTCCAATTGCAGCACACTGAATGAAAGAACAAGCTTCACTTTATAACAAATAATTCCATTTATTTAAAAATAGTATAATTATCACTGATTAAATACATCAATTTAGTTAATATGAAGAAACAATTCAAATTATGTAAGTTATTAATGACAAATGAATATATTTAAAATTTCACGCTCAATTCAATTCTAAAGCAACAAAGAATTCAATAAATTTCAAATAACTTCAAATTATGTATGGTCCAAATAAACAATAGAGATTTACTAGAATTTCAAACAATTCCAAAATTATGTATGATCAGAATAAACAATAGAGATTCACTAGATTTCAAACAATTTCAAAATTATGTATGATCAGAATAAACAATAGAGATTCACTAGATTTCAAACAATTCCAAAATTATGTATGATCAGAATAAACAATAGAGATTCACTAGATTTCAAACAATTCCAAAACTATGTACGATCAAAATTTATGAGTTAGGATTTAGAACACGATGTCAACATCCACTCAAACTTTCCCGATAGTCACCCTCAACAACGATGTTAACTAAGGAACTTCACATATCACCTTACACACCTCATCAACGATGTAAACTAAAGTAACAAATTATGAAGCAAAGAAAAATTAAGAAACAACAACCTCATCAACGTTGTTCACTAAAGATCACTTCAGAATTCACCGTTAATAAAATTTTTAATAAAAAGAATCGAGAAATATTTCACCAAATCACCAAAATAGTTTAAGAAATTGTATGTAATTGAGTATATGTGTTTTTATGTAAAGCAAGTACTCACCTGATCTCTATAGTTGGTTTGGAACTCAAGTTAAGTGAACTTAAAGGGAAGAAAGGAAAGAAATAAAATTTAGGATTAGTTCTTGGTCGAATCCCGAGAACTTGAAGGGAAGGAAAATGTTTGTATTAGTTCTTGGTCGAATCCCGAGAACTTAAAAGGGAGGAAAAAATGTTAATCTCTATAGTTGGTTTGGAACTCAAGTTAAGTGAACTTAAAGGGAAGAAAGGAAAGAAATAAAATTTAGGATTAGTTCTTGGTCGAATCCCGAGTACTTGAAGGAAAGGAAAATGTTAGTATTAGTTCTTGGTCGAATCCCGAGAACTTGAAGGGAAGGAAAATGTTTGTATTAGTTCTTGGTCAAATCCCGAGAACTTAAAAGGGAGGAAAAAATGTTAATCTCTATAGTTGGTTTGGAACTCAAGTTAAGTGAACTTAAAGGGAAGAAAGGAAAGAAATAAAATTTAGGATTAGTTCTTGGTCGAATCCCGAGTACTTGAAGGAAAGGAAAATGTTAGTATTAGTTCTTGGTCGAATCCCGAGAACTTGAAGGGAAGGAAAATGTTTGTATTAGTTCTTGGTCGAATCCCGAGAACTTAAAAGGGAGGAAAAAATGTTAATGGTTAATGTTCTAGGTTGAATCCCAAGAACATAAAGAAAAAAGAGGAAATTGTTAATTTTCCAAACCAACTTACCAATTGCTGTTCCAGTATCCAAAGAGAGGAAGATTCATGCGCGCAACGATTTTTATTAGTTCGCTTGAATTCAATTACAGTGGGGATCGAAAATATAACGGGACGATTGAAGTGATCTTTGATAGAAGTGGGAATGAGTTTTTATGTGTGTAAATGTGTTGAGGTGATAAGTGTTACCAGATTAAATTATTGAATATAATGAAATTCTTAGTAAATATCGTAAAAATTTGAGTGAATGTTGAATGTTGTTGTGAATGTGAGTATAAATTGACTTCAAGTTAAATTCAGTGTTGAAGATATGTAATGATGTCATATGCTGTATATTAATGTCCACTATCCGGTGCTGATGATGTTGAGTGTTGATAATTGATGTCCAGTGTATAAGCTGAATGACCATGATTTTCCATAACAATCCTAACAATGTTTGTCTGCACCTGTTTTTCTTGGATGAGCGTTATTTGTCTGAAATAAAGAGGTATTAAGGTGCCCTAAGGTGATATGGTGAAATGAGAAATAAGACAAGAGGGATACACAAAGGAAATTTATCTTAGATTGTGAAGAGTTGAACATACAACGGGGGGTTGAAACACTTTAGAGTGTTTAATTATATGACACTTTGACCTTGAACGCAATCGAAAGGGGTAGAGAAAAGGAAATTGAAAAAAAAAACAAGAGTGGAATTTTACATTCTAGTAACCTTTATTACACCATTACACTAAAGTTTGATTTTTATGGTGTCTCCATTCATAAAGCGTAGACGAATTTTTCGTTTCTTTGTGTTTTTTTAGATAATTAAATGAGAATTTTTGTGTCTCCGAATATTTGTTGTCCTCGTCGACAACCGTGCAAGTGCAATAGATGTCATCTTCGTTGGCATTTGGCGGGACCAATTGGGTTGCCATAATGAGATGGACAAACGGAGGTGCCGAAATTTTGAGATCCGCTAAGGATTGCGTGATGTCCTCCATTACCACGTCATGGCTATGGTTGTCTTCATTCACGGTGGTTGTTACACTTCCGTATGCGTTAATTGGTTCCGATTGATCGTCCATGACATCTTCGTCATCGGTATTAGTCAGGTCGATTGTGCCCTCCTCTGACTGTTGGGTTTTGTTTTCGTGGACTACTGCAGACATGTTGATCTTGTCAAAGATTACTAAGAACTGATTTCTCGTCAGAATTTTGGTTTGTTGGATTAGAAATAACGGTAATTATAGCCGATAGTTGACAATAACAGGGGAACTCCGAGAGTTACGACAATGTATGTACAATTCGGCTCTTTGTCATATTAAAATAAATATAGGCAGATTTCAGCATGATACAGTGATCAAATAATTGATAATGGGATCACGATAACAATTGAGTTTAAAGAAACGAACATTTAGTTTAGAAAGTTATATGAAGAAGTTGTTTCGTAGATGTTCTACAGAGGGGCAAAGTTCATGTTAAAGGGTTTGATGGTTGTAATTATGTTTTATTCAATTTTAGAGGCATTAATTTCAACTGGAAATGGACAAATTTTGTGTACAGGTCTTTTAATTACATTGTTTGGTGTTTTGATTGTTAAAACACGTACAATCCCATCATCTCCAGGGTGGATTTGTATGATCCTTCCGATTAACCAGGATCGTGGAGTGAAGTGATTATCTTTGATAATAACTAAATCCCCGATTTTAGGATCTGCATACTGTACTAACCACTTTGGCCGATTCTGCAATTGGTTTAAATATTCCTTCGACCATCTCATCCAAAATTGTTTTTGCAGGACTTGTACATATTTCCACCTGTCTATAGATGTTAAATTTTCATCAATCGCCTCCGGGGGGCCAGTAGTGGTCGCCCTATCAAGAAGTGTCCAGGTGTTAAGACTTGTAAATCGCTGGGATCATCAGACAAAGGTCGTAAAGGTCTGGAGTTAAGACATGCCTCAATTTGTGATAAAACAGTTGAAAATTCCTCATAGGTAAGATTTGAGTCTTGAAGAACCCGTCGTAAGTGGTATTTGACTGATTTCACACCAGCTTCCCACAATCCTCCGAAATGAGGGGCTGAAGGTGGGTTAAAGTGCCAGTTAATACCGGAGATGTTAAAGAAGTTTTCAGAATCGTTGAGACAATGCATAAGATGTGAATTTAGTTCTTTGTTCGCACCAATAAAGTTAGATCCGCAATCTGAATAAATATCTGAACAAAGACCACGACGACCAATAAATCTTTTTAATGATGCAAGGAAGGCGGAAGTGGACATATCTGACACAGTTTCTAAATGAATAGCCTTAGTAGCCATGCATATAAAAATGCAAACATAACCCTTATAGGTTCTGACACTACGGTATTTGGACATTTTTAGTTGAAAGGGACCTGCAAAGTCAATTCCAACCCTTGAAAAGGGTGCTGATACCGTCACTCTTGCAGGTGGAAGATTACCCATTAATTGTGGACGTGCCTTTGCGGATGCTTTAAAACAAGGTATGCATTTATGTAAGACCTGCTTAATAGTTTGTCGACCTTTTAATATCCAATATTCCCTTCGCAAGGTGTTCAGAACGAGTTCCGTTCCACCATGCAGTGTTAGCTTATGGATATATTCAATAAGCAGCTTGGTGAAATGATGTTTGGATGGAAGAATTATTTGATGCTTTTGGTTGTTCGGAATGTTAGCATGAGCTAATCTTCCTCCAAATTTGAGTAGGTGATCTTTATCAATGAATGGATTTAAAGGGAGTAACGTACTTTGTGGTGGAATTCTCAGTCCCTTTTTTAGTGCTCGATATTCGTGTGGGAAGGCATGTCTCTGGATGGATTGAATTAAATGTACCTTTGCAACATTTAGCTCCATGGCTGTCGGGTACACACTTGTTGTGAGTGAGTCGGAGTTTTTCAACTTTGTTAAAAATCGGAATACATAAGCGAATACTCGTAGAAGTTTGGAATACGAGGAAAATTTCTGAATCGTATCGTGAAAGATATGTGAAAATAGGGAACAAGTCAAATAATCCTTACGCATATCCGGTAAGTGTTTGATCGAAATATCGGGAATCCTTGGCCAGGATGTTTCGTTCTATTGGAGCCAACTTGGTCCATGCCACCAGAGAGAAGATGGTTTTAATTCAGAAATGGTCAAACCGCTGGAATTACAATCTGCCGGATTATCTTTCGATCGAACAAAGCGCCAATTGATTGATGGAAGGAGCTCTTGTATTTGGCTAACACTGTTTGCCACAAATGTTTTAAGTTTATGAGGTGAACATTGAACCCAGTTGAAGACGATGGTGGAATCAGTCCAAGCATAAGTGGTGACGGCAGAATAATTCAATTCTCTTTTGACCTTGCTCAATAATCTGGCCAAAAGGTGTGCTCCTGAAAGTTCCAAACGCGGAAGGGTCATAGGTTTTACAGGTGCAATCTTAGATTTGGCTGTCAGAAGATTAACTTGAGAATTACCTCGATCATCAATGATCCGTACATAAACAGTGGCGGAATAAGCTTGTTGAGACGCATCGGAGAATCCATGAAGTTGAATATTCGAGGAGGCATTGGTTTGAAGCCAACGGGGAATTGTAAGTGAAGCAATTTGAGGAAATTGGCTATGAAATTCTTGCCAATCCCGTTGAACGGGTGCGGAGAGTGTTTCATCCCAAGATGAGCCGAGAAGCCAGAGGCTTTGCATCAAAATTTTGGCTTTAATCACATATGGAGAAATCCAACCTAATGGATCTAAAATTTTTGCCACACAAGATAAGATTTGTCTCTTTGTGAAGGACCCAACTGCAACTTCTGGATGTTGCAAGGTAAAATAGTCAAATGTTGGATGCCAAATCAATCCTAATGCCTTCACCTTGTCATCATGAACAAACGTCAGGGTTGGTTTTAATTCCCGTTTATCCTCCGGGATCGCTGCGAGAGTTTCATTATTATTACTTGACCATTTTCGAAGGTTGAAACCTCCTGAATGCAATAATTGGGTCCAGTCCTTGTATAATGATATAGCTTGTGTCACTGAATCTGCGCCAGTTATGGCATCATCCACATAAAAATCTTCAGTTATTGCCTGGGCAGCCTTGGGAAACCTTTCTTGCTCATCTTCCGCCAGTTGGCGAAGCGTCCTAATTGCTAAATAAGGAGCAGCCGTAGTCCCAAAGGTAACGCGGGTCATTTGGAATTCCTTGACCGGTTCCGATGTTGTTGGTCGCCAAAGAATGCGATGATAAGGTTGGTCCGACGCACAGTGGGCTAGATTCTAAAAAAAGTGGACAAAATTCAAAAAAAAAATTGTTTTTAAATGCCTTTTTCTAGGAACTATCTTAAAGAGGGGGATCCCCTTCATGTTTTACCGAAAGATGGGGCGAGTATCTTTAAAGCCTGCGGCTCCAAGCCATTCCGAAGTTAGGTACTTTCGGCATATCTGCACTTGCGTGTCTTCGCCGCGAAAAACATCTCTCAACTAAATTACCAATAAGTTTGTATTTAAGTCTGTAATATTAATTCCGTTCAATGGAGGGTGATATTGAAGGTATGTAGAATATTTCTATGTGTTTTGCCGTTATTAAATAATAATCCATGCTAACGTAAAAGAACGATCAAAAACCACGGAAAAAAAAATTTTTTTTAAAAACTTCATTGACCTTAAACTCTAAAAATAGTTTAACCCCCACTAACCCCCGGGATAGTTTTAAGGTGGTTTCGTAGGAAATACTTTATGCAATGAGAATTCGAAAGATTTGGGTGCCAAGACTTGTCAATTCATATTTTATACGATGTTAAAATAGGTGAAAAAGTACTAAAAAAGTACCAAATAAGGCCAATTTGAACTTCAAAATTGCTTGTAACTAAAGGCCGTAGCATAAAAATTATCTGGACATTATTCATAGGAAATACATCAAGCTTTCCAATTTTGGAAAAAAAAGTATAGGTTAACTATGTATTTTTTGGAGAAAAAGGCAGTTGAAGTTGAAATTTTAGTTAAAAAACCCAAAATTCATAACTCTGGAAGTTGGTAAGGTGGAACCGCCACTTTTACAGTTTTAGTTAGGTAGGAGTATTCTGCGTATACTGATACCTTATTCATGAAAATAGGTTATACGGTTACACAAATACAGGGTGATATGTAAAACTCTAGCAAAAAAAACTTCAAAACGCCCTAGCGGCTAAACCGTTACGGATTCGTGATCAGCGATGTGAAAAACCCCTGAAACCTAAATTTCGAATGTACGGGACAGCTCATTATATTTTTGTCCACTTTTTTCCTTATCTAGCCCACTGTGCGACGGATGTAGATGAATCATCCGATACATTTTTTCTATGTCTCCTGACATAGCATACTGATATTTTCTCCATCTGAGTGGAATGGAATAAAGATCGGATTGTAAAACTGGACCAGAATGCATACATTCATTTAGTGATCGACCGTAAGAAGTTTTAGCTGAAGCATCAAAGACCACACGTACCTTTGAAGTGGTACTGTCCTTAATAACAGCATGATGATGAGGCATATAAAAGGATGGAGAAGAGGACTTGTAATGTATGGGTTTCATATGCCCGAAATTGAGATATTCTTGTAAGGTTTTTGTATATTCAAAAGATAGTTGCGGATGTTGAGAGAGCTTCGTTTCAAGGGAAGATAACCGTTTAAAAGCCAAGGATTTAGAAAACCCTAATTCGGGAGGTTGGTTATTTATAAATGGAATTTTGACTTGATAAGCACCTGAAGGCAGCCGCCGTACTGTATTTTTATATAACTTCTCGCATTCTATCTCTGCAGCAGTTTGTTTGACCTGAACCGGTAATTCCTCAACCTCCCAAAACCATCGAAATACTGTACTAAGATCACGCTCTTCGGTGATGTTATGTGCTTGGATGCTAAATGATTGTATATTAGGTTCATCGCCCTTTGCTTCAGTATTGCCAAATATCAACCAACCAAGTAATGAATTTTGAGCAGTAGGTGTACCGATGGGGCCCTTTACTATTCCATCTAAAGCCTAGTACTAAGTTCACGTGAAATGGAATTTAAATGGGCTACTCAATGTAAATTTTCACGAGTGAAAATTTCGCTTGTCAACATTTCATTTTTAATACTAAGTTCACGTGAATTTTTTGGTGAATAAATCAGACTCTGCTGCTCTCTAACAGATGGCGCGGCATGCATTCACCACGAAATTTCATTTTCATTTCATTTAAAAGAATGCGCTTGGGCATTTTTTCCACGTGAAAAGTTGTGAGCTGTTAAATGTTCAAAAGGCGATAACTGGAAAAACGCGATAAGTGAATATTAAGAGGCGTTTTGTGAATAATTATGAAAAAGTACGTAATTAATATTTTATATTTAGACATATTTATTTGTTAATTGATGTATATATTTAGTTGGCGGGATTTATTTTATTTATTTCAACTTATTTTTTGTAGAATGGAAAACACTTTGCTACAGTTACGAACAGCTGATTAACTCACCACGGTTGCTTTTTCACTAGCCCAAAATGCCCAATTCCATTTCACGTGAACTTAGTACTAGGCTTAAGATTAAAATTGAATACACCTCAGCGCCAAGTAATATATCAATCTTCCCAGGTAATTAATAATGGTGATCAGCCAGATTAAGATTATCTAAATGGGTCCAACGTTCGTATGGTAAACGTGAGGGTGGTAATATATTTGTGATTGATGGAACAACTAAGGCCGTTACAGGAACTTGCACCTGAGTCGACGGGTCTATTGATTGTATTATAAATTCGATTCGCTTGGTAGATTGAGCAATTTCCTTTTTATCCAATCCATCAATAGTTACTGCGATCGGTGAACCTTTCATATTGAGCTGTCTTGCTGCCGTTTGAGTAATAAAAGAAACTTGGGATCCCGGGTCAACAAGTGCTCGTAGAGTGACAATACCTGTCTTGGTTGGAACATTTACCAAGGCAGTGGCAAGAAGCGCTTTGGATAAAGGTTTGTTCTGATTAGTACAACAGAACGATTGCGTGTTGAGAAGCACCGTAGATTCGGTGTTATCAGATGAACCGGGCTCATTATTCACCTTGGGAGTTGATGTCCCTGTAGAAGAGGTTGGAATGCTAGTTTTGTGGGTATTATTGGGATTTGAACTTGGTGAAGGAGTTTTGTGTAGTAAGGTGTGATGAGATTTACCGCATTTTCTACATCTGAACTTACTAGAGCAGTGTAAAGTATGGTGAGATTTCGAAAGGCAATTAAAACACAATTTGGATGACTTGACAATATCATACTTTTGTTGATGAGGGAGATTTAAAAATTTAGGGCATGTTGATATTGTGTGCATTTTTTTACAACACGGACAAGTAGTCATGGTGGAGGAAGCAAAGTGGGGGAGAAATTTGGAGTTTGATCCACTAGAAGGGCGTTGTTGAGTAGGTATTAGTTTTGTGTTCTGCAATGGCTTCAAGCATACGAAAACGCTTCTCGAGAAATTGCTTGAGTCTTTCGAACGTTGGAAGTGTTGATGCCCCATCAAGTTCTGTTTCCCACATTCGATGGGTTTCAGAAGGAAGTTTTTGAACAATGAGATAGATAAGGACAGGATCCCAATAAGAAGTGTTAACACCTAAAGCTTCCAACTCACATAAGCACTCATTCGATTTATCCATTAAGGATTTGATAGAATTCACTGATTCACTAGATACTTGTTCAAGATTGAATAAATTTTTTAATTGAGAATTAACCAGAACTCTGTTATTATTGTATCTGTGGAGTAATATTGACCATGCCCTTTCGTAGTTCGCATCTGTTATTTGAAATTGTCGAATAAGATGCTCAGCTTCACCAGATAACACAGACTTTAAATAATGAAATTTTTGTGCATTTCAAAGTGAGGGATTTTGGTGGACTAATGAGTTAAATAGATCGTGAAAGGAGCGCCATGATTCATAAGAGCCCGAAAAAGTGGGGAGTGAAATTTTTGGAAGTCGCAGTAACTGTGATGACATGGATGTTGAATTCAAACGCGTCGACTCGTGCACTGAGGGACTTGGTGGAGGCGATGGTTCCTCAAATTGACTAAGGGCAGCATTAATTACTCCCATGAATTCAAAATATTTATCTTCAAGTTTTAGATATGTATTATTTACAAAATACTCACAAGTGGGTTTCTCAACTAAACTTGCAAAAAGTAATTCGATTTTATGTGGTTCTGCTCTAGCCTCAACCATTGTTCTCGAAGTTGACGAATACGTTCGGTTATAAATTCTTTAGTTCTTTTGACAAGAGCCGTCCTCTTATAACCGGAGATAGCATTATTCAAAAGTCCGATATATATCTTTTGCAATATTAATGCTTCGTTGAAAGAGGTAACGGTAGCCATATTAACTGAATCACAAAACTTTAACTTGCACTGTCTATCAATTTGTCACAAAGTACAACCTGTATCTCTTTAAACACTATGCACTGCACTTAGAAGCCAATCCGGCTCGAAGGACCATATGTTTTTTGTTCCAAAAGAACCTTTCAAAATAAATTGCCAAAAAAAACTTGGCCTCCAATTGCAGCACACTGAATGAAAGAACAAGCTTCACTTTATAACAAATAATTCCATTTATTTAAAAATAGTATAATTATCACTGATTAAATACTTACATCAATTTAGTTAATATGAAGAAACAATTCAAATTATGTAAGTTATTAATGACAAATGAATATATTTAAAATTTCACGCTCAATTCAATTCTAAAGCAACAAAGAATTCAATAAATTTCAAATAACTTCAAATTATGTATGGTCCAAATAAACAATAGAGATTTACTAGAATTTCAAACAATTCCAAAATTATGTATGATCAGAATAAACAATAGAGATTCACTAGATTTCAAACAATTCCAAAATTATGTATGATCAGAATAAAGAATAGAGATTCACTAGATTTCAAACAATTCCAAAATTATGTATGATCAGAATAAACAATAGAGATTCACTAGATTTCAAACAATTCCAAAACTATGTACGATCAAAATTTATGAGTTAGGATTTAGAACACGATGTCAACATCCACTCAAACTTTCCCGATAGTCACCCTCAACAACGATGTTAACTAAGGAACTTCACATATCACCTTACACACCTCATCAACGATGTAAACTAAAGTAACAAATTATGAAGCAAAGAAAAATTAAGAAACAACAACCTCATCAACGTTGTTCACTAAAGATCACTTCAGAATTCACCGTTAATAAAATTTTTAATAAAAAGAATCGAGAAATATTTCACCAAATCACCAAAATAGTTTAAGAAATTGTATGTAATTGAGTATATGTGTTTTTATGTAAAGCAAGTACTCACCTGATCTCTATAGTTGGTTTGGAACTCAAGTTAAGTGAACTTAAAGGGAAGAAAGGAAAGAAATAAAATTTAGGATTAGTTCTTGGTCGAATCCCGAGTACTTGAAGGAAAGGAAAATGTTAGTATTAGTTCTTGGTCGAATCCCGAGAACTTGAAGGGAAGGAAAATGTTAGTATTAGTTCTTGGTCGAATCCCGAGAACTTAAAAGGGAGGAAAAAATGTTAATGGTTAATGTTCTAGGTTGAATCCCAAGAACATAAAGAAAAAAAGAGGAAATTGTTAATTTTCCAAACCAACTTACCAATTGGTGTTCCAGTATCCAAAGAGAGGAAGATTTTTATTAGTTCGCTTGAATTCAATTAGAGTGGGGATCGAAAATATAACGGGACGATTGAAGTGATCTTTGATAGAAGTGGGAATGAGTTTTTATGTGTGTAAATGTGTTGAGGTGATAAGTGTTACCAGATTAAATTATTGAATATAATGAAATTCTTAGTAAATATCGTAAAAATTTGAGTGAATGTTGTTGTGAATGTGAGTATAAATTGACTTCAAGTTAAATTCAGTGTTGAAGATATGTAATGATGTCATATGCTGTCTATTAATGTCCACTATCCGGTGCTGATGATGTTGAGTGTTGATAATTGATGTCCAGTGTATAAGCTGAATGGCCATGATTTTCCATAACAATCCTAACAATGTTTGTCTGCACCTGTTTTTCTTGGATGAGCGTTATTTGTCTGAAATAAAGAGGTATTAAGGTGCCCTAAGGTGATATGGTGAAATGAGAAATAAGACAAGAGGGATACACAAAAGAAATTTATCTTAAATTGTGAATAGTTGAACAGACATGATTGCCCCTTTAATCGACTCATACCTTTACGAACAACAACATGGGTACAGAAAAGGGCGTTCGACCACCTGAAATCTTATGCTTCTAGTCTCCCCGCAAGATTATCTCAGCCTACCATCCTACACAGACAGACTCAAGGTGTTGGATCTCATGCCGCTGTCTTGTAGGAGAAAATTGTTGTATTATGCTTTACGCTGAATGTCCTTAACCGAAACGTTATGTAGAATTTCTATCGAATAGAATCAAATTTAATAACGAAATTCGACGTAGTAGACATGCCAAAGTACTAAGGGAATACAGACATCGTACCGAGTACGCAAGGAACGAACCCGTCAACAGATGGTGTTGGGTCTTCAATAATCATCGATCATGTTATTCCCTTCCTATAAATAAAATATCCTATAAAAAACACAGAAATTTTATGATATATACATATATTCAGGGTTTAAATTGCTGCAGCAATTTTAATACTGTTGCTGTTGACTTTGCTTTGCTGCTAAGAAGACCACATCAATTTACTTTGCTTTGCTTTACAGCAATCATATTTTCAAACTTTTTGCTGCATGCTGTGAAAACTTTTTGTTTCATATTACTGCAAATGCTGTTTCTTACAAATGCTGGGGCATGCTGGTCCGGCTGCGAATGCTTTCACATACCCATAAAAAAAAGCTTTCACCCCTCTACGCTTTCACCCCTCTTGCTGACGGAAAGCAAAGTACTTTACAGCCTTGGAGAGCAAAGCTTTGAAAAACTGTAAGCAAACAGAAAGCATGTCACAGCAAAGTATTTTAAATCCGAAGCATTTGCAGCCGGGCCAGTATGCTCCTGAAAGCTTTTAAGTGAAAGCAACAGCATTCGCAGCAATGAAACCAACACCTTTCGCAGTCTACACAGCAAAGTAAGCCTAAAAATATGTGCTTTGCTTTAAGTTTACTTTGCTTTCAAACCCTGCATATATTCACTCTCATTATACTTCTGAATTTCCGTGGTGTATGGCGTGGAACGTTGAAAAAACAGCCACTCCACACGCCGAGTCAAATACATACATTTTGTTGTTGTTTTTCAAAAGCACATTTAACTGCCACGCAATCCGACTAACTAACTTTTATACCCCGTGTTCTTTTAATGAACTGGGTTTTGAGAGCTTTTGAGTTCCCATACAAAATCGAAAACCCAGGTTTTATCTGGGTCTTCTGGTTCTTCGATTTTGTATGGGAACTCAAAAGCTCCTCAAAAGCTCTCAAAACCCAGTTCATTAAAAGAACACGGGGAATGTATGCTTTGTCAAACACGCAACGCAAAGTGGCAGTTTTTTTAACGCGCCAACCGACAGTTTTTTCGAAAGAAAAAACACTTTGTGTATGGCTTACTATTGATGATAAATGTACAAGGATTTTTTTCTATTAATATATATCTTCAATTGTATAAACATCAGTGAGAATTTTACAAATTATAACTTCCGGTCAAATTTTCTATGAGAAAAAAAACAAAAAATTAAAACTAATGGCTTCCTTAGAAAGCTTAGAGTCTCCTCTTTATTTTTGCGCACATTTTAGGCAAAAATGTTTAGTTTTTCCCCGAACGCCTAGAATATTTAAATTCAGATTTTTGGCGCGCTTAGATTTTTCGAATTTGCTTCTTATTTTTGATAATTTTTTATATAATAATAAAATAATTTTTTTAAAATAAGTTATAATATAAATTTTAGTAAAATTCTTCGCTCTTTCACGTGGCGCTATTAGTTTTTCGAATATTTTTATTTTTCGGTATATAACGCAAAAACAAAATTTTCGAATTTGTTTTCGATATTGTGAACTTAGCATACACTTTATCGCAGCAAAGATTTTTTTATCGTTTTCTACATCCAAAAAAGTACCTAAGTCCCAATTTTCAGCGAGATCACATTTTGTGTAAGGTCAAAGTCTCTGACAACTGGGATAATTACTTTGAGTGGCGATTTCAATATTATTTTTTCATTAGATACTAGCTCCGAACTTTCTGGATGAAGGGGAAAGTGGGGATGATGAGAGGAACCACCCCACTTCTCCCTTCATCCACAAAGTTTGTGAGGAACGTTCTTGGGAGCGAAGCGTCTAAAAAGAACCAATATTGACAAAAGTACCACGACATATGGAACCTCACTTGATGCCGTTTTTACGCCATTTTTAGACCAGTTTCAATCGAAAATATTTCAGTTATCATAAAACCTTTGCTTCGTTTTTAGGTTTTAATGTAAATAAGAATTCATAAATATTGATATTTTGAAATTGTACTTGTATCAAGTCGCTCGGTAGGCTCGTCATATACTTCCTGCATCTGTCGTTGGCCTTACTTTTCTGAAAGCGTACTATATATCCGACACACTTCCACCATATCAATTGCATATTGCTAGCTGGTTAATATTTTAATATTTGCGGCAGTTGTTGGGTAAAAAAGTTTTACTTCTAAAGTGTGGTCTTAAGCACACTCATATTTCTTTTATTTTATTAAGGCATAGGATATAATATCATCACCCTATCAATCTCAATAGACAGTGAAAGTGTGACTTCACAAGCCTATTAGGGTTGTTGGCATGCCCATCGTGCCCACAACGGTGGATCCGCGCTTGATGGCACGTCGTTTTTAACACTCTTCTTTTGCCTAAACTGCTGCGGATGATTCTCAGCATACAATGATCCACTAACTAAAACTATCGTGGTAATTGAGTGGCTTTGTACTCAGAATAAAGAAATATTCGAGGCGGTGTTTTTTGCACCAATTAAAAAATACACATTTATATAAAAGGTGAGCGTAATTATGTTGCTCTACGGTAATAAGTCTAGGAGCTATGCAAGTTTAAGTAAACTAAAAAAAAATACAAATTTCTTTCAACACCCTGCATCCTAGTGGATAGTGGCGATAGCCCGCTCTTTAGAACAGTTTTATCTGCAAATATCTAAAAGAATAAGCCCTGAAAATATTAGCCATGTGGATTTTATTGAAGGCCTGATGACATACAAGTCACGAATGTGTGCATGTGAGTATTTTAAATCTTTAAAACGGCGATATCTCAAGAATAGTAGAATTACGGGAAAATGTATAATAACTTTTTTTGTAGATAGTCGCATAACCTATAAACTTTGTAAAAATTATTTTATGATAAGACTTACCGTTTAAAAGATATTTGCAAAATTGATTTTTTGACTTTTTGACCTTGAATAAATCGATCTCAATAAAAATTCTACATTTCATTTATAATAATGTTTTTAAGGCTATACCAATTTTCAGCCATTATCAATTTATACCGCGGTTTGACCTTTTTTCGTTTATTTTGATTGGACTATAGGAACGCTTTCTGAGGATTTAGCTATAGTAAAAACACTTGCATAATTTCCTTACGTGGAGACACGAGCTTATGTTCGAAATTTCAAACTCTGCTCCTTAGGTCTAAGTCTATGATGCCAGCTATAACGAAGTTAAATAATCTCTGACTCCTGCAATCCTCAGATGAGTAGGGTTAACGATGTTAAATTAATGTCTCTGTATCTAGACTCTAAGTATGATGCTATTATGTACTTTACACAGACGTTTTTAGCAACTAAAGGGCAAGTTAATAAGTTAGAAAGTTATCAAGTTATCGGAAAGAACAAGTCTCAAGCTAACAAGAAGACGTGTCAAGAGCATAAAATCTGATTGATCTAAAAACTGAATAGACACGAAATAAGTGCAAAAGTGAATTTAATTTGCATTAAAATGCTGTGTCCCCTCTGCATTTACACTTAAACTAATTTGGAAAATTGCACCAAATCAAATTAAGTTGAATATGTACTTATTAATAATGTATTGATATGGTTGCACACATCACTCCAGTGTAGCATATGATTATAATCCTACCTTAAAATGCCATTTGGTCCCCTAATTCCAGGATTAGATGCCTCTGAAAATCACCAGCACCAAATTAGGGTGCAATGGGAAAACAATTGTCTCTGGGGTAAAATTAGTTTACCACCCTAATCTTTTTATATTTATGCGCTTCTATATACACATATTCATACACGGATAGCGTGATTTGCATAGTTAAGATAATTTATAAATTGTAAAGTGTAAACACTATTTTTTTCATATTTTACAGATCAGCAGAATTCGCCTGAGTCGTGTTATTCACCGCAAACTCGTTTAGTCTCTTGGGGTAATCACAATCTACCTACAAACGGGAATGATACCGGTATAATTAGTTGCAATAATCGAAAAAATCAAAATCTTGGACTGATATGTGTTGTATGCGGTGATACAAGTTCTGGCAAACATTATGGAATATTAGCGTGCAATGGTTGTTCCGGATTCTTTAAACGGAGTGTAAGACGAAAACTTATATACAGGTTTGTGAAACCCTTCCAATAACACAAATTCAATTTTACTTATTTTATAATACAAATGCAACGCTAAGTTAAGAAACATTGGCAATGTTAGCCCCTAATGCTACGGACCTTGGCGTTATAGTTCATACATGTAAAAGTAAACAATATCCAACCATTACTTAAGGGGCGATTTATCAAATAGGATAAAAAGTAAATTTGATTTCTTTCCATTAGGGGTGAGTTTTTGAGAGTTCACAGCCAAGTGATTTAGACTGAGTGGCATCAGATGTGCCTAAATTTAAATTTGTGCCTTGTTCATTAAAAAGGGGACGATGTATAAACCTTCTTGGTTATTTGAGTTTCTTTAAATGGTATTCAACTGATTTCAAAGAAGGAAGTATCTTTGAAGTAAGTGCCTTCAATGTATATATGGATTGGAAGGGGCATTTACTTGTTTTCACCGAAAGACGCTATGACCTAAAGGCCACGGTAGTTCAGATTTTATTTTTTTCGATTTATTACAAAATCACTTAACAATTTTAATTTAAAATCGTCATAACTTTTTTGTTTTTAGTTGCAATAGCACGAAATACCCAATAAGTTACATTTTAACCACATTATTAATAATTTCTGTATCATGTAGCATACTGTTTAGCTTGTAGATTTTTTTAAAATGAATTTAGAATTTGACACTTTTCATAACATTTAAACATTTTTATGGATTTGAAATGTCATAAGTCTTTTTCTTAACATCAGTTGGTTCAAGTAATGATTTATTTAGAGTAAAAATAGATTGAAGAATACAACAAAAGTTATTTCTCGCTACTACAACCACAAACAAAAAAGTTATGACGATATTAAGCTGAAATTTTGAGTGATTTTGTTAAAAATCGAAAAAAAATCTTATGTCCACTACCCTGGCCCTTACGACATAGCGTCTTTATGTGAAAACAAGCAAATGAATTTTGATGGTTCATGTGGTTTACAAAGCGCCCGTCCAGCCAGCGCCAGATTTTTCCTTTATTTGGTACATTTTTAGTACTTTTTCACATAAGCTTATATATAGGCTATTGACTATGTATTTAAATAAAGAACTAATTCGTTAAAGGTATTTTATTGTTTTATAAGTTCGATTGTTCATTAAAAAAGATAAATCCAAAAGTGCTATTAAATCTGGGCTTGGACTTTTGAGAACGGAGAAGATTGGTCCATTTTTTAGTTTTTCAACAATAACTCAAAAACTATGCATTTTTATAAAAACAACATAAGAAGTTTTTTGTAGAGAATCGAATTTCCTATCGAATAAGCACGTTTTGAAGTAAACAACAATTTTTTTCACCGAAATAAGTCAAAAGGCTCTTTTAAAAAAAAACCGAAAAATTTAAATTTTTTTGTTTTTTTAACATTTTTGTGTATAACTTTTTTCTTGGTGGATTTAGGTACAGCAGTACTAACAAAAAAGACAGCTGACGTAATTTCCGTTAAAATGGTGAATAGACGCGAAAATCGAGTGACAAACAGTGAAAGTTACAGTAAATCTCAAACCCCACAATGTCATCGACATCCGATGGCATAAACCTATACCCTAAGACTATAGACCAGGGCATCTATAAAGTTATAGTAAAATCAACCAGCACAACACCAATAAGTAAAATTAAAACAGGCAAAACAATAATACAAATATTCCAAAACTGCAAAGAACACATAAACGAAATAAAAAAAGTAAGTAGAAATACAGTAATTGTAGAGACTACGAAAGCACAGGTCGCCAATGAAATAGTCCTAAATGAAACACTAAAACAACAAAACTACAATGCATACATTCCGATTAATTTCATCACACGTACTGCAATAATTAAAGGAATAGACCTTGATATAGACGAAAACACTCTACTAAACGAAATAGAAACATCAATTGAAATCCACTCACTACAAAGATTAAAGAGAAGAACAAGGGACGAAAATGGAAAAAATACCTGGGTAAACTCGCAAGCAATAAAAATAAATTTCAACGGTAAAAAAATTCCAGAATACATTTATTTATACAAAGTACGCATACCATGCGACACTTACATCCAACCGACCAAACAATGCTATAAATGCTTCAAATACGGACACACAATTAAATTTTGCCGCAGCCAAGAAGTATGCATCAATTGTAGCGAAAACCCCAAACACAATCAATGCGCTAAACCTGCCAAATGCAGTAACTGCAAAGAACCACATATTGCAATACACAAATATTGTCCAGAAAAGATAAGACAAAGGGAAATTAATGAAGCTATGGCGATAAGAAATTTGTGTTACCTCGAAGCTGCACTTGAAAACCCACGCCACAAAAAGAGTTTATTTTCTAGGATAACAAACAACCGATTTCTAGAATTGGATAGCGATGAGGAATTCCCTACACTTCCATCCCCTGTGTCCTTCGACACTCCAGCACAAATTAAACATAAGCCCCAAAATAAGCAAACAATCACCAGATACCAACGCTCACGATCAACATCAACAAAAAGAAAAAGAGAAACAAATACCGACCAAACTAACGAACACAAGAAACAAAACATTATAGTAATAAGAGAAAATTTAGTTCAGACAAAAACCAATAATGTTACATCAGAAACAACACCAAATTCAAACCTCAATACAGCCTCAATAGCCACAACCTCAGATATAAAAAATCCAAACTTCACTCTCCCCATCAACATCGTAAACACATCAATTCAAACAGCAAACGAAGATCAAGCATCAACTCGCTCGGATCAATCAACAAATAGTAAGAAGTCAAGAGGAAGACCAAAAACTAAACGTTAAATAAAACTATGAATCCCAATCTAACAAACAACTTTATTTTACAGTGGAACTTAAATAGCCTATATTCTAAACTCCCTGAACTTCAACTATTGATAAATGAAACCAATCCTCTCATAATCTGTCTACAAGAGACAAGATTAAAACCACAGCAACCCTTTCAGCTAAAAAATTACAATATAGAAAGGAACGACTACAATAGTGGGGGTAATACCTGCGGGGGTACCCTAATAGCAATTAAAAACAGTATATCATATGAGCCACTACCGCTGCAAACAAACTATCAAGTAATCGCAGTAAAAATTAATTACCCAATAAAAACTGCAATTTGCAATATCTACCTCCCGAACGCACAACAACTAAAATACAATGAATTAAATAATATTATAACCCAACTACCAAAGCCAGCACTCATAGTAGGAGATTTTAATGCACATAACACCATATGGGGATCCGAACACACAGACTATAGAGGGAAGATAATAGAAGGTCTGATAAATAAGCACAATATGTGTATCATGAACAAACCATACGTTCCTACACACTTCACAACATATACTGGAACAACTAGTATAATTGACCTAACTCTAAGCATCGACCACCAACTTAATAGGTTTCAATGGAACACACACAGAGACCTACACAACAGCGACCACTTTCCTATACTAATTCAACATGAAAACCATAAAATCAGTGAAACAAGAAGACCCAAATGGATCATCAAAAAAGCAAACTGGCAACAGTTTAAACAATTAGTTGAAATAGAGGATAAACAAGATTATAATATAGACGAAGAGTGCGATTACATCACTGACCAAATAATTAGCGCAGCAGAAAAAAGCATTCCAAAAACGCCATGTTTCTCAAAGAGACCACTAGTACCCTGGTGGAACAACGACATAAGAATTGCCATCAAAAACAGGATCACATTGCAAAATAAATATAAAAAAAAACCAACAACAGTTAACCTTATTAATTTCCAAAAAGCAAAAGCTATTTCCAGACGAATAATTAGAAAAGCAAAAAGAGAAACGTGGATAAGTTTCGTCCAGAACATCAATTTCCTCACACCTACACCGACAATATGGAACAATATCAGAAAAATAAACAGCCAACCAAAAACAACCATTATCGATCATATAAATAGTAACAACAACATCATCAGTGACAAGACGGAAATTACCGAGATAATCGCCAAACATTACGCCACAATTACATCTACACAAAATTACAAAAAAACCTTCAGAGATTATAAAAGTTCCATCGAAAACACCCAAATAGAATTTAATAACGACAATAGCGAAACATACAATCAAGAAATAACAATAGAAGAATTAAAAAACGTACTCAAATCCTGCAGAGGTTCATCACCCGGGCCAGACAATATCCACTATGATATGTTAAAAAACCTGAACGACAAACCCCTAAACCAGATCTTGTCTTTTTACAACAAAATATTCTTCACAAAAAAATTTCCGGAAAAGTGGAAAATTTCCCTTGCCATCCCAATACCCAAACCTGGACGAGACAGATCCCAAATAGATAACATCAGACTAATTTCGCTAACCTCATGTCTATCCAAAACACTAGAAAAGATAATCTCTAATCGACTGACTTGGTTCCTGAACGAACAAGAGATAATAACACCATTACAATGTGCGTTTCGTAAATATCACTCCACGACAGACTGCGCTGTCAGACTACAGCAAGAAATTCTGCAAGCTTTCATTGAAAAGGAGCACCTAGTAGCAGTATCCCTGGACATTAATAAAGCGTACGACACAACATGGAAGTATCACATACTACAAAAAATAAAAAACATCGGCATCGAAGGACATTTAGCTGAATACATCAGGAATTTCCTTAGAGAAAGAAAATTCAAAGTGATAATGGATGATATTGAATCAAATGAATACAAAATGGAAAACGGTTTGCCCCAGGGATCCGTATTGAGCGTTACACTGTTCCTTATAGCAATCAACGACATAATAACCAACTGCACTAAACCAGTTAAAGCATTGCTATATGCGGATGACTTTGTTATATATATGAGACACAAATCGACAACATTTATACAAGAACAAATACAGAAAACACTTATAAATCTTCAGAATTGGTCAAGTAAAACAGGATTCATATTCACTCCCGATAAAACAACAGCCATCCACTTTACAAACAAATATAAAACTACAAACCCAAGGATCACGATTGGAAACAGAGAAATAATATACAAAAATGAAATAAGGATACTTGGAATAATCTTTGATAAAAAACTTACATGGAAAACACATATAAAAAACATTAAAACCAAGTGCATACAAAGCATGAATATAATAAAAAGTCTTGCCAACACTCAATGGGGTACTAATAGATATTCTCTCATTAGAATATATCAATCCATCACTTTGCCCATCATAGATTACGGGGCTGTAGTATACAACAGTGCTAATAAAAAGGAGTTAAAACAACTTAATACTATTCAAAATACAGCATTAAGGTTGGCTACAGGGGCTTATAGGACTACCCCAGTGAAAAGTATGGAGGTTGACACAAATATTATTCCGCTCAAATACAGAAGGGAGATTTTACAGACCAATTATGCCTTAAAAATCGGGAGCCTACCATCTCACATCAACTACGACATAATCCAAACGCCGGAAAACCAAGAACACCCAGGAAACAAATTCACATTAAAATTATTATGCAACAGAATCAACGCCACAATACAGTCTATAAATTACAATAAACCCACAAAACCATACCAGATACTACAACCAAAATATCCACCTTGGGCCACACAAACCACACAAATAATAAAAACTTTAGCCAAAAGAAAAAAAGAAGACACTAACCCATCAATCTATAGACAGGAATTCACAGAAATACTGAACAAACATAGAACTTACACCCAAATATTCACCGATGGATCCAAAACAGAAGAGAGCACTGGTTTTGCAACAATTATAAATGATAACACCACAAAAATCAGAATTCCAGCCAACAACAGCAGCTTCGACGCCGAATTACATGCGATACAATACGCTATAGAGGTGATACATCATAACAACCAAATTAGGAATGCAGTAATCATAACAGACTCGCTGAGCTCGTTAAATGCAATTGACAACAAATTCAGCAAAAACCCTATGATCTGGAAAATAAATGATTTACTCCACCAAATCCATACTTTAGGCAAAAATGTAAAATTCATCTGGATTCCAAGTCACATTGGGATCAAAGGTAACGAGCAAGCAGACACTGCAGCAAAAGAAGCAATAACCGGCACCATCAAACCCGAATTTCTCCCACTTTATACTACAATAGCAGCTGAGTTAAAAAAATACATAAAAACCCAGTGGAATGTCGAATGGCTTCAAAACACAACCCAATTTGCAAAAATAAAAAAAACAATAGAACCATGGGAAACAACATACCACCAAAATAGAAAAATAGAAATTTGTATTGCCAGGCTAAGAACAGGACATATCAAAATCACTCACGGATGGATATTGCAGAAAGAGCAACCACCCACATGCAACGAATGCAACACCCAACTTACAGTCACGCATATACTGATTGAATGCCCCAAATATAATAACCTGAGAAGACAATTGAATATCAAGTCGGAAATAGAGGAAATACTTGGAAACAACCCTGAGAACATAAAAAATTTGGAAAGATTTCTAATAATTACAAAACTTATAAAAGAAATATAAATAAAAATGTAAATAGAATATATGTACATACACAGAGGGTACAAATAATCTAATGTTTAGGTTGGATACCCTCTATAAACAAGTTAAATAAAAAAAAAAAAAAAAAAAAGGATTAAAATCTAATGAGACACAGTCGTTCAAAGTTACATACTTTTTAACGATAGTACTACTTTGCACTTTTATACCACTTTTATACAACTTTTATACCATGTTATTTTTAATTTCTTAACGCAAAAATTATTTTTACCCATGTCAATAACAAAATCTTATCTTTGGAGAAATACTTAGAAGTATTTTTTAGTGATAAATGCATGTCCTGATGATATCAGTTTTGCATCTGAAAATATAGTGATTTCTGTTTATGACGTTAAAAGTAATATTTTAAGTAACTGTCGCTTACAACTTTTTCAAAGATTATCGAAGAGTTTCTGATGCCACTAAACAGCACGGTTTAAGAACGTACAACCAGATTCAACAATGGAAAGGAAATATTTTAGATCCGTTAGAGTGGGGTTGGAAAAAATCTAAGAATGGATTAATGCCAGTCACCACAATCAAACCTTCTGCACCGCAAACTTTATTGCAGCAAATAGCTTGCGGATGCTTAAAAGGTTGTCACGGAAATTGCCGCTTGTTTTTTATGTGATATTCTAAGCTCAGGTGTCACCATTTGTACTACCAGTCCGTCATGTCATGTCGTACACGTCATGGTGCAATGTCTAGTAGTAAGCTTAGCTCGAAGGATAGAGGGAAAGATAGGATAGATTAGGGGGAGTCGGGTGGGTGTTGGAGGAGATGGCGGTGGACCTTGCGTTTGAACTCTTGGGTGTTGTATGAGTTCGGGAATGCTGACTGTGGAAGGTTGTTCCACAGTCGAGTTGTTCTTGTTATAAACGAATTTCTAAACCGGAGTGTGCGCGAAGATGAGGGCTGTAAACTGTGGGGGTGAGCCGAGTGGGCACGTCTTGTATTGCGGGGGAAATGTTGCCGTGGAGGCATAAGGTTACTTATTTCAGTGGAGCAGTCATTGTGGTAAAAACGGTAAAATTTTGCAAAGGCTGCTACATTTCTACGATGGCTTAGTGAGTCAATTGAAGAGCAAATAGCGCTATCACCACTAAGTTTGAGAGCGCGGTTTTGCACCTTGTCCAGCCAAGCTAAGGTGGTTCTAGGGGCCCGGCCCAGATATGAGTTGTATTCGAGGCGGGGACGAATGTAGGACTTGCAGATTATAGCTCTGGCCGACGCACAGCAAATAGCTCATTTTTTGGACAAGCGACAATTCCCAAGCCTGGAATTAATGAAACTTAAAAATTTTTTTTTTAAACTATTCGTGATAAAATTGCCTTTAATTCTATCGAGCCAGAATTTTGAAATTTGAAAATTAAAGATGGCTAATCCAATATGGCGGACATAAATTTGGTAAGAAAATTAAATTTTTTTCGTAAGATTTTTTAAAATTATTGAAATTAATTATTATTAATTAATTTTTGGTTTCCAAAAAAACCTCCAAAGTAACAATTTTTTAAAATATTAAAGAATCTTTTGACAAAAATTTAATTTTCTTACAAAATTCATGTCCGCCATATTGGATTAGCCATCTTTAATTTTCAAATTTCAAAATTCTGGCTCGATAGAATTAAAGGCAATTTTATCACGAATAGTTTAAAAAAAAATTTTTAAGTTTCATTAATTCCAGGCTTGGGAATTGTCGCTTGTCCAAAAAATGAGCTATTTGCCCCACTGTGCGACGGCTGAAGAAGGAATTTATACCCTTTGAGGCATTGTGTTGCTGGTTGAGCAATTTGGAATATGTGATTATTCCAGCGCAGATCTTCGGCTAATGATATGCCTAGGATATTTAGAGACGGTTCAGCCGTTAGGTTCTTCTTGCCCACTGAAATAGGAGGAGGGTCGGTACAAGTTTTATTGGATATGAGACAGTACCTACTTTGTTTTGGATGCATTAAATTCAACACGGTTTATGCGGCCCCGATCAAGAATTAGTTTGATGTCCCTGTTGATTGAATTGCACATGAGTTCGCGGTGATGCAGGCAAGGTCTGGCGAGTGCTTGTCTTACATTATCGAAGCCATAGGAGTAACGTAGAGTAGCGTCGTCAGCAAAGCTGTGAAGAGAGATGGTGGGGATTGAGAGCAGGTCATTGATAAAAACTAAGAAGAGAGCTGGTGATAGAATTGAGCCCCAGGAACACCTGCGGAGATGGTGTGGGGGTTGGATTCGACGCCATCCAATATTACCTTGATTGAACGGCCAGAAAGAAAGCTCTTAATCCAGTAATTTAGAACAAGGTCCAATAGCTTGGAGTTTGGTAAATAGAGCACGATGCAATACTCTATCGAAAGCCTTAAGGATATCCAGAGCAACCAGGCCAGATTCACCAAATCGGTGTATACTTTGGTTGAGATGTTCCGTTAGGCAAACAAGGAGGTCGCCAGTAGCTCTTTTTGATCTAAGGCCGCACTGCTTGTCGTCCAATATTTGGTTGCATTCCAGATATTCCACAAGGTTTCTGTTTATTATTGTCTCCATGACTTTGGAGAGAATAAAAGTAATTGCTATTAGGCGGTAGTTAGTGGGGTCACTAGCGGCACCTTTTTTGGAATAGGCTGAACATGGGCGAGTTTCCAAGAGTCAGGATAGACCCCGGAGAAGTATGAAAGTGCGAAAAGTTTGCGCAGAGGTTTAGCTAAAGGTGAGGCACATTTTTTAAGAACCATAGGGGGAATGTTGTCCGGGCCAGTGGATTTGTTGGAGTCACGCGTCCTGAAGAAAATTGTATCCATTGAGTGAGCGGAACACTCTACGGGGGGGGGGGGGGGGATTGCATGTCAGCATCGCGTAAGGAAGAGTTTGCGGCGAACAGAGATGCAGAAAATTAGGAATTATCTGCTCCATGTTCTGCAAAGAATGTATGGGCATAAATTGTGAGAATGCTGATGCTCCAGAAGTTACGGAAGAAGATGTCCAAAATGATGTTGATGAAGATTTTGATATTCAATTTGAAAATATCATAGAAGATAGATATATACTAGACATGTAATATTCAAAAAAAACAATCTTTCAAACAGCAAGCAATTTGTAATACATTAAACTTTTTTATATCTAAGATCATGTAAATATATTTTTGAACAAATACCTTTAAAATTATCATTGATGAACCGAAAAGAATTTTTTTTATTGTGTAAAAATGATTTTTACGTTAATAAATTAAAAGTAACATGGTATAAAAGTAGTATAAAAGTGCAAAGTAGTACTATCGTTAAAAAGTATGTAACTTTAAACGACTGTGTCTCAGTCAATTTTTATCGAATATTCTTTAATTGGACACCATTTTAACGGAAATTACCTCAGCTGACTTTTTTGTTAGTACTGCCTGTACCTAAATCCACCCAGAAAAAAGTTATACACAAAAATGTTAAAAAAAAATTGAAATTTTTCGGGTTTTTTTAAAAGAATTTTTTGACTTATTTCGGTGAAAAAAATTGTTGTTTACTTTAAAACGTGCTTATTCGATAGGAAATTCGATTCTCTACAAAAAATCTTCTTATGTTTAGTTTTTGAGTTATTGGGCGCATCCAGCGCACTCAGCCGCTGAGCAGCGGCTAAGTGCTGAGCTCGTTGGATGGATAGCTGAACTAAGCAGCTTAGCCCAGCGGTTGGCAAATTTCTCAGCGTAAAATTTTTATTCTAAGTAGCTCAGCGGGAGTAAATTGACGTT
This sequence comes from Thereva nobilitata, assembly GCA_963855945.1. Taxonomy (NCBI): domain Eukaryota; kingdom Metazoa; phylum Arthropoda; class Insecta; order Diptera; family Therevidae; genus Thereva; species Thereva nobilitata. Next base: position 111,430,866 of record OY979694.1, read on the forward strand.
ATATAAAATAGGAAAAAAATTTAGTTGTCAAAATAAATTCTAACTGAGCTATCTATCACATCTAGCCGACACACACCGCTGAGTTACTTTTTACGCTGTGCTGTTCAGCTAAGCGGCTTTTCCGCTGAGTGCGCTGGATGCGCCCAATGTTGAGAAACTAAACAATGAACCAATCTTCTCCGTTCTCAAAAGTCCAAGCCCAATTTAATAGCACTTTTGGATTTTTCTTTTTAACTTCCCAGTAGGAAGTTATTGTAATCGGTCCGAAAATCGGATTCAAAATTTTCAATATATTTACACATTTCCAGGTCCTAATAGCATTTTAAGCAAAAATTTGAGAAGAAATATGTGTGTCTGTGTGCGTACGCATGTGGTCATTTTTTCCTGCACGATTTCGCGCGAACCAAAAAAGATATCGACTTCGTTGAGGTGCCGTTCGAAGCGTGTTCAAGGAAGTATGATTTGAAAAGATTTTCATAAAAATCGGTCGAGCCGTTTTTTTGCTTGAACGACCTTAAGTGATTTTTGTACCAGCACGATTTCGCGCGAACCAATAAAGATATCGACTTCGTTAAGGTGCCGTTCGAAGCTTATTAAAGGACATACGAATTGAAATGATTTTCTTAAAAATCGATCGACACGTTTTTTTGTTTGAACGACTTAAGTGATTTTTGTACCAGCACGATTTCGCGAGAACCAAAGCAGATATCGACTTCGTTGAGGTGCCGTTCGAAGCATGTCAAAGGACATATGACCTGAAAAGGTTTTCATAAAAATCGGTTTTTTTTGTTTGAATGACGTAAGTGATTTTTGTACCAGCAGGATTTCGCGCGAACCATAAAAGATACCGACTTTGTTGAGGTGCCGTTCAAAGCGTGTTAAAGGAAATATGATCTGAAAAGATTTTCATAAAAATCGGTGGGGTCGTTTGTTTTTGTTTGAGCGAAGTTCGCGATTTTTGTACCTGCCCAATATCGCGCGAACCAAATATGATTCCGACTTCCTTGAGGTGCCGATCGAAGTGTATTAACGAAGATATGATCTAAATTATCATAACATTCGGTCAAGGCAGTAGGTAATACGGCACTGGGGCCAGACAGTGACGTCATCAACCCTACATCTTGCACTGGCGCCAGTCCTTGCCTTGTCGGGGCCTTGGCGGGGCCTCGGCGAGGGCTTGGCGGGGGCCTTGTCGCGGCACACGCTTACTGCGGTAGAGGCTATAAAACTTTTGAATACAAAAAAAAACAACTTCTGCATTTTGCGCTGATAAAAAGTGGAAGCTGAAAATCAATTTTTATGAATAAAAGTAAAAAAAGTCTATAAATAAAAACATATGTAATTTATTTTTTCGTCCAGGTGCTCGCACTTTACCGTTGGCATACAAGTTATTGTTGTTGTTTTTATTCCTTTCACATGCAATGATAAAAAAGTGGAATCTAGAAATCAATTTTGGGAAAAAAGGTCTATTAATAAAAACAGATGTAATTTATTTATTTTTATATTTATTTCATTTGTTTTTTAAAACCGCTACAAACATTGACACCAGTTTTGACTGCAGCGACGAGGAAAACTTTGTGGGTCCCAAGCCCTGAATTAACACAAATAAATTATAATATCAATTAAATAAATGTTTTATTTACAAATATTATTTTTTTATTTTCAACAAGTCAATTATTTTTCTTAATTGCTGCGTTTTATTTGGTGAAAAGAAATTGTATAGCAGATACTTATATCTGATGCACAACAAGATTATCAAATGTTTTAAAACGATCGTATCCTACTTTCAGGTTTAACATCTTGAATGAATATTTGAGGTTTTATACAACGTCTTTTATATATACCCAGCTGTTGTGACTGTGTGAAAAACCAAGCCATTTAACAAAAACCCTGTTTCCGCATCGTTTTAAAATTTTTTCTACTAAATAGATATTGGGGTTTTTCACTGGAGCTATTTCTTGTTCATAAAATCTGCCTTGAATTATATTTCCTTGGTAATCTTCGAGAATATATGTTGTCGGGTAAACAGGTTTAACTTCTTTTATTTTAAATATCTCAGTGGACCAGTTAGGCGTATAACCTTTTTCGAAGACGTGTTTATGTCTACTTATACGAACAAAATCACCTATTTTATATTTAGGCTTTGACTTTATTTTGGGGTACTTGTACACAGCTAGTAATAAACGTTTTTCGTTATGTGGTTCAACATTTACAGGTCGCATCTTAATCGTACGATGTTTTGTTGTATTGTAGTCGTCTGTTAACTTGGCCAACATGCTAATCCAGTGATAATTACCATTCATGCTGAATTCTTTCCACATCATATTTTTCAACGTTCTGTTAAATCTTTCTACAATTGAGGCTTTCAAAGTACTGTAGCTGGAATAATGGTTTATTTCATAATTTTTCATCAGTTGCTGAAATGGTTTATTAAAAAATTCCTTTCCGTCGTCAGTTTGTAAATGTTGTGGTATGCGTCCTGTATTAAAAATAGACTGCATTGCTTTAACAACTTCCGGGGCCTTTTTACTTTTAAGCGGTAAGGCCCATGCATATTTTGAAAAGGTATCAATCACAGTAAGAAGAAAGCGAAAACCTCGGTTTTCTGCTGAGTAAGAACCCATTTCGACCAGGTCTGCTTGCCACAAATCATCTATACCTTTGGTAGTGACATGTCGACGTTTAAAATTTTTTCTAGCTGGCTTATGCAGTTCGTTGATTATCTGCCTTCTGCTCATTGTAGCGAATGTATAAATAGCCGAGGTTGAATAACCAGTTTATATACAAAGCAAGAATGATCAAGTTTAATCACCCGTTTACAATGATGGTTGCGGGGCCTTCGGGATGCGGGAAAACAACATTTATAAAAAATCTTCTTAATACCAATCAGGTATTTATACAGCCGCAAATTAAAAAAATGATATGGTGTAATACAGAACGCGGTGCACTGCCAACGGATATAAAACTACAAAACATTGAATATTTAAATGCTATACCAGAGGAGTTTGTAAATCATGTAAACGAGCCAACGTTGATTGTTATAGATGACATGATGTTAAATGCGTTTAGTAAACAGGTTTGTGAACTCTTCACTAAGGGGTCTCATCATCGTAATTTCTCAGTAATTCTTGTGACACAAAACGTATTTCATCAAGGAAAATTCAGTCGTGACATATCGCTCAATTGTAAATATCTCGTTGTATTTAAAAACCCTCGAGATAAAAGCCAATTTACCCATTTGGCCCGACAAATTTACCCAGAAAATAGTTTAGAACTTGTGAGAATATATAAAGAGATAACTCAAATGCCTTACGGGTATTTGCTAATTGATTTAACTCAAGACATTAACGACGCCTTAAGATTTCGTACTGATATATTTAATAAACACTTTGTAACCTGTTTTTGTCCGCAAAATTCTTTAAATGGTAAGAATGGCATCACGAATGAAACGATTAAGGGACAACAAGCATATGCTATATGTTCTTAAAAAGGCTAAACCAAATCTAAGAAAGTCCATCATACAAAATGCTGACCCTGAGGTTATAAAAACTCTTTGTGAAATTACTCTCAACACCTTAAAAGGTAACCATATGCCACATGGAAATATCTACAACTCACTGTGTAAGTATAAAAAGGACATGCGTAAATTGATTTGCGCAAAGAGATCTGTTGCTAAACAACGTAAAATACTAGTGCAGCGAGGAGGTTTTTTACCAGTTTTATTAGGAAGTGTATTATCGGGAGTTATCGGCTCGTTAATTGAAAAATATGCATAGAAATAATGGACTTAACAAGATGCTACTTCTGTCGCCAGAGGTTTACAACAAGCTTAAAGATGAAATTGAAATGACTGCAAATCAGTCCATTTTTGATAGAGCAATGAATAAAATACTACAGAATAAATACATGAATGATTCAGAAAAATGGTATAGCTATCGAAATCATCTAATTTCATTTTTAAATCACAATCGGAAATCTAGACGAACCCTTGATAAAGAAACAAATTTATTCAATGAGCAAAAAAGTTTAAGAGATAGTGCCACACAAACGAAATTTATATTTAAAGATGAAGTGTCAACACAGACTTCACCGGCATCAATGGATTTTCTAGACGAAGAAGTCTTTGAAGAAGCAGGTAGTATAACCCCACCGAGAAGATCTTTATCACCAGCGGCAAAAAGACGATTATCAGCTAGTGGTATAGCAAAAACGCTAAAACCGCCACCAAAAATACTAAGAACAGCATCTGCACCTAACGCACGTGAAAAGGATTATAAAATAATTACGGGTGAAGATGGTATAACACAATATACTGTGCCAATGAATATGACTGTCGATGAAGCTAACGATGTTATAGAAGAATTAGAACAAAGTGGAAAACAAACAAAACCAGTCCAGAAACAGTCTATATTAAGACCCTCTGAACTAGAATCTGGTCAATATACGCTTTCATTTCCTGTGCGCAAGCTCGGGGTTAGACAGAGTGAACGCTTGAAGAACCCAAAGGATAAACCAAAAAGTACTTCGGACATTCCTTGGGAAAGACTTTAAAAAAAAAATGCCTGTGGACATAAAGGAAAATGATTTTTACGTATGTCTTTTAAGTAATAACTCTATGCAATTTTACCCTGAAAATACGTTATCGGCTTTTACAAATGCACTTGCTAAACCATGCAAGTTTAATGGAAACTGGCGTGTCGGAATAACTGAAATTTCTCTACCAAATTTTGAAATAACAAAACGTGCAATCTCCAACAATAAAGGAAATGCGCCTAAAAGAGTGAGGCGCGCAGACGACCAGTTAAAAGAAGCTAGAAAGCAGCATCAAAAGGATTTTAAAATACTTAGCATCAAAATAAATGAAAATGTAAAACTTGAATGGACGCCAGAAAATCTTGAACAAACTAGCTACAGAGCTGGGCAAATAAATCTTTCTGCATTTTTACTAACATTTTATAATGCAGTTACACCTTCATGGTATACCATGTACTTGAATGATGTTAAAACGAAAATGTGGAAGCGGTTAGAAGATGACCACTTTAATGAAGTTATCCCTGAAATAAAGTATAAGCATGAGCCAGACGAATACATACTGCACATATATCAAGGAAAAAATACTTCAGAAAACGTTATTTTAAAATATAAGGACTATGAATCAATTGAAGATTTTGTTGATGATGTATTTGGTCAAGTTCCTAGGAAGAATAGAAAACACCCCGTTTTGAAGGGTACAATAGACAACTATACACATCCACCGGCTAGCATAAAAACAGCTGAAAATAAAGAGAAAAAAGCTGGTAAAAAGGAACATGGTGTGTTCGAACTCCGTTTAGAGGAATTGGGCGTTACGATAAAAATAAAAAAACCACTACCCACACACTTGAATGTTAAAGATCTCATGACATTGCTTTTAGCCAATGTACACTTTGACGATAACAAGCTTAGCGAAGAAGAAAAACATAAACGAATTATTGAAATTAAAAATACAATTTTCGAAATATTGAATAGGCTGAAGAAAGATTCACTCAAAGCAAAGGCACCCGAGCAACGGAAAATAACTAAAAACAGTGAAATTTTGCAAGTCCCATATGAGAAACAAAGCTCAGGCGACTATTTATCCACACCAGTACCAATTAATACAAACATAGATAATCTTTCAAACTTCATCACAGATGTATTTCTCCAAACACCTGAAAACAAGCGTAATCCTGATGCATTGTTGGCAGAAATAAAAGAGTCATTTGACACAGCGGGATTACAACAAGAGCACAGGTCAATAATGGGAAAAATTGATTCTCTCGATACAACAATTAAAGAATTGACACAGCGATTACCAAGAGGTACACAAGAAACTATAAAAGATTGCTCTGAGAAAAATATAATACATATATACTCTGATATTATTCGACCTAGAGCTATAGGTGACAAACTAGTAAGATATCTACGAATAATACCGATTCAAGAGTGTGGTACTATATTAAGATTTGAACATATAGAATACTGTCCTATTGAAAAAACTTTTATCGAAAGTATTTCTATAAAAATAACTGATCACCATGGGGAATTAGTTGACTTTAAAACAAGCTATATTCCGACATATGTAATGCTGCATTTTAAGAGACAATAAAAACTATAAATATTCACACAACAACTTGTTTTTGCATAGTATAAATAGAACTACGAGATGAATTCCTATTATACGCGTTATTATTTAATACAAAGCGGCAGTGGTCTGTCGGATATTGGAGAATTATATCGTGGTCCACTTATTTATCAACGTGGAAGAGGTATCGGTAGCTTTTTCAGTGCATTATTTCGACACTTAAAACCTCTAGCTACATCGGGATTAAAAACATTAGCACAACAGGCTGTAAAAGCAGGACAAGCTATAATACAAGATAAAAACATCAACAGCAAATCAGTTAAAGATATTTTAAAAGAACACGGTAGAGTTGCTATTCAAGATTTAGCTCAGAAAGGTATAAATAAAGTGTTTGACGGCATGACTGGAGCAGGTATAAAAAGACCGAACCCGTTTACAACCTTGCATATAAAACCAACTCTTAAACGCAAGAGACGTGGCAAAACACCTAAACGCACGAGAAATTGCAAAACAAAAAATCAAAGAAAAGGAATAAAAGCAAGAGCTTTGAAAACAAAACGAAAGATACGTAAACGTATACTGGACATTTTTGATAAGTAATAAACATAATGTCGTACAAAGAATGTATGAAATCGGAATTGGATCTTTTTTCCACACCACCAGTTCAAAGCAATATTTTGAAAACAGAAGAAGTAGCATATAAGCCAATAGCCTCACTAGACAACTCCTCCGTTCTAGAGTATGTAACCTTGGGTCATGGAGATACATACCGAGATTTATCTAGCATCTATCTTCGTTTAAAATTGCAATTAATAAAAATAAAAGATGGGAAAGAAATACTTTATTCAAAAGAAGGTGATGCTCCAGGTTTAATAAACAACATTTTACACTCCATATTTCGCCAGTGCACCGTATATTTGAATGGGAAACCAATTGCTCAAACCGACCACAATTACAATTATCGCGCTTATATTGAAAATTTATTAAATTATGGTAAAGATGCTGCATCAACCCATTTGGAGTCGGTCGGTTGGTATCTTGACAAAGATGACACGGAAATTGCAGATATCGATAAACCCGTCGCTGAATTACATCAAGGCTATTTAGATCGGCAGAAACTTTTCAATAAAAGTAATGTAGTTGAACTGATGGGGAAAATTCATACTGATTTGCTTAATCAGGATAAGTTGCTATTAAACGGTGTAGATTTACGTGTAGTTTTATCGCTTGAAAAACCAGAATTTTATATTTTATCCAAGGCTGGCGATGACTCACCACACTTAAAAATCCTGGATGCAACCATGTACATGAATCACGTAACAGTCAACCCGAATATTTTATTAGCACATGAGACAGTTCTACAGCGTTCAAATGCCATATACCCATACAAACGAGTTGAAGTTAAGAGCTACACTATTCCCGCAAACACATTTACACTTTCACTGGATAATATCGTCATCGGACAGTTACCGAACTTAATAATTTTTGGTATGGTGGACAATGATGCGTACACGGGTAGAAGGACAAAGAACCCCTTCAACTTTAAAAACAACAACATTACCAGATTTAATTTATCAGTGAATGGCGTACAGATACCAAACCAGCCTCTCGAATTTGACTACTCAAAAGACAATCCGATTAGTACACGCGGATACAATACGTTATTCAGAGGAACAGGTATTCATTATTTCGATAAAGGTCATCAAATATCCAAAAAATTATTTGACAAGGGATGTTTTCTTCTCGCTTTCGATTTAACAACAGACAATTCATATAACGCGACTTGCGGCAATTTGCTAAATCAAGGAACGGTACGAGTTGAAGGAAAATTTAGAGACGCGTTAAAAAATAGTGTGACCTGCATTGTATATGCTGAGTACGATGGAAGCATTGAAATTGACAAGGATCGAAATGTTTACACTAATTTTTAAATCTATATAAGGTGATTACAATATGTTTCAAATGTTAGTTGGTGAATTGCTTTATTTCGGTAACAATGAGCTGTTTAATTAATGTGGAATACTTTTGCAGAGGTGAATATATCTTCTTTAAAAAAGTCTCTTTAGCTGGATTCACTGCGCAAAATAAAACGTTTGCGAAGGAAATAATTTTTAAGTATCCAACATCTGGTACAGAATGCACCGAGCAACAACAATCAACTAAACTTGATAACCTTGAACTAAAACGGATAGATGAAGACCTCATAAAAACTCTGGCGAAATTTAAGTCAATTTTTGTACGTGGTACATCAACTAAGGAGTTTATAAATAACTACGTTACATCTCTCACCAAGGTTATTGATCTAGAGGCAACATTTACTTGTGAACAAGAATGAATACGATCGAGCTTGCAACTGCATTGACAAATAATGGCGTAACAAACAAGTTTTTTAGAGGAGTCTTCCCCTGCAACCATCTGCCGCAAAAAATAAAAAAACCCGCATGCGTCATAGCTAATACGGATCCATCACATAAAGGCGGGACTCATTGGGTTGCATTTTATTTCCCGAAACAAGGTCCTGCAGAGTACTTTGACTCGTTTGGAAGATACCCCACCAATAAATTCTTTCAAAGATTTTTATTTAATAATTCTAGGACTTTTTTAAACAATAAAAAACGATTGCAAGGGCAATTTTCATCAACATGTGGACATTATTGCTGTGTGTTTCTATATTCTCGATGCAGGGGAAAGAGCTTGAAGACTTTTTTAAAACAATTCGCCTTGAGCGATTTCAGTTTAAATGATAATAAAATCATTAATTTATATTTAAAGAATTTTGGACAAAGTGGTGGGGATTATTGTAACCAGTCATGTAAAGCCGAGATCGATACTATAAAAGCCTAAACAGCAAGTGTTTTAATTCAAAGTGTAAGTGCAATTCGATCAAAATGGAGTCCTCTTCGTCATCACGTAAAAGACAAAGGAGCAACACAAAGTTGATCAAATGTAACAAGAACAAGTCCAAATGTGTATCAGAAGTGATCGGCGGAAATCTTTTGTTAAATTACACTTACCATTTGGACGATTGTTATAACAGAAAGGTAATACTTGGGTTTGATACGTCATCATTCGAAGCCAAAATAGTGTTTCATCAACATGGCTGTTTTCCTGTTTCAACAACATACCCTGGATGGACAACCGTTTTTAATTATCTTTGTAACTTGAAAGGACAAATCAATCTACTACCATCAAACCAAGAGGCTTTAAAACAGGAACACAAAATCCCGCTTGACTCAGGAAGCATCACCTTAACTATAAGTGAACTTTCTAGATTATATGACATGCTAGAGTTTTTTAATATTGTAATATTTCATAATAATAATGCATCCGAAAGTGTAAAAGAATACTATACCAAATATTGTGAAAAATGTAAAGACAAAAATGTACTTGTTTTATCAAAAGAAGACTTTTTTATACCATCTAGGACCTCTTATGTACACTTGAATTATTCAAGACTCTTTTACGAGGTAGCCTTATATTGTTCTACTAAAATTATTTTTGACATAATATGTTTGTAATAAATTAGGTTTTTTATAAATAAAAGTTATAATTCCTTTTATTCAATGCTTTTTATTTACTAGCATGTATAAATAAATATTAACACAATTTTGAACAGCACATCGTACAGCTTTTAAATTACCGAGTATTGGGCAAAATGTCTGGAATTGCTTGAGGTTCTCTAACCTCGGTATTTCAGGTTGCTTTATTTTTGCTTCCGGAATGTATTTTTCAATAAATCTAGCCTTTTCAAGTCCTTTTACAAAAATTGTTGCCTGCGATAAATCCTTCAGTATGCTTGGTAATTTGTTGTAATTTATATTTCCGCTTTTCCATTTTAATCCGTTTATTTTACTAAAATTGAAATCATCCTGCCATCGAGCCTTTGGTGACAGTTCGTTATACCGGTATGGAGGCTTAAAATAATATAAGCTTGGTGTAAGGGATCCATAATGTAAGATCGATAGCTCCTTAGCAAACTGTTGGCCATTATTTCCACTGACAAACTGTATGTCTAAAATGACTTCGTCCGAACTCATGACTTCAACTATATAAAAGAAAATACCAAATGATTTTTAAAATGTATATTTAAATCTTTTTATACTGTATATGCTTTTAATTGAACTCATTTCCACACCACCGCTGAGGTAGAGTTCTATGGCGCGTTTTTTTTAACGTGGTATTCCTCCGTAAGCCTAATCCACGAATCTTAATTACAAAAATGTTCATTTTCTTTTTAAGTTATTCTTGTTAAATGTCTTTTTGTCTTTTGTAACCATACGGCACGGAAGTGTAATCTTCTAAAAATCTTCGCTTCTCTGCTGTCACTTTATATTTCTTTATTTCAGGGGCCGTTACAACCTCGTGATGTAGAGTACGCCGTATATTACGCGACAATATGGGAATATGATCTTCACTATCTCCTTTAAATATCATTTCCTTGATTGTTAAAAGATTCACTTGTTGCGAAGCTTCATAATTCAGACAGATCCCCTTCACTTTGCTTTTTGCTTTAATGCAATTGTCCTTTGTGCTATAAACTGCGTAAGCATAATTTTTTGGCCCGCCACTGACAAAAATCTTAATATAACTATCTGGACCGTAACAATCAAGTTCATCAGTCATGTCTCCTACGAACACTCCTGTTGGCGGATCATATTCTCCTTCTCGGCTAATATATATAACGGAATCTGTATCGTAATATAAAACCCTTTCACCAATTTGTTCTAGATAACTATACAGTTTGAGACGTGCCTGAGTAGTAACATAGGCTGCTATACAAACGTTGACTGTTGACAAAGATTCTGCAGCTTCTTCTTTGTAGCTCCAATTAACTATAAGCGTTTCTTCATTGACCGGCAGGAGATGGTGTATTTCGATATCGGGATTGATTAACATGGCGTAAAACTCTGCTGTTTTATTAATTATACTGGTTTTTGGTTGGTTTTCACGTTGTCCAAACTTACCCCAAAAGGAATTTAAAATAAGTTTAGCTAGTGATCTTAATCCAGGATTGTTCACAATTTCAGAAAAATTCAATTTAATACCTTCATTGTCGAAAAAATCTTCAACATACCGCTGCTTTTTATCCTCTTTATTACATTTACTCGGCCATCCAGATGCCTGCTGTTTCATTTTAATAAATTTATTCATCATTTTGGTGAACAAACCCCCTGAACGGATTGATTTATCGTAAGTTTCGGTTTCGTAGCACCATATTTCATAAATTTCCAAGACTTTGTATCCTTTACGTATAGCTGTTTTAACCTCATCAAGTACCCATGTTCCTGTCAATGCTCTTTCCTCGTCTGTATGTGGGCATTCTGGAGACTCGTTTTTCTCTTCACCACAGAGCCGACATAATGAAAACATTAGTTTATTGTTTTGTTTAATGGGTAGAACGGGGTGATATAAACCTTCAGGAGGTAGTATCTTACATTTGATTAAACCCTCTGTTTTTTCAAAATCAATCTTGGAGCAAGCTTCTTGTCCAACATGTAGTTTAGGATGACCAATGGGAAATTTTCCGTATTTACAAACCCATGGATATAACGAGCATATATCTATATATTTGATTTTTTCACCTGGCTTACATTCGTAATGTTTATAAGTATTTCCAGTTCGACCACCATAAAAAGCATCTCGAGGATTCAATGGTAAATACGCCACCAAAGGATGGTCTTTCAAAGATTGTATGTCTTTATTTATCGCCAATTGTTTTCGGAAATTACACTCCCACATTTCGACAACTTCATATCCATACGAACGTAGGCGTTCAGATTTTGATACAGTTGACTCATACCTTTGATTTAATGTATCGTTTTGACAATCTTGGAGAGGTTCATCACGTCTATGTGTTAAGCATGTAGGGTGTCCATGATAATAACATCCGTGAAATTCAAAAATCTGGTTCGTCTCAGGGCAATATCCATCCACTTTTACACCATTTAACACTGTCTCCCTTTGTTTGGCAGCATGCAAAATATTTATTCCTCTGTTGTTTTCCTCCCATATTAACCATTGGATTGCTATGGCTGATTGAATGTCTGTATTCCGATATCCATTTTTTGGAATAATTCCAATAGTATCTCGCTTAAGAAAGTTACGGCGAAAAACAAGATTACATGCAGAGGCAATGGTGGTAGCTTCAACAAACGGATCAACATTACACTCATCCAGCATTAATTTTCTAAATTTTAAACATGCCTCTGTCAGAATTTGTACATCACTAATACAGTAATCGACGATATCACGCTGTATATTAAACTCGTCATTTTGGTGTTCCTCGTACCATTTTAAAAAAATATCACGGTCCTCGGTTTTCATGGCATCTGGGCTGTAGTATTTAACAGAGGGTAGAGTTCCAACATATTTTTCATTTTCAGCAGTGTTAAATAGATGAGGGAAATAACCCTTTTTAAGTACTGGTGTTAAATCAAACGCCTTTGGTAATTGGGCTAGAGCCATAGGGAAGTAATTTAGAGAATCTATAAATTTAACGCTACCCAGCTGCATCATTATTATTTTTGTACCCCGCATTATCAACTTGGGTTTCAGATCTGTTTGGGTAAGTATATAATTTAAAATAAATTGATGATCAAATGCTTGACCATTATGAGCTATAACAATAACCTTCTTGAATAATTTTCTTTGATTTAGCAAATATTCAGTGAAAATTTCAATAGGGTTTACTTTTAAAATCTGTTGTGTTACTCCACATTTTTCACATATTTTTAAAACTGTTTCTATGCACTTATCACATTTCTGCTGAAACACACACAAACTCGGTTCATGCAACTTAATAGTGCCTATTGATTCTTTTTCTCCTATTACCTTTTCCTGTCTGGTTTCCAAGTCGTAAAAAACGAAAAGAGTGTCTTTTGTCGGAGTGTTTTTGGTATTTGGTTGAATAAAGCAGAGATGTTCTTGCTGTACATGCTCATTGCATATTTTGCAAAAATACTCTCCACATACATGAGACCTATCAGCCTTAAATGTTTTTAGACAATCCTTGCACTTTTTCACTTTTTCACAAATACTTTTCTTATTTAAAGATCCGGATGCTTTATGATTATCAAAACAGTTCTCTCCTCTGAAACGTCGATTACAATCTTCACACAATTTTTCAACTGGTTCTTTGGCGCATGCTGGAGATTGTTGACAACAAGGACAAGTTCCACCACATCTGTGTTCATTTTTATGTTCGTATGGCACATGACACTGATTGCAATAATAGCTACAACAAAATGCAGCTGTCAAAGACGTTATTACGTTATAGTGACTTTTGTGATACAACAAATTTAGGTGTTTTCTGTCGTTTTGTCCTTCAAAAATAATATCTTTCCCTTTAGTGCCGTACTGGTAGACTATAATTTTGTAATGCTTTAGGTGCTCTTGGAATTGTTGGAGTTCTGGAATTCCCCAACCTTCAGTCGGTGTAACTATTTTACACTCTGTTAACAGCTCCGCAGCTCTACGAGTTTGTAGTCTTCCGATGTCTCTTCTTATGTTTCTATAGTCGGAATCTTTATTTATGTAAGACATTGCAACCACTAACGCGCGAGGTAGACATAGATTATCTTTATTTTGAATTGTGATAATACCCCTTCTCTTGACACATTCCTCGTCAAACGAGTTATAGGTACGATTTCTTCCTCTTCCTTGTGGCAGTCGAACTGATGTCACGCTTAAACAAAATGTGTCAGTGTTCATTCCTTCAGAATTGCTCTGAAAAATTTTTGAAATCATTTCCCATAAGTCGTTCGTTCTAACCTCTGCTGCTAATCTATAATTTAACCAACCAGGACCTCTCTCCCTAAAGCTGGCACCGCAAAAGGTAAACCCAACATAGTCTTCTGGTTGAAGACCTATCATTACACGATTAAAAATGTCGTCTACGGCACTTTTAAACCACGATGAAAGTTCTACATTCTCTGTCGGGGCATTGATTTTAAAATCAACTTTTCGACCCCTTACATTGAAACGCCTGATGTATGTTGCAACATCTTTTGTAATGGTAAATTTAGACATTTTGACACTGCAACAGCAAATGAAGAGTTGTATGCTACTACCTTTTTTTTTAATTTTCTACCAGACGAGCAAAGGATCTTTTTCTTTTAAATAGATTTAAAAATGAAGATCCGAGGGAATACAAAAATGTAAAATACAACAAACCAGAGTTAAATCAGTGTCCGTTGATAACAAAAAAAATTAAAATATCAAATTTTTTATTAACTGTTAATTATTACTTTCAAACTATGATAAGTCTTAAAATGCACCTTTTTCAATTTTTAATGATTTAAAAATGGAGATCCAAGCAAATACAAAAGTTCTAGGTTCATAAATAAAACAAAACGGTTAAACCATTGTCTTAGTAATAAAAAATTAAAGATCAAACACTTTTTCTTGTTTTAATTATTATACTATGATAATTCTTAAAATACACTTTTTTCAATTTTGAAATTTTTCAAAACCGACTTGATCGATTGATGTCCATTCAGCTGTAGCAAACAGATGGACAGAGAATTAATTATATTTATATTACACAAATAATAGTATGAGTACTTACCTTTTTAATATTTCCTTACGGTAATTGTACACTTTTAAAAAGCACTACAACACTCTTTGTAAACAAACTTTTTGGTTTTGAAATTACGCGTTCAATAAATGATAGCATTTTCGAGCGGCCTTTATATACGTTGGTCTTCACTAAAAAGGGAAGAAAAATAAGAGGGGTTTGTATATCATTATTACAACAATACATTTTCTGGTCCTTGTTCTTATTAAATGCAACACTGCTGTTACCTTACCTTTCATTTCTACTGTAGTATAAAATAGTTAAAGGTTATTACATGTTAACAATAAAAGTTCAATGTACTTCACTTGCTCTTGTCATGGAAAAACACAGTTTATTAAATGCAACAATGCTGTTGATCTTGCCTTTCATATTTTATGATGTTGATGACATTATGCAAATTGGTAATAGTACTTTGCGGATTCGAAAAAGTTCTAGGTATATAAGGTAGTACTTTTCGTTTATATTTCACAGTCTTGTATCAGTAGTAATTTAGGTTAATACTTCTTTAATACTGCAGCATTACCGCTATTTTTTAAAATGGTAAATAAAACTGTTATTTTTTAAATATTTTAAAACTTTTCTAAAATCATTTCAGGCAAATCCAACAGCAGAATTATTATCAACTATCGGAAATGAGTCTTCCTACAAACTTTTAAGGGTAGCAGATCTACAAATTAATAGGGAATACAAAATTAATTATTTCAAGCACATAAAGACACAATATGGGCAAAAAATAACTGTCTACTTGAACAGTGACTCCTATATTTATTTACCCAATCGCTTCTCGGACAAAATAAAAACTCAAAAACAGTTGGATGAACTCAATTCAGTTCAAAACTATTTTTTGATTATATCAAATAGAGACGATGACAATAAAATCAGTCATTTTAAATTCGTACAAAAATGAATGATGTCAATGTTTGTAACGATTTTTAAAAACAAATGAAATAAATATAAAAATAAATTACATCTGTTTTTATTTATAGACCTTTTCTCACAAAATTGATTTCCAGATTCCACTTTTTTATCATTACATGTGAAAGGAATAAAAACAACAACAATAACTTGTATGCTATCGGTAAAGTGCGGCGACCTAAAAATAAATAATAAATAATTGCATGGACTTTCGAGCACGCGACGATAAAAACTTTTATAGCATTTTGTCTACGGTAAAATGTGATCGGGGTTTTTTACGATTTTTTCATGAGTCGAAATTCCAGAGGAATGTAAATGGAATAAAAACAACAACAATATCTTGTATGCGACTGTTGTTCCTATTTTTACAAGATCACTTTCGCTCTTCTTCTTTTTATATGTTTTTTTTGACCTTTTCATTTGGAGCTGGATGCCGAAGCCGTCGCCACGGTCATTGGCATCAGCTGAACTGGCATACAGCAGGCACGTATTTTATCAACACTTCCACTCTCGCTTTTTCTTCACGAAATAAAAACAACAATAACTTGTATGCCAACGGTAAAGTGCGAGCACCTGGACGAAAAAATAAATTACATATGTTTTTATTTATAGACTTTTTTTACTTTTATTCATAAAAATTGATTTTCAGCTTCCACTTTTTATCAGCGCAAAATGCAGAAGTTGTTTTTTTTTGTATTCAAAAGTTTTATAGCCTCTACCGCAGTAAGCGTGTGCCGCGACAAGGCCCCCGCCAAGCCCTCGCCGAGGCCCCGCCAAGGCCCCGACAAGGCAAGGACTGGCGCCAGTGCAAGATGTAGGGTTGATGACGTCACTGTCTGGCCCCAGTGCCGTATTACCTACTCAAGGCGTTTTTTGTGTTTAAATGAAGAGACTTCGGCAAGGGTGCCAAGTAACTTAAATTAATTAGTTTTACTACTGTCTAATATACTCGTTGGAATGAACCCCGTTCCAAATGAGGTTAACTTTTATGGATTCAGCCGAGCAATAGTCCCCACGAATTTTCAATCATTTGTCCATTTTATGCTATACATCTGCATCTACACATACTTCGCGAATAGGTGATTTATCGTGACTATGTATTTTGTAACGTAAGGTCCGCATGAGTTGTTAAAGAATTAGCAGAGTGGTCATTATTTTGGTAGATCGTAACTCCAATAGCTGCAACTTCAGGTCCCTTAAATTTAACAATATACTTGTTAAATAAGTTTTGGAATAACAACATTTTCTTCATTTTTCATCCAAGTGTCAGTGTTAAAAGTAATACATTAATTTTGTTTACAACTTCGTCATCCTAATCTTGTAAATACGCAGATATCATTTGACAACCTAGCGAAAGTATTGATAAACAAATGTGTCAAATGTTAGGTTTATATATATTATATATTGATTATTGTTTATTTATTATTAAAATATCCATTGATAATATTCCACATTCATAATACTGGGAAGTTGATCTTGTGTACCCAGTCGCCGTAGAGATAGAGCAAGTCTCCAGTGCTCTCCCCGTTTGGCTGGCTCCCAGTTCGGTTTTTGACTCCTCTGACGGTTAGGTAGTCGGCTTTTTCGTTGCCATCTAGGTTCCTTAGTCCTGGAACCCAGACGCGAGCCACGCTGTCCTTTCTACTAACCTATCTAGCTCAGCTCTGCAACGCTCCACTAAGTTGAAGGACATCTTTACTGAATCCAGAGCTTTTATAGAGGCTTGGCTATCTACGAAAATTCCAATGATACATCCTTGTGTAGGTGCTTATTTCATTGCCTAGCAGGCCTTCAGGATCGCCAGCACTTCCGCTTGAAAGATACTACCGTACACCAGGAGGTACCACGACAGTGAAACCGTTGGTGGTCTCTAGATAAATATTCGTACATCGAACTTCCTCAGAACGTCTCCGTTTCTTCACTTCTTCTTTAGGGTATTTCAACAGATAATTCATTGCTGAAAGTCAATTTAGGTATTCCATGGTTACATAGATCATACCCTTCGTTAGCAGATTTAAAATATTGCTATCACCGTAGGGTTTTGAGGTCCAGGCCCCGGATTCCCGGAGATTTTTGATGTGGCGATCGTGGAGAGGGGTAGTAGTAGGTGCAAGGGAACATCAAGGGCGTTCCTGGACTTGTTTCCATAGCCTTCAACAAATAAAAACGGAAACAACCTACCTTTCGAAATGTAAAAAGCGTGGGGCGCTAGCGAAAATTATATAGTATATTTACATTTAAGTAAGTTATATTTATAATTTTTACCAATAACTTCATTAATTTAATTATTTCCCTGATTTTGAAAGGTAGGTTGTTCCCCATACTGGCTGGAGCAATAAAATCTTCAAAATTATTTTATTCTTTTTCGTTCATTTTAAAATAAGAGCGTATTTGTTAGTTTTTTTAAGCAATATATATATTTTTCGCAAATATATCTGCTTTTGCGTCATTTTTTCATGCTCTCCCAAACCAAAAGATATATTAATCGAAGTTTGCATCAAACGTGGGCTCCCGCGAACTATTGAAATTTTCGACCACTGAGATTATACTCGAAAATAAAGAAAATCTCATTCATTGTTTTGAATTGATCCAGTGTGAGGTTTGGGACTCGACCACGGTTAGTGAAGCAACTGGTACATTAAAGCTTCTGAAAGACCAGGAATTTATATTTTTCTTAGAATTTTTCAATATAATTTATTATCACATTGATATTTTGAGCGTAATAATGCAATCGCGTAATACTAACGGTGCTGCACTTAGCAGTAGTATAGATATTTTCTGCGAATCAATTAATAACTTAAGGAATTTCCATTTTTCACCTCTACAGGTACGGTGTGATAACGAACCCGCATCTTCAAAAAGGGTTCGTACTTCTAATTTCCATTTAACTATTTTATGCAAAGAAATTTGCGATTTTATAACTACACAAGTAACTAGCCGGTTTGAAAATTATGAACATATTTTTGCTTTCAATATTATTAGTCCAGTTAAATATTTAATTTCCCATTTCTAGATAAAGAAGTTTTGAAAAATGAGTTAGAAATTATATATGAAAATTCAATGTCTCAAAAAATGACTTCTATTCAGGAGTTATTGACCATGTTTACGCGAAGATATTTAAGCTCTTAACGCAGTTATCAGTAGTAGTTTTAAGAACGTTTACGCGCGTTAGGATTTATCCACTAGATGTCAGTTCTTAAACTGTCAAATAAAAGTGCATTTTGCAAAGCATATTTTAAATGTGAAGCTGAAGTTTCATTAAATTTAACAATCTGCAGTATGTAGGTACAGGACGTATTAATCCTTATAAATCATCATAGAGAAATTGTGCACCGTGTATTACGGCAACTGGCATGAACTGTAGCATCACAACTCCGTTTACGCGCGGCTCTTAACTCAGTTTTCCTAAATAAATGTGTTACCTTAACACATTTATTAAGGCTTAACACCACCACACCACTAACGAAAGCAATGTTAAGGGGCGTTTACGCGTACGAAAATCAGTGTTAAGGTTGTTCTAACGAGTTTTAGTGGCTTCGCGTAAACATGGTCATATTCAGTTTTCAAAGAAAATGATCTAGATGAGGCTTTTAAGCAAACTTCTATTTTATTAGAAATAATATTAACCACACCGGTTTTAACAGCTGAATCTGAACGGCTATTTAGCACTTAAAGATATTAAAGTGTACAAATCCAACACCATGGGCCAGTGTCGGTTGAAATCTTTAGCGGCATGTAATAAATATAGTTCCGAGATTCCAAATTTTAATGAAAAAGTTATTGAATTGTTCGCGCAGCAAAAAGAACGCCGGGCCGATTAAAACAGTTTAATTTCTCTTTTTCCTTTTATTGATTTGTTAAATTTTTGTTTTGTTTTGTTAAAGATTTTATTATTCGTTTTTCAAAGGAGTTGAGTTTATACTTTTAAAATTAGTGGGATAGGCCTAAATTTGATAGCAACGAATAGAGTTAAGTTCCTTTTCATAGAGTCATTTCTTCTATTTTCTTTTTTTAAATAAACGGCGCTTTTAATTTTGGGAAACCGACCACATATTTTCGGTTAATGCTGTGTATGTAGGAAGTACCTCTAATCCGAACGCTATTCTACTTGAATGCTTTACTTTAGTAAACACGAGTGATTCAGTTTATTTTCATCTTACACAGTTTTAATAATTTCAGATAAGAAAGAGATTGGGCAATTTTGAACAGCCAAATTCAAACAAAATTTAGAATAAAAATATATCAATTTAAAAAATTTTAAAATTAAAAGACGCGTACATTTAAAGTATTTTTAATGTAAACAAATACATGTAAGGGGTCATCCATTAATTACGTGAGGCGTTTACGGGGGAGGGGGTCAAGCCGAATCTCACCAAATCTCACATGCGGGAGGGAGGGGGTCTCGGCAAATATCACGTAATTTTTTTTCCGCAAGAGACAGTGTAAAATTGCGAGAAAACTGGGTTAAATTAATAGCACAGGTAAATTAATCCGAAAAAAGCGACATACATAGCAGAAATAATTAGGTATAGGCTGAAAGTTGGCAGAGAGCTTCTTTTTAGGGTTCTTAATAAGGGGTTATGACGTCTACTGATTTGCTACCCCGGAAACCCACTTTTTAGGGGTTTTAGCGCTCAAAATGGATATATTAGATTTTTCTGCATTTTTTTTTGCAATATTTCTTAATATCTTTTTGTTTTCTTCAATTTTAAGTATAATATCTTTAAATGAGAAAATCTTTAAAATCGTCATTTTGGATCCGCACTTAGATATCATTCACGAAAATCTTGGTGCAGTATCAGATGATCATGGTGAAAGGTTTTATCAATATTTATTGCACATGGAGAAGGAATAATGAATCCATTACATAAAAAGGATACGTGGTACCATTACTATATTTCGACTCAATCCCAATTGGGTGTAAACATTTTGCCACTGCCGTTTACACTGTATTTGTTCACTGTTTCAAATTCCATCCAACTGGAACATCCAAAATAAGTAATGAAAATATTTCAAATATGTATCTGGGAATGAAGAAAGTGGCCCTAGAAAAACTGGGAATGTAACTTATGCATTGACTTGTACGACCATTTTTAGACAGATTGCGATCCTACGCTGAACTAGTGTGGTGGCCTAAGCTGGAACAAAAAAAGGCCCAAAAGCCCAATTGAAAAACCTCGAACCTAATTCCCTCCTAAGTATCTCAAGTGCATAATGCACCTAATCCTACTGCAACATAGAGATTATATTAGGAATCGGCTCTTTTCTCATCAGTCAAAACACCTGCTATCTGCGGTGAATTGTCACTATACAAAAAGCAGACTTTTACACCAGGCGACTTAATTAGTCATCTGAGCATCTTACAGGCTTCGAATTTTGAATCGACAACCATCTGCTCTGATATTCTCGAGGCCAAGATAGATTTTCAAAACCTTTTGTTATGAATATTGAAAGCTGTGAAGAATAGAGGTCTAAAGGTGAAACACCAATGTAGGCTTGGCTTGCTTTAGTGCTTTGCTTTGCTTTGACATATCAAATAAACCAGTGCTTTGTTATGGGAAAAAACCAAATGACAAAGCGGCAAAGCCAAAGCAAAGCCAAAGCAAAGCAAAGCAAAGATCGAAATGACCAATGTTCAATTTTTTGATGCTTTGTATGTTTTCGCGTTCGTTTAATATTTATTTTGCTTAGAGAAATAAATGTATGTAGAGGTTTGAGAAAATTTATTTCATAAAGAAATTTTTTTTTTTGGGAATAACATTAACTATAAATATTTAAGAGTTCAAAATTAATCTGAGACAACTATTTCTATATGCCATTTTAACAAATTTCTCGTAAATGTTTGTAGAGTTAATGCCATAAACCATTTGTGCTTCTTTATCACTCTACACAACAATAGATATTTACATTCGATCCTTTGTTCTTTTTATGAAACAATAATGTCCATTCCAAAGGAAAAATTCCGCAAAATTCATACCTCTTACCTCTTTGGTGTACTATTTCTATTTCCTGTGCTCATGAAAAGCAAACTGTAAAGTAATTAAGGCAAAGCGTGTATTTTGCTTTGGCTTGTTGGGCTTGTTTTGCTTTGGCACGTGGTACCTGAAAAGCTCACCAAGTTCAAGCAAGCCAAGCCTACATTGGGGTTTCACCTTAACAGATCCGCACTTCTTGAGTCTATATCCTGGTGTACAGGCGGCTCAAACTGTTCAGGATGAACCTAAAACGAAAATTATAAACAAACAAAATAAAATCATAAAAAAGGCAAAACTTATACCTGACAACACTAACACATCCATTCCCTCGCCATAGCCATCCGAAGCCGCATAACAATATTCGAGCCATCCTAAAATACATAAAATGAAACTATATGCAAACAAAAAAATATTAAATAACTCTTACCTATTTCGTCTCGGATAGCCAGCCAAACGTCAAAAACAAGACAGATGACATCTAACAAGAAGGGGCACACATACAAATAATGATCCACTCACAATAAAGTCTAATTTTGATTGCCCCCACTAAAAATTGCTCAGAAGTGAGAAATAAATATCGCGGCACTTGACCGAAAAATTCAGATCACTTCTATCCTTCCAGGAGAATTGAGCCTGGGAAAAAACTAAGTGGTTTCACCCATTCAGGAGTATTGAGCCTGAACTATCAAAGGGATCATTTAATCTTGTCAGGAGAATTGAGCCTGCGCAAATTAAATGATTTCAAACATCTCGGGAGAATTGAGTCTGAGAAATCTAAAGGGTATTAAACCCAACTCCTAAAAGTTGACCGGAGGATTGCACCGTCAACTTCCTAAGCCATAAAATTCCTATAAAATCCAAGTTGAACGGGGTATTGTACCGTCAACGTCCTAAGCTGTAGAATTGAGACAGCATCCCAATTAAACCTCCCACGATAATCAACTTTAAGTTCCAGCAAATTCTAAGGGACGACAACTATTGACAATTACTTCGCAACTAGCACATCAGCTGTGGAGTTCAATTGGAATCACAAACTTCGTGAAGAAAATCAACGCTATAGGAGAGTCTTTCTTCAACATACAGAAAATCACATTACCGAGCAAACGTGGTCCGAATAATTGGTGGAAATACCAGAAGGCAGTTTTTAGTCAAGTCAGCACTATTTAAGGCAAATTGCCCAAATTTAAAATAATTTCAAATCCTAAAAGACACTGAAATCAAGCAATAAATTGAATAACTAAATTGAATCAAAAATTTATTAACGTATTTGCGTAGTAATTGAATTGTAGAAAATAAACTTGAATTAACTTTATAGTATAGTGAATTAAACTTTTGAATTATAGTGAAATTTAAGTGTAAATGGACTTATAAGTATAAAAATAAAATCGAATTAATTTAGAAAGGATTGTTTTAAAGAGGTGATAACCCAGGTGATCACGGCACATTTTTTGGTCCTTCGAGCCGGATTCCGAAAGGAAAGTGGAATCCTAGCCTGATCACGTCACCTCATCGAGGAATCTTAGCAACCAGTGACCTAGAACATTATCAAGATGGAGGAATTAATCAAGCTAAAATTAGCGCGTAAAGAACTGTTGGAAAAATTCATTATCAATTATAGGAAGGATGGAGCCGATAGGCGAACAAACCAATACTATAAGAACCGACTGCAAGATTTTCGGAAGCAATTCGATAAAATACAAGAAACACATACAGACATCCTTGTGGCCAAGTTTGACGAACCTGCGGATTCCGCACTATTAAACCACAACTATTTTAAGAAGGAGATGTATTCAGAAATGGAGGAATTTTTTTACAATCATCATGCAGCTATAGAATCTTGATATGAAAACGAGTTTCCGATAGAAGACGAGGGCAGTCAATCTCCCCAAACCAAAGGGAAAAAGGTGATGACCATGCTAAACAAGGAACATTTAATCAAGCTCCCACGGATATCATTAGAAAAATTCTCCGGAGATTATCAAAAATGGACCACCTTCCATGATCTCTATACGAGCTTAATACATGATAACCATAGCCTATCGAACGCACAAAAACTTCAGTATTTAAAGTTACATCTCAGTGGAGAAGCTGAAGGTCTTTTGCGACAAGTACTAGTAACTCACGACAACTACGAGCCAGCTTGGAAACTTCTGAAGGAGCGATACGACAACAAAAGAGTGCTAGTCAACGCACAATTGAAACTTTATTTAGCCAACCCACCGTAGCCTCTGAATCGTCACAAGGAATTAAGAGCCTCATGGACGTAACCACTGAATGCAAGCGCTATACAATTTCGGAGTGGCAGTAGAGAACTGGGATGCAGTGATAGTTTATATGCTGGTGCAAAAGTTCCCAACCGAAACACATCATTTATGGGAGCAGAGCATCAGCAAGACCACTGATATACCCTCCTGAGAAACATTACGCGAGTTCATGGACGGGCGCTTTCGAACGTTAGAGGCCGTAGGAAAGGGGGGAACTTCAACACGTAAAACCTATCAGAATGTTTCAACAAGACCAAGGATGACCTCGCAGGCATTTCATGTAGCCGCCAACCCGACCTGTAGTTATTGTCGAAACCATCATAGCGTTCGGCAATGCCACCAATTCTCCCAATTGACAGAGACAGAAAAAATGGAGTTCGTAAAATCCAAGAAGCTGTGTGTAAATTGCTTAGGCTATGGTCATTCAGTAGCACAGTGTCCGAGTAAACACACTGGCCGAATTTGCAGTCAACATCATCACTCGCTGTTACATCGTCAAACCGCCAAAAGCATGAATTACAAACCAACCAACTTCTCCAATCAACCATCACCAGGCCCCAATGGAGCCCAATTGCAATCAAATACTTCAACAATAACATCACATGGACAGCCCGACTCATCACCATCCTCGACCAGGCAGAGCCTCTCACAGACAGACAAGCTACAATCCCTCATGGTAAACTATAGCACTCAAATGCAACCAGTTTTGTTAGCGACGGCGATAGTAAAACTCCAATCCGACACAGGTCAGGAAATCACAGCGAGAGCATTAATTGACCAAGGATCCCAGGTCTCCATAATAACCGAAACCGTCGTCCAAAGGTTACACCTGAGAAAGGAACCAATCAAGGCGTCTATAACAGGTGTTGCGGAGATCAATGCCGGCAACTTCGATGCTCAAGTCAATCTCACTCTAAAATCAACATGCAACAACGACTTCGCAGTGAGAATGAATGCGCTGGTGTCAAGAAAGCTGACTAAATTCCTACCAACAAGGGAAATTTACACTCAAAAATGGCATCACATCAATCATCTCAATCTAGCAGACCCCTGGTACTACCGTCCGGCCAAGATAGACATATTGTTGGGTGCCGACGTTCACGGCGAAATCATCAGGACCAGGCTCATACTTAGTGAGAAAGGATCACCGATCGCCCAGGAAACATCTTTGGGGTGGATTTTGTCCGGCAAATTCAATGACGTTACACCAACAGTCGAATCAACCAGCTTCCACGTCACAGCTGACTTACAGCAACAATTAACGCAATTTTGGGAATTGGAGGAAGTCAACACGGAAAAACCATTGACCATAGAGGAACAACAATGCGAAGAAATCTTTCAGAAAACACATAAGCGACTCCCTGATGGTCGATATGAAGTTCAACTTCCATTTAATGAAAGAGGAGCGTCCTTAGGAACATCGCGGACTCGGGCCGTTTCATGCTTATACCGATCGGAAAATCGATTAAGCAAGAATCCGGACTTAAAGAGACAATATGATGAGTGTTTGAAGGAATATATTACTCTCGAACACATGGAGCCTGTAGAACCCAGGGAGGTTGACGTCACTTACTCACAGAAGCCACACTTCTACTTACCGCATCACTCTGTCCTAAAGGAAGACAGCACTACAACCAAATTACGGGTTGTTTTTAATGCTTCAGCACCATCAAGCAATGGGACATCACTTAACGATATATTGTTAAACGGACCCCCTCAACAAGACGACCTATTTTCAATTCTCCTCAGATGGCGTATCAATCGTATAGCCTTTACAGCTGACATTGCAAAAATGTACAGGCAAATACGAATTGCAAAATAGCATGGTGACTACCAAAGAATTGTATGGCGTGAGTCACCACAAGCGCCAATTCAAGATTTCCGACTGCTTACTGTCACCTTTAGAACAAAAAGCGCACCGTATCTCGCAACAAGAATCATCAAGCAATTAGCCATCGATGAGGAATCCAACTATCCAATTGGATCAGCCAGCGCTAAAATCGACTTTTACGTAGACGACCTGATGTCAGGTGCCCAGACCTTAGCGGAGGCCATCACCAAGCAAGAGCAACTACGGAATCTCATGACCTCAGGAGGATTTCAATTAAGAAAATGGGTCTCAAACTCTCCACAATTGATAAAAACTATACCAGAGGAGTTGAGAGAAGTAGAGTTATCATTTAACATCAACACGCAGGACGAGGTGAAAACACTTGGTATTTATTGGGATCCGAGAGATGACACATTATCCTATAAATTAAAGGAAGAACTACAAGTGGAAACGATAACCAAACGGTCAATATTATCGAAAATATCAAAATTATTTGATCCTCTAGGATGGGTATCACCAGTTATCATACCTGCCAAACTAATGATCCAGCGATTATGGTTAGCAAAAATAGATTGGGATGACGTCCCACCATTAGAGCTTCAATCAGAGTGGATCAATTATCAGCAAGCGCTCCACAAGATTGATCAAATCCATATCCCACGTTGGCTAAATATGATAGACGCACAGACCAATGTGGAGATTCATGGATTCAGCGATGCATCCACACAGGCCTATGCAGCAGTCATTTATTACTGTACCATTCATAAGGGAACTAGAAGGATTAACATTCTCACAGCTAAAACACGAGTAGCACCAATAAAGGTCGTGTCGCTTCCACGGTTGGAGTTATGTGGAGCAGTATTACTTGCCCGATTGATCCACTGTATAAGAAAGACGCTAAAACTCACGAATAACACACCTACTTTCGCTTGGACAGATTCGGAGATCATGCTGTCCTGGTTAAACGGACATCCATATAAGTGGAAGACATTCATAGCAAATCGTGTATCACTCATTCATGACTTGCTAAAGGAAGTGAGATGGGGACATGTACCTTCAACACAAAATCCCGCCGACTGTGCCACCCGAGGCTTATCACCGGAAGAATTAAAGACTCACAGGTAATGGTGGAGGGGCCCTGAATGGCTGCAGAACCCAAAGACCGACTGGCCAACCAGAAGAACTACACTAACAACTGAATTAGAAGCCCGAAAACAACCCATGTTGCTCAACCGCTGTAAGGGAAGACGATATAATAGCAAGGTTTTCCTCATTCACCAAACTTTTGAGGGTAGTAGCATATTGCAAACGTTTTAGCAATAATTGTCAGAAGATGGCACAGGAGAGAACTAAGAGCTACCTCACCAATCATGAGATAAGGGATTCCTTACTACTCATAGTAAGAATCGTTCAGCGAAGACATTTTCATGAAGAATTCAAAACACTGTCACAAAATCGAGCATTAAACAAAGGGAGTGCGCTACTGAAGTTAACACCATTCATCGATAATGACGGAATTTTAAGAGTAGGCGGCCGACTACGACACTCAACGCTAAGGTATAATGAGAAACATCCTAGCATATTACCAAACAAGGACCAGTTCACCACTCTTTTAATAGAGAAGTATCACAGAGAAACCTTACATGGAGGTCCCCAGCTAATGCTGAGTGTAATCCTCAGAAATTATTGGATACTAAATGCCAGAAATTCGCCATCAAATCCATAGATGCATCTCGTGCTACAGACAAAAGGCTGAGGCACAACAACAATTGATGGCCGACTTGCCATGAACTCATTGAACTCAGAAATCACAAATGGCGAGGTTCGAAAAAATATAAGGGCTATGTCGCAATATTTGTTTGTATGGCTACCAAGGCGTTACATATTGAAGTAGTCACATACCTCAGCGCACAAGGCTTCATAGCAGCTTATCGTCGCTTCGTATCAGGGAGAGGCATGTGTAGCGACATTTACTGCGATTGTGGGTCGAATTTTGTGGGAGCCAACAGAATTCTCACAAGGCATTCGTCACAAATGATCAACGGAGTCAATTCGGAAATAGCATCATTACTGGAGTGCGAAGGGGTGAGGTTCCATTTCAATCCCCCTTCAGCACCCCATTTCGGAGGCTTATGGGAATCAGGCGTCCGATCAACTAAATACCACATGAAGAGAATATTAGGAAACTCATCACTCACCTATGAAGAATTTAGCACAGTCCTAACTCAAATCGAGGCGTGCTTAAACTCAAGGCCATTATGCGAAATAAGCAATGACCCGGAAGATCTTACACCACTCACTCCAGCGCATTTTCTCATTGGAGATACCCTAATGACACCTCCGGAACCATCAGTTTTAAACCTTAACCTGCATCGATTAGACCGGTGGCAGCATGTACAGCATCTATA
The DNA here is from genome assembly GCA_963855945.1 of Thereva nobilitata. Lineage (NCBI taxonomy): Eukaryota > Metazoa > Arthropoda > Insecta > Diptera > Therevidae > Thereva > Thereva nobilitata. The sequence goes on from OY979694.1 coordinate 111,458,937, forward strand.
CCAAGCCTTCTGGAAGCGCTGGAACAACGAATATCTGTCTCGTCTGCAACAACGGCCCAAATGGACAAAAATTCACGACAACCTACGAGTCGGCCAATTAGTCCTACTTAAGGAGGATAATCTACCACCGTCACAATGGTTATTAGGACGAATTATCGAAATCCACCCGGGTGCTGATAAACTAGTTCGAATGGTCACAGTTAAAACAAAAAACTCCGATTTTTAAACGACCAATAGCAAAAATATGTTTACTACCCATCGAGACCGAATCAAGCAACCAATATCCTACAGTTCAAAAATTTGCATAATAATAAAAATAAGTTCAGACACCTAATGAGATACTTCCGTCCAACACTATCTCAGACGCAAACCAGCTAAACAACAGAGAAATCCCATGCCAGCAACTCCGAAGTATCAAAAACGACCGTTATGAACTATCTACCAAAATTTACGTGGGAAACCGCCATTAACGTAAAAGTAATAGCAAGCAAAATTATCTTGAACGCGATAAAAATGGATTACATCTGGATTGATGATCTTCCGAGATTGACTACACCACCGAAGGAAGTATCCACCATCCATAAGCTGAAAGGGGAAATTCCATTACCACAACGGCCTGGAACAACGAGGCCATTTGAATCAATCCCGGCTGGTCCAGAGATTAGAAAACGGACTCAGCCACAACGAATTCCGACGTCCAAACGCTACGCTCCTTCGCGGGAACCAGAGCCTCATCAGCATGCAAGGGACTCTACTCAGCCGCCAAGGAAGATAACTTTAGACGAGTATAGGGCCCGAAAGTCAAAACCTCCAGCAGATCTAATCATCACCACCGAACGAATCAGAAAAATCTCACTGCGGTTCCAGAAAACACCGGACAAGAGAATCAAGGTCAAGCTCCAGAAAAACAAACAGCTGAGAAACCAAAACAAAACTCATAATTAACAAAAAAAAAAATTTTGAAATAAAAACACAAAAATTTAACAACGACTTCTTTATTTAATTGAACAACAAATTCAAGTAGATCCAGCGCCATCCACCTTCCAGGGGTGCTCCCTATAGAAAAACTATTGAAGCCCAAGGGCTTCAAGGCGGGGGAGGATGTTCAGGATGAACCTAAAATGAAAATTATAAACAAACAAAATAAAATCAAGAAAAAGGCAAAACTTATACCTGACAACACTAACACTTCCATTCCCTCGCTATAGCCATCCGAAGCCGCATAACAATATTCGAGCCATCCTAAAATTCATAAAATGAAACTATATGCAAACAAAAAAATATTAAATAACTCTTACCTATTTCGTCTCGGATAGCCAGCCAAACGTCAAAAACAAGACAGATGACATCTAACAAGAAGGGACACACATACAAATAATGATCCACTCACAATAAAGTCTAATTTTGATTGCCCCCACTAAAAATTGCTCAGAAGTGAGAAATAAATATCGCGGCACTTGACCGAAAAATTCAGATCACTTCTATCCTTCCAGGAGAATTGAGCCTGGGAAAAAACTAAGTGGTTTCACCCATTCAGGAGTATTGAGCCTGAACTATCAAAGGGATCATTTAATCTTGTCAGGAGAATTGAGCCTGCGCAAATTAAATGATTTCAAACATCTCGGGAGAATTGAGTCTGAGAAATCTAAAGGGTATTAAACCCAACTCCTAAAAGTTGGCCGGAGGATTGCACCGTCAACTTCCTAAGCCATAAAATTCCTATAAAATCCAAGTTGAACGGGGTATTGTACCGTCAACGTCCTAAGCTGTAGAATTGAGACAGCATCCCAATTAAACCTCCCACGATAATCAACTTTAAGTTCCAGCAAATTCTAAGGGACGACAACTATTGACAATTACTTCGCAACTAGCACATCAGCTGTGGAGTTCAATTGGAATCACAAACTTCGTGAAGAAAATCAACGCTATAGGAGAGTCTTTCTTCAACGTACAGAAAATCACAAATCTACCGAGCAAACGTGGTCCGAATAATTGGTGGAAATACCAGAAGGCAGTTTTTAGTCAAGTCAGCACTATTGAAGGCAAATTCCCCAAATTTAAAATAATTTCAAATCCTAAAAGACACTGAAATCAAGCAATAAATTGAATAACTAAATTGAATCAAAAATTTATTAACGTATTTGCGTAGTAATTGAATTGTAGAAAATAAACTTGAATTAACTTTATAGTATAGTGAATTAAACTTTTGAATTATAGTGAAATTTAAGTGTAAATGGACTTATAAGTATAAAAATAAAATCGAATTAATTTAGAAAGGATTGTTTTAAAGAGGTGACAACCCAGGTGATCACGGCACACAAACGCCAATTTGAGAAGACTCCGCCTTTCTAAGACCTGGGTCATTCAGTCACGGGTTTTTTACCCTAAAGTGCCATTTATACAAGAATGCTCCGAAGTTTGTATATCTCCATCTTTACAATAACATTGTGAATGACTATGCATGCCATAATTATATGTTTTTCCAAAGTCAACCATCAAAATAATGTAAATTTCTAAATTTTTTTTAAATTCCATATGCTTGCTCTACAAATACACGAGTTGAGCTCAAACTAGAATTGAAATTTTTCTGTTCTCTTGTTAAAAAACCATTATCCCTGAAATCATCATGACATTGATTTCCAAAGGATAGGCAGAATTACCTGCTAAATGGTAATCCACAGGTATTGTAGTTTATAATGGGTGCATGCCGAGTTGGTGCTGGGATGATTTTGTGGTACTGTTCTTCAACACAAATTATGCTTTTTTAAATAAATCTAACGCAATCAAGCACAGATTAAAGTATTTACACTATAAATACGCATAATAGGGTAAATACTAGAAATTTTTTAATATTTGATTTGCCAAATCTCACGACATCCCCAAGGGGGAGGGGGGATCGAAAAATCGCCAAAAACGCCTCACGTAATTTATGGATGGCCCCTAAAATACACTGATAATCCAATTATATAAAATATATTGCTGTGGAATGTTTAGTGCAGTCGGATGTAAGGTGGAGTGGAAACCTGTATGAAAAAAATTAAATTAATAATTAATATTTTTTTCAAGCCCCAACAAATTTTAGAGGCAGGAGCCGCCACTGCGTTATAGTAAGGTTTTGTTTGTTAGCAGCGGTGTTTTTTTGTTTGTATACATTGGTAGAACTGTAAGCGCCAACCACAAAATAGAAATAGGTTCTAATTTTTTGGCCGTGGTTATGGTCGCTTAGCCGGTAGTTTCATTTTGTTCGTTCCTTTGTAGATACATGGTGTCTATTATTTGACAACGAAAAGCTTTCATAGCCCACGGCTTGTGGCGAGCATTGTGTTCCTGCTATAAAGTGTTAGTGTACGTTCACACCAATACATGCCACGCTAAGCGCCTAGTGGCTAGCTAGGTAGCAGGATGAATTGTCCAAGCGAACGAACGTTCGTGTTAGCACTGCGTTGTTCATATCGACCGCGCTTCGCTGTGGCTAGTCGGCAGGTAGCTCTCCAAGCGAACAGGCGTGCTTGTTTTTTCCTAGGATACATACAGGCAACGACGACCAACTGCAGCATTTTCTAATATCCTAGCCAAGTAGGTATCCTCTGGTGTGAGCAGTAGTACATCTTAACGTAGCACCTATCTTAGCGATCCACCTATCCTGCCACCATTGGTGTGAGCGTACACTTAGGATTTTTTGAGTACATAACATTGATAAATATACTAAGAAATATTGTAATTTTCCTACATAAACTATTTAGAAAAATACACAACATTGTGTAAAATATACGTCACATTCATGTAATCAACATTTACGTAATGCAGTATTGGAGATTCTCAATTTCTTTATGTGAAGTTACAAAATTTATAGTTAAATTACAATAATTGTGTAGTAAATTAGTATTTCATATCCCGCTTTGTAATTTTACTGTACATTTTAACTGTGAATTTACATATTTTTTACAGTGGACTACCTTTGCTCCCCCTTTGTCTAGATTTTGCAATAGCTGTTCATCGTTACTAACCACAGTAAAGGGGAGATGACTCCTCCTTGTGGTGCACCTCTATTGGCCTATTCGATTTTTCTCGAGCTCAGCATAGCTGCTAGCCATTGCCTGAGGCTTGCCTCTACGTTTAGGGCTATGAGAGCTTCTCGAATCGATTCAGTAAGTACGTTGTTAAAGGCGCTAGCTAAGAAGGCTGCCAAAGTATATTTTTGGTAATTTAGGGTTTTTTCGATAATTCCTCGTGTAAAGCTGTCTCGGTGGATCTACCATTGAGATAGGCACGTTGAGGTGGCGGCAGTAAAGTCATATCTAGCGATTGCCGGATGTGTGAGTCGATTACCCTTTCCAGTGTCTAAAGTAAGAAAGATCTTGCGCTAATCGGCCTATAGTCCCTGGTGGATTCGTGACCTCTTCTTCCTATCTTTGGGATGCAGACGGTCCTCGCGCGTCTCCAACTCATGCGGACGTAGCTGAGCTGAGCTGAACTGATCTCTTACCACGTGTATCTGTCCTTTCCCTGGAGCTTTGACAGTAGTATAGCTATGACATAGGATCTGGGGTTGTGGTGGGTGAAAGCTCTTCGTCTGCGTGTGTTAGGTGTTTTAGGTTTGTATCTTGGATAAAAGCTACTTGAGTGAAGCTCGTTATGTAGGGTGTTTTACATTTGTGTCTGTTTTAGGTGTTAACGCTACCTGTGTGAAACTAGTTGAGCTTCGCTGTTGTGGTTGGGGGATTTGGTTGTTGGGGTTGAATTATTGTCTGTGGCGCGGACTTGGAAATTAGTTGCGTGGGCACGGTATCGGGTTGAACGCCGCTGTCTTGGCTGCGATCTTGTGGAAATCTGGTAAGATGCTGTTAGATGTTGCTGAAATCTTGGGTGGGTTCCAAGAGACGCCACAAAAATTAATTTAAGCTGTTGGCGGGATCTGGGATTGAACTTCGCTGTGTGAAGTGGGTACCAAAAGGAACTACATATTAGGCCCTCCATACACGAGTTGACTGATTTGCAATCCCAGTTGCATACGCACCTGTTTCATGACCTTGCCCGTGTAAGCAAGTGGGAACAGGGCCGGGTGTGTGGACAAAGGTTTCATTTTGATTCCAAACCTTGTTGTGCGCGTGATTATTGTGAAATCAGTTTGCAATTGGTATTGCAAATCAGTCGACTCGTGTGCAGAGGGCCTTAGATGAATAAAATAAAGCTCTTGAGGGATCTCGGCCATATTCACTATGTGGGGTAGAGGCGCACTAAGAATTAAATCAAGCTCTTGGGAGAAGCTTTAGCTGAGATCTGGCTAGATGTCGCCCATAGTATACTATAGTTATATGTGATCCATTCTGGGCAAAAAACTGGTGGGCTCTTTGATTCGATCTGCAAGCTTTAGTTATGTATTTTCTTGTTGATCTGGGCTGCAGCTAGAAGTCATTGCTTTTAGATATATTATTATTATTATTAATATTAGTTAGGATAGAAAACTGGCGATCTGGGCCAGATGTTACCGCCATCAGATATGTTATTATTATAATTTTGGGCAACAACACGGCGGGCAAACCTCACGATGCTTTGGAATCTTTGATTCGATCTGTAGGCTTTAGCTATGATCTGGACTAGGGAATCCAATCCCGCACCATTTTTGCGGGATCAGTAATGTGGCACTAGACATGCCGGATCCGCGGGATTTGAGCAGTAGAATGACCTGTTAAAAGAACCGGGACTTAGATAAATACTAACAATATTGCAAATTATTAACAATTTATGTGAGTGTATTTGGACGTGATCAATGTCAAGTTACCCTACGATTACGACAGGGGCGTACGGGGATTACCTTTGCGGCTAATTTTATTGTATGTGAAACAAATACTGAGTCATTCAAACAAAGTATAGTATTCAAGCCAGTTCTACGCCAGGCCAGAACTACGCTGGAATTAATTAGGTTGGAATATTCTTACATCGGCATCGGTAGCATAAACTCTCTGGGGCTGTATTTGGTTTCTTGAGTCGATATCGATTTTTGTCGATAAATAAAAATTGACATTTGGCAACACGATATCGAAAGCCTTACTTGTGGATCAAGTCGTTTAACGTTTATTAAGGCCCGAATTCATCGACCTGGATATATTCTCGGTTATTTCTTATCCCGTAAAATTCTAAGGATATTTTTTGCTATTTACGGACAGCAAATATACCAATTTAAAATTTTTACAGAATTACAAATTCATTCATATTGATTCAATATTTGATACTTTATTTCAGTTTTCTCACAGCTTTGGTCAATTTTGAAATTTCGAAACTTCAGAGATTAGAAATCGACGGATAAACTTATTACCAGGTCGTACTGGTATTAACTTTATCCAAGCCCCGAAAATCGCGGGCGGTGAATACGAAATATCTATGGCCGGTGAATACGGGCCTAAAATTCTCAATTTAGGCATACAAAAAACCATTAACAGTTTCTGCTTTAATTAAATATAAGTGGTTTGCTGAACTTGGAGTATTATCACACAATTTGATGGTTTTGTTTGGCCGCACTTATCTGTCGACTCGGTGGTAATGCCAAATATAAAACTTAGAGAAAATCCACAAGCTTTTTATGTCGAGTCGATTCATCACATTTATTTGAACTATTACCAAAATTTCCTGTGTATTCTGTTAAAACCATGAAGGTTAAAAGATTTGAAATTAATGCAAATAGCAGCATCCAGCACTCGAAATTCGAGGGCCATTTTCTATAGCTTTTTTCAATTTAAATCTAGAAGTCTTCAATGACAAAATTTTTGGATAACAATAAAAAAAAATCGAAAAATGAAACAAATATTTTATAGTTGGAAAAAGCAATGCAAAAAAACCAACTTTTTGGTTTTGTTTTCCGGGGCGTAAATAAACAAAGATGATGCCTTTCCGACTCGCTGCACCCAACCTTAAGACATTTAAAATTAATCCAAATCTTCAAAATTCAACTCTTCAACAAATATTTATAACCATTAACGAAAAACCAATTATTCCTAAAAAGTTCGAGAGTTTGGATATTGGTTTGTTTGTCTAATTCTGCGAAGTATGTCTTCAGTCATGCCGTTCTTGTATTTTTCCCACAAAACCGATGGTTCTGTTGGGTATCATGTCGTCAATAATTGCGAACAGTTGACGAATGTTATTCGGCGTGGATGCAAATGCTGCATCAGTAAGTGCCAGATCCCAATGATTGTCGTCTTCCAGCAATTGCAACTCGCGACATGCATCTTGAAATGTATTGAATATTTAACCATTGACTGTTCGTAAAAATTCGAAAGACTTTGGTCCTGGCACATTCAGCAACAACAAACGCAAAAAGAAACATTCGCGTTGTTTTGGATGTACTCTGCAAAGTCGTCCCAATGTCTTTGCTTTCAATACGCGTGCTATAGTTGGATGTGGTTCGCCTTGTCTACGTGGCTTCCATTTTTTACCTGATTTGTTCGATGTATAATAGCGAGGGACGTCGGTATATAACAATGTTGTTGCGAATTGTCCGAAAATATCAGGTTTTTGGCACAGTGCGAAAAATTCAGTAAGTGTAGTTTTTGGTGGCTCGCTCTAAGCTCGTTGGAGAGCATTTTCTCGACATTTAAATATTTTCTTATTAACACTTTATTTAGTCGCATTAATTAAAGCTTTTACGCATTTTTCGGTGGAAGTATATAAAGAACAATGGATGCTAATATTTTACAGGTTTCCCAATGTTCACAAATATTTTGATTTTGTATATAAATTATTTTTACGGTTTTTTATATGTACATGACAATTAAAATTAAATATTTTTTCGCCCCGCCAACTTAAATATAATCAGTGAAACATTAAAATTCTCTATATTTCGACAACAGCTTCACTTATCTGGACCAAAATTATCCTATCTTTCAATCTGGAACCAACCCTACACATTCCCAAAGTTTCATTTAAATCTGTTGGGCGCTTTCGGAGATTAGCGTGTACAAACATTGTGACACGTAGTTTTTATATATTAAGAAGATTAATTGATTGTCACTTAACTTCAGTTAAAATCTCCATTCTTAATATAAGAAATTAAAATTTCACTAAAAAAAGGCCGGTAGTTCGCAAATTTATTTAACAAAGTTAGCTACTTAACTTGCATAAATACGTGTGCTATTCAAAACAAGTCACTTTCAACTGATGGTGCGCGGGCGCATGTCGTGCTACACAATTCATAACGGTGAAACATCAAAAAATACAGTTGTCTTTCTCCCTTACCATAGATTTGAGGACCGAATTCAGATTTTGGGAATTCCCATTTTTGGCCAGGTTTTTCGAACTTTTTCCCATAGTGCGGCGATACCTTAGGAAAGGTTCAGGTTAGCCTGTCTTGTATGTGCATTGAGATCGTTCGTGACAATGCAAAATTACCCACTGTAGCAGACGCTACTTGTTCTTAATACATATTCGTTATTTTAGCAAGTTTTTATTCAATGCTTAATTCAGTTTCTGTATTAGCATTTTTGAGTACAGTGTTTGTAATACGTCATAAATTATATTTTCACTTATTTTAGCAAGTTTTTATTCAATGCTTAAGTCAGTTTCTGTATTAGCAGTTTTGAGTAGAGTGTTTGTAATACGTCATAAATTATATTTTCACTACTACTTAGAAATACACTTTAGGAATTCGGAATCGCATTACGTAGGCACTGAACACACAAATGATTTTTAAAAACCTACACACACAAAAAGTTGTATTAAAATATAAAAATTGTATGAATATTAGTTAGAAGTTTCCTGAGAAAGGAGCTTTCTCGTAAAGTTATATAAAATAAAATCCGTTGAACTTTCTTATAAAGTTATAAAAATAGAATCAGTTAGAAATATTTGCGGATAAATTTTAATTTGTAAAAGTTTTGTTTTTTTGTAAAGTACACAAAATTTTTTGATTAAATAGTTTATATTGTGTATCAATGAAGATGTTCATTCGTTTTAATAAATATAAATATTTGACAACGAATGACCTGAAAGATCATTCTTCATCTGGTGACCCCGACTGGAAGAAGGCAGCCTTTTTCAAAGAATAAAATTTGGATTTGCTTGAAGAAGAAAGAAGAAAGAAAATTTTAAAGAAATTATTTAAAAGAAGAAATATAAAATAAGGGAGAAATTTTTTAAAAACGAAACAGAAGAAGGCGATCAAGAAAGAAAATTTTTGTTTAAGAAGTAAAAAGGGAAGTCATTTTAGTTTTAAATTAAATATTTTCTTTTATTTAATATTAAAATAATATTGCTCACAGTTACACTTTTAAACAGAAAACATCACAATTTACACAATTTCGTAGTGGTGGAAATACAATTTTCTTTTTCTTTTTGCTTAAAAGTGAATATTTCTTTCTTTTTATTTGAATGAAAAACTGTTGAAAATTTCCTTTTACGTTTATTGACGTTTAAGTAATAGTCTTTTGCGCGAACGTTCACGATTTTTCTTTTCTTAGAAAGTACCGCGAAGTAAAAAATCCGCCTCAGGGAGATAAATACGAAGCTGAGCGGAGCTAGCTCACAGTATGCGCAGCACCGGGGTTTTTAATGTAAAGTTAGCGCAGAGCTGATAAGCTCAGCTCCGCTCCGCTTTCTGTGTGCGCGCGCCCTTAAAGAGAAGTTTAATTCAACGGTTCACAGAGTCAGAAGAAAAGAAATTGGAACAACTTTTATGTAATTCTGAAATGGGAGATGACCGTCTGAATTTTATAGGTCGATGGAAATGCTAGCTGGAGCCTCATCAGGAAAGGAATCGATTAAGAAACTTTGGATGCGGAAACTGCCTTCAACTATCAACATTACATTGATGTCTTCTGGAAATCAGAGCATACAAGATCTTAAAATTCTAGCGGTAAAATATTTGATATTTCCAGGCTACAGTGTATTTCTTCCATCAATGGTAATTCTTCAAACCCTTTTTCGAACCAAGAAAATCTCAATAAAAGTTTGGTTGCAAAGATAAATTATTTAGAAAATAAAATTGAAAATTTGTCATATTTGGCTAGGAAGCTTACAATTAATAAAGATAACAATTTTCATCACAGGTCAAGGTCCAGGAGCAGAAGCAGTGCAACGCAGAATTATAATAATAATAATAATAAACATTTTTGTTGGTTTTACTTTAAATTCGGCGACAAAGCGAAGAGATGTGTGAAACCGTGCAATTTCTAGAACCAAAAAAACCAAATATCCCTTCAGCGTGTGTTAATAAGATCCCTCAAAAATCAAGCAGACTTTTTATTTTTGATAAAGAAAATAAATTCAAATATTTAGTTGATACAGGAGCGGAATTATCTGTCGTTCCTAATGCATATTATGGGAAATATAAAAAGGACCCGAACCTAATTCTATCTGCGGATCGTCTATCCATACGTACGAAACGAAACTTCTGAAAATAGATTTTGGATTAGGGCGAAATTTTACTTTTCCGTTTATTATTGCAAACGACAACAAGCCTATTATCGGCGCAGATTTTCTGGTACGATTCAATTTACTTGTCGATCTGAGAAATAGAAAGGTGATAGATGGTAATACTGATCTTTGTGTAATGGAATCATGATTAAGACAAACACTCCTTCACCCAGACATTTTTCTGTGGACAATGTTTAATTTTAAAATTTTGTCAAAATTTCCTTCACTTACTCAACCTCCTCGCTATGATTTACCTGTACGACATGGCGTAGTACATACCATTGCTACTAAAGGGCAACTACCGTTCTCAAGACCTAGAAGACTAGATACTAATAAATTTAAAGTCGCCAAATTAGAATTCGAGCACATGGTGAAATTAGGATTATGTAGAAGGTCTTCATCATCCGTCTCATCAGCACTACACATGGTCCCGAAAAAGAATTTCTCAGACTGGGGGAGACTACCGTAGATTAAATGCAATTACAATTCCGGATAGGTATCCAATTCCCCACTTTCAAAATTTTACGTTGAATTTGGATGGTTGTATCGTATTTTCGAAAATTGATTTAATCAGAGCTTATCATCACATCCCGGTAGCAGAGGACGACGTTTTCAAAACAGCAATAACTACACCTTTCGGCTTATTCGAATTCACTCGAATGCCCTTTGGTCTCAGAAATGATGCCCAAACATTCCAACGTTTTATGGATCGAGTTTTGAACAGTTAGGAGTTTGTTTTTGTCTACATTGACGATATTCTGGTGGCAAGCAGAAGTGAGGAAGAGCACAAGAAACATTTAAAGCAAGTATTCACCCGATTAGAGGAATTTGAAGTAAACATTAATCCAGGGAAATGCCTCTTCGGCGTACATTCAATTGAATTTCTGAGCCACAAAATTACAAAAGACGGGATTCTTCCGAAACATTCGTTTTCCGACGGGATTCTACCGATTCCCTATCTATAATGTCTTAACAATTTTTATCCTACGGCTTTTATTTTTGGAGTTATAAGCAATTTTAATGCTAAAATTGGCTCTATTTCGTCCTTTTTCACCTAAGCTTTGCCAAAAAGTAGGTACCAAATAAGCACCAAATAAGGCCAATTTTAATATAAAACTTGATAATAACTTCAAAAGTAAAGGCCGTAGAATAAAAATTGCCGGGACATTATTCATAGGAAATTGTCCAAGCTTTCCAATTTTGCAAAAAAAATATCAGTTAACTACGAATTTTTGGAGAAAAAGGTGGTTTTAGTTGAAAATTAGTGAAAAAAAACCAAAGGAAGTTGATAGGGTAGAACCCTTATTAGAAAGGTGGGAGTATTCTGCGTACACTGATACCTTATTCATGAAAATAAGTCATAGGGTTACAAAAATACAGGGTGATATGTAAAACTCTGGAAAAAAAACTTCAAAACGCCCTAGCCCTCCTCATGATACACCCTGCATAACTCTCACTTTCAAAAGCTATCGACTGAGCTGGGCGGAATTGAGTGTATTGTATTGTACAATAGTATTCTAATTCTTCCTATCGCATATGAATAAAACTGTATTAGAATTTTTCTGTTCGAGTTAAGGTTTCATGAAGGATTGTATTAATCTCGCCAGAATTTAAGTCGAATAAATTACCTCTTAATTAAAGTTGCCTTTTAATATATCGATCCGGGTATTATTTTTAAAAGTTTTATTTTAGTGTTTTGCATATCACCCTGTATTTTTGCAACCCTATGTCCTATTTTCATGAATAAGATAGCACTGCACGCAGCATACTCCGAACTATCTAAAACCCTAAAAAGTGAAGGTGCTACCCTATCAGCTTCAAGAGTTATGAGTCATCAAAGTTAAAATTTTGGTTTTTTGTAACAAAAACGTCAACTTCAACCACCTTTTTCTCCAAAAAATACGTCCAAAATCCCAATCCAAAATGTTTGGACAATTTTTGTGTTACGGCCTTTATTTTTGGAGATATTAGCAAATTTTAAGTTTTTTTTATAAATATTGGGTCCAAAAGTACCGCGGCCATTCGGTTGACTGTTGTACTTTTTTTTTTTTTTACATGCAACAACAACAATCATGCAATAGAGTTAACCCTTCTAATTCAGAAGGTTCACTTCTTAGCTGGGCCAAGAAAAATTTACCAGCTCAGCACAAGTAGCACTGAGATAGGCTCAACTAAAGCATGCAACATATAAATTGAATTGAATATGCAATCCCGAAAAGGTCACACCTCGCACACCTTTATATGCGAGATGTGACCCCCAGAGATTGCACATTCAATCAAAACAGAAAGAAATGCAATACACAAAGAAGCGTGCAAGAAAGCCAGTCATGTGAGATTGAAAATACTCCTTTTAAGGACGTCCTTACTAATGCTCACGCTAAAAACATCAATATTTCTATTCACATTAATGAACATGCGATTAACAGGCTCGAATCTGCCGTAAATCGTGTTAGAGGAGTTGGTGTGTAAGAGAGGTGGCCCTCTCAAATTCTATCCACTCTCTCTAAACGACGTACGGCGACTCAGAAAACCTGAGTCGACCTTTCCATTAAGGAGCTGATGAACAAATACAACATCGGCCACCTCACGACGCCTGCAAAGAGAGCTTAAGTTGAGTAACTTAAGCCGGGATTCGTATGGTGGAAGAACTAATGGATTATCCCAAGGAAGGTGATTCAGTGCGAATCGAACGAACTTCCTTTGAACTGACTCGATTCTTCCGACGTGCAAAGAGTAGTGAGGAGACCAAACCTGGGACCCGTACTCGAGTAATGGTCTGACAAGAGAGATATAAAGGTGTTTAGTAATCAAGGGGTTATTGAATTCTTTAGACCACCTTTTTATAAAACCCAGGACTAAACTACCTTTGGAAGCAATATAGTTAATGTGAGCAGAAAAATCGAGCTTACTATCAAATCTAATCCTGCGATCTTTTACGAAATTAACACGACCAAGATTCGTTAGAAAAGGTGTAGTTAAAAATTATAGGACTACGACTTCTCCCAAAAGTCATGGTTTCACATTTACAAATATTGAGAACCAGGTTGTTGTTCGCACACCAAGAGTAAAACGTATCAAGGTCATTGCAAAAGTTTGCAATCCTCGATACTTTTTATGTGACGGTACAATTTGATGTCATCAGCGTAAATCAAGATTCTACAGTGTCTTAGCAAGGGAACAATGTCATCAATTGATAGAATAAAAAGCAGCGGACCAAGATGACTTCCTTGAGGAACACCGGATGACGCTTCAATGGTTACTGATTTGGATCCACGAAAAAGAACTTGGTAGGTCCTGTCGGCTAAGTAAGACTGGAACCATGCTAAAAGGGCTCGTGGAAAGCCTAACATCCTTAATTTAAGAAGTATAATGGAGTGGGAGAGCTTGTCAAATGCCTTACTAAAATCAGTGTAAACACAATCAGTTTGGCAGCCGGAAACGAAGCCTTCGACAGCATGAGAAGTGAACTCGAGTAGATTGGTGGTGGTGGAACGAGCTGCAAGAAAACCATGTTGATTCGTTGAGATGAGTTTCTTGCAGATAGGCGCGGTTGCCGAATAAATAATCGATTCAAAAAGTTTCGGTATAACAGACAACTTCGCAACTGGTCTATAATTCGATATTTCATTCTTGTTCCCGCTTTTATGAATAGGGATTATGAACGAATTTTTCCAGAGAGTAGGGAAATACCCTTTATTCAGGGATTTTTGAAAAAGGTTTTTCAGTGGACACTGGAGAACCTCCGCACAGGACTTAAGGACAGCAGGAGGGATACCACCGGGGCCGGAAGTGAAGTCGAATGGGAGTTCGTTAATATGCTTCACGATATCGTCACTGGTAATTGAGAGAGATAAGCTATGAACCTCTCGGTTTGGAGTTATGTGACGAAAATTATTATCGTTAGGCAGAAAGCCAGAAGGTGTGAAAGATTGGTGAAAGAAAGATGCAAACATGTTACAAATCTCGGACGACTCACAACTAGACCAGTTAGTGTGCTGCATAGTATTCGGGTAGTTATCAACTTTCTTCTTAGAGTTGACAAACTTAAAGAAGTTTCTAGGATCGGTATACACATTGTCCCTCATGCTGCTGAGATAATCTCGATACCGAGCAGAAGAGAGTGAACGAAAACTGTTATAACACTCGATAAATGAATTGAGACTCGAAGAGTCCTTTCTCTTTAAATAGGTTTTCCAGAGTCTATTCTTCTGGTTTTTTAGATGCTTCAGCTCATTATTGAACCAGGGTGGAGATGAACTGGGCAATTTTCGTTGCTCAAAAGGTACGCAAGAAGCGAAGGCTTCATAAAGTACGGCATAAAACCGTGTCACGTCGACATCCAACTCATTTGCGGAAAGCAAGCTGTTGAAATCAATCGATGCAAGCTTAGATGACAATTCCCCAAAGTTAGCTTTTTTAAAGTTAAAGGAATGGCTTACCACCTCCGGACAAGAATTGTACTCTGAGTTGGAGCAATAATTAAGCAAGAGAGGAGGGTGGTAATTGTCAACTGACGTCAGGATAATTGGACTGTGTTCGACAGTCAAATTGGCTGAGTCAGTAAAGAATACAAGATCTAACTGCCTCCCCAACACGTTAGAGACACCGCTCACTTGATTCAGGCCAAGTGAGAATAAGGAATTGAGAAAGGAGGATTCCTTAGAATTCAGGTTGCCTTCGGGGAGGTAGTTATCGTCATCTTCATCTGATACCCACTGAATATTGGGTAAATTGAAGTCCCCTAGGAGAAGTAACTCATCGCCAGTGTCCATGATACTAAGGATATGATCAACACAAGAGATGAGAATATCATAGAGGTTTTTACCTCCATTGTCAAGTATGCTAATCATATCTGGTGGGATATAGCAGCACAGAAGGAAGAGATTAGTCTTAGATAAAGAAATTTTAAGAGCGACAAGCTCAATGTCAAGGTGGAAAGAGAAACTAGGAAGCGAAATTGGGTTACAAGACAGATGGCTACTACAAGCAAGAAGTACGCCACCCCCACGAGCTTCTGAGTCAGTATGACGGTCCCTACGAAAGACTTGATAGGAGGAACCAAAGAGTTCAGCATTTAGAATGCCTTCATGGAGCCAGGTTTCAGTGAAAGCTATGACATCGAAGCCACTAGCCGTCGATGCCTGAAGGATGTCATTGGTTTTAGACCTAGTCCCCCTTACATTCTGGTAGTAGAGGGAGAGCGGCTCAAGTTTTTTGATATCTGTGGAGGTCTCAGGGTGGAAGTGTTTGCATGAGAAATTCGGGGTACTACACCCCTATACCTCATGTTTATTGGCCAGACCGCTGGAACTAGCTCAGCAGTCTGCCTAGTGGCTTGTCGTTTCCGCTTGACTGTTCAAGATTCCCGGGCTCCCGTCCGCAGTCCTGCCTTTGGCCTGTTCTCGGAAGGAGTTAACGAAAGCGGGCTCGGGTATGCTCCGTGGGCTCCCCAATTCCACTCCGGCCCTCCTTGCCACTTTTAGCGAGACCAGAACCTTAGGGCAGAACCACGGCGGTCTGGGTCTGCTTGTTGTCCCAGTAGGAGGCTAATTGCGATTCCCCGCTTATTTTTTAATTTATTAATTTATGATGATGGGAGTGCTCCCCTATATAGATTATATGGGAGCTGGTGCTGCCAATTTTCTGGAGGGTCCAAAAACTTTGGTCAGAGCGGCGGCTGTCCAGGTCTGCTTCTTGCCTAGCCGGGTTCCAGGCCGCCATCCTGTCTTTGGTCTGTAGGGAAGGAGTTCACGAAAGCGGGGTTCGGGTGTGCTCCGTGGGGCTCCCCAATTCCACTTCGGCCTTCCTTCCCTTGGCCCTCTCCAGGTAAATTGTTCCACAAAAGTCCCATGAGTATGGTAGGAAACAACAACTGACGGTTTGAGACAAGTGTAATCTAAGGCACAATAACAGATACAAGCCGGCTCTTGTTTTTGGAGTTTGCTAGGAAACTATCCTGCGAAGCAATTAGCACCATCGATTCTGTTAATGATATTGCGGTAGATTATTTTCTTTGCTCTCTTCTCCATCGCTTGGTGTTTTCATTAGATTCGTAAGGGAACTCATCGAAAATTAGATTTCTTGTTTGACTTGACATGATACATAACTGGTGGAAATTTCTGATGTAACAAAAACCCTCCATCGATGGCATATTTTCTATCGCTCAAGTCCGCCTGTTCAGTCGGTAAAAAGCCCATGCTCATCGAAAAGAAAGAAAGAGAGAGTAGGGGTTAAGTTCGTAACGCAAAATTCTCACAGCTCTTCATCTAAATGTTTCACGAAGAACTCTATTCAGATAGGAGTCATCAATCCAACCACACTTTTCCTGCGAATGTTTCACGATGGTATTTCTTAGGAAAAAGTTGGTTGGATTAACTAGGATTACGACTACTGCTTAGATATTTTTTCCGCGCCAAACATACATAGATATTATGTGTACTCTTGTTCAGGATGACGAATACTACAACATACTACAATTTCAAGGTCATCGGAGGGGTGGGGGTTAATCTGAATAATTACCTTATTTTCAAATGCTTGGTATCAGTAAAAGGATTAATGGGATAAATCTTACACGACATCATAAAAGAATATTTTATATTTTAGTAGGATGCGTCCTTGAGAAATGGGCTGTTGAAAGGAAAATTCGAGACTCTTGATGAAACCGCAACATTCGTTGGTTAAGGGGTAATATCACCTTGTGTTCACTAAATTTCACGTGATTTTCTGAGACATATGAAAGTACTAGTCTTTAACTACAAAAAACATGTTTTATTTTAATTTTACGATACAAAATGGCGGGACAGCAGCGCACGCGAGGAAAATAAACACGGACGGTCGACATGGGCCACAATTTTTAACCAAACAAACAACCAAAAAGTTTCTTAAAGTCCAAAATCTAGCAAACGTCGTAGGATTTTTTTGAAAAATTGATTTACAGAAGATGGGGTTAACTTGAACTTTTTTCTTGTTTTTTCGAAAAAAATCGTCCGAAAATCGCTTACAAAACCTGTTTATCAAAAAAGTCCTACGACTTTCACTAGAAAATATTGTTTTAAACTTGCAGTTAAAATTTCAAGTCAATCCCGAGTAAAAATAAAAAACGGCCTTATAAAGGGCGAACACCGGCCGCTTGGCTTTTTAAGGTGCATATGATGGCCGTAGAGTTTTCAACCATTTTTAATGGGAGCACATACGGCCTTACGACGGCCAAATTTGACCAAAGATTTAAAAGGCCAAGTACTGAGCTGTAGAAACGGGCATTCGACGGGAAATTTGAGCCAAAAAAAGAATCTGCACCAAATGTATTGTTGAATGTGTTTTATGGGAACTTCATCATTTTCGTTAAAGATATCGATGCACAAGAGAAACGAGCTCGCCAGTCGCCGGTTTGTTGTACGTGAAGTGTGTGGTGCGTGTTGATTTATATTTTAGTGGGAAATTGTGTTTTTTAACGGCTTGAAAAAAAAACACAACCGAAAAAAAACCAAACATTTAATTGCAGTGAAATATATTTTCTTATAGGAGGGCGAATATTCACGTTGCTGCCACTGTACCACCGTCGTATACCCGTAATAGCAACCATACGGCCGCCGTGCCACCGTCGTATGGCCGTTTTTGGAACTGTAAGGCCGTTGTTTCACCGTGAATCGCCCCCTGTACGGCCGTACTGTCCTGCAACGAGCCTTCTGTTAACCGCCAGATGGCCGAGGACTATGTTTCAATCACAGTCGGCATTTGCCCGTTCTAAGGCCATCATTTATTTTTACTCGGGAATCTGATAAAAATTGAGGAAGTTACTGGTACGCCCAGTTTGGAAAACGTGGAGCCGAATTTTTGTATCATTCTTGGATACTTTATGGAGTGTTTAAGCCAATAAGAAAAAAAGGTGAAAAAAAGTCACAAGGTGATATTACCCCTTAATCGAAGAAAGGTGATCCCAACAACTTACCCTTAAATTCGCCCCAAAACAATAATAAATCAATATAAAGCTTATTCAATATCTAGAAATTTCCCTTAATTTGGAAATTAGCCTTGAGAATTTCAGTTATTTTCCTTATTAAATTTGTTTTTTCTTAAAACCCCATACCTACCCCACCTTAAATTACGTATTATAAATTACCTAGACGAGTGGAAATTTTTTTGGAGCCGGTTAAGTCTGGAGCCCACTTATAAATACATACATATATACGAAAATTAATATTGAAACTTATTAATAAGAATTAGTGATGTGACCTATGTGTTTAATTATGAAAACAAAAGTTTTAGACTTTGTCACATCTAAACAATATATTGAACTTAAATCCTTATCCTTGTTTTCAGAACAATATCCGAATATGTATGATCTGAAAACCCAGCGATCTACTTCCACCGACCGGAACCCAAATTAAGTTGAACCAATAAAGTCGATTATGTCGCTTTAATTACCGATACCGCCTCTTAGCCTTACGTACATTAGTATATTCTCACGAGGATCCCATGTCCTACGACCGACCCAATTAGGAAGCTCAGCTCGGTAGTCTAGACGGTTGACTCATAAAGATTTTCACAATCTATAGGAATCTAGAAATCAGCATAATTACCCACCTGCTAGGAGCATAACTAATATAGAATTAAGTTCGAGTTGGTCAATTTTATAAACTCAAGAAATAAAGGCATAAATTTAATTTGTAAAACATTTTTTTTATTCGATTCCGAAGTATAAATTACACGTGAAATCTACGGCCGGAAACAAAATGTAGCATAATGCCTTAAATACGAAAAGTAATCTAAAAAGAATATCCCATTTCATCGGAAAAATAATATGCCCGCATGCAACAAAAAAGCAAAATCATGACCTGCGACAATTCACCATTTCAAATAACCATATTAAAAAATTGGAAATTAAAAAATCCATCCCGTCGGCGGTGCCTTGCGCCTGAGGCCTTGGCTAATCAAATACAATTCAAATAGATTATGTCCCACGCACCTGAATTCTTAGGCCAGGAACAACTATCAAAGACCGGGAAATGCGAAATGAATCGAAATGGCCTTGAACATGAAAAGTTATCTAAAAAGAATATTCCATTTCATTGGAGAAATATTCATATAATGCCTGAAAACAAAAAAAAATCATGACCTGCCATAATGGCTATGCAAAAAATCCATCCTGCACGTGAGAACAAAAAAATTGTCTCGTCTGCTGCCTGGCTGATAGGGCAAAGTGAGTGAGAGGTGGAGCAGGCGAAAAACTACATTTCGTCCATGTCGAACGAAGCTCCGTAGCCACCATGCCCTGCCTCTCTTCCTTTGTCTATCAACAGAGAACTTGGGGAAATGCGCGGAGAGCTTTGTGGAATGTGTATCCTAAGGCGAAGCTTTAGGATATGTAGTAAATCCTACCCAGCAATTTGCTGGTGCCAAAATTTTGTATGAAGCGGAACATCTGTATTACAGATAGTTAAGTCTGTGGTCTAACCTATTTCTTTTCAGAAAAAAATTCGCAAGCGTAAATGCACGTAAAACAGGGAGTTGTAAAGCAAATATCCTATGTTATACCCTTGATACACGGGCTTCATCGAATGCTCATTCTTCCAGTTTCATTGGCCTTGAATGAACATTCGAATTTGAGATGATTCACGGTACTTCCTTTTCTCTTCATTTTTTAAATGTCACAATTATTTGCACAATGGATTCAAAAGCGTTTGTTATGGCATAGGCAAATAAAAGGAAAGATATTCCATTTCATACAAGAAAAGTGTGCACGTTCCTGTTGAGAGAGCTTTCCTATTTCCTCCATTTAAGCTTCCTCCAAGCGAAAGCTGCCCCCGCTAAATCTTTATTTTCGGTGGCACTGTCAAGATATTTGAGTAAATCTAATCTGAAGAGAGTAAATGGAAAGGAAAGCGTTAGCTATGCATGGGAGCATGGTTCTTGTAGAGCTATTCGCGTTTGCGCTTCTTTTTTTTACAGGTTTTCTCTTTTATGAAATATCGGCATGTAGGAATGTGTATATTGTATTCTAGGTAAATTTTATTAAAGGGATTTGTTGGTGGAAATAAATGTAAATAAGAAGGAAGCTATTAAATGTATTGTTTGATTTTTTGTTTAAATGACAAAAATCAATTACATATTTTTAGAAGTTTGAAGATTTTGTTTTTTTCAGGTCTGACTTTTCGGTTTCTACTACTTTGCAAAAGTAAGTAAAACCGTGAGTTTTGTGCGAATTTTGGTTTTGTTTTGATTTATAACAATGATTTCCGCGATGTGTTTATTTTGCAGATTTGGGAAAGTATTATTTTGATCAATGATTCGCGAGCAAATTATCTCGTTTTACAAGGATTTCAAGATGTAAAATATCATATCATGAACAAATTTAAAAATATGAAAAGTGGAAATTATTGCTTTATGGGTATTTGTGGCCATTCTCACTTAATAGTGCAGCCAATACAAGAATTCTATCTTAGGCACTAGGAAAAAAATCCAAATAACTTGAATTTTTCTTATCTTTATTATGATGTTCTACTGACGTCCTGGAAAGTATCCTAGTTTCAGCGGTCACGTTTTCTTTTATTGGGGTAAATTTTAACTTGACGCAATTAATATCGACAACCATTTTATTCGTAAAACGTGCGGCAAGGTTTCGGTGTCTCTCTAATACTTGTATTTTGTTGAAAATAAAAACTCCTTTCCACACCACCGCAGGGGTAGAGTATTAAGCGCGTTTTTTTAAAGTGGTTTCCCCAGTAAGCCCAATCCACAAAAAAATTTTCGGCGTTATATCCCTTACAGGCATTTATTTAGTCTTCGTTGAGTAAATACGACAAAAAATTGTATTTTTTAAAAGCAATTCTCCAATTTGCTATTCACGCTTCTCCTCCTAAGAATTTGAGGTAACAATTTTCCCTTTTAGAATTGTATAATTTTTTGCTTGGAATAGTTTTTAAATGAGCTGTTATCTTTAAATTGAAGTGAATGCCACAAACAAAACAATCGACTCGATTATATTGCTAACTTCGTGACCCTCATTAGGGACATCACCAATCGTCCGATCATCTACAGTAAAAATACAATGATCGTAATTATTATTTATGGTTTTGCCATCACTAAATGAGTCAATAGCTATAAATTGCTGACTATCTTCGTCACAATTCTTCCTATGGGAAGATATAGACAAAATTTTGCTCGATATAATTTTGCAAATGATACTATACAAGTTATATAAATATGGGTTGTTACTGAAGCCCCCTCTTGATCGTACTAAGGAAAGTAGGTTGGGTCTTGGTTAAATTTCGATGTCAGAACGAAATGTTTATTGGGAAACTCGTTTAATATTTCATAAGTTAAAAGAATAATGGATTTTAGAGTCAAAATCAATCCCACAATCTTAAATGTTTTGTTTTTGTTCTCAAATGAAATTGATTGGATGTAATGTAGCATTTTAGAAAGATATTTCTTTGGAGTATTTGTTTGAGTTAATCCACACTTATACCAATTTCTACTAAAATGTTCTTTACTATTGAGACAATAGAACAATTTATTGGGAACGTAAGTAGAAAGTGTAACTGTTGAAACATTGGGGCTAAGCGAATTTAATTCCTAAGCAGTTTTAAGGGCAGCACAAACTGTGTTACTTAAAATTTGAAAAGCATAACAAACCTTAATTTTTCCCAAGTATTTGGCCATACACACTGTTAAAAATAAAAAAGTGCAGTCAACACTGCCATGTAGTTGGGCAATATTTATTTACTTCGAAATAATTGGTATTCTTTCAAATACGCTTCCGTTGGGGCAATGGAATGGAAAAAAATATATTCCGTTGAACCAACTACGCGGCACAGTTGGTCTAATATCACGTATATTCGAATCGAAGGAATCGCAGTTGATAGTAAAGAATGCTACATTGTTTAAATAGTATCAAATAGTTGCCTAAATGAAATTTTCAAATTTAAACAATTACATGATGACAATTGCAATAAAATAATTGAACAAAATTTTAAAATTGACTCTAACAATGTAACCTTTTTTCGAAACAATTTTAATGTGGTTGATTCAAATATTTTATACTCTTTGCAACAAAAAAAATTTTTTTTCAACGCTATTCATTTTAGAAAACAATCATTTATCTTTTGCGCCAAAGTACCCAATATTCATTCTAACTACATATGAGGTTGAACGGACGGAATCAAATCAACCCTGCGGCGTAGTTGACCCACCTACGCCGTTTCATTTGCCGTATTTAATGCCGCCGCGTAGTTGAGAGGATCCCGTTTTCTTTGTTAGCACGGATTTTTTTAACAGTGCATGTTTTGAAGTTAACTTCGGCACCATTTTAGTTCTTTAACACAGTTCCAACTTACTGTTCCATCTTCACAGTGAATATCTTTTACTAATAAAGTATTGATTTAAACAAATGCGGAACATCATTGCAAAAAAATTTCGATTATTATAATAAAAAAATAGAAAATAAAAAATATATAGTTTAAAAAAACTAAAAAATACGCTTTGATTTTAAAATGAACTAAAAAGTAAAAAATAACTTTGAATGTAAATTTGTTATTGCTCCAGCCAGAATATGGAAACAACCTACCTTTCGAAATGTAAAACAGCGTGGGACTCTCTTCCTATATTCTTATTTTATTAACACCGGAAATTTTCGCTAGCGGCCCACGCTTTTTACATTTCGAAAGGTAGGTTGTTTCCATATTCTGGCTGGAGCAATAAAAAATTTACATTCAAAGTTATTTTTTACTTTTTAGTTCATTTTAAAATCAAACCGTATTTTTTAGTTTTTTTAAACTATATATTTTTTATTTTCTATTTTTTAGTCTATTATATGTCTTCCGCCATTTTGTAGTGACCGCCATATTGGATTTAAAAAGACGTCACACAGTTTACTGTACTATACTCGTCATACACTTTCATTTGATACCCATACCAAAGGCGTTGTAAAGAAAAAGGTAAACCGCCATTTTCTGTCGACCGCCATTTTGAATTTGGAATCACGCCACACAGTTAATAGTATTCTAATTGTCACACCCTTTCATTTGAAACCCATACCGAGGTTGTTGTAAAGAAAAAGGTAGTCCGCCATTTTGTGTTGGCGGCCATTTTGAATTTTCAGTGACGCTACAGAGCTAATAATATTCTACTTGTCATTTGCTTTCATTCGATACCGATATCGAGTGGGTTGTAAAGAAAAAGGTAGTCTGCCATTTTTTGTTGGCCGCCATTTTGAATTTTGAATAACGCCACATAGCTAATTGTATTCTACTTGTAATACTCTTTCATTTGATACCCATGTCGGGGCTCGGGGAGCACAATTGCAACATTCGGCCGTCATCTTGGAACCGCTATCTTGATTTTTTACAAAATGGTCAGATTGCATTGTCACGGGAACTATACATATGTGCAAAATTTGAAGTTGATCCGTTACCTAGAAGTGAGTCAAAATGAAGTTGCAAGATTTGTTTACATGAAACATACAACATACAACATACAGGTCAAGCTAATATAAAGCGTATAAAAAAGGGTCGTTTTCCGTTACTCCGAAAGAACTAATTCAACTGCGATTGTTAGAAGGCTGATCTGAGGTTATATTTCGGATTTTAACCCCAAGTTCACAACAGTAGTCGAAATTCAACTTCACTTTTTCGGCTAATGCTTTACTGTTAATTGGTTTATCGGTGGCAAAAAACTAATAATAAATTTCCAATTAGAAAATAAACCTCGGACCATAAAAACAGAAACATCTTTATTTCTAAAATCACCTATATCTACAAAACCAACTATTTCATCTGTTACCTGATCATATGTTAACTCTCTTCTAATATTAATTTCATCGAATATTAACACAGCGTGCCTCATTTCTTCATCCCAATATGAAACAAATCTTCTTAAGGTTTTCTGTAACCATGTTATTAAAACCAAGTTGAAAATTTTTAATTAGTTGCCAACGATGCAGAGGTCAGAGATGGTAAATTTATGTTTAAATTATCTTTGAAATACCTGTAAGTTGTAGGAGATTTGTAATGGAAATTCAAAGCTAACGATCTTTCTTCATAACTCCATCTTTTTTTATTTTTCTTGTTAGAAAGTATCATAGTGCAAAAAGTTTTTGAATTTTTAGTCACATATCGCTGTTTTGCATTGATGTGCACAACTCAAAATATTTCAAATTTCGTTTTTTTTGTATAGAATACATAATGCATTATCTGTCTACTTTCATCCTGTAAAGTGACGTATTTTTAATTCTGCAAGTTTTTGTCATATAGCGCCTTGATGTTTGAATGAAATTTTCTGAAATAACGGCACAACTCAAAAAAGGGTAGTGAAATCTAGGGGATGACTGCGGTGTAATTTTATAAATTTATCGAAAAGCACCATAATTAATTAATAATTGCATATCACACTAGCTAAAAACTCATAATAACTAACTAATAAAAATAAATAAAGTTTCTATTATTCAGCATTTTTCATCTTAAAAAGTTTCTCCTGTAAAATTGCACTTTTTTGAGTTATATGGAGCGGAGGCAATTAAAGAAGTTAGCGGTCTTTTGACTATTCTACTGAGATAGAGTGTTCTCAATGTTTCAGTGATTTGAGAAGAAGTCATTTCTTAGGATGCCATCTTTGGGAAGACTTGGCATGTTCTGCACAATTGGGAAGGTGCAAGGGTTTGGAGTATTTAATTTGAAGTTTGCTGGACAACTTCCAAGGGACTTTCTTTTCCCAAAAGGCTTTTGTAAGGTGCATTTATTAGAATAAAAGAAATCTATGAATAGAAGGAGGTAATTTGAATTGGGTTTTTTACGTGAAATGAACGGCATCAGTTTCACCTCGCTGGAGTCGAGGCGATTGAGCCAAATTGTGGTAGATGTTTACCAAATAACTTATGATTTTGTAGGACATCGTCTTTCTACTTGCAAACCAAGTCGGCTTGCAGTAAAAGAAACAATAATTAATTAAATTTGTCAAACAAACACAAATTTAGGGTGTTTTTTCGAAAAATATATAAAGATAGTAACATATCTAAAAACCCGTTTCATAATGTATTCTATTGTGAACGAATAAACGAATAGTAACCTTATATTAATATGTATTTATTATTTAGTTTATATAGTATATGGGTTTATATATTATGGTTATCAATGTTCCCTCTAAGCTGCGCAGGTGCGCAACTGCGCACTAATTTTTCGAGAGTTGCGCAGCCGTTTTTGAATTCTGCGCACAATGGGCTTGCTCACCATTTTTTTATTTCTTTTTATAAAAGATTTACATCTAAAAATGACAAAAATCCTATTTTCACAAAAAAAGTAAAGGGTAGTTCGTTGTTGTGTAAGTTTTGTATACAGCATAGCGTCCGTGCTTGCAGTCCAGCGTTACCATCTTAGTGGTTTTAACACTAGAACTGGTGGTTAAGACTTGCCTTTAGTGGGAAAAAATCGTATCTAGTGGGTAAGAGGAAAGTAGACAGGAATACAAAATTAGTTTTGGCCATGCACTGACTAAGCCAAAACAAGACCTAATGATTCACTCAAATAACAATCAAGATCACGTGTCAAATCCATCTTCTGAAGTGGAATTAAACCACAAATACCAACAAATTTTCGTCTGAAGCGCTGCAGAGACGCATAAGGAGTACCTCGATTTGAATAATTGGGCAGCCATTTTTGCTATTTCATTACTAATTTTGCCACATTTGCACACCAATGTTGAAAGACGATTAGTTTGCTTATTTCCGCTTAAATAGCGCCTTTCAAACATTAAGCTTGAAGAATTTTACATTTAGTGGAATATTCTAGTTACTTTTGGAGACGAGGAAAATATTTTAGTGGCTTTCTGGTGGTTTTAAAATTCGAACCTAGTGGTCTCTCGAGGAAAACTGTTGTAGTCACTTAGTTGGTAAAGTCACCGAGCGAAACATATGACTAGCCCCTGTTTTTATACTTCTCTTGTTTTATAGTTCGTCGTTCAATCATAGTAGATCTTGCTCTAATAAAGAAAGAATATAAACAAAGATATGAACAGTAATGTAAAAATCCTTTTTTTGTTTGTGGGCTATTAAAATGCTTTAAAATGTACCTTTCAAGAGTATTATTAAAAAAACATTTCACTTCAAACACAGGCACAGGACCTTCCTTGCACTCTTTTACATACGTTTTGAATATTTTTGCTCGCATAAATTATGTACCGCGCAGTAAGTGAAAAAATTAGAGGGAACATTGGCTGCAAATACAGCTGTCTTAAATGCCTCGCTTAAACCTGCTTGGAAAGCGTTAAGTCCTGTTTTGTCGTTTAGAGCCGTTATTATTTTCTTGTTTTCTTCCCCTCGTTCAGCTATTTGTACAGCATTTAGTTTAGAAATGATATCTTCAATTTTCGATGTAAATGCTTCTATCGTCTGCTCACCTTGCCTTAACTTTGTAAGATCATTCTGCAACTTTAGTGGATTTAACTTTTTTCTAAAGTGTTTCTCTATTAACGCCCTTAGCTCTGGTATTGATTGCGCATTTACATTTGTCAATTTTGTCCTAACTTTTTCTGTTATCCTAGTTTTCAATACTAGGTTAATCAGCTTTTTAATTTCTTCTGCATCCTTGAGAGTATCTGCTATAATTTCAATTATATTTATGAAATTATTGATTTCTTTTTCTTCTCCACCAAACGTAGTTACTAGTTTTAATGTTTGAAAAGTGTCCAGGGTTCCCATTTTATCTGTATTTTTTACACAACTCGTTTGTTGAATATCTACTTTCTCGTTGCTCGTATCTTCTCCTGCGTTTACTATTTCTGTTGATTGATTCCTTAAATATACACTTATTTCTTCTTGTATCGCTTTAAATTCTTTTATTTGCGAAGATATATTATGCTTGAGCGCGATCTCATTTATCTGTTTTCTTAAATCTTCTATTTCCAATTGTTTTTGTAGTAGTGTGCTTGCTTTTAGTGTCCTGTTTGGTGCTTTTCTAAAATTGCTTAGTATCTGCTCTAGTTGCCTTATTATTTCTTGAGCACGTTGCACTGGCATTTCCTTTTTAGTACTCTCTGTTGTACTTTAATAGTCTATTGATGGCACTTATGCAGCCCATGATCATTACGGTTCCGAGTGCTAATATCCCTATAATTGCTATCAGTACTAAAATCTGCCTTACTAAATCTACCATGATCTAAATATTCCGTTTTTATTTAATATTCTCTTTACATATTATTTGGCCATCTTGCTACTATTTCTTTGTTATTCTCTATAATCTTATTTATTTCACTTATTATCTCCATGAATAATAATATACCAAAAATTATTGTTATTATACTCAATATTATAAATGACACTATTTTCGATTTATCTTCCATTATGCTTAAATAAACTTTCTCTATTTATTATTATATATTTCTTTTTTTTTTTTTTTTTTTTTTTAAATATTTCTAAACTGTTTTTAGAATTCTACTGGTTTTCTTAATTTTACCGAGAGCATCTTCTCTACTGTCATAATTTGTTCTCCTAATTTTTCTATTTTTTCCTTTATTTGCTCAATTTCTGTTTCAAAGCAAGTTTCATACAATTCATATTTTTGTAATTCTTCTTCTAACTTTATCAAAGTTTTTTCATATTTTTCTTTTAATTCTATCAACGAGAAAAAATCTTTCAGCTTATCACAAGCTTTCTCAAATCCAAAGTCCATATTAAATTGGGCAAATAATAGAAAATAAGAGAAAAATAGTTTTTATTCTATTAACTTTATTTATTCTTAAAAAAAAGTAGCTAAACTACATATATCCCAAAAATATAAGTTAGTCACTATCATAAATACCTATGCTAAATTTACACTAGATGTTACTTGTTTCTTGAATTTTTTTTTATACAATTATAAATTATAATGACAACTAAAGCTACTACTCCTGTGTAAGCTACTTCCTCAATGTTTTCTTGCGTTATACTATTTGTGGCATTGTTGATAACTACGCCATCTTTGCTCTGTCCGCCACCCATTTCCTAATTTCGGTTTTTTTTTGTGAACAATTCGCTGTTTATTTCCGCTATCTCCTCCAGAAATAATCTTCTTTGTACTGGATCCAGGGTGATTTCCAGAATCCTGCGTAGCTCCTTTCTCCTTTCACCTAGCTTCGCTCTCTTTCCTCCTCGCGGTTTCCTGTTTAGGCTGGCGATGTTTACTGGCTTCGCAGCGGGTTCCGCCTTCTTGTCGTTCCTCTGCCGATACTCTTCAATGGAGATAGGTCTCGGTCCGGCTGTTGGATCCTCCAAATCTTGTCTAAGAGCTTCCTTCCTGTCTTTTGTAATGATTTGTCGTCCTTCCTTCAGAATGTTCAGGTTGATGGGCAGGGTCGCCATGTAATTATCCTGCATTCAGAATAATTGAAATGCTGCCTTCGGGTTTTCAAATTAAAGATTTTTCTTCTTTATTTTTAATTATTTTATTTTATCTTCACTTTAATAATTATGATATCCAACAAGGCGTTCAAGCAGTATGCTGCAAGCTATGCCTTCTCGGATTATGGTTTTGGTTACAAGTTTAAGATACAAGTTATGAATTATGAGTGTCTTCTTAACTCTAGTCTTCCCTATTTATATTAAAATTTCTTATTCTAACTTGCCACTTCGCCATGGTGGGGTAAGTGCCTATCTTTCTACTTACTCTCTATTCTACGTTTCCCCAGCACTCATTCCCTGATCTTACACAATGCATTTCTTTTGCCTATCAATGCATTTCATTCATGAAATTATTGAACTCATTTTGCCCATAAAATTTCCGGGCCTTACTCAACTATTATATCATTATTTAACTCGAACTTTTGGGTCACACGTGCATATGCAAGGCATGCATTTGACTTTAATTTCAAGTGCTTTGGTAATTACGCGGTAATATTTTCCACTGCCGCTTGCACTTCGGTTTGTTTACCTTTTCATGCGGCGATCGTGGCTGGTTGCATAATTAACTTCATGAATGGGTTCATTCTTTTACTGTGTCCGCGTTCTTTTTTGATTTTATTGTCTGAGCACTTAAATGCATTTTGGGTCGATGATTTTGTTACAACATTGTGCTACTTTGTTGTATGCATCTAGTGAGATGATGCATTACAAACACTTCGCTTTATTAATACTTATAAAAGTGTAATATTATAAAATGGGTATAATTATAAATTCATAAATAAACTAATTCACAACTTATACAAAATGTTCATCATCTTTTCTTTAAATTGAGTACCGATAAGTTCACTTAATTCCTTTCTTGCTTTTAGTTCACTCATTGAATACTGTACAAGACTCAAAATAACCCACTCACCTATTGGTTGATCATCTACCTCCCACGTCTAGAGTCTGGTCAGGTCGAACGAAAAGTGATTTCGAATCTTTAAGTTTGCTTCATGATTCCCTAGGAAGGATCCGGTTGACCTCCATGTCCTTGTCGACGATCGCCGCTAGGAGGTTTTTGGTGGGAAATCTTCTCCTTTTCTTTATATTTCCGATGCACCCTATTTACACTTCGAGACTCTAGACGTGGTCGGTAAAGCAGTTTCATATCACCATAATACGCCTTCAATGCATTGACGTTGCGTGGGGCTTGACATATGAGTGATGTCACTATTTATTTACCAGTTGGATAGTTTCGATGTTGGCCACTGACATATAGATATGGACTGCTAATTGACAACTTTCAATGGCACCATTTTTCTCCAGAAGAAGAAGACCTTTTCTATGTAAACAACAATTTTTTTTTCGAATTTAGGGGAAAATAAGTGATAAGATGTATGTTATAATTGATAGAAAAAATTTTCCATCATTATTTTTTATTTAGTAGCAGTTTTTTCGTTAAATAAATGTATTTTTTTTAAATGTGTGAGGGTTTTTTCCCTCTGTTTAACGAACTTTTAAAAATAAAGAAAATAGAGAAAGAAGAAAAAACTCTATAACTGTCTAGTTTTTTCTAATTATGTTTATATCGCTGACATGCACTGAACTGTTTTTTTATTTTAAAACCGATTAAAGTTCATAGGATTATTGCGGGGGAGCGAGAGGTCAATAGTTTTTGGTGCCACTTTTTTGTATGGGATTTTGCTTATTTAGCAGTCCATATCTATATGTCAGTGATGTTGGCGTATTTGGATCTAAATTCGAGGCCCCTTTTGGACAGTGATTTTCATTTCGATGACACCTTTCATTTGCGGTTGGCTGGTCCCGTGTTGGAAGGGCTCGTCCCGCAACATACTCCCCCCCTGGACATCGCTGCGGCTGATGTCAACATGATAATAGATTGTTATGTATGATGATGATACAAATATTTCTTTTTAGTTTCTGGCGCTCTCGATGGTCCCTGATCTCTCCGGCTTGATCATCCTGCTTGACAGTTCTGTAAGGAAAATACGGTTAGGGAAGGAGGGTGATCCGTTCTCGCTTGGCATCCTCTCTGGGCGGTGAGTAGTTGAGTTTTTTGGAAAATGGTCATCCTTCGGGAACCTGCGAAAATAAATATGTTATGGGCAAAGGGGTATAGCGCCCTGACTCGCTTTGTGAAGAAGGATTTTCTCATGGAAGATGGATCAAGGTTATTGAGTGGGGTCATTATGGGTTTTATTAATACTATAAAATTTCGTTTCAGGCATTGTTCGGGTTGAATTTTGCGATGTGCTCCAACTTCAACCTCATCAGTCTGACGACGGGATTTCGGATAATCATTCGCTTGTAACGACGTTTTCTCCTTGGTATTGTGTTGTTGAATCGGTTGGATGTGGAACCTTTTTTACCCAGTATTGTTACGGACCGTCTGTCTTCCACTGGGAACACGTCGCGGTTGAACATTTGCTGGGCTGGGCACAATGATTCCAGTTCTTTTCTAGTGTTT
Source organism: Thereva nobilitata (assembly GCA_963855945.1). Taxonomy (NCBI): domain Eukaryota; kingdom Metazoa; phylum Arthropoda; class Insecta; order Diptera; family Therevidae; genus Thereva; species Thereva nobilitata. Next base: position 111,490,178 of record OY979694.1, read on the forward strand.
GTGGACATCTTCACCGATGGTGTTTCTGCCATGGGCTGTTGGGCACAATGATTATTGTTGTCATCCGCTGATTTTGAACTTTGTTGTGGACCCTGAAGGTTGTCGTCGTTAAGAATTTCGTGGATTCGCGTTATTTGTTCAGGTCTAAGATGTTCTGCTAAAATACTCAGAACCTGTTGCTCCAGTGCTCTGGCCACCATGATGACTTTACACAAATTAACTATTTCCGATTGCTGTAAGTCCGTAGTCTTGGTCGGTGTTGTGTTAGAAAAGTCCATGTTGTTCTACAACGAGAACGATATCCTTTGATTCCTCCTTGTCTTGTTCTTCTTCTATAGATTGGTGTACATCAAATGTATAACCCACTTGCTTGCCTTCAATTAGAAGTAAATTTAACTTTATTAGAGATAACTACGGATTTATTAAATGTTTAGTTTAGTCGACACTGTATTCAAATTTCAACGTAATTTAACCTCCGAATTTATTTCAATATTTTACTACACTTATTTTAAATGTTTGGATGGTTTTTGAGTTATCTTCAAATCCAGTTTTGATTGTACATGACTTGATTTGTGATGCACAAACTTATTGACAGTATGTATGACTCGACGAAATTTGGTGTATCCTGTGGTCATGGTGAACACTATCATCTTTCTTTTACACATTAGCCCTTGAATCCAGTTACAGTCGTGACCCCTCATTAAGGAATCTGTATGGAGGGTTAGCGATTTTGTCTATGTTTCCTTGTTGTCCGCTGAGTAATACTCTCGATCCCATTTGTTCATTTTTTGTGGTTGATTTGATTGTGTCTTTTATTGATGATGCGTTTGACCTTCCTCCGTACTAATCATTAGATAATTGGATCTTTTACTAATCGTATCTTGGATATTGCGTCGAGCATGGTCGCCTTTAGTTTAATAAGTTGGATATACTAGCTTTGGTTAGCTGCTCCTTATGCGGTTCACATTGTGTTTCCGTCGAGTAATTTTAAACTATGGTTGTTTTGTAGATTTAGTCTTATTTTACTAAAGCCCCCTACCTTACGCCTTTGATTTAAATGATTTGATTTGATCTATCAATATTAGCATTGAGTCACTTTTATATTTAACTTTCCTTAGTTGGATTTCAATACTAAAAATGGAATTATATTCACCTTCGATTTAACCTTCATTAACAAGAAATTTCAATGTTACACTTGAACCACTTTAGATTTAAATTTAGATTTTTTTAACATTAAATTGAACCACATTAAATTTTGATTTTTCAAGATTAACATTGAATCACGTTAGATTTAGAATTTTCAATATTAAAATTGAACCACAGTTAGATTTAAGATTTTCAAGATTAAATTGAACCACGATAGATTTAGGTTTTTTCAAGATTAAATTGAACCACGTTAGATTTAGATTTTTCAAGATTAAATTGAACCACGTTAGATTTAGATTTTTCAAGATTAAATTGAACCACGTTAGATTTAGATTTTTCAATATTAAACTTGACCACATTTTGATTTAGATTTTTCAATATTAAACTTGACCACATTTTGATTTAGAAATTTCAATTTCCGTAGCATAACCTTAGGCTTTGGGTTTTGAGGAATTTTGTTGTTTGACTCTATTATGTCTTTCGCTTTAGTTGGCTCTACAGTTTAATCATCTCGTGTTTGATTTGGGGGACATTTTCAACATATTACTGATTACATTCCTAGTTCATTCACCTGTATTGTAGAGTGGCTTTGAAACTTGATTTTCAATCGTATTTGGTTCACCTTGGCCTAACCTTAGGCGTTATATTTTGCTTTTATATTTTCCGTAATATCGGTAGGCGATCACTGTTTGTCCCTCCGGTGGCTGTTCCATGGTACCGCTTTACTTTCCATAGTACCGTTCCATGGTACCGTTTGACTTTCCGTTCCGCTACGATATTTCAATAGTTAATTCTAGACGTGGGAGGTACCCTTGCAAATTACGCGCACATGAACATAATTTTTAGGCATTCATTTTATGGTCTTGGATCCGAGTATTTTTACTGTCTGTTTTCACCAACATTAAGCCTCGTTCACATTGGCGAGTACAAAGGGTTAGTACGTGTTGGCTACTGGTTATTGCCAGTGACTGGTGTATTTGTTAAGCGGAAAAACTCTTTTGTTTCTTCGCTTTGTTTTATATTTAGATTTAGATTTAGGTGTAACACCTAGACCTTTGATGAGCTGCGCTATAAGTGCAACCCTTAAGCGCAATGAATGTTAATTAAAATGATAAAAATCAATTCTCAAGCTTCAAAAAATGAATGAATTTATTTTTCACTTCTCCAGGTATTTATACTTATTAATACAAACATAATAATAACAAATTAAATTAAATAACAAACAACTACATACATGAAATAAGAACGAAATTCAAAGGTTTAAACTTAAATTGCTGCGTAATCAATAAGTACACATGTTTCCCTCAAAATTGCTATCTGGGCAAAATGGTTTCACAAATTTTAACATGTTCGATCCATCGAACGGAAGAGGCGTCAAATTACGTCTGGATTATTTTGAATATTTTTGGCATTGATGGTTGTTGTATGGAAATGATGATTTTAGCATTTCTTAACATCTTCCCCCGCCTTGACCAGCTTCTGGGCAATTGATGAGTTCCGGATCGATCACAAACCGACTGCCAAGTGAAGATCTTGGGGCTGGAATTGGTCTGCCTCTGGATGTCTGCTTCCTTCTGTACCACTTGATGACCAACATGGTGGATGCTGTTAATGCAGCAATTACTAGGGCTGTGTATCCCAATGCAAGTTGGTGTGTGTTGTTTGAGTCTATTTTATGGGGAAGAACTTCATTCTTTTTGAGGTCTTGGATTTGCTGCTGTAAATTCTTAATTTCCTCAAAATTACGACGAGTGACGTTGTGGGACTGTAATGTTAGATGGTCCTGCCTAAGTTCACAATTGATTCCCATACTCAAAATTCCTGTTCCTTGAAGGACTTGTTGAACAGTTGTATCGCCACAAATGATTGTGACAAGCGTGGTTTTACGCACAGAGTAAATCCATTTGTTGGGATTGTAGAGCTGAATCCATTTAGGGAGTTCTTCGGCGTTGATTATTTCACAAGTGTTGGTTGGCTCGAGGTAAGTGATGAGATTGAGTTCACAGGAGCTGATGTTTGCACTTTTTCTATAAATTGGATGTTGTTGAATGCACATATGATCGGATTCGCCGATGGTCTCACATAGCGCGAATTCCTGCTTGTTGAGTGGATAGTATTTGTCCATGTGTAGATTGATCACAAAGAATTCGGCGGACGGCTTAATTGCCATAAATGTTCCGTTGACTATGACGGGTACAGGTATGAGATGATACAGTTCGAATTCTTCAAATGCAAACAGTGGAAGTCTTATTTGAAAGATAATATATTTGCTTGTAGCTCGACCCTGTATTTTCATAAGCCTATATAGTTGAAGCAAGTTGTCTGGTCTTGCAGGTAGTCTCAGTGTTGATGGTAAATAATCTTTTATAGTGGATAATTGTTCCCTTACTTGTTTAGGAGACAGGAGCTGAGGGTTGACCTTCCCGTGATGGGTGTCGATTAGCACATTTGTAATTGCCGTCTCTGCCCGCTGATAGTTCATTGTCATCAAAGTCAGTTGCACTGCCAACATCGAAAAAGCTTCTGCCACCCTTTGTTGGTAGAGTTCGTCTGAAACTTTGTTGACTTGATCGTCTATAAGTCTTATGTGCTTATTAATGGCTTCTAGCTGCATCTCTGTTTCCTTGTGATCTTTTTTTAATACGTTCAGGGTGGAATCTATGAGAGATGTCTGATTTTTGATCAGATCTAGAAGATGGTTTTCATTGCTCCGTATGTTGTCTATTGTGGCTGATAGTTTTCAGCATATTCGGAATCGAGGACCCCAAATAGTGCTCCGGCAATGTTTCCAACGATGTTGAGTGGGGATCGCTTCAATCTTTTGGACGCGACAGGTTGCAGTAATTTGTTGTTGCTGGCGAGTTATTGTGATAACTGAGCAAATTGATAGATGACCAGAGAACAATGATCTGTGTCTTTGCGTGAATTGCAAAGCTTGCGCAGATTATTAATACTAACGTCTATTGCAGCACCCTCCTTCCAGTAACCTTCCATGTTGTAGTAGACAATGAGTGACACCTCGTTCCTGATTAAATTTGCTGTGCCGAGGTTTTCGAAGTACATTCCTGATTGTGAGGTAAATGGCGTAACTTCAACTGCAGATTGTCCCAGGATTGGTAGGATGAGGCAAGTTAGGAGAAACGTGCTGATAGCTGAACTGGTTGATGGCCGCATTCTTTTAGCCCTGTGGTGTGTTTCGCTAGCTATGGCTGGTCTTGTGTTGGTGTTGCTTCTGAGGGGTTCAGTTGACTCTTCGGTTGTGCACTTTTCCTCCGTTTCAATTGGCAATGGGGCTAGTTTGTGGATTGGTCGTCTCAATGTTCCTGAAGTAGTTTTGAAGTCAGCAACTCGCACGAATCCGTCGTCTCCTTGGATGGTGCGCTCGATTCGTCCAAGTTGCCACTTCAATGGTGGTAGATTGTCCTCTTTGATTAACACCATCATGCCGGGCTTGGCATTTTGGCCTTGTTGTCTCCACTTTTGTCGTTGTTGCAGTTCACATAGGTATTCATGGGACCATCGTCGCCAGAATTCGTGTTAGATGTGCGATACCAGCTTCCATCTTCTTATAAGGTTGACATTTTGTGGAGCAGCATTTGGGTCCACAATTGTGGTGAGTGGTTCTCCAATTAAGAAATGCCCAGGGGTTAGAGCTGTCAAGTCATTTGGGTTAGCAGTTAATGGCGTTATAGGCCTTGAATTTAAGATGGGTTCGATTTCTGCGGTTACGGTTGATAGTTCTTCAAAGGTAAGTGCTGCTGAGGCTACTGATTTTCGTAATAATGTCTTGGCTGATTTTACCGCGGCCTCCCATAGACCTCCAAAATGAGGTGCTCGAGGAGGAATCATGTGGAAGTCTATTCCTTTTGTTTGGCAAACCGAGGAAATTTTCTGCTGTATATGGAGTCCTGGAGCTTCATAATCTGGTTTTTGGCACCAACAAAGTTTGTTGCGTTGTCACAATGGAGGTTTCGGCAATTCCCTCTTCTGGCGATGAAGCGTTTGAGTGTTCCTATGAAGGCCTCTGTAGTGAAGTCACTTGCGACCTCTAGGTGAACGGCCTTTGTGGCAAAACAGCAGTAGACGACGATGTATGCCTTTTGAGGTCGCTTTCCTCGTAGCTTGAAGTGGGTCTCGATCGGGCCGCAGAAGTCAACCCCAGCATTTACGAAAGGTCTGGCAGGTTGAACTCTCATTGCGGGTAGATTTCCCATGATTTGTGTCATCAGTTTGGGCTTCACCTTGTTGCATCGGACACAATGTTGCACGATCGCTCGGGCAATGCTTTTGCCTTTGATAGGCCAATAACGTTGCCTGGTGACTGCCAGAAGTCCTTGAGGCCCAACATGGAGATTACGAATATGGATGTCTGTCATCACCATGGTCGTAAATGGGTGAGAGTACGGAAGCAACATTTGATGCTTAGCATCGTATGGTATCTCTGCGTTTGTTAAGGCGCGATTCCATTGAAGCAACACTGAACGACATGTGGCATGATACTTGTTTCCTACTGTTGCCTGATTACATGTGTGCGACTATGTGCCACAAAATTCAATAATGTAGCATGCGGAATTTGTCTCCCCATATCGAATACGCTTTGTCGTCGATACTTGTAGCATGCTTCTAAAACGATTCCATTTAGGCAACTTCAGTTTGGTGCATCATGCCTTTACAACGTAAATTATAAATTATAATTAATATACGCTAGTGTTGGCTGCGAAGCCGAAGACTAGTTATGTGACGGAGGTATTTTTCGAGAAACATCCTTTTAATAAGAAGTTGGCTAAAGGAAAGCTAAATTGACTCAGCCAGAACCACCTCCTAATAGCAACGAGTAAACGTCGTAAGCAATCTCGACGGATGATGCGTTCCCTCTACAGGAACCCTTTCATGAAACCCTTTAGCCGTCACCACCAATGTTCCCTCTAATTTTTTCACTTACTGCGCGGTACATAATTTATGCGAGCAAAAATATTCAAAACGTATGTAAAAGAGTGCAAGGAAGGTCCTGTGCCTGTGTTTGAAGTGAAATGTTTTTTTAATAATACTCTTGAAAGGTACATTTTAAAGCATTTTAATAGCCCACAAACAAAAAAAGGATTTTTACATTACTGTTCATATCTTTGTTTATATTCTTTCTTTATTAGAGCAAGATCTACTATGATTGAACGACGAACTATAAAACAAGAGAAGTATAAAAACAGGGGCTAGTCATATGTTTCGCTCGGTGACTTTACCAACTAAGTGACTACAACAGTTTTCCTCGAGAGACCACTAGGTTCGAATTTTAAAACCACCAGAAAGCCACTAAAATATTTTCCTCGTCTCCAAAAGTAACTAGAATATTCCACTAAATGTAAAATTCTTCAAGCTTAATGTTTGAAAGGCGCTATTTAAGCGGAAATAAGCAAACTAATCGTCTTTCAACATTGGTGTGCAAATGTGGCAAAATTAGTAATGAAATAGCAAAAATGGCTGCCCAATTATTCAAATCGAGGTACTCCTTATGCGTCTCTGCAGCGCTTCAGACGAAAATTTGTTGGTATTTGTGGTTTAATTCCACTTCAGAAGATGGATTTGACACGTGATCTTGATTGTTATTTGAGTGAATCATTAGGTCTTGTTTTGGCTTAGTCAGTGCATGGCCAAAACTAATTTTGTATTCCTGTCTACTTTCCTCTTACCCACTAGATACGATTTTTTCCCACTAAAGGCAAGTCTTAACCACCAGTTCTAGTGTTAAAACCACTAAGATGGTAACGCTGGACTGCAAGCACGGACGCTATGCTGTATACAAAACTTACACAACAACGAACTACCCTTTACTTTTTTTGTGAAAATAGGATTTTTGTCATTTTTAGATGTAAATCTTTTATAAAAAGAAATAAAAAAATGGTGAGCAAGCCCATTGTGCGCAGAATTCAAAAACGGCTGCGCAACTCTCGAAAAATTAGTGCGCAGTTGCGCACCTGCGCAGCTTAGAGGGAACATTGTTTGCAGCAATGCCAGCAACGTTAGAAACAGCAGTAAAGATAGCTTCAGAAATGGAAGCAGTCAACGATACACAAAAAAGGGTGTATCACTTCAATACAAATAATAGAAGTAACTGGAATCAACGTCCTCACTATAGAAGAGATTTTAGAAATAATGGACAAAGAAAGTATAATGATGCCAACAATAGAACATGCAGAGCCAGAAATTTAATCTACAGAGCAGAAGTCCGAGAAATAATAATTTTGAAAGGAGACCAGTGTATAGAAAACAGAATCCTCGATATAGAAACCAAATAAACAGAACAAACAACAGATATAACTCGCAAGCTAGGAGGATAAACGTAATAAATTCGGAAAACAGGGGGACCGTCCCCGAAGCCCATCAGTCGGAGGACGAACAATAAATAATATTATAAAAAGGCAATCCAATACAGTAACAGTATATTCATTTAACGTTAAAGATTTAGACAACTACATAAGAATAAATATAGGAGATACAAAAGAGCCAGTAAGATTTTTAATAGATACGGGTGCTGACATATCGGTGATAAAGAAAAGTTATATAAACACTCTGATCAATGAGGAAGAAATTTGCAAGATAACAGGCGCCACAGAGAGCGATAGAGGCCTCGGTAGTCTAGGGAGTAAGGCGCCTGGCTACTATCCCAGAGGTCCCGGGTTCGAGTCCCGGCAGAGCCCCACGGTCCTTCGCCTTTCCCACCTTCCCTCCTGTCATAGCCTTCCGCTAGCACTGCCCCGCTCCACCAAGCGCATGTCATCGGTTGGTTGATGGGATTCAACTTGTTTCAGGAGGCATAACACTCCAGCGAGTTGTTTCTCATTGCCCCGATGCCAGAGTCGCGATAGAAATGGTTGGGGTTAGGTGGTTGTGGCAGTTCCTTCCTACTTCTCTCTTCCCCTTCACTATCTATCGACTAGAGCTTGCTGTTCGACATTGCACTCTATACGAAGAAAATAGATTGTCGACAGTACAAAGGGCTTTCCCTGAGCTCTAGTCTTCCACATAAAAAAAAAAAAAAAAAATATACACTATAGGAACAACGAATACTTACTTAAGGATTGAAGGAGAAAAAATCAAGCATAAATTGCATGTAGTACCAGATGACTTTCCAATTGGAACAGAAGCGATACTAGGAAAAGATTTCATATATAAATACAAATGTAAACTTGACTACGAAATTTTCACTTTAACAATAGTACTGAAGCAAATCGATCTTATTTTACCAATTTGCACACTATATGAAATCGTTGCCATACCAGCAAGATCGCAAATGATACATGCTTTAGATGTACAAATCAAAGAAGACAGCATAGTACTAAGCCACGAACTAGAAGATGGGATCTTTGTGGCTAACTCTTTAATACCATGTAAAGGGATAGCGAACATAAGACTATTAAACACTAAAGAAAAAGAAGTGAAGATTAAACTGCCAGAACTAGAGATTAAGCCGATAACAAATTACTATGTTCTAAATATGGATAGAAGCGGTGAAAAAACAAATCCAAATAGAGTAAAAAGATTGCTGAAGGAACTAAAAATTGATAACTTAGACACCAAAGCAAAAGATACAATAACAAAGATTTGTATGGAATATGCAGACATTTTTCATTTGGATAATGATCAATTGACAGTGAACAATTTTTATAGACAAAAGATAAGAATGACAGATAAAAACCCAGTGTACATCAAAAACTACAGGTTACCGCAATCCCAAGCTGAAGAAATAAATAACCAGGTAGAAAAATTAATTAAAGATGACATCGTAGAACCATCTGTAAGCCCGTACAATTCACCCTTATTAGTAGTACCAAAAAATAGTGAAAATGGTGATAAAAAATGGAGAATGGTTGTAGATTTTCGTCAACTAAATAAAAAAGTCATGGATGACAAATTTCCTTTAACAAGATTAGAAGATATCCTAGACAATCTTGGGAAAGCAAAATATTTTTCGACACTAGATTTAACAAGTTCATTTCATCAAATAGAACTACATCCAAAGTCGAGACCAGCGACAGCTTTTTCGACTGGTAAAGGACATTACCAATTCAAAAGACTGCCATTCGGATTAAAAATATCTACGAATAGTTTCCAGCGCATGCTATCAGTAGCATTAGCAGGTTTAGATGCTGAAACATTTTTGTATGTCGACGATATAATTATTTTCGGACGAAATCTTGAACATCACAACAAAAGTCTACGACGAACGTTCGACAGATTAAGAGAATACAACTTGAAACTTAATCCACAAAAATGCAACTTTCTACGTACAGAAGTAGTATATTTAGGACATTTAATTACAAATGAAGGCGTGAAAACAGATCCTAAAAAATATGAAATAATAACAAAATATCCTGTACCAAAAAATGCAAAAGAGGTCAAACGATTTACAGCATTTTGTAATTATTACAGACGTTTTATAGCGAATTTTGCAACAATTGCAAAACCTTTGAATGCGCTAACAAAAAAGGACGTTACTTTTGAATGGACTGTAGAATGTGAAAAAGCATTTGAAGAGTTAAAAAATAAACTAACTAACCCACCAATACTACAGTATCCAGATTTCAACAAACCATTTGTGTTGACAACAGATGCTTCAAATTTTGCACTAGGTGCAGTGCTTTCACAAGGAGAAATTGGTAAAGACCTACCCATCTCATATGCAAGTCGGACATTAGACAAACATGAGCTGAATAAGCCAATCATTGAAAAAGAACTATGTACTTGGGATACATTGGGCGATAAAATACTTTAGACCATATCTGTATGGTAGAAAATTCATAGTAGTCACGGATCATAGACCATTAGTAAGCCTATTTACGCATAAAAATCCTTCATCAAAAATGACCAGAGTAAGACTAGAACTGACTAGAGTGAATATGACTTTGAAATAATATATAAGCAAGGATCGCTAAATACAAATGCAGACGCACTGTCGAGAGTAAAGTTAGATTCAGAGATGCTAAAAGCGATGATTCCAGTAGATGCAGATATTAAAGTAGTCACAAGAGCTATGAAAAAACAAGTTATGGAAAAAGAAAGTAGTGTACAACAACCAGAAAAGACAGGCCATCTCTACATATGGGAATGTACATCAATTTCGGAAACCAGGAACGTTACGAAACTAATTACAGAGATACCCCGGGGGCAGAACAAAAGCAACAAAGATGAAATAAATAAAAATAAGAGGAAAATAAATAAATTGATGCAAGTAAGAGATGAAATAAAGCATGCGAAAATAAATTATAATAAAGAAAGAAACGAATGTACGATACATCTTGGTGATAATCTAGTAGCAAACTGGGAGTTACTACCGGAGAAGCTGATGAAGAAGTACAACAGTACAGAATACAAGAAGCTTAGCGATAATCTAACAGCAAACTGTGAGTTACTGCTGGAGAAGCTAATGCAATGCGCGCGAAAGTATAAGATAAATAAATTAGCCATGGCAAATAACAATGAAATATTTAAATACATAGAGAAAGAAGAATTTGTAAAGCTATACAATAAAATGCATCTAAAAATGAAAAGGAATTTACGAATACTGCTATATACACCACCGATTAAAGTGACAAAAGAAAGTGAAAAACTGGAAATAATAGAAAAATTTCATAACGCACCGACGACAGGAGGACACTCAGGAGTGAAAAGAACAATAGGCAAAATAAAACAGAGATATTGCTGGAAAAATATGAATAGAATGGTTAAAAATCATATTAATGGATGTATGGATTGCCAAAGAAACAAGCAAGTAAGACACACTAAAGAAAAGCTGCACACTGTAAAAGGTGTAACACACTGAAATGTGTTTTTTAACACACAAAATGTGTTGCTTAACACACCAAAGTGTGTTATTCAACACACCTAGCTGTGTTGGCAAGAAAAAGTGTGTTGTTTTAACACACTTTATCTTGCAATTGACACGCTCTTCCGTGTTAAAATTATAACACACTTTTTGGTGTGTTAAAAATAAGTTGTGAATTATGACCTAAAATCTAAACAACACACTTAAGTGTGTTGAAACAACACATTTTTGAAGTAACAACACACTTTTGGAGTAACAACACACTTTTGAGCTATGAAAATAGAACACACTTTTTGGTGTGTAGAATTTAGATAGCTTTGATGAGGAGATGAAAAAACAAATTAATAAATACTATAATACGATAATTACGAAAACTCTTATACTTGTTTTACTGCAATTTATTTTGCTATTTATTTATGCATAAAATTCTGCGCGGTCGTGATACACTAATGGAACAAATGTTTTACTTATAATATTAAATGAACTTAAATCATGTGGAAAAATTAATTTTTCAATATCAATTACAGACTTCTTATTGTCTACGGCCTTAATAACAATATACGTTTAATTTTTCTTCGTAATTCTGGGTCGTTAATAATGAGATCAAAATGAACTTTTTATTATTCCAGATAAAGATTTCATCTATTTCCCTAAAGACTGGCATACTATCCTCAATACACTCTAATAAAACAATACTTTTTGATGCATATGTAACTCCATATATTATAATTACCTTTACAGACATGTTGTGCTTTCGATGCTTCTGCAAAAAAACACATGTTAGGAATTTGCATTAAGAAAAATTCTGACTTACCTTTAAATACTTTATTTATTGAAGCAAAATCACACTTTGTAATTAACACGCTTCTCGTCATGTCACTTAGTTATCTGAAGGAAAGTCGTGTTAAACTACAACACACTTTAAGGTGTGTAGAAATAACAGACTTAGGTGTGTTGTTTCAACAGACTTAGGTGTGTTGTTTCAACACACTTAGTTGTGTTGCTTCAACACACTTGGGTGTGCTGCTTCAACACAATTTACGGACAAACGTGTTAAAACAACACGCTTTAAAGTGTGTTAAGAAAATAACACACTTTAAAGTGGATTAAATATGACTACAAGAAAACAACACACTTAGGTGTGTTGTTTCAACACACTTTACATTTGCAGTGCAGATAACGGAAACCCCAACTACAAGTTTTGAGATGCTATCTATGGACACGGTAGGACCACTACGTCAAGCGAAACGCTACAGATACATCTTGACGATACAATGTGACCTAACCAAGTATGTAATAGCCATACCAATGGAGAACATGGAAGCAACCACAATTGCCAAAGCTTTGATTGAAAATGTAATATTAAAATTTGGGACATTCAAAATCATGAAAACGGATATGGGCACAGAATTCATGAACGAAACATTCACAAATTTGCGAAACGCTAGAATTAAAACATGTCAACTCTACACCATATCATCATGAAACCCTGGGCTCAATAGAACGTAATCATAGAACACTAAATGAATATCTATTATCATTTAGCCAAGGACAATATTGGGATGAATGGATCCAATACTACACATTTTGCTATAACATCACACCACACACAGATACAGGATTCTCACCACATGAACTAGTGTATGGAAAAATCATAAGTCTACCTGACCAGATAACAAAAGAAGAACCAAAACCAATTTATAACATCGAAAATTATGCGAGCGAATTAAAATGGAGACTACAAAACGCACACAACAGCACAAAAATTGTTAGAAATAGCCAAGGAAAAAAGAAAGATATCGTATGACAAGAAAATAAAACCGATAAAATCAAATGTAGGGGATAAAGTTTGGCTGAAAGTTGGAAACAAAAGGAAACATGAATCACCATATGAAGGACCGTATGAGATAATAGAAGATCAAGGAGTTAATGTTAAGATAAAGATAGGAAATAAAATTATAGAAATACATAAAAATAGAATAAAGAATACAACAGAGGAATGACGAAAGATTTTCGCTCCAAAAGAAGCACCGAAAATCTTTCTTTTTACACGATGGGGGATGTAATGCATCATCTCACTAGATGCATACAACTAAGTAGCACAATGTTGTAAAAAAATCATCGACCCAAAATGCATTTAAGTGCTCAGACAATAAAATCAAAAAAGAACGCGGACACAGTAAAAGAATGAACCCATTCATGAAGTTAATTATGCAACCAGCCACGATCGCCGCATGAAAAGGTAAACAAACCGAAGTGCAAGCGGCAGTGGAAAATATTACCGCGTAATTACCAAAGCACTTGAAATTAAAGTCAAATGCATGCCTTGCATATGCACGTGTGACCCAAAAGTTCGAGTTAAATAATGATATAATAGTTGAGTAAGGCCCGGAAATTTTATGGGCAAAATGAGTTCAATAATTTCATGAATGAAATGCATTGATAGGCAAAAGAAATGCATTGTGTAAGATCAGGGAATGAGTGCTGGGGAAACGTAGAATAGAGAGTAAGTAGAAAGATAGGCACTTACCCCACCATGGCGAAGTGGCAAGTTAGAATAAGAAATTTTAATATAAATAGGGAAGACTAGAGTTAAGAAGACACTCATAATTCATAACTTGTATCTTAAACTTGTAACCAAAACCATAATCCGAGAAGGCATAGCTTGCAGCATACTGCTTGAACGCCTTGGTGGATATCATAATTATTAAAGTGAAGATAAAATAAAATAATTAAAAATAAAGAAGAAAAATCTTTAATTTGAAAACCCGAAGGCAGCATTTCAATTATTCTGAATGCAGGATAATTACATGTTTAAAGGATTCCATTTGTTACTGTTTGTATTTTTATGAAGATGATATTAAAACATATTGATAAAAAACACATAATAGAATAACATATCTTGTGCAATGGATCAGAGAGTGCAACAGCCAGCATTAAGTTAAGTGAACTTATAGGAACCAGAAGTTTATACTGAAGGTGGTCGAGTCGGTAAGATCGTAGAAAATCAGCTCGCCGAAATCAAGTGACTTAAGATCGAACCCAGCTAAGGGCAGATGGTTTTTTATGTAACCTTTTTGCATAAACTTGGTATTTTTTTTTGCGTCTGACGAAGTTGTTATTTAGGTCCGGCAAATTCCCTGAAAGGTGCAAGGAATTTGTAAATCTTTCAGTCCACTGCGTGCATACAAAACAGGCACCTTAGCACAACCTGCAAGGGTCCAGATAGGAGCAGGTTTTGCTACCGCTGCGGCAGGGCGGACCATAAGAGTGCGGGCTGTACAGCCGACTTCTCGTGTTTCCTGTGTCTGGCGGGGAACATGGGTGACACGAGCCATGTGGCGGGTTCGAAAGGCTGTAAAGCCTTCCGGGAGGGTATAGGAAAGGTTCCGCGATGATTCGTGTTCTTCAAGCGAACCTCCACAGGAGTAGGACGGCCCATGACCTCCTGGCCCAGCTCTGCACCGAGAAAAGCGCTGATATAGTGATTATCAGCGAACAGTACCGGGAAAGGGCTGGGTTGGGATGGCATGCAGACGACTTCGGCACTGCGGCCATCTGGATCCCAAACCCACGGAACTTTTGTATCGAGGGAGTGGGATCCGGGTGCGGTTTTGTCTGGGTGAAATGCAACGCCACGGTTTATGTGAGCGTGTATCTCACTACAAACGACCGGATAGATGACTTCCAGGAAAAGCTGGACAGCCTGGAGGACGAACTTCGGATGGTGCAGGGAGACCTGGTGGTCGCCGGGGACTTCAACGCCAGAGCTATTGAATGGGGGGAGGCCCGGCCTAATTCCCGTGGAAGGAGGGTGATGGACATGGTGTCCCGGCTAGGACTAGTTGTCCTAAACACCGGGTCCTCGCCAACCTTCAGAAGGCCGGGCCATAGGGGGACGATTCCGGACATCTCCCTAGCCAACGAACATCTGGCAGCGCGAGTGGTAGACTGGAGGGTGATCGAAGACTTCACGGGAAGCGATCACCAGTACATCATGTTCTATGTACATGATGTGCGCCCGGCTACCACTGCGCGTGTGGCGCGCCCCCCCCCCAGATGGAACGTCGGGGGAATGGATCCCGTGACGTTCTCCGCAGCTCTGGAGCGTGGCCAGCAATCCCTGCCCGCCATCCCCGAAGATCTATCGCCGTCTGAGCGAGCAGAACGGATGACCGCACGGACGATGCGAATCATCCGTGATGCTTGCAAAGAAGCAGTGCCGAGACGCGGGTCGAGTCGACGAGGTCGCCCTGCTTATTGGTGGACGGACGAGATCGCGGAGCTCCGCAGGACGTGCCTACGACTTCGCCGGCAGGTACAGAGGGCGAGAGTTCGCGATATCTACGCAGCCCCTTTGGCCGCAGCGTTTCAAGCGGCCAAAAAATCCCTCAAGCGAGCCATCAAAAATAGCCAGCGGAGATGCTGGAGGGCCCTCATGCAGGATGTGGAGCGGGACCCGTGGGGACTGCGGTACAGGATTGTCACCAGGAGGCTGGGAGCTATTGCTCAAGGGTCCCCCAGGGATCCAGCCACCCTGGATGACATTGTAAGTACCCTTTTCCCCGCCCATCCGAGGCGAAAGCCCGAGCTGCCACTGCCCTCGGACCTCGAAGCTCCCCCCCTTCAGTGAAGAGGAGCTAATAGTGGCCGCTCGTTCGATGCGTAACCGGAAGGCTCCTGGTCCAGATGGCCTTCCAGCTGAAGTGGTGAAGGCGGTAGCTTCCAGTCACCCCTCTCTCTTGCTAGAGACGTACAACGCGTGCCTGAAGGCGGGCAGCTTCCCTGCTCGCTGGAAGGTCGCACGACTGGTGCTAATCAGCAAGGGAGGGGGCCAGCAGGCGCAGCGGCGTCTTACAGACCCCTGTGCATGCTGGACACGACGGGGAAGCTGCTGGAGAGACTGTTACGGCCCCGCCTGCACGAGGCCGTACGGGCGGCGGGTGACTTGGTAGCCAGACAGTTCGGCTTCCGACCGGGCCGCTCTACAATAGATGCGGTCCAGGAGGTGGTCGAGGTTGCCAGGTCGACTGAGCCGGGAAACCATCGCTCCCGACACGTGTGTCTGCTGGCCACACTGGACGTGAAGAACGCGTTCGGTTCGGTCAGGTGGGACAGGGCGCTCAGGGTGATGGAGCGTGACTTCAGACTCCCTCAGTACCTGCAAAGGATGCTGGGGGACTACCTGAATGAGCGCTTCATCGAATACGAAACGCAGGATGGCTTGCAACGGAGGGAAGTAACGTCTGGGGCCGCCCAGGGCTCCATTCTGGGTCCTGACGTATGGAATATTTCCTACGACGGGCTCCTACGTCTGGAGATGCCCGAGGGTGTTTGCCTGGTTGGGTACGCTGACGACGTTGCGGTCATAATCACCGCAAGAGACGTGGAAGCCGCGCAGATGCTCCTCAACCAGGCAATGCGTAGAGTCTCCTCCTGGATGGATGACTGCGGGCTTGAGCTTGCGGCTCATAAAACGGAGATCGTGCTACTCACAAAGAAACGCATCGACGTGGTGCGCAACTTCGGGGTGGGAGACGCGACAATCGAGTCGGCGAGGGCGGTAAAGTACCTCGGAGTGACGCTTGACAACAAGTTGTCCTTCGGGGTACATGTCCTGAAGGCAGCGGACAAGGCAGCGGCGGCGGTGACGTCGCTTAGCAGGATCATGGCCAACGTTCATGGCCACAGACCCTGCATGCGACGTCTGCTAATGCGCACTGCCGAGTCCATCTTGCTCTACGGAGCAGAGGTGTGGGTCGATGCGCTGCGGTATGAGAAATACGGCAAGCGCATGGCCGCAGTGCAGAGAC
Organism: Thereva nobilitata; assembly: GCA_963855945.1. Classification (NCBI taxonomy): domain Eukaryota; kingdom Metazoa; phylum Arthropoda; class Insecta; order Diptera; family Therevidae; genus Thereva; species Thereva nobilitata. The sequence continues at coordinate 111,506,954 of OY979694.1, forward strand.
GGGGAGCTCTTCGTGTCGCGTGTTCCTACCGCACGGTCTCCGAGCCCGCAGTGCTGGTGGTCGCCGGAGTTATACCGATCGACCTACTAGCCCAGTAGAGGCAGTTCGTCCATAGGGAGAAGAACAGGATGGGGAAAAGGGAGGCGGCGAGGGCCGCCAGGGCCAACACAATGGAGGTCTGGCAAACGCGCTGGGAGGGTGATCCTAGGGGTAGGTGGACAGCCCGCCTGATCGGCCAGCTGAACACCTGGGTTGACCGGAAGTTCGGCGAAGTCGATTACTACCTTACCCAATTTTTGACAGGTCACGGTCTTTTCCGATCGTACCTGAAGAAAATGGGTAAGGTGGCGGATGGCGCGTGCCCCTACGGGGATTCCGCTTCGGACGACGCCCACCATACGTTCTTTGAATGCGTTAGGTGGGAGGCCGAACGAAGCGCGATGGAGGAGGGCCTCGGAAGCATGACCCCCGACATAATTGTTGGGACCATGCTACGAGGCCCTGAGGAATGGTCGAGGGTGGCGCGGTTTGTCCAGACCGTCCTAAAAACAAAGTAGACGGAGACGGAGGTTCGTTGATCCGTCTCCACGGAGCCCTGGCATGCGTTCGCCGATGCCGGTGGGACCCATAAAGGGTCACGTTGGTGACGCCCGCCCGAAGTAATGCCTTGCGGCGGTGCCGGGCGGGACCAAACGTCACCGAAAGGGGTGGTGAGTTTAGTCAGTAAAAATCTGACACTACCGTCTGAGGCCGAACCCTCAGCGGTGTCTATGAAGATTCTCACCACCCCTCGGTAAAAAAATATATTATATTATTAATTTTTTTAGGATCCTTTATAAAAAAATTGCGATGTCTAATTCAAGAAAAATAAATCCAAAATTACTAGCAAAGTCCGCTGTTTTCGAACACTTTACAATAACATCAGACGAAAAATATTATGAGTGCCAATGTATTGTAGAGAACAGCGATAGTCAGGAATTGTGTTTGGTAAGAATAAGCTCATTTACCAGCTCTGCAAAAAAATGCACCTTCAAGAGCTGGAAATTTGAAAAGACATTTAGAGCGTTGTCATCCTAAAGTCTTTGAAAGTGTAAATTAAAAGGACCGCAGCGGTACCATAAATACCAATATTTTACTTACTTCTGCCTCTACTTCAGAATTAAAAAACAAAGAAGGACCTGGTACGCGACCAACATCATTATCGAAGTTCTTCGTTGGTGAAAAAGTAACAGTAACAATGACATCACAAACCTTTAAACATTTTTTAATCCAAATGGTAGTGCAAAACAGTGTGCCTTTATCATTTTTCTCACAACCAGCCTTTTTAGGCTTAAACGGGGAAATGTCTAAAAAACTTGGAGTTTCGCTGGAAAGAGAAAGTATCAGGAGACTGATACTTGAAGATTCTAAACTTAAAAAAGAAGAACTTCAAAATAGTCGAACGAAACGGCCTATTTTCATTAAAATGGATGCATGCACACGTCATAGAGTAAATTATTTTGCCATTAATGTTCGATTTATTGATGAAAACAATAAAATTTTAACTCGAACATTAGGAATAAAAGATACCCAGGCGCGCACCACACAAGTGATTATCTCCATGGATTGGTAGAAAAGGTTTTAAATGAGTTCAAAATTAAAAAAGAACAGTTTTATGTATTGTTACTGACAATGCTTCGAATATGTTAAAAATTACTGAAAAAATGAATACAGATAATGAGACACACAATGATAATGAGAACACGCAAATTTTAAATGATGGAAATTTTTTTCAAAATAGACCAGAAACTGAAACACTAATTGAAATGGAAAATGACGAGTGTTTGGATGAAATGGTTGAAGAAGCATCTGTCAATTTAAAAATTCAGCATATGCGATGTGCTGTGCATACCTTGCAATTGGCAATTCGAGATGGTCTTAAAGATCATAATGCAGCGACTCTAATTGAAAAATTAAGAAAAGTATCCACTGTTGCCAGAACTCCTAAAATAGATGACATTCTGAAAAGACGAGCACAAAAGGGAGCCATAATAGACCAAATTACGCGCTGGGGAAGTACCTATTTAATGATTAAGCGTTTAGTTGATTTAAAAACATATATAGAAGATATAGATAATCCAAATGTTTTCCTCAGCCAAAATCACTGGGAACAAGCAGAAAAGATGGAAAGCATTTTATTGCACCCTTATATTGTAACTAAGAAGCTACAAGCAGAGGATTTGACACCTGGAAGCTTCTTTTCAGAATGGAGAGGCTTGATATATAACCTGGAGAAAACTAAAACTTCTCTTGCCAATGCAATTGTATTGTCAATGAAAAAAAGGGAAGACGTGCTATTACAAAATGAGATTCTATTAGCTGGTATTTACTATGATCATATGAATAGAATTTTATTAAGTAGTGATCAAATTACAAAAGCGAAAGAAACCCTTTACAAAATAGCAATCCACATTAAAAAATTGCAAACACCTGAAAATTCTGAAAGCGAAGCTATTGAATTTAGCGAAGTTGACGATACAAACGTAAACGTTAGCAGCTGTTCAGACTCTTCTTCAACTGAAGAAGATTTCAATGCATATCTAAACCAATTAGAATGTTTAGGTACAAAGCGAAGACGTCTAAATCCAGAGAGAGAACAAGAACCTGCATCATTAGAAATGGAAACTAGTAAATTTCGAAACGAATTTTTAGTCTTTAGAAGAAATTGAAAAATATAACCGTTTATCCAAATTGGATGTGAAAAAAGCAATAGATATGTATCCAGAAATTGTTCGAGACGTGGCTAGATGTGTGACGGCGATGCCATCGACACAAGTTAGTGTTGAAAGGTTGTTTTCTGCACTGTTGTATATTTGTTCACGTTATATAAAAACTTTGTTCTATAAATATTCACGTTCATTTTGTTGTATAAAAATTCATGTTAGATAAAAACTTCACTTTATGTTAAGAAGTATTAAGTTTTAATTATTCATAATACATTTATTCAAAGATATGCAATTTTATGCAACTTCACTCAACTACATATTTCTAATATAATCACATTTTTTAAATAATAACTTTATTTGTACACACCGTTTTTGTTTTTTTTAGCTTTGTTTTTTTTTTTAAATTACTTTTAACTCTGGCAACCGCCACGGTGCCAGAGCAACCACCACGGCGCCGAAGTCACCACCGCGACCGCGCTTTTCACTTTTCTTTTACTTTTTTGTTATTTATAATTATTGGATGTCCGAGGTCCACTCGAGACCGAAGTTCAAATAGGACTCCCCGTATCTTTTCTTTTAAAATTATTTGATTACCCTCAAGAAGTGTCCAGGTAATTGCTTAATTGCAATTTTACATGCAAAAATTGCTGGATTGCACTTTTGGATTCCCACATTTTGGTTGCACATGTTTAAATGTTTGCGAAAATTATCTCGCTGACGAAAAAGCTCAAGTTGCTTTTGCCTTCGTCATTTCCCGTGAAGGGAAGTATCCTATTACAACTTGGATTTGTCATGAGATAATTTTTGTAAAATTTTCCGTTTAGGACTTTTGGTTTTTTTTTTTGTTGAAAATGTTGAATTTAAAAAGTTTTCCGTTAAGGAATTTCCAATTTGTGGGAAATTTGGGAATGCCAAGTTTTTATACATAACATTCCTTCCCCCCCGGAGCAAGAGAATCGCTACGGAGTAGAGCGATTCTCGTATTCGAAGGATGAGGGGGTGGTGAGGGTACGTCGAGTGTGTATTATTTCGACATATTCTTCCTTCTAGGTTCACCTTCTTAGTTCTATTTTCTTTGCTGCTGCTCTTCAACTTTTCTATAAGTTTTTTATATTGACTTAATAAATTTTTATATTTTGAGCGGTATAAATTTACCGATTTCGCCGATTTTAGACAAAATGAACAGGACAATTGGATTTCGACAGAAAGTTGTTACCTCAAATTCTTAGGAGTAGAAGCGTGAATAGCAAATTGGAGAATTGCTTTTAAAAAATACAATTTTATGTCGGATTTACTCAACGAAGACTAAATAAATGCCTGTAAGGGATGTAACGCTGAAAATGTTTTTTTGGATTAGGCTTACTGGGGAAACGTCTTTAAAAACTGCGCTTAATACTCTACCCCTGCGGTGGTGTGGAAAGGAGTATTTATTTTCAACAAAATACAAGTATTAGAGAGACACCGAAACTTTCCCGCACGTTTTACGAATAAAATGGTTGTCGATATTAATTGCGTCAAGTTAAAATTTACCTCAATAAAAGAAAACGTGACCGCTGAAACTAGGATACTTTCCAGGATGTCAGTAGAACATCATAATAAAGATAAGAAAAATTCAAGTTATTTGGATTTTTTTCCTAGTGCCTAAGATAGAATTCTTGTATTGGCTGCACTATTAAGTGAGAATGGCCACAAATACCCATAAAGCAATAATTTCCACTTTTCATATTTTTAAATTTGTTCATGATATGATATTTTACATCTTGAAATCCTTGTAAAACGCAACAATCTGCTTGTGAATCTTTGATCAAAATAAAACTTTCGCAAATATGCAAAATAAACACATCATTGTTATCAATCAAAACAAAACCAAAATTCGCACAAAACTCACGGTTTTACTAACTATTGCAAAGTAGTACAAACCGAAAAGTCAGACCTGAAAAAACAAAATCTTCAAACTTCTAAAAATATGTAATTGATTTTTGTCAATTAAACAAAAAATCAAATAATACATTTAATAGCTTCCTTCTTATTTACATTTATTCCCACCAACAAATCCCTTTAATAAAATTTACCTAGAATACATTATACACATTCCTACATGCCGATATTTCATAAATGAGAAAACCTGTAAAAAAAAGAAGCGCAAACGCGAATAGCTCTACAAGAACCATGCTCCCATGCATAGCTAACGCTTTCCTTTCCATTTACTCTCTTCAGATTAGATTTACTCAAATATCTTGACAGTGCCACCGAAAATAAAGATTTAGCGGGGGCAGCTTTCGCTTGGAGGAAGCTTAAATGGAGGAAATAGGAAAGCTCTCTCAACAGGAACGTGCACATTTTTCTTGTATGAAATGGAATATCTTTCCTTTTATTTGGCTATGGTTATGGATATTGAAGTGAAACTTTTTTTATTAATACGAAAATCTAAAACATTAAAACGATTGGCATACATAAAACAATCCGATTCTTTTTATAATTTTTGTAATTTTTTTGACAGGTCGATTATTTTTAAATTTTATGAGAGGAATGGAAATTTTATGAGAGTAATGTAAATTTCATCGAAAGTTGATGGAAATTTCACCACTTTCAGTTTCATTTCTCATAAATGAAGCAGATTACACTTCATTCTTTCGAATGATGAATAAAGCTGTGAACGACAATTCAAACTTAATTTTAGATGATACACGGGCCGCGAATGAACATTCTTTAAAGAATGATCATGCGATGAAGCCCGTGTATCAAGGGTAGTAAAAAGAGGAAAATATGACTAGGAAGTTCTATGCTTAATTTGTTCTACTAACATTTCCATTGCAAATAAGGATGTTTCCGATATTAATGACAAAACTATTTTGACAAGCCAAGCTCTTTTTTGTTCGAACATCATGCTCTACTTTGGTAAAACTAGAACGCCCTCAGAAGAAGATCTTATTCGAGCAGCCGAAGTTGCAATGGCTTACAATACAGTTAATAACCACATCTCATTCAATTCTTTGGATTATAGTAATTCTCTTAACCAATTAACCTTTTCGGAGTCAAACCGGCAAAAAAACATGACATGTTATCGCACAAAAGCTCTGGCTGATGTAAAGAACTTGTTAAGACAATTAACGATTGTCGAACTGAAATTTAATCTAATAGATGTTGTATTGATAAGTGTATCTACCGATGCTATAAATCACTTCAGTTCGAAATCCCTATCAAAATATTTTGGTAAAAAAAACGGCATCCTATTAAAGCTCCCTGAAATCAAATGTACTAAAATGAGAAGTGGGAAACAGGCTTCACCGGCCTGAGGTCAATAATATTCAGTTCAATCCACAAAGGTGGCTTCACCGGCTAAAGTCGGGTTCAGTGCTTGAAATTGTTGTTGCTTTTTCGCCAGAAATCAAAAATAGAAAAGCTCTCTGGAATGGCATTCCACTATTCCAATTGATTACTCTCTTTTGAGCGAGCTTTTACTTTCAAGCTTGATTTCATGTTCTGTTGGGCGAAATCAGGCTTTATTTTTCCTGACTTCAAAATGTGAAAATGTATGGGAACTCAGGCAAAAATTAGAGCTCAGTAGACTAATTTGCTCGAACGTGCGCATTTCGGCCGGTGAAGCAGGGGTATTATTAGATTATTCGAAATCAACTTGATCATGTCGACAATTGCAACACAAACTTCCGTGGGAACAAGAGACTAGGTACAAATAATGCCTTCCATAAGCTGAATTGTAAACGTACTCCAAACATTGTTGGCATACGATGTTCTTTCCATATACTTCGCAACGTTGTGCATCATGGATGCGAGCTACTTCCTATTTTTTGTAATAAGATCAGGCGTAGGATTAACCCTTTGTACTACTTACTAGTCCGTCATATCGTTTAAGTCATGGTGCAATTTCAAGTAGTAAACTTGATTTGAAGGTTAAAAGAGAAAGGATAGGTTAGGGGTATGGAGGGTGCTTGAGTAGATGTCGATGAACCTTGTATTCAAGGCGGGCCGAATGTAGGACTTGTAGATTGTAGCTGGGCAGCTGGCTGGAGGAGGACTTGTATCTCTGGAGGAATCCCAGGCATTGATATGTTTGTTTGGTTATTTGGAATATGTGATTATCCTATTGACATAGAGACGATGATATTGAAAATAACTTTTTCTCAATTTGTTCCGCTCAAACAGAAGCTCTCAAGGAATTCTACGCAGCCAGTGAATAATGTTTTAAAAAAAAATTCCAACGGTGTCCGGGGAAAAAACTAAATTTCACCAAAATGTCCGGGGTTTTCGAAGATTTTGTCCGGCCTCGGCAATTTAGGTCATGGCAGCCCTACCCTTAACCATTTTCTTCCTATTCTAAAACTGTATTTCACTATATTTTATTGTACAATTTTAATTTAACTTGATTTTAATTTAAATATTTTTTCACAAATTTAAAAGTTATTATAAATACATGATGTGATATTATAGTCCAAGATCCCAGGGCCGCCAGACCTTAATTATTTTCTCAGAAACCAAATGTATGGGATTAAGTAGTGTAAGTACATACATTGAGTGTATGCGTACCTGCTAGCTTGGGCCGACGGCCAATTACCAGGTACTCGGTGGTAAAGCTAAGTAAAAATAGTATTCACATTTCTTAAAGTTTCAGTGCTGATTTTTACGTATGTTTTAGGGAATATAGTTAGAAATTAATAATCAATACTGCCAGACACTTTCCGTCGGCGGTAACTTTTGAATGGGCCCTTTTATAGATAGAGGGGTTGAGGCGTAAAAAGGGGTTAAAATTGAAAAAAAATTCTTTCGCTGCGTATGTAGGCTCTATTAGGGCTGAATAACCGGTAAATACTCGTGTCATAAATTGTTGACCATTTGCACCCTCCGTAAGCCACCCCCAGCTGAAGTTGCCCCCCACACCCCAACAAATGGTCAAAAATTTCTGCCAGTAGTATTTACCGGTTATTTAGCCCTAATAGAACCTGCATACGCAGCGGCAGACATTTTTTTTCAATATTAACCCCTTTTTACGCCCCAACCCCTCTATCTATAAAAGGGCCTATTCAAAAGTTACCGCAGTAATGTAGATACAATTTTCACATTAACTTTTAATATTAAGTCAACTTAGTCCTTACTTTTAGACTATAATAAGCCTTTTGGACTTTCACATTATCTATTAATTTATTAATTATATTAAGTTAACTTCGGCCTTACTTGCAGCCTATATTAAGCCTTTTTAATTTTCACATTAACTATGAAATTTTTAAGTTAACTCCGGCCTTATTTTTAAACTATAATACACTCTTTAAATTTCCACAATAACTAATAATTTTGGGTTAACTTCGCCCTTACTCTTGAATGTTAATAAACACATTTTTCCACATTAACTAATATTTTTGGGTTAACTTTGCCCTTACTTTTAAATTTTAGACTTATATAAACTTTGGAAGTGTTTACGCGATTATCTCTCGACACCCGTTAGTTAGTTTTAACAACACTCTGAATTTTTAATTTCCACCCGGCCGGTTGTGGCAAAGAAAAATTAAACACGCCGCGCCGGGGAAACACGCCCTTGAACTTTACTTGAAGTACCAAGGCACCTGCGCAACTTGCTTACAGTGCGCTTCTCACACGGCGCATTGCAAGTTGCGCGAAAATTATTTTTTTGGGGTGGCTCAAGTTTCGTCTGGCTTAGGGTGGTTCAAGTTTCGTTCAGGGCCGTATGTATGTGTGGGGAATTAAAATGTTTTAGGGAAAATTAATTTTTTTTGGAAATTTAATTTTTTAATCTTTAATAAATTTTCCCTTCGGGGATTTTTTCATATAACATTCCTTCCCCCCTGGAGCAAGAGAATCGCTACGGAGTAGAGCCCTCTGGGTTTTGGGCAGTTTGTAAATTTTTTGGTTAATATACTGGTCGTAGACCATAGGGATCTCGTGCCTCAGAGCTTCCGTGTAGGTTAGCTTGTCCCCTTTTAAGTGAAAGATATCGGCATAATCGTAACAGCATCCTCTCAGGCAGGGCCGGCGGTTGGAGTTCAGCCCGAGTGGGTAGTTGCCCGGGAAATATACAGGGTGTACTACGAAAAGATACAAAGCGGCCCGCTGTGGATAGGTTATGGATAGACGAACAAAAAATCGTATTAGTGGGGGGAGGAAATCGTAAGGGTTTAGCCGCTAGGGCGTTTTGAATTTTTTTTTTGAGTTTTACATAACACCCTGTATTTTTGTAACCCTATGACCTATTTTCATGAATAAGGTATGAGGGCACGCAGACCAAAGCAAACCCAGAAAAGACAGGAAAAGACAAGACTGCAAGATCAAGATAGCAAGACTAAGTGCCAAAAGTTTTGGTAAATGTGCTCAGCCTGCAAGATTTTTTACAGACTTATTGCTCATCACTGCAAACTTTTTGCACTTAGTGATGAGCAAAAAGTCTTGTTATCTTGATCTTGCAGGCTTGTCTTGGGTTTGCTTTGGTCTTGCTAAATGTGCAAAAACAGACAAGACTGCAAGAGCACTGCAAGACCAGTCTTGGTCATCACTAGTGGCAGTAGACTCCTCTAAGCATGTATATTATTTGAACTTTCAGCTCAAAACTTTTTTCCGTGTACTTTCAAGTTCGAGTGGGTTCGATATGTGGGTTGAGTGGGTAGTTCTACCCACTCGAAAAATTCCGAGTGGGTAGAACTACCCACTCAACCCACATCAACCGCCGGCCCATCAACTGGCCGGCAACCCAGTGGCTAGGGGGGGCTTTGCACCCCCACGCCTTTGCGTTGCCCCACCGCGTTTTTCTCATTATATGAAAGCGATACACTAGAAAAAGAAGGAACAAAATTAAACGACAATCGAAAACAAAAGCAATAAATTGTAAAATATATTTGTAAAATTTATACTTCGTTCAAAGTTTATTTTTTTTAAATAACATTTAAGCATTTTTTTAAAATAATTGCACTTTGCGATTTTTGAGTGCATTAAAACGTAAAAGAACCGTGTCCAGGCCTAAAAAATCAAGTCGCTTGTGTTCGAAGGCCAGAAACGATAAATTATTTAATCTGTCAGTCGACATGCTAATACGTTGGGCCGCATGACTCGGGTCAGGGCCGAAAATGAAGATTCGCATACTGCCGTTCCGGATGGGAAAGTTTCGATTGCTGCAAAAAGGTTGTATACGTTTTCCATACCTTGGCGCACCTTATGCAGCTCCGTCAGTACCACAGTTTTTATCTTCCGGCCTTTTCAAATTGTTGAGCTTTTCATTGTTTGCACGAATTTCATCTATATATTCTTTGGCAATTCTTAGCTGAATTTCATTTGGTAATTCGATGCCCAACTCGGCCAAAGGCTGCAGCTTTTCCAAATCCATCTCATCTGCTGTATCAATAGCGGTGAGAATGGCATCGTCTTTTACGAAACGATTTGTCATTTCGATTGACACAATGTCGATCGTTTCGTAAAATGCCGATTTTAGGGTGATGGTCGATTCGCTTCGTTCTCCCAGTGTTTCTTCGACAACCGAATCCTTCAGCACTGTTGATTGGCTTCGATTTCGAATTGGGCGGGGGCGACTTGAAGCGAGAGCCGGTTCTGTAGGCTTTAATTTCTTCGAAAGATTTGTAGCTTCAAAGTAGTATCTTTCGAAACTATCCTCTGTTCTCATTTTTTTTATCGTTGCATAAACGGCTCTAGTGAGTGCCATTGAATCTTTGAATCCAATTGCCCGACCTTGCAACGCTTTTGTTACTGGTTCAATTGTTTGTAACAAATCCTTCATAAAGATTAATACGAATACAAATTCAACTGAGGCCATCACGTGGTACAATCCGGCTACTAATGCTACATCATCACCATCGAATCCTGCTGCACCGGTTATCTGAGGCAAAGTATTCATAATATGTACATAATTTTCAAATATGAATTTTGAAGCACGTAAATAGCCAACCCAGCGAGTTTCAATTAATTTTAAAATGGAATGGCCTTCGTAATGTTGCTTTACTTTGTAGCGACGGAAAAATTTTGCAATATGTTTTGCCTGAAAACAGACAGTAGACATTCATAATTGAAGATGATTGTCAGCTAAATATCAAACCTGGTAAAAAAATTGTTTCACCAGTTGAACACTTTCAATGGCCTTGATGATAACCAAATTAAATTGATGGCTCAGACAATGAAAATATGGAATTTTTCGTTTCAAATGGTTTTGAATTAATCTTTGCACACCGCCATCTTTTCCACTCATCACACTAGCACCGTCATAGCATTGGCTGAAAACATATGCGAATAGATTAAATACATACACATACAAATAATTTAATTAGTAACATGGAAGTACTTACCTCAACGTTCGTTCATTGCTTATTCCATTATCTTCAAGTATTTTCAATGTCTGTTTAGTAAAATACTCAGCATTTAATTCAGCGAATGTTTCCATCGTAATGATGCTTTCCTGAACTTGGCCGTTTCGCACATACCTTGCAGCAATCGCCACACATTCCTTGTTTTGTTTATCTTTTGTCCCATCCTCTAACAATGTGAAATATGGTACGTCTGATTCCGTTATCTCATTAGCCACTGCCTCGCGTACCATTAAAGCCAAAAGCTCAATTATCTCATTTTGTACATCCGGTGATCGATATGTATAATGATGTGGCATATACGATTCCCATTTGCAGAGATTTTCGTTGTTGGTTTTTGTGTATAAGAATAATTTTTCGAATAAACCTTCGTCCATATGTTTTTCGATATCATACGAACCACGAAAAGCCAGTTCATTTTTAACCAAAAAAATAATAACCTAAAGAAATATTTTTTCATTAGGTATTTATTTATAAAAACTAAATGTTGAAAGCATTTCATAAATGAAAATACAATACCTCAATAATTTTTTTTACGTAATTACGACGATATTGCAGCACATTTCCCGATGCCATTTCGATAACAGATAACAGATAAATTGCTTCAGACCATTTGACCATGCTGTTCAAGTGCATTCCACAACTCTGGTGTTTTTTGAAGCCCTTATTTGATTCGAGAGCATTTTTCCAATTCGAAAAACCACTACATTTGAATACGTTGTCTCTTTCATGAGTTGGGGAAAATTGGCGGCATGCGTAACAGAAAGCAACATTTTTGGGTACGGAATATTCCAACCAAACGTAATGATTCAACCATTTTTGATTGAATTTTCTTTTATCTGGCATGGGAAATTGGTGTCCAGAGGGTAAATCTAGCGCTTGAGCCTCAATTTTCTTCAAAGTACCATACGGAGCGATGTCAGCAGGAGCATTTGGCAAAACTTCGGCATCAGCACTGACATCTACGAAAAATATGAATTTTCAAGTAATCCAAATAAGAATTATCAACAAAAAACATTTATTCATCATTTACCTGCTACTTCCGTATCAGTAGTAACATTCAATGATACATCTACATTTACTTCCGAATGTGCTTCGGATGAGATTGAACTTGTTTCGATTACCGGAACAGCTGAAACAAAATAAATTGTCTTAGCATTCCTTTTCCGCTTCCCGATTCTCGATTTCAAAATAAATATTTCGTGATTTTTCCTTATACCTGACGATGTTTCACTTGAGTTGTTTGTAATAAACGCAGTAAGCTTGGGCTGTTTCGAGTCTTTACATATATTGTGTGCGATTCTTCTACTCATTTTTACAGTAGTTATGATATTTCAATTTATTTTATTTAAAAATAAAGGTGAGCAGCGAAAAATTGAAAAACACACAAAACAAAGGAAACTAAACTAATCAGTTACTTCATATGCAAAGTCAATTGTGAAATTTGCATTTCGTTTGTAGTTTGTAGAATTTATACTATACACTCTTTCAACGAAACGCACATTTACACGCACTCTCCGCGTTATGTTCGTTATGCGCAATCCTTTTTCCCATACCATTTTTTGCCATTTTCTTAGAATGACGACGCAATTTTCATAGTGCACTCAAAGAAGGCCTTGCTTTCAAAAGGCCATATAACAGTGAAATGACTCTTTTCCCAAAGCATTATTTTACAATTCCCTGAAATTCTGAGAAATAACTCAAATCAATGCGCATCGAAGATTGAGGGCATCTACACTGGTATCTTAAAACATAATTTAGCAGGGTTATCAACTCGTAAAATTGTTTACCCCTAAGCACAGATCGAAATACTCCTAAAATCCCCTAAAATCATTGTTAAAGAAAAAAAAGTTTATGTTGTTTTAATTTCAAACTATACAAGGTATTAAAAAAATGTTTTAAATATTAAAATATGCTTTATTATAAACATTACAATATACATTATTTACATATATATCTACTAATTAGTACCTTAAACATTACTGTGCTTCGTAATTTTTAAAATCATACATCAGAACATTCTTTTTTTGATGGATTAAATGTTTTACAATATCTACAATCTCGTTATAAAGAGAATCGTACAAAAACATAATACTTTGCAGCATTTCAACGGATAACTTGTTACGGAACTTATTTTTTACAATATAGTATTATAAATTGAAAATGCACGCTCGACGCTCGCAATCGTCATATACTTCGGAATGAAATTCCACTGGTTATTTAAATTACCGCCAACAAATTCAACAACTAATCCGAATTCGAATAACGAGCTAAGACAAATGACATATAAATTATCGTGTAACTGTTTCAAGTATTTCGGAGCATTGTTACAATCCCACTAAAAAAAACCCTAAAAATTTGAAGCCCCTAAAAACCCATTCAGCATTCCCCCCCCAATTGGCATCCCTGTAATCCAGGTCTACACGAGGATTCCTTATAGTCGGAGAGCCGGCAGTATAAAAATGAAGGTATAAAATATCCTAACAATTTTTTGTGAGGGAGTAGTACTGCCGCAGACCTAAAGGGAGCCACCTTTTATATAACCTAATTTCGCCCGCGTCATGGAATTTTGATGTCACTTCCGGTTAAGATTTTTGGTGTTGGTGACGTCATAAAATATCCTAATAAAATTTACATCAAATGAAGGTTGGAATGTGTACATTAAGATTACACTAGGGTGCCAGGCTTAAACCACCCGCAACCCTGTGGCAACCTCGATTAAAGTTTTTTTTACAAGCTTTTTTCTTTGTGTTAATTATCAAAATGTTAATTACTTTAGAGCAAACTGTAACGTTAATTTCTATTGTAGAAAATAAAAACACTAGGGTTGATTTAACGTTATAAACCATTTATTGATAATTAGAGAAAAACTTAATTGTGGTTATAATTGATAGCGAGTTTAGCGCGAGACTGACTAGCAGCAGCCTTTTTCTGTTTGCAGGAACTAGCTCACGTTGACGTTATTGCCAGTCGAGAATAGTTTCGGGCTTCGGGTTTCCGTGTTGAATTAGGATGCTTTCATGTTTTAGTGGTGGAAAACTTAGTGCTGCTCCAAACATACCGCCCGCCTCGTGTGTAGCACGAAACGGAAGGAACTGCCGCCCGCCATGAGGAACTCCATGCCCGTCTCTCTTCTTTGGGCTTGATGAGGTTCTAGGAGATTTCTTAGAAAATCTATGGAGGGAGCATTTTATTAGTTCGTAAAATTGGTATTGTTTAGAGTAGAGTTTTAGTATGGTTTAGAGTTTAGGTTTAGTATATTTTAGATGTTATGTATAAAAACTTGGCATTCCCAAATTTCCCACCAATTGGAAATTCCTTAACGGAAAACTTTTTAAATTCAACATTTTCAAAAAAAAAAACCAAAAGTCCTAAACGGAAAACTTTACAAAAATTATCTCATGACAAATCCAAGTTGTAATAGGATACTTCCCTTCACGGGAAACGGCGAAGACAAAAGCAACTTGAGCTTTTTCGTCAGCGAGATAATTTTCGCAAACATTTAAACATGTGCGACCAAAATGTGGGAATCCAAAAGTGCAATCCAGCAATTTTTGCATGTAAAAATTTATGCAATTACCTGGACACTTCTTGAGGGTAATAAAATAATTTTAAAAAAGATACTGGGAGTCCTATTTTAACTTCGGTCCCGAGTGGACTTAAAATCTATATAAAATACATATAACCATAATACCAAAAAAAAAATAAAAAGCGCGGTCGGGCGGTGGTGAATTAGGGACCGTCGCGGTTGCTTCGGCACCGTGGCGGTTGCCAACGTGTTAATAAAAATAATGAAAAATAAAATAAAGAAACAACGTAAAAAAAAAAAAGCAACAAAAACATTTGTGAAACATTATAATATTGTATAAATAATATAACATTAAAAAAAAAGGAAAAACGAGAAAGTGTTTGATTCATTTAGAAAATTAATAAGTTATTATTGTGTTGGTGACATAAAATGATGTTCGAAGATTTTATATGCAACATTTGGTTATTGTGATTGGGTACTGTTGCATAAAAAATATGCAACAAAATGGCGCAGCCGGTAGGATCCGGGCGAGCCTAACAATTACTGATCGAGTGCTGGATATAGGCACCCTATCCTTGAACTCAGCCTGAGCCGAGGCTGAGGGCACAAGATCAGTAGAGGCGACGACCTCGGATCCTATCAAGAACCTACACTCGGGGGTAACCATCTAGAGTGCCTCTGCTCCAGGCGAGCACGCATTTACCCCCCTAAGTTATTACATCGCGGGACTTTAGTGGGCTTCATCCCTGCCCAGGAGACGCCCTATGTCCGAGGGCCAACTAGGGGACAGCAGCTATTCCGAGACTCCCCCACCGAGGGACCACCAGCCTCCAGTAAGTGACCTAGCCACACCAGGCCCCTCAAGCCAACCAGGGCCCAACGGAACCCCAGCGAACTACCGGGGCATTCAACAAGGGAACACTTCGACACCGACAGCGACCACCTCATCAACAGAACCACCAGGTTCCCCCAGACGACTACGAAGCGGGACCCACATAGGCAAAAACGTTAGTCAAGTAAGTGTAAAAACTCTAAACGATATCCTCAAGCGAGCGCAGGAGACCGGCGAGTTTAATTTAGCTCATTTGGAAGCCGTCGATAAACAAATCGAACGTGCTGGTAAAGAGCGAAAAGTTAAATTAGTAGCTTATAAAGAGGCGGCCTTGAAATTCCAACGCCACCTAGACGAATTTAAAGGCAATCTCCCTCGCCCCCTTGAGGATAAGAATTTAGATTTAGAAGTTAAGGAGGATTCAGTTGTAAGCCCCGACAAACCTAATAACGAACCGCTCGAGTCAAATAACGCCACTTTAGATCTCCTAGCGGACTGGATAGAACTGTCCAGCCGTTCCCTGTCGCTTCTAGAGGAAGAAGAAAAAACTTTTAAAACTAACCCCCTTTTTAAACCTTCATTCCTCAAAGAAGACTTAACAGCTATGGCCGACGACTATATAAAGGTCGCCAAACTAACGGCCCAGCTTGTACCCTTATTTTCTGGCGGGCAAAGCCCGACAATAGGGACAGAACTACAGATGTTTCTGGGCTGTTGCCGTCGGGTACTCCAGTGCCTGACGGAACAAGAACAAGCGGCATTCCTGCAGATATTCCCCACTAGGCTCCGAGGAGAGGCCTACCAACTGGTAGGCACCTCCCAACCCGCCACTTTTGAGGAGGCCGAAAACCTCCTAAACAGGACATATCTTCCCAGGGAGACTTACCAGGAACTGGTAAATAAACTTATACAGTTACGCCAGTTCCCCCTGGAACCCCTCACAACCTATACTACAAGGATAAAACAACAACTAACACTGTGTGAGGAAGCGGCCACCACCAAATATGGCGCGACAGCAGCGCCGGCCGTTAAGGGCCAATTGCAAGATTTTGCAAAAAATGCCCTGCGGAGTGGGGTTACAAATCCCCACCTCTGCCAGTACCTGTTAACCTTGGGAGAGGACACACTCGACAGCCTGACTCAAAAGGCACTGGACATGGAGAAGCTTCAACAGAACTCCATGTTTGCTCCCTACCAAATGTCAGTGCCGCTCCCAACCTTCAACCCCTACGGGCAAACAGCCCCAGTACCCCAACTGGAAAATATTTACAAAATGGCTCCCACAACACCCCACCAAAACAACAACACTCAATACACCGCCCCGCCAACAGCAACAACTCCTCAAATAACAACACTCCAAAATCCGATAAACCCTCAGGTAATGTACACTACATACGCCCCACTACCAACAAACCCTCCAACTACCTCACAGGCGCCAATACAAAACGCCCCACAGATAACTAATCGGAACCCTTCTCCAAAACCTGCAAACAACCCTTTAACAAACATCACTTGCAGCTACTGTCGCAATAGAGGGCATACCTATGCAGATTGTCTGAAAAGGAAAAACACGCCTTTCTGCATAATTTGTAGGGCCAACTCACACGATGCTAGGGACTGCCGCCAACCAGCGGAGTCACCCAGGCCCCATTACAGCAATAACAACCGATATCAACAACAGGGCCTCTCATTTAACAATACTAGTCGTTACCCCAACCCAAGGTCTCAATTCCAAGGTAATAACCGTTACCCAGACCAGAGGTCACAACCAGTAGATAACCACCGTTACCCTGACCAAAGACCTCGCAATCAGGGCGTAAATCATCAACCAAACAATCGACCCACAAGTAATGTTAATTGTCCTCCAAATGACCGTCAACAACCAGCCAACAACACCAGATCAGTGTTCAATATTAGACATAGGTGTGATTTCTGCCACAGACGTGGCCACACAGTAGACGACTGTCGTCAAAGGCAGCGTTGGGAGTCACAGCAAGCGGGAAACTCCCCGCAGTCGGACCAAGAAACCCCGGCCCGACAATAAGTTCGCAAAATCCTACTACGGGGGAACCTCAAGAGCCCGCACCAAGTGTCCCACTCGTCACCCTTCCGCTAGACATAAGCCTTAACGGCAAAGCCATCCTAGCAGTGGACACCGGCTCTCAGGTCAGTATACTAAAACACAAAAAACTCAAGGATCCCAACCTCATGGATCCCGCTAAAAAATGCACATTACAAACGCCATACGGCCAAGGAAAAACCCTAGGGAGCTGTCAGGGGAATATTCTTCTCAATACCCCCCTCCCATGTACATTCCAAATTGTGCAAAACATGTCGGAGATTCCCAAAGATGGTCTATTAGGATACGATTTTGTTACCAAACACTGTAACGTTAAGGGCCCAAATCAAACACTGCGATTCCCTCGAACAGAAATCAACCCGATGGAAATAGCCATTCCACTACATAGTGGAGTCCGTAAGTCGAAACCCAGAGAACAGCAGGAGCAAACCCAAACCAGGGAATTCCCCGGTGGTGTCTCCCCAATATTCTCAGAAAAGAATACTAGCTGCATAACTCAGGATGGGTCAAGGTTGGAAGACAGCCTCAACGACTTCGAAACCACCAAAGTCACAAGACATAAGGTAGCACTGGACAAACCCATCTGCCTCCCAAGTCGGTCTCAAATGGTGGTTCCTATTTCACTAGGGTTAGAGGAGGAAATGCTTTGCGAGTCATACGAGCCGAGCGAAGGGGTATTCCTAGCCAACGCCCTCTTACCATCTGGGACGAGAACAGTGTCAGTCGGCCTCCTCAATGTAAACACCCAACCGGTAGTCCTGGCGAGCCTAACTCTTACGCTGGCCCCATCAAAAGACTACAAAACCATTCAACTAGCCCCTAACAATAACCCAAGGTCTCTAACGAATGCTAAAGACGAAGACGGGTACCTTTCAGGCTCTGAACCAGTCGGTCTCAGGAACGCCAGTGCCCCATTGTCTCCAAACGCAAGGCTTCAAGGTATGCCCAAACATGGAGCAACCCCGCAGGGTATACCAAAGGGTAAACGGGCAAAATTGAAGTTGGAAAAAAGGGAAAGGGACAGCCCCCTCTGCCAATTGAGATATCTATTCCCGGACTTCGAAGATCCGGACCCCGAGCGCCACTCGCGCCTCAAGCAACTGGACGAGGAACTCAACCTCGACCACCCCCTGACGGCCGAAGAGGAACGGTCCATCAAGGATCTCTGTTATGAATATGCCGATATCTTCCACTTAAAAGGAGACAAGCTAACCTACACGGAAGCTCTGAGGCACGAGATCCCTATGGTCTACGACCAATATATTAACCAAAAAATGTACAGACTGCCCGAAACTCAGAGGCAGGTCATAAATGACCAACTAGAAGAAATGTTGGACAACGACATTGTCCAACGAAGCAAAAGCCCTTGGAACTCACCCCTCCTTGTGGTCCCTAAGAAACCGGGCCCCGATGGTGAGAAAAAATGGCGGGTAGTGGTCGATTTCCGAAAGATCAATGAAAAGACCATAGGCGACGCGTATCCGCTTCCAAGGATCGAAGATATCCTGGATCAGCTCGGTCATTCGAGATATTTCTCTACCCTCGACTTGGCCAGTGGTTACCACCAGGTACTGGTGGAACCCCAAGACCGCCCCAAGACAGCTTTTAGCACGAATTATGGGCACTATGAATTTAAACGTATGCCGTTCGGGTTAAAAGGAGCCCCAGCTACGTTTCAGAGACTCATGAATTATGTCCTCACAGGCCTACAAGGCCTCGAATGCTTCGTGTACCTAGATGACATAGTCATCTACGGGAAGAACCTTGAGGACCATAATTCAAAGCTCCAACGGGTATTCGACCGGTTGAGGGAGAACAACCTCAAATTACAACCGGAGAAATGCCAATTCCTAAAGAAGGAAGTAGTCTATCTGGGTCATGTATGCTCCGAAGAAGGAGCCCTCCCGGACCCCAGAAAGCCAGAGTGTGTCCAAAACTTCCCGGCACCCCGAATAATCAGGCAGGTACAGTCATTCTTAGGCCTAGCCAACTACTATAGAAAGTTTATCCCAGACTTTTCTAAGATAGTACGCCCGCTAACGAATTTGTTGCGAAAGGGCGTGAAATTTTCTTGGACGCCGAAATGCCAGGAAGCATTTCAAACGGTAAAGCGTTCCTTAGTCTCCCCACCACTGCTGATCTACCCTGATTTCAATAAACCGTTCAACCTAACAACGGATGCCAGCAGTGAGGCTCTCGGAGCAGTGCTCTCTCAAGGCGACGTAGGCAAGGATCAGCCCATAGCATATGCGAGCCGCACCCTAAATAAGGCGGAACGCAACTACTCAACGGTCGAAAAAGAGTTGCTAGCCATAGTATGGGCTGTTAAAAATTTCAGGTGTTACTTAATGGGTCGAAAGTTTACGGTCTACACTGATCATAAACCACTCAAGGGCGTTTTTAATGTCAAAGACCCCACCACTCGACTCGTTAGGTTTCACCACAAATTGTCTGAATACGACTACCATATAGAGTATAAACCGGGTAAATACAACACGAATGCTGATGCTCTCAGCCGGATTCCCCAAAGAGCAGAAGAGCCCAATACCTTCACGGTGGAAGCTCTAATTCACCAACCCGGTGAGCCCCTACCCATATCTCTCGCGGAAACTGGGGCTGTGGCGCCTCCTACGGAAAGACTAAAACAATGCAACGTAGTCACAAGGGCACAGGCACAAAAGATGGAGGACGACGACAAAATCGAACACGTCCCCAATCCAAAAGCCCTCGATAGCGACGACGGGCCTAAGGAAATAAACCTTGAAGAGATAGCCCAACTTGCAGAAGCCCCCGAGGACACCTCCATCACAAAGCAACGCAAAGTTGAATTAATAACAAGCCCCGAAGAAATTCAAGTCATTTTAAAGGACTACCACGACTCCCCTTTCGGTGGACACCAGGGAGTCGTCAAAACCTATAATAGAATTCGCCAAAAGTACTGGTGGAGGCGAATGTTCCGTGACATAAGTCGTTATGTCCGGAAGTGCAAAAAGTGTCAAACCATGAAGGCATCGAGACAATTCCGAATGCCCATGGTAATAACAGACATCGCGGAAAAACCGTTCGACAAGGTTTATTTGGACATCGTAGGTCCACTGGAAGAAACTATTTCGGGAAACAAGTACATCCTAACCTTCCAGGATAACCTAACTAAATTCGTCGACTGGTATGCCATTCCCAATGCGGAAGCTCAAACGATAGCACAAATTTTCTTCGACGAAATCGTCACGCGCTATCGCATACCTAAACAAATAGTCACCGACCAAGGGTCGAACTTCCTCAGTGACTTGTTCAAAGGCGTGTGTAGGCTGCTAAAGATTAAGAAGCTCCAGACTTCAGCCTACCACCCCCAGTCCAATGGTGCACTTGAACGGGCCCATAGGCCCCTGATCGAATATCTACGCACCGTTGTAGATGAAAGCCCAAATGGTTGGGACCAATTCTTACGTACGGCAGCCTTCGTGTACAACAATAGCGTACACGAGGGAACGAAATTCACACCCATGGACTGCCTCTACGGGTTCACTGCGGACGTCCCGTCCAATCTAAAGCGCAACCCGGAGCCACTGTATAATAACGAAAGTTATTATCACCAATTGCGGTACAAGCTGCAAAAGTCTTACGCTCTAGCAAGGAGAAACTTGCTAGCTAGCAAGACGCGCTCCAAAGCATATTATGACGGGAACGTCCGACCACTATCCCTCCACGTAGGCGACAAGGTTCTCTTGCGCAACGAAGCCCGGAAACACAAATTGTCGCAAATCTGGGTCGGACCCTACACCGTGGTAGCAGTCCCAAGCGCAGTGAACACCACCATCAAAATAAATAGGAGATTGGTTACAGTCCATAATAACCGCTTGAAGCCGTTTTATGAAAATAAAACGCAACTTTAAGCCACTAAAGCCAGTCCTGCTTACTGACGCCTAACGGTGCTTTACGGATAAAGCACCGACTTAGACGGATGGTATTCCGGCAAAATACACCTGTCCACTAATCTTATTAGTTCAACTGGCTACAAGAAAACGAAAACTAATCTCCTATTTATCATCTCGTTGCAGCGCAAAATGTGGACGCTAGTGTTCCTGTTACTCATACAAATGGCCACGAGCGCACCCGGACCATTGCCCTATGCATTGCGACCATACACCTTCACCCCAATCAACGCTACGGGAGTCCTCATCGAACACGTAGGAGAAGTTTGGTTATATCACCAAACCTGGAACGTGGTAACTGAACTGGACCTACATGAATTAGAGGTGCATACCGACCTAACGGAACAGGCCGAGAAAGTGGCCCAGCAAATATGTGTAAGAAACCCAACCGAACTCTGCGCGGCCCAACAGAAGCACATACATTCCATTGTTACCCACATAAAGCAACGTACAGGTACAATACGAGAATTGGTACCACGAAGCCG
This sequence comes from Thereva nobilitata, assembly GCA_963855945.1. Lineage (NCBI taxonomy): Eukaryota > Metazoa > Arthropoda > Insecta > Diptera > Therevidae > Thereva > Thereva nobilitata. The sequence continues at coordinate 111,528,850 of OY979694.1, forward strand.
CCGCAACAGGTCATTATTCGACGGCATCGGACATGCCTTGCACTACCTGTTCGGGACTATGGACGCGAACGACGACCAGGAAATTTATAGTAGGTTGAATGAACTAGAGGGCAACGAGAAAGCCTTGGCCGAACTCGAAAAACGGCAAATTACCGTAGTAAATAATACTTTAAGAGAAATTCAAAAACCACTGATCGCGCTCGTGGACAGGCAAAATCAAATTACCGAACAGCTGGCAAAACTTTACAATGCGAGCGAGGACCTATATAACACCCAACTAAGGCAAGGGATAGTTACTGACATACTACTGCAGGTTTCCGAAATAGAGTCCAGACAGCAAACGCTCCTGGACATAATCCTCTCAAGCGCAGACAACAAAATTCACCCTCTTCTGATCTCGCCCGGCAAATTATCCAAAATTTACCTCAAAACTAACCCGGAATGCGAAGACTGTATTCCACTTTTGCTTCAGGCAACACAGCTCCGATCACTCCTTATTCAGGACAAACTAGTAATAAAAATCACCCTACCAATTTTAAACTTGCCCAAAATGCAATACCACAAAATTATACTCTTCCCGATAAACACTGCGGCAGGACACTCATTAATCCCAGAAATTCCATACTCGCATGTAGCTTCCGAGTTCAAGGCCCAACAGTTCGTGCTATTTCACCCACAAGAGGCCAAAGCTCTACAAAGGGTGACAGGGGACCTGAGGACCAATACTTTTATAGGGCCCTTAACGGTCCCAATCGTACGTTCCGCGAATACTAAAGAATGTACCGTTAGACTCCTTTATAACCCCCTAGGAGAAAAGGTGAACTGCCCAATAAGGGCCACAGACACGCCCCAAAGTTTGATAACAAACTTAGCCCAAACAAACACCTGGCTGTACTCACTAAACCAACCCACGATGTTCCACATCTCATGTGAAAAAATTAACCACACATTAAAAGTTGCCAAGCACGGCATATTCAAAGTCAACCAGCCGTGCCAAGTACAGGTGGAGGACAAGATTCTGGTATACGACGGACGCTCAACGCGAACCACCCAGATAATAGAACCCCCGTACTTCCCTGCCTCTGACCCCATCAATCTAGCAGTACCTGCTAAAAGACCATTGAAAACAGATTCAATCCCCGGTGAGGGGATAAAACTACTAACAGGGGAAGACACTAACAAGATCATCCAGGAAGGCACCAAGCCCCTGCAGGAGATCTATTCCCAGTTAAATCACCTGACCTGGGAACGTACCCACACCCATTCAACTGTCGCCATCTCGATCAGCGGCATAATAATACTTGGCCTCATAGGGTATACGTGCTATAAATGCACTCCGTTGCTAGTGGATGCCATCCGCTCTAAATGCTCCAAAAGGACCGGGAATGCATGTCCTCCGGACGAGAGAACAGTCTCCGAGGACCGAACGGCCCCAAGAGGGGTCCCTATGCAACCCGAGCCCGCATCCACCACAGTAACGGTCGAGACAATACCTAGGCCCCTAAGTAGATCTCACACATTACCAAGGGCCTCTTCCATCCAATTAGTACAACCAGGGTCTGGGACCCCAATAACCACAGGGTAAACCGGGCCGCGAAACACGACCCTTACTCAGTGGCGCCTTACTAGATACAATATACGCCACTAGACTTAACGGTTAGTATGCAACCTCCACCTAAAACAATAATCGCCATGTACCACGCCTTTATAATGCGTTTCTATGCCTCACCCTACCAACCCATCTTCATACAAAACGGTTTAAGAGATCGCCAGAAAAATTTTCTATGGGGTAAATCAAGCAACGAACCATAGCCCTGCTGCCAAGTTTTTTCCATTAAAAATAGCATTCCCTTAAAGTACTAGGTACGCCCGCCCGGCCTAACCTCCTTTATCCCCTCATTCCCTTCGAGTACGAGAATCGCTCTACTCCGTAGCGATTCTCTTGCTCCAGGGGGGAAGGAATGTTATGTATAAAAAACCACTCTTTCAAAAAAATTCCCAAATTCAAAAATCCTTAACGGAAAATTTTTCATAAACCCAAATTTTTTTACCAAAAATCTAAAAATCCTAAACGGAAAAATTTCAAAGAATTATCTCACGAGAAAAGCCCGTTGTAATATGACACTTCCCTTCACGGGAAACGACGAAGACAGCAACCTGAGCTTTTCTGTCTGCGAGATAATATTCGCAAAATTTACTGTGGGAATTGGAAAAGTGCATCGTAACAATTTTTCCGTGTGATTTGCTGCACATGCTTTTTTTATTCTACCTTTTCGTAGTCGAACGTGTTATGTATAAAAAACCACTCTTTCAAAAAAATTCCCAAATTCAAAAATCCTTAACGGAAAATTTTTCATAAACCCAAATTTTTTTACCAAAAATCTAAAAATCCTAAACGGAAAAATTTCAAAGAATTATCTCACGAGAAAAGCCCGTTGTAATATGACACTTCCCTTCACGGGAAACGACGAAGACAGCAACCTGAGCTTTTCTGTCTGCGAGATAATATTCGCAAAATTTACTGTGGGAATTGGAAAAGTGCATCGTAACAATTTTTCCGTGTGATTTGCTGCACATGCTTTTTTTATTCTACCTTTTCGTAGTCGAAAAGAGTAAAAAATTAACCTTGACCGCCACCGTGAGAATCGCATACGGTTTGGGCGACCAAAAAACAGGGCTCGGCGGCGGTGGACAATTTTGAAAATATAGAGTGTTGTTGAATCCATGATCGCGAGCGGGCGAAAATATTATAGAGTGTTGTTTTGAACGTGGCGACCGGCGGTTTGTAAAGTCAATAAAGCAAAGAGTGTAAAGTAAAAATTGATAGAAAATAATAAAAAGAGAATTGTGGAATATAAGAATAGAGAAAAGAGTGTAACGTAATTATTGATGGAAAAGAATATGTTAACTTGAGAATTGTGGAATAGAAGAATAAAGCAAGGAGTATAACGTAAATATTGATAGGAAATAATAATTTAAGAATTGTGGAATGTAAGAATAAAGTAACGAGTGTAACGTAAATTTTGATAAAAAACAATAATTTGAGAAATGCGGAATATAAGAATAAAGCAAAGAGTGTAAAGTAAAAATTGATAGAAAATAATAAAAAGAGAATTGTGGAATATAAGAATAGAGAAAAGAGTGTAACGTAATTATTGATGGAAAAGAATATGTTAACTTGAGAATTGTGGAATAGAAGAATAAAGCAAGGAGTATAACGTAAATATTGATAGGAAATAATAATTTAAGAATTGTGGAATGCAAGAATAAAGTAACGAGTGTAACGTAAATTTTGATAAAAAACAATAATTTGAGAAATGCGGAATATAAGAATAAAGCAAAGAGTGTAAAGTAAAAATTGATAGAAAATAATAAAAAGAGAATTGTGGAATATAAGAATAGAGAAAAGAGTGTAACGTAATTATTGATGGAAAAGAATATGTTAACTTGAGAATTGTGGAATAGAAGAATAAAGCAAGGAGTATAACGTAAATATTGATAGGAAATAATAATTTAAGAATTGTGGAATGTAAGAATAAAGTAACGAGTGTAACGTAAATTTTGATAAAAAACAAAAATTTGAGAAATGCGGAATATAAGAATAAAGCAAAGAGTGTAAAGTAAAAATTGATAGGAAATAATAAAAAGAGAATTGTGGAATATAAGAATAGAGAAAAGAGTGTAACGTAATTATTGATAGAAAAGAATATGTTAACTTGAGAATTGTGGAATAGAAGAATAAAGCAAGGAGTATAACGTAAATATTGATAGGAAATAATAATTTAAGAATTGTGGAATGTAAGAATAAAGTAACGAGTGTAACGTAAATTTTGATAAAAAACAATAATTTGAGAATTGTGGAATGTAAGAATAAAGCAAAGAGTGTAAAGTAAAAATTGATAGAAAACAATAATTTGAGAATTGTGGAGTATAAGAATAAAGCAAAGAGTGTAAAGTAAAAATTGATAGAAAACAATAATTTGAGAATTGTGGAAAATAAGGATTGAGGAAAGGAAGTATAAAGTAAGTGTTGTTAAAAAATAAACATAAATCTTAAAATTACATTGGAACATTTATATGATATATAAGTAACTAATTGATGAATAAATAACAGTTAATAATAAAATTTTTGGCTTTATAAAATAACAAACAAAGAAATATAACATAGATAGGTTAGTGTGGACAATTAGTGGGTTTAGTGGTCGACAGGGAGGATACACAGTTTCGTCACAGGACGTTTAAAGTAGCCACCCTTGTGCCTTAAGGTCACGACTCGAACTTGTTGATCCTCTCCTGGATGTATTTCCACGACGTGTCCTAACAGCCACTGTTGAGGATGTAGTTTATCGTCCTTGATAACAGCGAGATCATTAACCTTGATTGGCTTAGATTTGTGGTGCCATTTATAGCGCACCTGTAAGTTGTATATGTACTCCTTGTACCAACGTGTCCACAAGCTTTCGTACGCGCGTTGTACTAGCTGCCACCGATCCAGTCTGTTGAGTGTTGTTTCTAGTGTAGTTGGCGTAGGCACAGCAAGTAGACTTTCTCCAACCAGGAAATGACCAGGAGTGAGAGCATTTAGGTCAGTTGGGTCGTCGGTGATAGCACTTAGTGGCCTAGAGTTGAGGCAAGCTTCAATCTGGGCCAGTAGGGTGTACATCTCCTCCAATGTTAGGACTTGGTTACCAATAACTCGCTTTAGATGGTGTTTAAATGACTTCACTCCCGCTTCCCATAATCCGCCGAAGTGGGGGGAAGCGGGTGGTATGAAATGCCACTCGGTTCCGTCCTTGAGGGTCATCTGTGGAACATTATCGCTGTTGATGAGTTTATATAGGTATTGTGAAAGCTGCCGGTTCGCTCCAACAAAGTTTCTTCCGTTGTCACTGTACAACCTCGCGCATCGTCCACGCCGGCTTACGAATCGGCGAAAAGCGGCTATAAATGCCTCGGTAGTTAGATCTGTAACAAATTCTAAATGTACGGCTCGTGTAGCGAAGCAGACGAAGACTGCTGTATACCCTTTGAGTATAGTTCGTCCACGGCCTCGAATTGGTTTCACCGGAAACGGTCCCGCGTAGTCCACCCCAGCGTGTAGAAAGGGTTTAGTTGGGCGTACTCGATCAGGAGGCAAGTCTCCCATAAGCGGTGTAGAGGATTTGGCGCGTAATCTACAGCAAATGACGCAGTGATGGATGAATTGTCGAACCTTTCGTCGGCCATTAGGTATCCAGTAACTTTGGCGTAGCTGATGAAGGGTTGCTTGGGTGCCTCCGTGTAAGGTTTTAGAATGAGCATGAGCAATAATAAGTTGGGTGAGATAACTGTCGGTCGGAAGTATGACGGGGTGTCTTTCGTCCTCTGATAAGAGAGCATTCTTGATCCTGCCACCCACCCGCATTATATGATTGCTGTCAAGAATTGGATTTAAAGACTTGGTTTTGGAAGTGGAGTTCATAGGAGCTCCTGCTAGTAGACTCTTTAGCTCGCTGGGGAATGCCTTCCGTTGTTCAATCTTGATCCAAGTTTCTAGAGCTGATTTCAATTCGGATAAACTCAAATAGTTGGAGCGCCTTCTCGGCGACGATGTTTTGCAATTGAATATAAAACGTAGGCAGTAGGCGGTTGTACGTAGGAGCCTAGACAAGTCAGAGTATTTCTTGAGAAGGAGTGTATTGAAGTCAACAACACTATGTGCGGTGAGAGCGGTTGTTGAGTGGTTTGGACGGCTTGCTTCGTGAACTTCTTGAGTGATCGGAGGGTCAACTGCCTTGGGCCAATAGTCAGGATCTTTGCTTAGCCAATCCGGTCCAGACCACCAAAGGTTGAAGGCTTTTAAACCAGCCGCTGGTATACCCCTGGTTGTGCAGTCCGCGGGGTTTTGCGCGGTAGGGACATGATGCCATAAAGTTTGAGGAAGCTTTTCGTGGATCAGAGCGACGCGGTTAGCTACAAAGACTTTCCATTTAGAAGGGTGTTCGCGGAGCCAGGCTAAGACCACTGTAGAATCTGACCAAGCGTGAGTAGGGATGGTATCCAGACCTAGGTTTTTTTGTATAGATGACATAAGTTCGGCTAAGAGCGCCGCCCCACAGAGCTCCAAGCGTGGCAGAGATACAGTGCGCATTGGACTCACTCTTGTTTTAGCAGCGATAAGCGTTATCTGGGGGTTGTCCGCAACCTGTGTCACACGAAGATAGACAGCTGCTCCATATGCGGCTTGTGAGGCGTCGCAAAAGCCGTGCAGCTCGGCTTTGCAAGTAGATCTGCTTGTTCCTAGCCAGCGCTTGATGTGCAGGTCGTTTAGATGTTTAAGTTCATTTTTGTAGTTTAGCCAAACAGAAGTCAGTTCAGCAGGAACTTGGTCATCCCAATCAATCTTTGCAGCCCATAATTTTTGAAGAAGTATTTTAGCGGTAATCGTCACTGGTGATAGCCATCCTAGTGGATCATAGAGTCTGCTTATGTCTGAGAGGATAGAGCGTTTTTTTGTGCTTTTAGTGGTTGGCAGAGTGATATGGTAACGAAAGGCATCGAGTTGAGGGTTCCAACCAAGCCCTAAGGTCTTAATTTGGGAGTCTGAGATAAGTTTCTCATTTCTACTTATAGCTTGGTCCCTTTCTGGTATATCTATTAACAATTCTGGAGTATTGGACATCCACTTTCGCAGGTTGAAGCCTCCAAGTTCAAAGATAGCTTTTACTTCGTCACGAACGCGAATTGCGTTCATTTTGTCGTATGAACCGAAGAGAACGTCGTCCACATAGGTGTTATCTTGAATGATTTTTGCGGCTTGCGGATGCGTAAATTGATGATCTTCTGACAATTGTTTGAGCACCTTGCATGCTAGGTATGGTGCCGCAGCGGTCCCATAAGTGACGGTAAGCAGACGATAACACTTGACAGGCTGGGATAGAGAAGGTCGCCACAATATTCTTTGCAGATCAGTATCTGCCTGATTTACCAAAATCTGTCGGAACATCTTTTCCAAGTCTCCGGTAAAAACATAGGGAAAGAAACGCCATCTAGCTAGCACGATGAATACGTCATTTTGCAGCTTGGGTCCTGTATGTAGCAAATCATTTAGGGATATTCCAGAGTTGCTTGGCTGTAAGGCATTGAAAACCACTCGTAGTTTTGTCGTCGAGCTAGTTGGTTTCAACACGGCGTGGTGGGGTAGATAGTAAATAGGACCTTTCATCGCCTTCTCTTCATGGACCAGTTCCATGTGATTGAGCGACAAGTACTCTTTCATGAAATTTGAGTATGCTTCTAATAATGGTGGATCGCGGTTGAATCTCCTCTCCATTCTCATCAGGGCAGCCATAGCTGCTTCTCGCGAATCTCCTAGTTGTAGCTCAGTATCTTTCACAGGTAAGCGTACCACAAATCTCCCGGCTTCATCTCGATAGTGGGTGCTCTCGAAGATCTTTTCACACTCTGCATCCTTCGGATCTATCAGGCGTGGCTGAGGAAGCTCTTCAATTTCCCAGAACTTTCGCAAGAGGGTGTCCAGGTTGTTGTTGTTGATTGTCGTGACGTGATGAGTTGCCGTAATGGAAGACTCTGAAGTCCTTTGGCCTATAGTGCCTGAGAGAATCCAGCCCAAGGTTGTAGCTTGCGCTAGCGGAGTTCCAACTGGACCACGTCGAATGTTGCCTAGTAGCACCCGATCATAGAAGTCCACACCTAGAATTATATCAATTCCGGAAGGCTTATCAAAGAATGGATCGGCTAACTGTAGTCCTACTATATGAGGCCATTCCTGCCTCATCATACTTCTTGCGGGCATCAAGTGGGTGAGTGATGGTAGTACTAATGACTGAACAGTGTAGGTGTGTGAAGGATCAACGGTAGAAATAACTTCGTGAACAACAACTGCATTGGCGTCGCCTACATGAGCTTCTGCTACTCCAAAGATGGACACATTCGCAGGTCTTTTAGGTAGTCGTATTGCGTTGGCTAGTGATGCTGTGATAAAGTTACTTTCCGAACCCTGGTCCAGTAATGCGCGAGCACGGATGTTTCGGCCTTCAGCTGAACGCACTAAAACTACGGCTGTAACTAATAGTGTGGGAGTTTGCGTTGTTTGGTTGATGACACTGCTGGCTACGTGAGCAAACGCGGTGTTAGATGTGGACGATCCAGTTCGAGTAGCGTTGACTGTTATGCAAGCCGGTTGATCTGATGGTCGTCCTTGTCGGTTTTCAGAGTTGGAGAGAGGTGTCAGATGAATCATTGTATGGTGCTTTTGGTTGCACCTCTGGCATGTGTTTTGTGATGTGCATGTTTCAACTACGTGACTCGCCTTCAGACAGTTTGTACAAATTGCCTTTTTCCTTAGGAGATCGATGCGCTCTTCGATTGACTTGGAGCGGAACTGCGGGCAGAACAAGATGAAATGTCCGCCGCCACAGCAGGTGCATAATCCCGATTTTGCTCTCGCGGTGTGATGACTGCGGGTAACTAATTTCGGGTTCGGTGAGCGTTGTGGTGGAAGTGGTCGTCGCAGCGAACTCGACCTATCTTTTATCGCGCTTAAAGCTTGAAGGCGTGATTCCAGAAAAGTCTGTAGAGACTGGAAGGATGGTACTTCCGTGGATGAACTAAGAGATGTTTCCCTATCCTTACGTGTGCAACTATCTAATTTGTCTGACAGTAGGTACACGAACCAATCATCCCATTGTTCGGTGGGGCGATTTAAATTGTCAAGGGTTCTAACGGCTAGATTGAATCCATCCACAACTCTTCGAAGTTCAGCAGCCGATTCTCCAGCCATGCCTTGTATATTGACCAGCGCATGCAGATTCGAGTTAACTAGGACTCGTGTATTCTCGTACCGTTTTGACAATGTTTCCCAGGCGGACTTATAATTGATAGTAGTTGTCGCGTAGTGTTTCAATAGTTTGGCCGCCTCTCCTGTGATCGCTGCCTTTAGGTAATGCATCTTCTCAATGTCCGACAAGTGATGATTCTGGTGGATTAAGGACACATAGGTGTCCCTAAAAGAGGGCCAATCGTAGAAGGAGCCACTAAATGAGGGAAGGTTAACTTTGGGTAGTCTGATAGGTTGCGACGGTGTAGGAGCTGACGGGTGTACGGTTGAATTTAATAAGGATGCCTCTCTATTGTGCTCTTCTAGTTGCGCTAGTTGTTCCTTTAACCAGCCTAGGGTGTCGATGTATGTACTCTCAACAGTCGAGAATACATCTGCAGTGAAGTACTGTTCCTGCTTACGATCGTCATCGCTGGCTACGCGGTACAACTCGTCATTGGCTTGTATAAATTGTTGCCAGTACGACTCGAGTAACTGCACGCGGTGCGTATAGAAGAATTCATTTCGCTTGTCTTTTCCTACTTTTAGAACATTAGTTATAAAATTTGTGATGCGCTCCTTGGGCGCCTTAATTCTAGCTTTAGCTTCAGCCAGGTAGTTCTTGGGTTCGCGAGTACTAGGACCCGCTCGCCCATCAAGTGATTCTTCCGCCATAGTATTTTATTTTAATGTTTGCAACTTATGTTTCCAATGACAACAAACCAAAAACCTTCGGGGAAATCGCATCAATTGTCAACTTCTGTCAATAATTTTCAACACAAAATCCAATGCTGCAGACGCCAAAATTCAGCTGCCAACGCAATAGGGCAACAAAAAATAGTGAAGCAGAGATTAATGCAACCACAAAAAAAATCACTTGAACAGCTGCACTCATCAATGTGAATATGTATTTATTTTAGGCCTACGTGGCTAAAATTCGTTAACTGTAAGCTCTCTAATATTTTCTTTAATTATAATTCAAAAGGATTTCTTTATTTCAATTATATTGACTTGCGATTTAAATTTTGCTTCAAAGTATTTCTATATTTCCAAGGTTAGTTTATAGTAAGCATGCAGTTTTAAATCATATTTAGCATCTGCGTATAAAATGTTTAGGATGAACGTTTGAACTTGCAAACTACTTGTCTCTTGAAGGCATATGTTTTGACAGATCTCTTAAGAGCTTTTGTGCTGCAGTATTAGTGAAATTATAGAGAATGGAACGAACTCACCGATCTTGGTTGTGATTTCCAGGGCTTTCCTGCGTCTTTGGTACAACTTTGATAAGAGCTTTGAGCTTTTATGTTGCGATCGACCATAAGCATAGGTTCTGATCATATATCGAGCATAGGAACTTTCATCTTTTTTGTTTTATGCTTCACTGCACCACACTGGTTCACGATCAGTTATTTCGATATTAGTATTCGTTTTTATAACTTTATTAGTTAGTTTCAAAAACTTTCTTATTTTGTATGAACACTGTTTTCAGTGTTCTGATCACGCGCACGATGAACTGTTAACATGAGGTACAATGAACTAAAGAAAATATGCAACCCAAAACTTCTTGTCGGATTTATTTTGCTTATAGAAGCAAGCACAAAAGTTATCACGTTAGCACAATGGAATCGATACCGTTTTGAAAGTAGGTAATCCGATAACACGTTTTCGCAAGTGGATAAACCGCTAGGTGAGAATATCGATCCGGCTCGAAGGACCAAAAATGTTAATTATCAAAATGTTAATTACTTTAGAGCAAACTGTAACGTTAATTTCTATTGTAGAAAATAAAAACACTAGGGTTGATTTAACGTTATAAACCATTTATTGATAATTAGAGAAAAACTTAATTGTGGTTATAATTGATAGCGAGTTTAGCGCGAGACTGACTAGCAGCAGCCTTTTTCTGTTTGCAGGAACTAGCTCACGTTGACGTTATTGCCAGTCGAGAATAGTTTCGGGCTTCGGGTTTCCGTGTTGAATTAGGATGCTTTCATGTTTTAGTGGTGGAAAACTTAGTGCTGCTCCAAACACTTTGTTTGGGATAAATCTTCCGATCCGTTTTTCAAGTACTTCCCGATGTCCGGTGATGCTCAAATTTAGCACACACATTTGGTTGTGGAGGCAATACAAAATAGTATATTCAATTTTATGGTACATCCAATATGGCGTCCACCATTAAATGGCGGATATTTCTGGGGGTGGATTCTTGCGATTGATTTTTCGGCCACTTCCCGTAATCCAGTGATGCTCAAATTTGGCACAAACCTTTGGTTCTGAAGACAATGCAATATAGTATATTCAATTATGTGGTACATCCAATATGGCGGCCACAAATGACGGATTACCTTTTTCTTTACAACCCCCCCCCCCCAACATGGGTATCAAATGAAAGAGTATTACGAGTAGAACACAGAAAGCTATGTGACGTCATTTTAAATCGAATATGGCGGCTAAGATAAACTGGCGGATTACCTTTTTCTTTACAAACACCCGCCATGGGCATCAAATGAAAGAGTCTGACGAGGAGAATACAGTAAGCTATGTGACGTCATTTTAAATCCAATATGGCGGCCACCACTGACCAACCGCTCGATATTGGTATCAAATGAAATGTTATGATAAGTTAAATACAATTAGCTGTGTTAGTCTGATATGTGACGGCATTTTTAATATAAGAGTTTTGTTATTGCATTATAATAAAATCATATTTTTGTAACCCCATGTGTATTCCAAAATATTTTCTTTTCCTTTTGTTGTTTATGATGTAAACTTAATAAGGCAAACATGAAAAAAATCTGCAGTTAATAAATTATGTTATAATCTGATTAAAATCTTGGAGCATAACAAATTTTTGAGCCATGAGTAATAATGGATAATGGTTTATTGATAAAGAGATGATAAATTACGTAGATATAGAAAAAAACATTTATAAATAAATTATCTAATTCATATATTTAGCCCTATGGTCGTAGGCTTTATAGTTATTAAAACCGAAGCAGTCAGGAGGATGCGGGCAACTAACAAGAGGCACCCTATTTTTTTAATAACTATAAGGCTTTTACGTTAATTTAAAACAAAAAAGTCACTGATGTGTTCGAGGAGTTAAGAAAATCAAAAAAAACAGTAAAACATTTTTTTTAAAAAGCAAAGCTTTTATTAGATAAACTAAAAAATATTAAATAATAAAAAAAGTTTTTAAACATGCGTTAAAAAGATGAACTAAGAAGTATCAAATAATTGCGTTTTATCAAATTGTATCCTAATTAATTTTCGTATTTAATAGTTAAATCATAATATTTTTTGCATTTTTGTTATAATATGTGAAACATTTGTTAACTGAGCGTCCCAAGCTTTTACTTGTAGTTACATACAGGTGGATTAAAAAAATTATTGTATTTTATACTTTTTAGCTCATCAGTTTATCCAATAAAAGCTTGTTTTTAAAATTTTTTTATTGGTTTTTATTTTAATTTTTAGTCTCATGCGCCATTTTATAGTGGCCACCTTATTGGCTTTAAAATGCCGCCACATATCTGACTAACACAGCTAATTGTATTCAACTTATCATAACCCTTCATTTGATAACAATATCGAGGGGTTGTTCGTGGTGGCCGCCATATTGGATTTAAAATGACGTCACATAGTTTACTGTATTCTCCTCGTCAGACTCTTTCATTTGATGCCCATGGCGGGTGTTTGTAAAGAAAAAGGTAATCCGCCAGTTTATCTTAGCCGCCAAATTCGATTTAAAATGACGTCACATAGCTTGCTGTGTTCTACTCGTAATACTCTTTCATTTGATACCCATGTTGGGGGGGGGGGTTGTAAAGAAAAATGTAATCCGTCATTTGTGGCCGCCATATTGGATGTACCACATAATTGAATATACTATATTGCATTGTCTTCAAAACCAAAGGTTTGTGCCAAATTTGAGCATCACTGGATTACGGGAAGTGGCCGAAAAATCAATCGCAAGATTCCACCCCCAGAAATATCCGCCATTTAATGGTGGACGCCATATTGGATGTACCATAAAATTAAATATACTATTTTGTATTGCCTCCAGAACCAAATGTGTGTGCTAAATTTGAGCATCACCGGACATCGGGAAGTAGGTACTTGAAAAACGGATCGGAAGATTTGTCCCAAACAAAGAAAAAAGCTTGTAAAAAAAACTTTAATCGAGGGTGCCACAGGGTTGCGGGTGGTTTAAGCCTGGCTCCCTAGTGTAATCTTAATGTACACATTCCACCCTTGATTTGATGTAAATTTTATTAGGATATTTTATGACGTCACCAACACCAAAAATCGTAACCGGAAGTGACGTCAAAATTCCATGACGCGGGCGAAATTAGGTTATATAAAAGGTGGCTCCCTTTAGGTCTGTGGCAGTACTACTCCCTCACAAAAAATTGTTAGGATATTTTATACCTTCATTTTTATACTGCCGGCTCTTGGACTATTAATCACGAGTAACTTTCTTGTCTTTACACGGAGATATCTGTGTGTGTGCCGATAATTAGATGCTAGATGCCTAGATGCAAGAGTAAGAGAGTATAAGAAGCAGAAGCAAAGCACATTGTGTATGTGTTTAATTTTCACGCCAAAATGTTCTGGTGAACATGTTACTGCACTACCCGGTTTTGCTGCTGCTGAAGGAATCCTAGTGTAGATTGGGCCATTGGGTAGTATGGGCCGTTAAGCATATAGTACGCAAAGCAGATGATGTGTGAGTGTGTATATTGTTGAGGGAGTGTACCTCATTCTATTCTAATTATCTGTACTACCGAGTATGCTGTCGGAAGACAAAATTTTTAAAAATAGGCGTTAATTTCAGGGCTGCGGAGTCGGCACCAAAAATTTGCGACTCCGACTCCGACTCCAATGTTTTTAAATTTTAAATCCGACTCCGACTCCGACTCCGACTCCAAGGCCGACTCCTAAGGGAAAATATTTAAATTTTGTTTCAAAACAATAAATTTCACAAAACCTTGGAAACAAGAAAGGATTTATGACAATAGATTATTTATTATTTCATCAGTAAGTAAAAAAAACCAATAGATGAGTATAATAGCACCATGGCACCATTACCTGAACGACATGATAGACTGATAATGCAAAGGGTGATTCCTGAGCTTGGTTTTCCCACATAAAAAAAATGTATTTCGTATTAAACTTATCAAGAAAAAATAATTCTTTTGTTATTTTTTATATAGTTAAATTTCTTTAGTTTTTTTTTTTAATTTTCTTTATGTCTTTTATAAACTTAAAATCTAATGAAAATTTCTTTGCAAAAAAAAATAGAATGTAAGTGAAAATAAATTATTAATTCATTATAAAAAAAACTGTATATGTTAACAATAGTAGATTAGGTTCCCTAGGTTAGTAAATTGTTCTCAAAAAAAGAATGGCTGAGGCCAAGTCCTCTTTAATAGATGCTCTTAGATCGCTTTTAATAATTTTTAGTGCTGTTATGTATAAAAACTTGGCATTCCCAAATTTCCCACAAATTGGAAATTCCTTAACGGAAAACTTTTTAAATTCAACATTTTCAACAAAAAAAAACCAAAAGTCCTAAACGGAAAATTTTACAAAAATTATCTCATGACAAATCCAAGTTGTAATAGGATACTTCCCTTCACGGGAAACGACGAAGGCAAAAGCAACTTGAGCTTTTTCGTCAGCGAGATAATTTTCGCAAACATTTAAACATGTGCAACCAAAATGTGGGAATCCAAAAGTGCAATCCAGCAATTTTTGCATGTAAAATTGCAATTAAGCAATTACCTGGACACTTCTTGAGGGTAATCAAATAATTTTAAAAGAAAAGATACGGGGAGTCCTATTTGAACTTCGGTCTCGAGTGGACCTCGGACATCCAATAATTATAAATAACAAAAAAGTAAAAGAAAAGTGAAAAGCGCGGTCGCGGTGGTGACTTCGGCGCCGTGGTGGTTGCTCTGGCACCGTGGCGGTTGCCAGAGTTAAAAGTAATTTAAAAAAAAAACAAAGCTAAAAAAAACAAAAACGGTGTGTACAAATAAAGTTATTATTTAAAAAATGTGATTATATTAGAAATATGTAGTTGAGTGAAGTTGCATAAAATTGCATATCTTTGAATAAATGTATTATGAATAATTAAAACTTAATACTTCTTAACATAAAGTGAAGTTTTTATCTAACATGAATTTTTATACAACAAAATGAACGTGAATATTTATAGAACAAAGTTTTTATATAACAAATATACAACAAATATACAACAAATGGCGCAGCCGGTAGGATCTGGGTGCGCTAACTAGAAAGGCGTTGATACTGCTGGTCAAGGCTTCTTTGACCTCTAACTCAAGGCTGAGCCTGACTTGGGGGCAGTGTTAGCGCCTACAGCTACAGCGTATAAAAATCCCAGATCCTATTAAGAATCTTCGCTCGGGGGTGTACAACCACGGTGCCTCTGCTCCAGGCGGGCAAGCGCTCACCCCCCTATTTAATTTCGTCGAGGGACTTTTGTGGGCTTCATCCCTGCCCAGGACAAAGTCCAATAAGGACCAACAAGGGGACGACCAAGACATAGGCGCTCCCCCAACGAGGGATTAGAAAACATCTTTAAGCCATCAGTTCCTGCATCCCCATCAAGGATTCCAACATGGCAAGTCCTCCGAGTGGTCGGCGCATGGACCAGTAACCACGTTTGTATATAAGTAATTGTATGTACTAAACTAAAATTGTTGAAACAAATATTAGTCCTTAATACTTTTCTCTTAGTATTCACTTTTTAAGTAAAATTAACTCACAAAACGATTTAGTGTTCAAAAATCCATACAAAAAGAAATTTACCAATTAAAAAGGATAATAATTAATAAAATATACAGTTTAACGTTTAAAAAAAAAATAATAATAATAATAATTAGTTTACAAAAGATAATTAACAAGAATCAACAGAATTCGATTTTTTTTAGGTGTTCAAATTAAAAAGCGGAAAATTATTTTAAATTTTGTTGAATTATTTAATACATAGCTCGTTTTGTATTTCTATTGAAAATTATAATAATATATGACATGAGCTTTCTTTACTTCATTAAAATGAAATATAAAAAAAAACTATAGTACCTGCCTCTTGCCGGTAATAAAAAAAAAATATATTAAACAAAAATAAACAATAAATACCATACAAATATAAATATGCTAATAACATTCATATATTACATATAGAAATATGCTAAATTCTTCAGTGTACTTATATTGTTAGTTTATAACATTTACGTGTTTAAGATATCTTAGTCCTTACAAGAATTTTTTAAAAGAGTTTAATAAAGGAGATCTAATACGCGTTTAGATACAAGTGCATTAACTTGTTTTATATCATTATATCCTTAGACCAAAGTGAAAAGTCTAGTACAAATTTTGTCGTCTAAATTTTTATTTAAGAAAATATTGTTTTAAACGTTCTTTCTTTTAAGTCATTTAATTAACTTCGCTCTTTATGAACTCGAATTGCTCTTCCATTTTAAATTATAAGTAGATATATTTGACAAAAACTTACAAAAAAATTATGATACAACAAATGTAAACACACTTTCCTCGTCTTTTCCAATGTCAAGAATTTACAAATCAAGATTGGTCACTTTAACTCATTAAAAATTAAAATAAAATAGAAAAAAAAAGTGTAATACGACAATGAAAACACAGCCATCGCCACCAACCGCGATCGTCATATATAAAAATACCATAAATAAAGATATATAAATATATATTATATAACAAATTTAAATAACAATTATATATATTACAAACAAACCTATAAACATAAAAACAACATATAAACATATATAATAACATATATACAGATATAATAACATATATACATATATAACAACATATATAATAACATATATACATATATAATAACATATATACATATATAACAACATATATACATATATAATAACATATATACATATATAATAACATATATACATATGTAATAGAATATACACATATATAATAACATATATACATATATAATAACATATATACATATATAATAACATATATAAATATATAATAACATATATACATATATAATAACATATATACATATGTAATAACATATATTAAAACATATACAACATATATAATAACATATATACATATGTAATAACATATATAAAACATATATAAAAACATACATATATACATATATTAAAACATAAATACAACATATATAATAACATATATACATATATATATATAACAACATATATACATATATAATAACATATATACATATATAATAACATATATACATATGTAATAGAATATACACATATATAATAACATATATACATATATAATAACATATATACATATATAATAACATATATAAATATATAATAACATATATACATATATAATAACATATATACATATGTAATAACATATATTAAAACATATACAACATATATAATAACATATATACATATGTAATAACATATATAAAACATATATAAAAACATACATATATACATATATTAAAACATAAATACAACATATATAATAACATATATACATATATAAAACACATATATACATATATATTAGCATACATATATAATAGCATATATACATATATAACATATAAACATATATAATAACATACATATATACATATATTAAAAGATAAATACTACATATATAATAACATACCTATATACATATATAAAACACATATATACATATATAATAGCTGATATACATATATAATAACGTAGAAACATATATAATAACATATATACATATGTATTAAAATATATAAACATGTATAATATAACAAGTTATATAAACATATACATAATAAACATATATAAACCTAAATATTCTATAACCATCAATGTTCCCTCTAATTTTTTCACTTACTGCGCGGTACATAATTTATGCGAGCAAAAATATTCAAAACGTATGTAAAAGAGTGCAAGTGGGGGGAAGGTCCTGTGCCTGTGTTTGAAGTGAAATGTTTTTTTAATAATACTCTTGAAAGGTACATTTTAAAGCATTTTAATAGCCCACAAACAAAAAAAGGATTTTTACATTACTGTTCATATCTTTGTTTATATTCTTTCTTTATTAGAGCAAGATCTACTATGATTGAACGACGAACTATAAAACAAGAGAAGTATAAAAACAGGGGCTAGTCATATGTTTCGCTCGGTGACTTTACCAACTAAGTGACTACAACAGTTTTCCTCGAGAGACCACTAGGTTCGAATTTTAAAACCACCAGAAAGCCACTAAAATATTTTCCTCGTCTCCAAAAGTAACTAGAATATTCCACTAAATGTAAAATTCTTCAAGCTTAATGTTTGAAAGGCGCTATTTAAGCGGAAATAAGCAAACTAATCGTCTTTCAACATTGGTGTGCAAATGTGGCAAAATTAGTAATGAAATAGCAAAAATGGCTGCCCAATTATTCAAATCGAGGTACTCCTTATGCGTCTCTGCAGCGCTTCAGACGAAAATTTGTTGGTATTTGTGGTTTAATTCCACTTCAGAAGATGGATTTGACACGTGATCTTGATTGTTATTTGAGTGAATCATTAGGTCAGTAGGAATTGATGTCTTGTTTTGGCTTAGTCAGTGCATGGCCAAAACTAATTTTGTATTCCTGTCTACTTTCCTCTTACCCACTAGATACGATTTTTTCCCACTAAAGGCAAGTCTTAACCACCAGTTCTAGTGTTAAAACCACTAAGATGGTAACGCTGGACTGCAAGCACGGACGCTATGCTGTATACAAAACTTACACAACAACGACTTTTTTTGTGAAAATAGGATTTTTGTCATTTTTAGATGTAAATCTTTTATAAAAAGAAATAAAAAAATGGTGAGCAAGCCCATTGTGCGCAGAATTCAAAAACGGCTGCGCAACTCTCGAAAAATTAGTGCGCAGTTGCGCACCTGCGCAGCTTAGAGGGAACATTGGTCACCACAAGGGCACTTGCCATAGACTGCACAATTTTAGGTGTTCATACGCTCGTAGAGTAGTGGAAAATACTTTTAGGTTGCTAGCAAGTGTGTTCTGTGAATTAGAAAACCACTAATGATTAATTTGGAAAACTATGAAATTGTCGCAAAAACATGCATTTGTCTTCATAATTTTTTGAGAAGGAGGAAAACATCGCGATCAATACACGGTGCTCAAGTAACTTTAGATAATGAAACGCAAGATGGAAATATTATTGCGGATCATGCAGGGAAGTTGTCCAAGTCGATTCTGGTCTGCAGGGATTGCCATGAAAGTGCTGCAGGGAAAGCTGTAAAAGTGAGAAATTAATTTAAGAGATATTTTCATCAGATGAAGTATGTGTGCTTTGGCAGGACCTTTACGCCTAACTTTTATTGTAATATTCAAATATATATTTCAGTATGCCAATAGTAACATAATATAGTTTTTATGTAGTAATTTAAAAAAACGTCCTCCGGATCACTGCAGAAGTTGACAACGTTGATTTTGGTATATCAATGTCCCCTAAAAAACTTAACAGCTCAAATACAAATTGTAATTCTTAATTTTCCTTAATTTGTCATTTTTAATTTCCGGTGAATTATGGTAATCGTCATAAATGAGACTGTTTTTTCACAATTCCATTCCATGTCGCAGGATACAAGCCGCACCGATCCGCTGACTGTTGGATAGCGGCGACACTGTTCGACACGTTGAAATATGTCGAAAGGTGATGCATGGGTCCTGGCAAAAACTATCAAATCGTAGCAGGCGGCAAGGAGACTCATTTTTTGTCGCTTCGTGTTCCTTCAATGGAAAGACTGTGTGCAGCATGCGTCAACGCCGCATGCTACATGTTGCCTAAAAGTTGCCTCAGTGGAATTGCGCCTAGTCTGCCTCCGACACGGATAATATTTCCTTCATCGAGGAAAGGACACAAGCTGTTCAATGGACTGTTGTTGTTGACGCAATTGTGTTGTTGAAGCTGATGGAGCTCGTCCTTAAATCCTTCCTGTTGTATCTGGGAAATGATCACTCGGTGAGCTTTGTCTAACTGACTGACTGCTAGATGCCGAGTCTTTTGTCTCTCCGACTGTTGTTTTGCTGGTCTTTGAACAAAGCGTAACACATAAGCAACAATTCTCAGGAGTCTTTGAAATGAGTTGCCATGATTGATGTCATTGATCCATGAGATTTGATTGGTTGATGTTAATGCCACTTTTCCTTGACCTTTTTTCTCTATATCTGTGTTTGTTGTTGGTGGTTGTGCAGGCCAAATGGTCTCTGGACCGTGTAGATATTGTGGTCCATAAAACCAGAGATTACATTTAATCAGTTTAGCTGGTGTCATTCCTGGTGAAACAATGTCTGCGGGATTGTCCTTAGATCCAACGTGCCTCCATTGTTCTGGGTTGGACAACCGTTGAATTGCTGCAACGCGGTTGGCCACAAACGTGTGGTAGGATGACGAATCTGATCGGATCCAGGCCAGAACTATTTCAGAATCTGTCCAAAAATGCACCTTCACGTTCGCAGATTCACTTCCTTTCTTACTCTTTGCATCAGCTGGGCTGCCAGTTTTGCAGCAGATAGTTCGAGTCTTGGTAGGGTCGTGGTCTTTACTGGGGCTACCTTTGATTTAGCACATAGCAAACGAACAGTGATGATGCCGTCATGGTGTGTCGTCCTCACATATATAGCAGCTCCGTACGCGGCTTCAGATGCATCTGAGAAGGCATGAAATTGAATTGTTTTGTATCTTTTCCCAGACGCTATATGTCTTGGAATTCTTATATCGTTGAGTACTCTTAGCTCCTCCCGGAATCTACTCCAGCTAGTGTTCATGTCCATTGGTAAGGCTGCATCCCAGTCCAGTTTCAATGTCCAGATCTTTCGGATGAACATCTTGGCGATTATTGTGACAGGGTTCATGAATCCAAGTGGGTCGAATATGTGTGATATATCAGAGAGAGCTGTTCGTTTGGTAATCCTTCGTGTGTCACTCCAGTTGGTTTTTATTTGAAAAGTATCAGCGCTTTTGGTTGCCAAGTCAGCCCAAGTGTTTTGATGGATTCGTCCGTAGGCTTGTCAAAGTTTACTTCAAGCTCGATGTCTTCTCTTGGGAAGTTCTTCAGTAGCTGTGGATGATTTCCGCACCATTTGCGAAGATTGAACCCGGCAGAAGACAGGAGATCCTTGAGTTGCCCTTGAATTTCTAGTATTTCGGGTAAACTATCCGATCCTGACATGACATCATCCACATAGAAATCGCGTTTGAGAGCCTGAGCTGCCAGTGGATGTGTCAGGGTACCTTGGGTAGCAAGCATATCCAAGCATTTAGTAGCTAGAAACGGAGCTGGTGTTAATCCATATGTGACAGTGCAGAGTTTGAAATATTTCAATGGGTGTTGTGGATGTTCTCTCCAGGCGATTAATTGATACTGTTGGTCCTCTTCAGCAATCTTTACTTGTCGGTACATCTTCTCGATGTCCGCTGTGAATACAAATTTAGGAAACCTGTAGCGTATCAAGATTGATAATAGTTCATTTTGAATGGTTGGGCCCTTGCATAGCACGTCGTTTAATGATAAATTTGATGCGGTCTTTGCCGACGCATCGAAAACGACTCGTAGCTTTGTTGTGCTACTATCTAACTTAGTGACGCAGTGGTGTGGCAGGAAGTAATGAGGACCTTTGATAGAGGATGCATCTGTTTCCTTCATGTGTCCTAATGCTTCATACTCCCTCATGAACTTGATGTATTGTTGCTGTAGGTCCGGTTGTCGAAGAAGCCTTTTTTCTAATGAGTGGAATCGCTGCAGAGCGATGTCTCTTGATTTTCCTAGCGCGTTGGGATCTTGTGCGAAAGGGAGTTTGACAATGAATCTGCCCTGTTCGTCTCTTTTGACATGTTGATTGAAGTGGTCCACGCACCTTTGTTCTACTCTGGTCAATGTACTGATTTCGTCTGATGATTCGACTTCTTCCAGTCTCCAAAATTTGCTGAGTTGTTTCTCAAGCTTCTCGTCTTCACTGCAGATGCCGCACACAGCATAGGATGCACCTTCATGGCTTACTGGTCCAGCTATCATCCATCCAAATACTGTATTCTGGAGTGTTGGCAATCCCTCACCGAGCTTGATCTGTCCGACTGATAACAAGTCGAGGAATATTTCTGCTCCGATCAACATGTCGATGGTGTCGGGTACGTCGAAGTCGGGGTCCGCCAAGTGCAAGTTATTTGGAATGGGCCAGGTTTCCCTTTCTATCTTGTGGCCTGGTTGCTTTGTTATGATGTCGCGAAGTACGAAAGTTTCTAGTCGTGTAGAGTAGTTATTGATCGTGGAGTGTACCTGAATATTGACCCTATGGTTACTTTTTAGTCGCTCCACACCTATGCATTACTTCGGGAATACGGAGAGCTCGTAGTCGCCTTGCCAAATCCTCAGTGATGAAGCTGAGTTGGGATCCAGAATCAAGGACTGCTCGACATCGCACTCGTTGTCCCTGGCCACTGCTAACTTCTACGATGACTGTGCCTAGCATCACATAGCTACGCATATTATTTCTAGCGTTGGTTGTTAATGCCGTTGGATTTGGTGCAGTTATATCAACCGGTGAACCTGGTGGTTGAGTTTGCCTTGAAATTCCTTGATTGAAGTATGATTTCGGAGCTGGTGTTGAAGTTGAAGGGTGAGATTGTTTGGAGTTCCCTTGCTTAACGTGAACTGATTTGGGGGCAATGTCCAAGTGTAGTAAGGAGTTATGTCTTTCAGAGCACTTGGGGCAACTTCTAAGAGTGCATTCTACTGTCTTGTGTTCATCGTTCAAACAATTCATGCACAAATTGTGCTGCCTGATGGTTTGTCGACGGCTTGCGATTGGTTGTGCTAGGAATTCTCGGCATGCGTACAGCGGGTGATTCTTGTGTTTGCAGACTATGCACTGGGCGGATTTGTTTGTCGACATCAGTGAGGAGCGAGGATAACTGTTACCTTTCCTCGAGGATACTTGTTCTCGCCCTGAAGAATGGCCTGATGATTCTTTACCAAGATCTTCTAAGGTCTGGAATCTTTTCTCTAGGAAATTTAGCAGGTCCTTTATGGTGGGAGTATTTCTTGGTGAATCCAATGAAGCTTCAAAAAGAGCGTGTGTGTTCTTATCCAGCTTTTTGAGAAGAAGATGTATTAGCATTGGATCCCAGTTTGTGGTGGAAACCTTTATGTTTTCTAAGGCGAGTATGCATTCACTGGTTACATCGTGGAGCTGTTTGATTGAGTTTGCTGATTGACCCTGCGTGCATGGTTGGTCCCAGAGTTTGTTGAGCAATGCTGTACAAAGCAACCTCTGGTTATTGTATCTCTTGTTCAAGATCTCCCATGCTGTGGTGTAGTTCGCATCTGATATAGGAAGATGGTTCAGTAGTGCCTTTGCTTCACCGCTCAAATTTGTTGTGAGGTAGAACATCTTTTCCGTCTTGCTAATTGGTTTGGACTCTATCATTTGTTCAAACAAGTCATGAAATTGAGTCCATTTTGTGTAGTCTCCATCGAAGACTGGCAATGTAACACGTGGTAGTTTGATTTGGGGTGGCTGCCCATTTGGTGTGGTGGCTTCCCTGGCTTCTAATTTTTCGTGTAAGTGTACGAGGGTTTCCTGTACCCAATCCTAGAGGCCTTCATATAATTCTCTAGTGTAATCTAGTGGCGCATCCACAACTTCCTCCCAAATTTCTTGATCCAGGTCAGTTATTGCATCGAACATTTTGTGGATGGTTTGAAGGTTGATTTCGTAGAACACCCTTGACTGTGTACTACTTGACTTGGTTGTTATGTCATTCAGGGTTCGCGTTAATATTGCCATGGCACGTTGTTGTCGCCTAATCTTCCTCTGTATTTCTTCTTGCGACTGCTCTGATGATGCTGGGCTGAGTGGTTCTTGAAACCTTACTCTTTTTGTAGGATGACGAATCTGATCGGATCCAGGCCAGAACTATTTCAGAATCTGTCCAAAAATGCACCTTCACGTTGGGCAGATTCACTTCCTTTCTTACTCTTTGCATCAGCTGGGCTGCCAGTTTTGCAGCAGATAGTTCGAGTCTTGGTAGGGTCGTGGTCTTTACTGGGGCTACCTTTGATTTAGCACATAGCAAACGAACAGTGATGATGCCGTCATGGTGTGTCGTCCTCACATATATAGCAGCTCCGTACGCGGCTTCAGATGCATCTGAGAAGGCATGAAATTGAATTGTTTTGTATCTTTTCCCAGACGCTATATGTCTTGGAATTCTTATATCGTTGAGTACTCTTAGCTCCTCCCGGAATCTACTCCAGCTAGTGTTCATGTCCATTGGTAAGGCTGCATCCCAGTCCAGTTTCAATGTCCAGATCTTTCGGATGAACATCTTGGCGATTATTGTGACAGGGTTCATGAATCCAAGTGGGTCGAATATGTGTGATATATCAGAGAGAGCTGTTCGTTTGGTAATCCTTCGTGTGTCACTCCAGTTGGTTTTTATTTGAAAAGTATCAGCGCTTGGTTGCCAAGTCAGCCCAAGTGTTTTGATGGATTCGTCCGTAGGCTTGTCAAAGTTTACTTCAAGCTCGATGTCTTCTCTTGGGATGTTCTTCAGTAGCTGTGGATGATTTCCGCACCATTTGCGAAGATTGAACCCGGCAGGAGACAGGAGATCCTTGAGTTGCCCTTGAATTTCTAGTATTTCGGGTAAACTATCCGATCCTGACATGACATCATCCACATAGAAATCGCGTTTGAGAGCCTGAGCTGCCAGTGGATGTGTCAGGGTACCTTGGGTAGCAAGCATATCCAAGCATTTAGTAGCTAGAAACGGAGCTGGTGTTAATCCATATGTGACAGTGCAGAGTTTGAAATATTTCAATGGGTGTTGTGGATGTTCTCTCCAGGCGATTAATTGATACTGTTGGTCCTCTTCAGCAATCTTTACTTGTCGGTACATCTTCTCGATGTCCGCTGTGAATACAAATTTAGGAAACCTGTAGCGTATCAAGATTGATAATAGTTCATTTTGAATGGTTGGGCCCTTGCATAGCACGTCGTTTAATGATAAATTTGATGCGGTCTTTGCCGACGCATCGAAAACGACTCGTAGCTTTGTTGTGCTACTATCTAACTTAGTGACGCAGTGGTGTGGCAGGAAGTAATGAGGACCTTTGATAGAGGATGCATCTGTTTCCTTCATGTGTCCTAATGCTTCATACTCCCTCATGAACTTGATGTATTGTTGCTGTAGGTCCGGTTGTCGAAGAAGCCTTTTTTCTAATGAGTGGAATCGCTGCAGAGCGATGTCTCTTGATTTTCCTAGCGCGTTGGGATCTTGTGCGAAAGGGAGTTTGACAATGAATCTGCCCTGTTCGTCTCTTTTGACATGTTCTACTCTGGTCAATGTACTGATTTCGTCTGATGATTCGACTTCTTCCAGTCTCCAAAATTTGCTGAGTTGGTTCTCAAGCTTCTCGTCTTCACTGCAGATGCCGCACACAGCATAGGATGCACCTTCATGGCTTACTGGCCCAGCTATCATCCATCCAAATACTGTATTCTGGAGTGTTGGCAATCCCTCACCGAGCTTGATCTGTCCGACTGATAACAAGTCGAGGAATATTTCTGCTCCGATCAACATGTCGATGGTGTCGGGTACGTCGAAGTCGGGGTCCGCCAAGTGCAAGTTATTTGGAATGGGCCAGGTTTCCCTTTCTATCTTGTGGCCTGGTTGCTTTGTTATGATGTCGCGAAGTACGAAAGTTTCTAGTCGTGTAGAGTAGTTATTGATCGTGGAGTGTACCTGAATAGGGTCAATACTTTTTAGTCGCTCCACACCTATGCCATCGATATACATTGCTTCGGGAATACGGAGAGCTCGTAGTCGCCTTGCCAAATCCTCAGTGATGAAGCTGAGTTGGGATCCAGAATCAAGGACTGCTCGACATCGCACTCGTTGTCCCTGGCCACTGCTAACTTCTACGATGACTGTGCCTAGCATCACATAGCTACGCATATTATTTCTAGCGTTGGTTGTTAATGCCGTTGGATTTGGTGCAGTTATATCAACCGGTGAACCTGGTGGTTGAGTTTGCCTTGAAATTCCTTGATTGAAGTATGATTTCGGAGCTGGTGTTGAAGTTGAAGGGTGAGATTCTTTGGAGTTCCCTTGCTTAACGTGAACTGATTTGGGGGCAATGTCCAAGTGTAGTAAGGAGTTATGTCTTTCAGAGCACTTGGGGCAACTTCTAAGAGTGCATTCTACTGTCTTGTGTCCATCGTTCAAACAATTCATGCACAAATTGTGCTGCCTGATGGTTTGTCGACGGCTTGCGATTGGTTGTGCTAGGAATTCTCGGCATGCGTACAGCGGGTGATTCTTGTGTTTGCAGACTATGCACTGGGCGGATTTGTTTGTCGACATCAGTGAGGAGCGAGGATAACTGTTACCTTTCCTCGAGGATACTTGTTCTCGCCCTGAAGAATGGCCTGATGATTCTTTACCAAGATCTTCTAAGGTCTGGAATCTTTTCTCTAGGAAATTTAGCAGGTCCTTTATGGTGGGAGTATTTCTTGGTGAATCCAATGAAGCTTCAAAAAGAGCGTGTGTGTTCTTATCCAGCTTTTTGAGAAGAAGATGTATTACCATTGGATCCCAGTTTGTGGTGGAAACCTTTATGTTTTCTAAGGCGAGTATGCATTCACTGGTTACATCGTGGAGCTGTTTGATTGAGTTTGCTGATTGACCCTGCGTGCATGGTTGGTCCCAGAGTTTGTTGAGCAATGCTGTACAAAGCAACCTCTGGTTATTGTATCTCTTGTTCAAGATCTCCCATGCTGTGGTGTAGTTCGCATCTGATATAGGAAGATGGTTCAGTAGTGCCTTTGCTTCACCGCTCAAATTTGTTGTGAGGTAGAACATCTTTTCCGTCTTGCTAATTGGTTTGGACTCTATCATTTGTTCAAACAAGTCATGAAATTGAGTCCATTTTGTGTAGTCTCCATCGAAGACTGGCAATGTAACACGTGGTAGTTTGATTTGGGGTGGCTGCCCATTTGGTGTGGTGGCTTCCCTGGCTTCTAATTTTTCGTGTAAGTGTACGAGGGTTTCCTGTACCCAATCGTAGAGGCCTTCATATAATTCTCTAGTGTAATCTAGTGGCGCATTCACAACTTCCTCCCAAATTTCTTGATCCAGGTCAGTTATTGCATCGAACATTTTGTGGATGGTTTGAAGGTTGATTTCGTAGAACACCCTTGACTGTGTACTACTTGACTTGGTTGTTATGTCATTCAGGGTTCGCGTTAATATTGCCATGGCACGTTGTTGTCGCCTAATCTTCCTCTGTATTTCTTCTTGCGACTGCTCTGATGATGCTGGGCTGAGTGGTTCTTGAAACCTTACTCTTTGCTGGGCTTCCCTTGGTGGGCTATGCTCAGCCTGATGTTCTGCTGCAGTCTTCGCTGGTGCCTTTTGGCTGGCTTCATGTGCTGACTGGCTCGGACCCGGCTGGTTTTGCAATAATTCAAGCAATAGTTGCTTGTATTGGTTTACTAATTCTTCAATAGTGTTGAAATAATTTCTGGTGAAATAATCATTATCTGGACTGCTGGCTTCAAAGTCTGTGAGTTGGTGATGGTTAGCGTGGAATTGCTCCCATCTCTGTTCAAGCCATTCTAGGCGGTTGGTTAGGTATTCCCTTGTCTTCCTTTTGTTGGAATCCTTTCTGAAGTTGCGGAGGTTGTTCTGGATCTCTTCGCCTAACTGCGATTGTAAATCCAAAAGTTCATCCATCCTTGCTGGAGTTGTGGTTTAACTGTGTGGTGTAGATAGCTGCCCCTGCTGGATGTACCTGGTTTTATTCCAATTTAAACCTCTGGATAAAATCTGGCGTCTCTATGGCGAGATGATTGCAGGATTGTTGATGTGGTTCAACTGATGGCTGTGATCGTGTCACAAGTGATTCACTTGTGATCACGTCGGGGTCACCAATGTATTTGTTAAGCGGAAAAACTCTTTTGTTTCTTCGCTTTGTTTTAGATTTAGATTTAGATTTAGGTGTAACACCTAGACCTTTGATGAGCTGCGCTATAAGTGCAACACTTAAGCGCAATGAATGTTAATTAAAATGATAAAAATCAATTCTCAAGCTTCAAAAAATGAATGAATTTATTTTTCACTTCTCCAGGTATTTATACTTATTAATACAAACATAATAATAACAAATTAAATTAAATAACAAACAACTACATAACATGAAATAAGAACGAAATTCAAACGTTTAAACTTAAATTGCTGCGTAATCAATAAGTACACATGTTTCCCTCAAAATTGCTATCTGGGCAAAATGGTTTCACAAATTTTAACGTGTTCGATCCATCGAACGGAAGAGGCGTCAAATTACGTCTGGATTATTTTGAATATTTTTGGCATTGATGGTTGTTGTATAGAAATGATGATTTTAGCTTTTCTTAACAACTGGTATGCCAGTACACGCCTCGTTGGAACACTTATGCTAGTGTACTGTCTTGGTTAGTTCACTAACCTGGTGAGTAGTGCCCTTGCTAGTAGATAGCCCAGGGGGCTATTTACTAGCCCACTATCCTCCACTTCTCTAAACTAACCACTTAACTCGCTTCGTGCGAACAATGACACGTGGGTTAGTAAACGATTATTTGACAAGTAATTTACGATTTTCTGTGAAGTGATTTCTGATTTTTTGAAAATTGTTTTGTTTTTTTTTTACTTGAAAATGAAGTGGACAGAAAGTCAAACAATTAAGTTAATTAAGAATTATATAGGGCTTTGAGTGTTTGTGGGACAATGATTCTGTAGATTACAGAAATACTCAAAAGCGGCAGGCAGCAGCGGAAACTTTGGTTAAGCAAATTTTGTTTTGATTGATACCCACAACTAGTACACTAACCTGTCTACACTGAATTGCGTCTGAACATATACTCACTTATAACTAACCTCAGTTTTGCCAGTACCTACTAACCAGGGACTAACCACTAGCCTACTAGCACACGCCAATGTGAACGCTGCTTAAAATAGAGTTCAATTTAAGTAATCACGATTTCTTATTTCACTTTCGGCGTTAGGTTTTCACTTGTCTGTTCTAAGTTTTAACTTTTAGATTCACTTGTAATTATATTTTGTAGTTTTATGAGCTTTTGATTGGTTTTGATCACAATTAATTATTCGATTTTGAACTAATTCAAGCTAATATTTTGTAGTTGGTTGTACGAGGTGCTTTCTTCCGTTTGCAGTCTAACCTTCGTTTCTATTTAAGTGCCGTCATCCGGCTCGAAGGACCATGTTTTGTATGCACGCAGTGGACTGAAAGATTTACAAATTCCTTGCACCTTTCAGGGAATTTGCCGGACCTAAATAACAACTTCGTCAGACGCAAAAAAAATACCAAGTTTATGCAAAAAGGTTACATAAAAAACCATCTGCCCTTAGCTGGGTTCGATCTTAAGCCACTTGATTTCGGCGAGCTGATTTTCTACGATCTTACCGACTCGACCACCTTCAGTATAAACTTCTGGTTCCTATAAGTTCACTTAACTTAATGCTGGCTGTTGCACTCTCTGATCCATTGCACATGATATGTTATTTTATTATGTGTTTTTTATCAATATGTTTTAATATCATCTTCATAAAAATACAAACAGTAACAAATGGAATCCTTTAAACACTTCGCTTTATTAATACTTATAAAAGTGTAATATTAAAATTTTTAAAAACCGACTTCAGAAAAACCAAAAATAATGCACAAAAAACCAAAAATAATGCACAAAAAAGGATAAAATAATTGTTTGAAATTCTTTACAACATTAATCCAATCAGAATGGATTTAATAAGAAGAATCACTTTTGAAGACGGTGCCAGGTAGTAGTTAACTTTCATTGCATTAACTATTGCTGCGAAAATTGTATTCATTTCTTTGTTAGCCTTATGCCCTTAATACATCAACCCGAAAACAGGTGTTGGCACCGTCTTCAAAAGTGATTCTTCTTATTAAATCCATTCTGATTGGATTAATGTTGTAAAGAATTTCAAACAATTATTTTATCCTTTTTTGTGCATTATTTTTGGTTTTTTGTGCATTATTTTTGGTTTTTCTGAAGTCGGTTTTTAAAAATTTATTTTATTTCGTACTTTTTAGTCCGTTAATTTTTTTCCGGGGGCCATATAAAAAAAATTATTTATTACGAGAAGTATGACCCTCAGCCGCGCGCCGTCGAAAAGAATTGAGGCAGTAGCTAAATAGTTTTTGCAGTAATCTATTTGCGTATTTTCGGAGCAATTTAAAAAAAAAACTTATTTAATATGAAACAAAATTCCCCAAAGGAAATTAAAAAGAAATATTTATTGTGTCGATTGAAAAAAAAATTGCTCCAGGTCAAAGAATCGAACTCGCAACCTCCAGGACGAGAGGCAAGCCTCTCAGTCGTTGTGCTACGGGAGATTGTTACAACAAGATGGCTAAATACGTAAATAAAGCTTTTCAGAAACTGCTTTAAATAGAATTTCATTCCAAAGGAATACTCTCTTACAGTCTGCATGAGTAGAGTATGCATGAAATTTCTCACCGAAGAGTTTGTAATTCTTTACAACATTAATCCAATCAGAATGGATTTTAGAAAGAGAAAAAAAGAAAAAAAGTCGAACTACCCTCCGAGGTTTGAACCCGCAATTTTTATTTGCAGGTCAACGCCCTTGCCGATTCATCCACCGGCCTCTTCTCGAGCATGCGACAATAAAGTAATTTGTTCGCTGCCTTTGAAAATACTTCTATCCGTTCAAGGTGTACTAATTTTACCAGTTTTTTACGCCTACCTTCGAACTCCTTTATCAGAATTTAAAAAAAATTGTACGGGACCACCGTGGGAAACTACCCCTTCAAACAAAAAAGAAAAAAAGCAAAAAAGTCATTGCGTTACAAAGTTATGCGTGAACAGGACCAAAAAATACCTACGCGTCGAATTGATAACCTCCTCCTTTTTTGAAGTCGGTTAATAAAATAGGTATAATTATAAATTCATAAATAAACTAATTCACAACTTATACAAAATGTTCATCATCTTTTCTTTAAATTGAGTACCGATAAGTTCACTTAAGGGGTCTTTCTGGTTACTTTTTCAAAAAAAAATTTTTTTTAAACATTTTTTTTTTCATAAAAAGAAGAGAGATATCGTTTTGAAAATTTGTAGGTATGTTTATTGACAAAACAGTATTACAAAAAAGATTTTTTTTAAAAAAACATCAAAAAATGACGGCGGGCATGATTTTGGGCGAATGGATGATCTGAAAAAGACAAAAAAAAGGCAAATTATTCCTTGTTGAAGTGGCTATGGCATGAACCAGAATAATTTGTTTTTGTCAAAAAAAAATTTTAAATTTTTTGAAAATTTGTAACCAGAAAGACCCCTTAATTCCTTTCTTGCTTTTAGTTCACTCATTGAATACTGTACAAGACTCAAAATAACCCACTCACCTATTGGTTGATCATCTACCTCCCACGTCTAGAGTCTGGTCAGGTCGAACGAAAAGTGATTTTGAATCTTTAAGTTTGCTTCATGATTCCCTAGGAAGGATCCGGTTGACCTCCATGTCCTTGTCGACGATCGCCGCTAGGAGGTTTTTGGTGGGAAATCTTCTCCTTTTCTTTATATTTCCGATGCACCCTATTTACACTTCGAGACTCTAGACGTGGTCGGTAAAGCAGTTTCATATCACAATAATACGCCTTCAATGCATTGACGTTGCGTGGGGCTTGACATATGAGTGATGTCACTATTTATTTACCAGTTGGATAGTTTCGATGTTGGCGTATTTGGATCTAAATTCGAGGCAACTTTTGGACAGTGATTTTAATTTCGATGACACCTTTCATTTGCGGTTGGCTGGTCCCGTGTTGGAAGGGCTCGTCCCGCAACAGTGCCCGTACCCGAGACAGCGGAAACAGCGCTTCACGTCTGTTCCGCGTCTCACCTGGCACCGGACGAAACCAATGAGCACGCGCCCGCCCTCCAGCACCTTTTCCGCGGAAGCCTCTTCCATCCTGACGAAGGCGACGCGCTGCTGCCTGGCGTTTGGCCTCGTCAGGGAAACCAAAATCTCCCGCGCGTAACCATCAGGGAGCACCCTTCGGATGGCCTCCTCGACCTCCGCCGTCGTCGTCCAGCTGTCGAAGTCTCTAACCTCTAGTAGCGACTTCGACACCAGCTCCCTGACGGTGCCCCTCCCCTCTATCGCCGATCTCAAGGCGCCCGCCAAAGACGCCTTATTTTCGGCGGTGGTGTGGCCCAGCTCCAGCAGTACCCCGCCAGCCCGGGTCTGCCGAACCGCTCTGACCTCCACTCCTATTTTCATCGGCTCAACCTTCTCACGGATAGTCTTAACGACTTCCGCGAAAGTGGAGCCTTCGGAGGGGGTCAGGAGCACCGCGTCGGGCTTTTTCTTCTTCCTCGATTTTTTTCCTTTTAACTTTTTCCTCCCTTTTTCTCAGCCGGCGTTTTGGTTTTTGCTGCCTCCTGCTGCTCTTTCTGCTTTTCTTGCGCCTTCCGTCTCCTCTTCTTCTTCTTTCCCACAACCTCCGACCACTGGGTCTCGGTTGTGGGCTCGGCGACTGCGCGAGGCTTCTTACTGCTCCTCCTCCCATCGTCCTTGGGGGAGCTTGTGGCCTTCCGTTTTGGCTGGCCTTCCGTTTTATCTGGCCATCGCTCTCCGCGGTTGCTGGAGGGGCCCGTCCAAAGGTGAGGATTTCCTTGGCGAAGTCCTCACCCCTGCCGTCTTTTTGTTGGCGAAGGTCGCGTTGTCCACGCACTTCGCAAGCCTCGGCAGTCCCAGCTTAATAGCATTGTTCACATTTGGCTGCCTCTTTACTGCAGCCGTCATCTCCGCTATAATTTCCTTCATTGCCCTCAGCTGCTCGTCGAAGGCGTTTGCGGCTGCCTCCAGTTGCCCCACGAGGGCATTTGCCTGGCTGCCGTGTTCTTCCTTTGATGACGTCCCTGTAGCCTTTAGGGCCGCAGGGCCCGCGGCTCCCGCCGGATCTCCAGACCGGTCGGGGGTGGCGGCGGAGGCCAGTTCCGTGCTGGCGTCAGCTTCCACAGGCTTCAGCGCGCTCCTGTGCTCCTCTTCCTCTGCGCTGGTGGCTGCCCTACCCTAGGGAGGCGGCGGCGATCTCCCCACCCTCGCCTTCCTCCCGAACAGGGCCAGCCGTTCCGCAGCCAGTTCAGCCGCCTTCCTCTCAGCCTCTCTTTTTTGCCAGTTCAGCGGCTTCTTTTTCAATTTCTGAACTTGGTGTTTGGTTTGTTTTTTTATTTGTTGCGTCCATGTTATTCCCACGAGTATTGCCGGAAGGGGTAGTCCACCTTGGCAGAGCCGCTTACCAGGGTAAGGCACTTTTACGCACCGACCTTGCCCGGGCATCGGTGGGGACCGTTTGCGACCGGCCTCTTTACCACCGGCCGGCCACTCAGCCATCGGCACGGTGCCTTGACCCCTTCGCTTAAGTGGGCGCTGATTTTGGCTCACCCCAGGGTATTTGATTTCCCTGGTACCTCCTTGGAGGCGTTCTCCTATCCACCAACTGGGGAGGCGTCCGATCCGGGACCAGCAAACCCCGGCACCCGAAGGAAGGAATAATATAATATATAACACTTATTCCTATTACAGTACTGATTCAGAAAATGCAAATTCATAAAATCCAAAGCCTTATCGAAGCAAGTTTTTTTAATCACTTCATTAAAAAAATGTAATAAAAATTCTTATTAGACAAATATCTACTTCAGCATTAACCACTTTGAAAATTAACGCGAATATAATTTTTAATTAGAGCAGCGTAGAGTGTGCAATTAAGGATTATGCACCTATAAAAAATTCACAAATTCAGATTCAAAAAAGTTGCATTTAATGTATCGATACTGTATAAATAAATAAAAATAAGATATTAAAACACACTAAAAATTATTAACGAAATAATACTAATTCGAGTAAGAATACACTTTTTTTTCTTAAACTTTTGTAATAAACTTTTGAATCCAACAATCTGTCACGAACAACAACGAAAAACTAATTTTATTGTGAAACGTATTCTTTTAGCAAGTCATCTTTCCTTATTTGGGGAATTCCCTTAATTTTTCCAAATGAATTCTTTATTTGGGGAATACCCTTAATTTTTTAAAATGAATTTTTTACTTGACCCGCATTAAGGCCTAACCACAATGGCTTACCCACATTTTATGGGTGTAGTTCATTGTAAAATATGTACTTCAATCAATAATTAATAATTATTATAATTTGAAATTGTGGTATTTTACACAAATAAAAATTTGAAAATTGTTATAAGAAAAATTTATAGTTTTTTCTAGAATAAAACAAAAACAAAAAATTACAATATAATAATTTGTAAAAGGAGTCGGGAGTCGCCAAATTTGTTGATTATTTTTCCGACCCCGACTCCGACTCCAGTAACTAGAAAATTCCTTCCGACTCCGACTCCGACTCCACGACTCCGACTCCGACTCCGCAGCCCTGGTTAATTTAGTAAAATTTCCTTGCCCCCCACGCAAAAGAGAGTAGCTACGGCACTGCATCCTCTTCTGCCGTTTGGGGATGGTCGAGGCTGAGTTCCTCGCCCAGTTGCTTGAGGCGCGAGGGGCGCTCGGGGTCCGGAGCTTCAAAGTCCGGGAATAGATATCTCAGTTGGCAGAGGGAGATTTCCCTTTCCCTTTTTTTTTAAAATAATTTCTTTATTATTTTTCTTATATGTAGTATAACTTTCTTAATATTAATTATTTAATTTAAATGTAAGTTCTTTTTTGTTTTTGGGACTGGTATTTAGTTTGCCCCGATCCGACTTATAGAACCGGAGTAATTCACATTTTAAGCTCGAAAAACGCGGTAAAAAAACTTTAATTGTTTATAACAAAAGTAGCACAAGGCTCACGAGGTTCAAAACTTAAGAATATACTCCTGGTGATACCCCAAACAGGATAAAATCGTAATCTTGCTGTTACCGGACTGTGCAAATTAAAATGCTTTGTTTACTGCACTATTATATTCTAATGATCTTTCTTAGTTACTTACTTAGAAATTATTTTCTTTTTCATTCTCTACTGTACTGCTTTTTAGTTCAGGCTTTTTGGGCCATAAGGGCAACAATTTTTTTTTGTTTCAGGAGTCACCTGTATGGGCCATGAAGGCAAACTTTTTTCTTGTTCCTTTTGCATACAATTGCATTTCTTTTTTGTTTGTCTATTCTCTAACTTGACTTATATTCTAAAGGTCTTTCTTAATTACTTATTTAGAAATTATTTTCTTTTTCATTCTCTACTGTTATTTTCTTAAAAAGTGGTATTATGGCCAAAGGCCCTTTTACATTGTAAATAATCCGACGAACTTTCACCCACTAGCTGAGTCAAATTGGCGCCACTTAGTAAGGGTCGCATTTTGTGGCCCGATTTACCCTATCTTTACTGGGTTCCCATGTCCTGGTTGCACTAATTGGATAGAAGAGGTCCTTGGTAATGTATGGGACCTAGATAGGGCCCTAGGTATTGTCTTTACTGTTACTGATGGGATTGCGGGCTCGGGTTGTATCGGGTCCCCGCTGGGATCCGAAGGGTAGGCAGTACGGGGCCTTCTGACACATCTAGATCGGGCGGTAGCCACTAATATCGGGAGGCATTTGTAGACCGTGTAACCTATGAGGGCCAGTAATAGGATGCCGCTGAATGAGATGGCGACCGTTGAATGGGTGTGGGTATGTTCCCAGGTCAGGTTGTTTAGTTTGTTGTAAATATCCTGCAAGGGTTTAGTGCCTTCCTGGATAACCTTATTAGTATCGTCACCTGTGAGTAGTTTTATCCCTTCATCGGGGACTAATTCTGTTTTTAGTGGGCCTTTAGCAGACACTGCTATAGTTATGGGGTCAGTGGCAGGGAGGTACGGTGGTTCTATTATCTGGGTGGTTCGCGTTGAGCGCCCGTTGTACACCAGAATTTTGCCTCCCACCTGCACTTGGCACGGCCGTGCTTGGCGACTTTTAATGTGTGGTTGACTTTTTCGCATGAGATGTGAAACATCGTGGGTTTGTTTAGGAAGTACAGCCAGGTGTTTGTTTGGGCTAGGTTTGTTATCAAACTTTGTGGCGCGTCTGTGGCCTGGCCCTTATTGGGCAGTTCACCTTTTCTCCTAGGGGGTTGTAAAGGAGTCTAACGGTACATTCTTTAGTGTTCGCGGACAGCACGATTGGGACCGTTAAAGGTCCTATAAAAGTATTTGTCCTTAGCCCCCCTGTCACCCTTTGTAGGACTTTGGACTCTTGTGCGCCGAATAGTACGAACTGTTGTGCCTTGAACTCCGAAGCCACATGGGAGTATGAAATTTCTGGGATCAACGAGTGTCCTGCCGCAGTGGTTATCGGGAAGACTGTAATTTTATGATATTGCATTTTGGGCAAGTTTAAGATCGGTAGGGTGATTTTTATTACCAGTTTGTCCTGAATGAGGCGAGACCGGAGTTGTGTGGCCTGGGGCAAGAGTGGGGTACAATCTTCGCATTCCGGGTTAGTTTTGAGGTAAATTTTCGATAATGTACTGGGCGAGATTAGAAGAGGGTGGATTTTGTTGTCTGCGCTCGAGAGGATTATGTGTAGAAGCGTTCGCTGTCTGGCCTCTATTTCAGACACCTGCAGTGGTATGTCTGTGACTATCCCCTGCCTTAGCTGGGTACTGTATAATCCCTCTGTCGCGTTGTCCAGTTTTGTCAACTGCTCGGTGATTTGATGCTGCCTGTCCACGAGCGCGATCAGTGGTTTTTGAATTTCCCTCAGAGTACTGTTTACGACTGTAATTTGCCGTTTTTCGAGCGCAGGGCATGTCCAATGCCGTCGAATAGTGACCTTTTGGGGCGGTTTCGAGGTATTAGTTCTCGTATAGTACCTGTACGTTTCTTTATGTGGTTAACAATCGAATGGATGTGTTTCTGTTGAGCCGCGCAGAGCTCGGTAGGGCTCCTTGCACATATATGTTGGGCCACTTTCTCGGCCTGTTCCGTTAGGTCTGTATGCGCCTCTAATTCGTCGTGTAGGTCTATCTCGGTCACCACATTCCATGTGTGGTGATATAACCACACTTTTCCCACGTGCTCGATGAGTACCCCCGTAGCGTTGATTGGGGTGAAGGTGTACGGCCATAAGGTGTAAAGCATGGGTCCGGGCATGCTCGCGACCATTTGTATGAGTAACAGGAGGGTCAGCGTCCGCATGGTGCGCTGCAATGAGATTATAAATAGGAGATTAGTTTGGGTGTGCCGTAATTTATATCAGTAGGTGTGAGTTGTCCGTATGCCATTCGTCTAGATCGGTGTTTTAAACGTAAAGCACCGTTAGACGTAAGTAGGCAGGATCTGTGGGATGGCTTGAAGCTGTGTTTTATTTTCATAAAATGGCTTCAAGCGATTAATATGGGCAGTAACCCATCTCCTATTTATTTTGATAGTTTTCTTTTTCAATTAGAGCCGTTTATATTGGTGTGCCTAAGGCAAGGGTGGGGGGTTTGGTACGGAGGTGTGGCGGTAATATTACTTTCTATTGTTACTTAAATTGCTACTCGTAAAAGGGCTTAAGTCGGTTATTGTGCACTATGGTTTGCTTGTTACCTATTTAAATTTTGGTGTTTACAGGACTGGTTACGGCTATCACTGGGTATGGGCCCCTCCAGATGAGGGACAGTTTTCCTTTTCGGTTTTCACTTTTAATAAGTACTTGGTCACCAATATGGAATGAGTGGGGACTCGTGGTTCAGTCATAGTGGGCTTTAGATTTCTGTTGGCTTGCTAGCAGATTTTGCCTGGCTATGGAGTATGTTTTTTGTAGTTTATATTTTAGAGTGTGGTAATAGCTTTCGTGGTTGTATAACGGTTCGGGATCTTTCTTCGGATTGGAAGGGATATCTGGAGAGAAGCCGCAAAGGCAGTCCATCGGGGTTAGTTTGGTGCTGTCGTGAACACTATTGTTGTATACGAATGCGGCAGTGCGTAAATATTGGTCCCAGGATTTGGGGTTCTGGTCAGTGATGCTACGCAAGTACTCTACTAAAGGTCTGTGGGCCCTTTCCAGAGCGCCCTTCGATTGGGGATGGTAAGCGGAAGTTTGTAGCTTTTTGATTTTCAGAAGTTTGCACAGGCCCTTGAAGAGGCCGCTAAGAAAATTGGTGCCCTGGTCGATCACTATGCTTTTGGGTATTCCGTAGCGGGTAACGATTTGGTCAAAGACTATCTGCGCTACCGTTTCGGCTTCGGCATTCGGGATTGCATAGCAATCTAGGAACTTGCTTAGGTTATCTTGAAATGTTAGGATGTACAAGTTCCCGGAGTGGGTAGTTTCTAAGGGTCCCACTATGTCCAGAGAGACCTTGTCGAAAGGTCTTTCGGCCACGTCTATGATTACCATCGGCATTTTAAGGGCCGGCGTGGACTTATTTGCCTGGCATTTTCTACATCGTCGAATATACTTTCCTATATCCCTACGCATGTGGCGCCACCAGTACTTCCTACGGATCCGTTTTTACGTTTTGATCACGCCTTGATGACCTCCGAAGGCGGAGTCATGATAGTCTTTCAGGATGGTGGCCATCTCTTCGGGTCCGTGATTACCGTGATTTTGGGCCTTTGATTGATTTCAGCCTCTTTAGGGGAGTTTGTTTCGAATAATGCGTCCGCGGAGCTCGGTGAGGTTTGGGATTCGGGTGGATTGAGGGGTTGGTTATCTGCCTGCTTTATACCGTTGCCTTCGGGGGTGGCGCCCATATCTGTTATCTCAGGTTGGGCCTCTTTTCCGGGCGTAGTAATCGGTCTTTTCTCTCGTGCTTGGGCACGGTTGACTGAACTAAGGGCATGAACTATTGCTTCGACAGTGAAAGTTTGCTGAGCCTTAGTATCTTGCGAAATACCACTGAGGGCGTCGGCAATAGTATTATACTTGCCGGGTTTGTATTCAATATTGTAATCGTATTCCGAGAGTTTGAGGTGGAAGCGCACCAATCGGGTTGAAGGGTCTTTAACGTTGAAAACTCCTTTCAACGGCTTGTGATGGGTATACACCGTGAATGTGCGACCCTGTAGGTAGCACCTGAAGTTTTTCACAGCCCAGACTATTGCCAAAAGCTCTTTTTCGATGGTGGAGTAGTTTCGCTCAGCCTTGTTCAGGGTTCGGCTGGCGTACGCGATGGGCTGGTCCTTTCCCATTTCCCCTTGGGAAAGTACGGCTCCAAGAGCTTCAATACTGGCATCTGTAGTCAGATTGAAAGGTTTAGTGAAGTCGGGGTAGATGAGTAGGGGGGTTGGACCAGAGCTGTTTTGATTTGGTCGAAGGCTTCCTGGCATCTGGGAGTCCAGGAGAATTTTACCTCCTTACGGAGTAGATTGGTTAGAGGCCGGACGATTTTTGAGAAGTCGGGAATAAATTTCCTGTAATAATTCGTGAGTTCGATGAAAGATTGGACCTGGCGTATAGTGCGTGGTTCCGGGAATTCTTGGACGCACGCCGTTTTCCTGGGGTCCGGGAGCGCTCCTTTCTCTGAGCAGATGTGCCCTAGGTAGACTACCTCCTTACGTAGGAATTGGCACTTTTCGGACTGCAATTTGAAGTTATGCTCCCTCAGTTTGTCGAATACCTTTCTGAGCTTCCGGTTGGGGTCTTCTAGGCTCTTACCATAGATGACAATGTCATCTAGGTAGACGAAGCATTAGAGGCCTTGCAGGCCGGTAAGTACGTAGTTCATTAGTCTTTGGACGTAGCCGGGGCTCCTTTTAGCCCGAACGGCATACGTTTGAACTCGTAGTGCCCGTAATTGGTGCTGAAGGCGGTTTTACCTTGATCCCTGGGATCGACCAGAATTTGGTGATAGCCGCTGGCAAGATCAAGAGTGGTAAAGTAACGCGAGTGTCCTAGCTGGTCTAGGATCTCTTCTATGCGTGGCAATGGGTAGGCGTCGCCGATTGTTTTTTCGTTAAGTTTACGAAAATCGACGACGACACGCCACTTTTTCTCACCGTCTGCGCCTGCCTTCTTGGGAACTAATAGGAGAGGGGAGTTCTACGGGCTTTTGCTAAGCTGTACTATGTCGTTTTCCAGCATTTCTTGTAGCTGGTCATTTATTATCTGCCTCTGACTTTCTGGCAATCGATACATTTTTTGGTTTATGGGTGCCTGGTCCCGTATTAAAGGTATTTCGTGTTGGATGGCGGTTGTATGTGTGAGGAGATCGCCCTTATCGTAGAAAATATCGTGGTATTCGTAGCAGAGGTCGGTAATCGACTGGCTTTCTTCCGCACTTAGGTTTTCATCCAGATTCAATTCCTTTTTGATCTGTTCTCAGCGGGCTTCGAGGTCTTGAGGGACCGGGAATTCTTGGTTTGGAGATGAATACCGGATATGTTTAATTCTTGCCTCGGTCTTGCTCTTTGAGGTTTGCGTACCTAATCGTTTGCTTTTTTGGAGTTTAGAGGCAGGGGTGTATGGTGCCTTTGTTTTGGAAGTTGTTCCCGTCTTGTTATATGGGGGGAGTGGTGATGGAGTTTGGTGGCCAACGTTGGGGCTCTTGTACTCACAAGCTCCGGTATTTTGAGTTAAGCCTTGGGGGCTTAACCCAAGACGAGAAGAGTCACTGCAGACGAACACCTAGCAGCTCTGTTAGCAAGTCCTAATCCCACCTCCCCGCGGT
The DNA here is from genome assembly GCA_963855945.1 of Thereva nobilitata. Classification (NCBI taxonomy): domain Eukaryota; kingdom Metazoa; phylum Arthropoda; class Insecta; order Diptera; family Therevidae; genus Thereva; species Thereva nobilitata. Next base: position 111,569,430 of record OY979694.1, read on the forward strand.
GCCCCCTGGGGTACTTCTTCGGAAGGAGCTAACGGGAGACGGTCGAATGGCGAGTTCTCTGCGCCACAAAACAGAGTTCTAAGTCGGTTGGGCTGAGGGTTAGCAACCCGCTCCTATAAAACACATAATTGCTACGAATCGGCAAACAATGCCTCGGAACCGGACGGACAACACGACGACGACCTTTGCTTTTCGAACCAGGACACGAATCGGATCATGGAATGTGAGAACGCTGCTTGCTGATGGACGGCTGGATGAAGTCCTCAACGAGATGAACCGCTATAAAATCAAGGTCATGGGACTCAGCGAGACCAGATCGACCGATGCGGGGGAACATATCTGCCCAAACGGTGAGTCCTTCTTATATTCTGGGAGAAACGAAACTGAAAATCGTAGGAATGGCGTTGGCGTAATACTCACCAAGGAAGCCAGGTCCAGCCTCATTATCTGGTCACCAGTTTCTGAGAGGATTATTACCGTGCGCCTACGTACCAGGCTAAGAAGTACTACGATAGTCCAATGCTACGCTCCGACTGAAGACGCAGAAGATGACATCAAAGACGAGTTCTACATGCGACTGAATGAGGTTTTTCTCTCTATTCCAAGGGGAGACATCATTGTTTTGATGGGTGATTTAAACGCACAGATCGGCCCCAACAACACCGGCCTTGAGCACACTATTGGAAATCAAGGCCTAAGCCAAGTTACCAATAACAATGGTGAGCTTTTCGTTGACTTCTGTAGTTCCCATCAACTTATGGTAGGTGGAACCTACTTTTGTCACAAGAAGATACACAAGGAGACCTGGGTATCGCCCGATGGTAGAACGAAAAATCAGATAGATCACGTGGCCGTCAGCCGCAGATGGAGAACTATTCTGGAGGATGCCAGGAGCTTTAGGGGAGCAGACACTGGAAGTGACCACCATTTGGTAGTAGCAACTATCCGCCTAAAAATCGCCGCAATCAGAAACGTTCAACGCGATGCCATAAACCGTAGACGGGAGAGCACTAAAAGGAGAGAATTTGCTGGAAATCTGCAACAAATCTTAAACCAGCAAACCGTTTCTGACGACACGAACATTGAAGAGCTGTGGAGCACAACAAAGGGCGCTATAATAACAGCAGCGGAAACAAGCATCGGTTATGTCCAAAGAAACCAGCAACACTGGATCTCGGACACAACCTGGCAAAAAATAGAACGCAGAAGGGCCCTCAAAAATAACGTGAACTCTACAAGCGACCCGGAAAGACGCCAACAACTTGAACGGGAATACTCCCAATTACACCGGGAGGTAAAGAGAAGTGTCCGGCGTGATAAAAGGCGGCAGATAAATGAGCTCGCAGAGAAAGCGGAAAACGCGGCAAACACAGGCAACAGTAAGGTGCTGTACCAAATTACTAAGCAGCTCTCGGGAAAGCACTCTACTAAAAAGCATGCCGTAAAGAGTGCGGATGGAAGGCTGCTGTGCAGCGACGAGGAGCAACTCCAAAGATGGAGAGACTACTTCTTCGCCGCCCTGAATGGTTCCTTTTCGCAGGAACCTGAAGAAAATAACAACAATGCACAGCCAATAAAAATCGCCACTCGTGCACCATCCAAGACTGAAATAGTAACCGCAATTCATGCAATGGCCAATGGTAAAGCAGTTAGAAAAGATGGCATCCCGCCAGAATTGTTGAAAGCCGACTCAAGCCTCATAGCAGATGCGCTACAGCCAATCCTGGAAATAGCATGGAACACCTGTACCTTTCCGGAGGATTGGACGGAAGGTATCATAGTCAAAATACCAAAAAAGGGGGACCTAACAATATGTGACAACTGGAGAGGCATCTGTTTATTATCTACGGTGGGAAAAATCTTGTCCCATATATTACTATCTAGGATAAGAGAGGCAGTAGATCGAACGCTTAGAAGACAGCAGACTGGATTCAGAAAGGGCCACTCCTGCATAGACCATATTAACACCTTGAGGATCATAGTGGAGCAGTCTACTGAATTTCGATCCCCCTTTACCTTGCTTTCGTAGACTATGAGAAAGCGTTCGACTCGGTCAATAGGAGCTTTATATGGCGAGCTCTACGGAAACGTGGACTGCCGGACAAAATAATAGAATTGATAAAAGCTCTATACAACAATTCCAAATGCAGAGTTCTCCATAATGGAAAATTATCCGACAGCTTTGAGGTGAGCTCAGGAGTACGACAAGGATGTCTACTTTCACCATTACTATTTCTTATAGTAATAAACGACATTCTTGTCAGCGCTCTAGATAGAAGAACAGGTGGCATACAATGGGGATTGCTAGACCGCCTTAACGATCTCGACTACGCGGATGATATCTGTTTGCTGGCCCACAGACACCAGGACCTCAAAAACATGTTAAACAAATTGGCAACAGAAAGTAGCTCGGCGGGCTTAAGGTTAAATCCGACTAAAACAAAAGAAATGCGGATAAATGCAAACACCCTTGAACGGACAGCGCTAAATAACCGTGACGTGGAACTGGTAGACAAATTCTGTTACCTCGGTAGTATTATTACCGAAAACGGCGGTACAGAAGAAGACGTCAGTTCCAGAATAAATAAAGCAAGAAGCGCATATGCATGCCTGTTTCACATATGGAGATCAACAGAGATCTCAATTAACACCAAATTGCGGCTGTTCAACTCCAACGTTAAGGCAGTTCTTTTGTACGGTTGCGAAACATGGAAAGTCACCCAATTCATCACAGGGCGCCTACAAGTTTCCATCAACAGATGCCTACGTCGTATCCTAAAAATCCGCTGGCAAGATAGAATTTCAAATGAAGAACTATGGCGCCGTGCCGGCCAAGAAAGGATAGACGACCAAATCAGGTCGAGTCGGAAGACCTAGAACAACGTGGAGGAGAACCCTATTATTAGAGGCCGCAACAACCGGGAGATCCTGGTCAGAGCTGAGAGCTGTCGCGCAAAACAGAGTCCGCTGGAGGGCAACTGTTTCCGCCCTATGTCCCATGAGGGATTAAAGGAGCAATTAGTACTTGGGGGCTGGGGGGTTACATGCGGACCATATTGTTATGAAATGATTGATTAGGAATAGAGCGACTGTGTTTAAGAATGTACGAATGGCTTTTTGGCTAGGGATCACAGAGGCATACGTTTCAGGGGCCTTGGGGGCCGAATATTGGGTGGATACGGTTATTACGAATATTGGATTTACTACGGTTGGCCGCGATATCGCTTGAAGTGGGACTATTACGTATGTACTGGTTGGGAGCAGTGTTAGGTTAAGTGCGGCTATGGGCACTGGGGTGTTGGTACTGTTGAGAATGCTTAATTTTAATTTTTTAATTTTTAATAAATTTTCCCTTCGGGGATTTTTTCATATAACATATTAAAAACATCGATATATCGAAAGTGAAAACATCGAGGTATGACATCGATTTATGAAGACCGATGCATCGTTTTCTATGTTTATATATGAAATAATTAGGTAGAAATATATATGAAAGCGGTATATAACAAAATAAATTAGAATAGGTTAAACAAAGTCATTGTCTCAGAAAAAGCCTAGCAAAACTTGAACCAAAACAGTCAAATGGCAAATATTTAAAGGCAGCTTTTGAAGCAGAAATTAAAAAATTTTTTGGAGAAATATAACATGCCCATCTTCTATTATTAAGCACGATACTGGATCCCAGATTTAAATCCATCTATCATCAACAGCGCAATGTCTTAGCAAAAACCACAAGATATTTAAATACATTGATCAATGATCTGCAGGAAAAAGAAGCACGTACTAGTTCAAGCTCGGAAAATGAAGAAACTGAGGAAGTGGAATTGGATATTTGGAGCGTCCATAAAACGCTAATGTATGACGAGAATGTCGAAAAAAGAAAAAGCAAGACTGAAGAAGACCAATCAAACGAAATATCATTATATTTGAGCAATCCTGTATCAGCCTTGCATGAAAACCCCTTGCAAGTTTGGGAAGATACAAAAAATATTTACCCAAATTTGTATATTTTGGCTAGAAATTTTTTATTGCCTGTCGGTACATCAGTACCGTTTTATAAAGCGGGCGTCACCATTAATCAAGCTAGAAACAGATTATCTAGTAAAGTTCTTCCGAAGCTTTTATTTTTAGGATCTCTGCCTGAAAAATATTGGAGGCGAGTAATAAATAAAAATTAAAAGTTCTATACACGTAATCCTTATGTAGATCTTTAATAAAATATCTAATAAAGACCATATATTTAGTATATGTATTTGATTTTGGAAATCCCCGATGTTTGTGGACATCGATGTTTTTATTTTACTACATCGAAGCACATCGATGTATTAAAACCGATGTTGCTTCGATGCCGATATATCGATGTATTTACTATTTTTGCCATCCCTACATGTACCAAATCACATGGGAGCAGCAGCCGATAGGTCTTCTGCCAATATTACCGTACAGTAATAATGGACAATGGCTTGTCGACCTCTGAGAGCCCTATATGTGCCTATATAAACATGTTCGTGCTCGGACCTGCCGAGATTGAATTCTACCTCTAAGTATATAGAGATCGCTTCCTTTAAGCTCTCGCAGATGTTTAGTAGGTGTTTGTCCTCCGAGATCAATTACGAACATACCAGTTGCCGCTATCATATCTTTTATAATTTTACAATATGTTCCACGTTATCACTTTACGTGTATCAAAATCGTAGCAATTATTATTAAAGTAATAACATTTGATTTCACAGACTTTTAAGGTTTCTGTTATCAGAAGCCGTTTTGCGATACGATTGTCCTCTATCCTGATTACGTGGCCGGCCAGTCTTTGTCTGTTAATTTTTATTAAAGTTAGCCAATTAGAAAGAACAAAATTTAAGTGTGTCGTGAAGTGTTGAGTTGAGACGAATAACTGTTTCCGAAAAAACGCCACAAACATCAAACATTCCTCACTGTAATGAGAAAAACGGCTAACCGTAATTGTTGATTTCTCCTTTGCTTCTTCTTCCACAGCCTGACTGACTTTCTGTAATGATACATATTATTTATATTGAACTATATAAATAAATAATGTTTTTTTGTTTTTATGTCCCGAGTAAAAATAAATGATGGCCTTAGAACGGGCAAATACCGACTGTGACTGAAACATAGTCCTCGGCCATCTGGCGGTTAACAGAAGGCTCGTTGCAGGACAGTACGGCCGTTCAGGGGACGACTGACGGTGATACAACGGCCTTACAGTTCCAATAACGGCCATACGACGGTGGTACAGTGCTGGTACAGTGGCAGCAACGTGGATATTCGCCCTCCTATATGAAAATATATTTCACTGCAATTAAATGTTTGATTTTTGTTCGGTTGTGTTTTTTTTCAAGCCGTTAAATAACAAAATTTCCTACTAAATTATATATCAACACGCACCACACACTTCACGTACAACCAGCGAGCAATAATAACAAGAGTGATGAGGTGGGCTTCAAGGACAAGTAAAAGAGTTAAAGATATGAAAGAACAGATTAGCAATAACATTAAGCAAAAAGTCCAAAAAAATATAAACAAACGCGAGATGGATATATATTTTATGCAAAAAACACAAGAGTATGAAAGAAACAGAAGATATTGCTTGATTTCTCGATTGGAATGTTTACATTCAAATGGAAGAAACACTGGAACAGAGCACGTGCAAATTGAGTTTGCTTTTTCTGTATGTATGCGTAAAATTTCATGTTGGTACACAATATTAGAAATGGATTTTCACTATGTATTGTTCGTTAAAAAAGGCGGGAATCTTGCAATTTTTTCCCTGTTGGGTTAATTTTGTCTTAACCGCAAAAAAAGTTGAAAGAATTAGAAGTTAATTGCGAGGAAAATCGAGAATTTTAAAACGCCTTTATTAAGACGATTTATAAAAGTGAATTAACTTTAAAATTGAAATAATTGAAAAAATTATAATATTTGGACTTACGTTCGTCTGGTTCTGAGGTACAGAAATGACAGTCAATTTTACTAAATTGGCATTTTAAAACATTTGACAATTGCAGCTCTTTTGTATCTATCTCAGGAGCCAAATTTTTAAAATCCCGCATTCGTTTTGTGTGAATATTTAAAATTTGATGACGACGACGAAATCACGATAATCCTTCTAGATTGAGTTAGGCTAGCGACATACGATTAGGTTTTCCCGGTACGGCTAACCGTCTCCGGCTTTGTTTGACTCCGGTTTGAACCTAATTGCTTAAGTTCCATTTTGGCACGAAAAAACCGTCCGGGAAAAACCTAATGGTATGTCGCAAGCCTTAAACCAACTAAAACACTATTTGCTACGGTTGAATTAATTAACACATAAAATACACGGTTCACATCTTCTCTATGAGAAGTTTAGATAACAGAAAAAAAATGTATTAATTAAATTCTTTCGCCATGGTCGCTTTTCACTGTACGAATTCAGATTTGATAACCGAACTGCAACACTATTTGCAAATAAAAACGTAAATATTCGATTTCCGAATTAAAAACGCGACTTTAATGCAAATAAAACGTAAATATTCGCTTTCCGAATTAAAAACGCGACTTTAATGCAAATAAAAACGTAAATATTCAACTGAGAACTGTCAAAATATTTCCAATGCACATTCCAGTCACTTCCCGCACATTTTTTATCTTTCTTTCACACACATTGCGTGTAGTGTGAAAGTAATTCTGCCTCTGTTTATCATAGATATTACTTCTTTGATATTTTGACTTTTTCGCTCCCATTGAATTTTTATCAGCTGATCTCAAGGTCCCTGAAACATTTTTAAAAATTTGTTCTAGCTCATCACTCTTATTATTATTGCTCGTTGGTACAACCAACCGACGACTGGCGAGCTCGTTTCTCTTGAGCATCGATATCTTTAAGTAGGATAAATCGAAAGAACCATTGTACATAACGAAAATGATGAAGTTCCCATAAAACACATTCAATAATACATTTGGTGCAGATTCTTTTTTTGGCTCAAATTTCCCGTCGAATGCCCGTTTCTACAGCTCAGTACTTGGCCTTTTAAATCTTTTGGTCAAATTTGGCCGTCGTAAGGCCGTATGTGCTCCCATTAAAAATATTTAAAAACTCTACGTCCATCATATGCCCCTTAAAAAGCCAAGCGGCCGGTGTTCGCCCTTTGTAAGGCCGGTTTTTATTTTTACTTGGGGTTGCAAGCCGCAACAGATTCCAACAAAAAAAATCAATATCCCAGAGAATATTGCTAAGCTAAACCAGAAAAGTAAATTTCTTCTGCTATCAACATAAATTTAATTTTGTTCGTGGGCAGATAATTTTGATTTTTTTCTTCGAAGGCGCATAAAAGGAAAAAAAATCAATCCTCGCATGGCAGACGCCTCGGACCCAGAACAAACCTCCCCCCAAATTCCCTTACCTCCCCTGAATGCTCCCGTCTACTTTTTTTACAATAATCTCCTACCAACTCAGCACACTGAAGCAGATTCTGGTGTATAGTAGCTGGGTTGCTGGGTCCCTGAGGGAAGAAGCAGATAAATGCCGTGCACAAATTTTTGTTCTACGTGACTCCTCTATGTGCTATATGCTTAGTGTTACTATATAATGCAAAATGTTTACTTGCTGCAATACCAAACAATTAGTAATACACATTGATTTATCTATTAGTAGATACGTAACCTTGTTGTATGGTCTTGAATATACATAGATGGCCATACTTACACTGAATTGAAAAATCCATGTTAAAATTTAGGCTCACGAGCTTTCGAAAAATATAAAAGCTGTCTATCGTTTTCGCAGCTTAATGCTATGGACACACATGTGGTTTCGATACCATGGTATCGATACCAAGCTTGTTTTATACTACATAGTATACTAACCCCTGACACATATATTTTTGTGGTATACATTTGACAGCTCTCAACTGACTGTTATTTGTAAAGCTTTTAAAAATGAAAAACGAATCAGTTTGTGCTCTTTTACGTCAATAAATATGCTTGAAATCGAAAGTAAAACTTTTCACTTAAAAAATTTTCTTTTTTTTTCAACAAAAACACAGCTAAATTTTTATTCACTCAAAGATTTAATTTTTAAAATGGAAAAATTAGGTGTTTTTATTTTCCGCTTCTATATAATGGCGTTGTTAGCAGTTAAAAGGCCACTATACCAGGTTTGTGCATAAGGAAACCAAGGAAAATTGGCTCATTTCGATACCACGTCGAATGATAGTATACCAAGTTTTTGGAATAGTATTGACCTGGTATTAGGTGACACACATCTGGTATACTACGTGGTATTTGAATACCATGGTATCGAAACCACATGTGTGTCCATAGCATAAGGGGCCTATCCACTAGCAAGTATGCATGACATGCAAGAACGAGATTTTAGATGAACGGGTAGTAGAGATGAGGCCCCTCATCATCCCCAGCAAACCAAAGTTTGCGATTTCTTAACGAAATAAGTTCCATTTATTAGATATCGTCAACGAATTTTTACTGATTTCTACACGAAATTTGTATGAAGATGATGACACGACTTCTTAAAAAAGTATTGTTAAGAAATAGATAAGAAAAGTATGTATGATCTCTGAAAGTATATTATGTATATTATGTTAAAACATGTAGTTACGAAATTTATAAGAAAATTCTGTATGGGATCTGAAAAAAAGCAATAGTTGAATAAGATTCTCAAAAATAAAAGAAAATATAATTTTAATTTTTTTTATACATTGTATTTATAAAAAATCTGCATATAAATTGAAGGAAAAAAACAAATGAAGTTCACTTTCCGGCACTTTAAATCGAACTGGAAATAGTATGACGAAATTTCGGTTGAAACCATCAAAGTCAACAGCTAAGGACTAATTTTTTACGATTTCTTTCCGATCTCGTTACGAACCATTGTAACTAAAAGTGACTAAGCACGTTGCTCTTTTTTGTAACGATATTTTTCCGATTTCAATCCGAAACAGCGGTAATATTTTTTGTTGTTTTTTTTCTATTTACGAAAACTTTGCGAAACGTCTGATGCTCTGAAAGCTTGGTTTGCTGGGTTTCCACTTTCCCGTTTATCTAAAAGCTCGTTCTTGCATGTCATGCATGCTCGCTAGAGGATCGGGGCCTTTATGAGCTCTGTGAAGTTATCCCACAAATTTGAGTAAAAAATTTGAAAAAAATATAGTCGTTTGCGCATGATTGCCCAACCAAAATTTTCGATAAAAAAATAGAGCGAAAAATAACTTTTCGGGCTAACTTCACGTTAGAACCACAAAGTTGAAATATTTTGGCTTTTTTCATCTATATCGTTTGCCCATCGTCTGCCTATGTTTGCCCAACCTTTAATTTGGTTTGCCCACCTCTAAAAAAATAGCACAACTATAAAAGCCTGACGCCTTTGGGCCTGACCCTTGTGTGGGCAAGGCTCAGCCGTTTCGGAAAGCCTTGCGTGCACAAGGGTCAGCCGTTCTTCTACAGAGCGTCAGGCTTTTATAGTTTCCTCCGTGCAGTGTAGGTTTACTGTGTAGGTTTACCGTTTGGCCATCGTCTGCCTATGTTTGCCCAACCCTCAATTTGGTTTCTCCACCTCAGGTTGGGCGAACGCGCCGTAACAGTAAATTTACACTATCGGACGCAGTGTACGTTTGCCCATCCGATACCCAAGTAAAAATAATTATATATAATATGTAAGCATATATGTAACATATATGCAGCCATATATGCAACATATAAGCATCATGTCACATATCTGTGGAAAATTGCAATAACCAGTTAAGTGACATTTTTAAACAAAATGAGATTTTCTGAGGAAAACGTGTATTTTAGTCTAAATTTTCATTTCCTATATGAGTTGATTGTTTAATCCCTTCATTCACCTTGTACATAATATTGTACATGCTTTCAAAATTGGTTTTTTTTTATTTTTTAGAATTTTTTTTTGTAATAAATTAGACTTTTTTGTTTACAATAACATGTTTAACATTAATGTTTAGTTGAGTTCTGAATTGAATTGTCCAGGTAATTAGAAAAAAACCCAATCAATTAACTGAAACAATTTTGTAACAACCAGTTAAAATTCATAAAATTGAGTTATAACCAGTTAACTGCTTTTATAATTGATTAATTTGTTATAAAAAGTATTTAGGTTTAAATTCCATCTATTTTAAAACAAAATATGGTAAAGTAAAGTTTTTTTCAAGCAAGGTAACGCTGTTTGCTTGAATAAATTCATTACTTCCTAATTCAAAAATTATTATAGATCTTGATCAACAAATTATTATAATCTTAGTTCTACTTCAAAATTGAAACGAAAACTATTATCTTTCAGAAATTTTTGGTCAAAAAGTAATTCGTCTCTCGAAAATATCATTATTTTGGTTATTTAAATAACAAAACTCACCAAAATTTTACAAACTCCAAAAACATAAAAAACTCCAAAAACATAAAAAAAATAAACGAAAAAATTGGTCATATTTTTATAGTTCAAAAACAAACAGAAACAAAAAACAAAACAAATAAAACTGACCAAGTTTTCATAGCTAATTATAAAATATTCTGAACAATATTATCCACCAAATGCATAAAACGAGTTTCATCATTCGGTTAGTATATTGTGCTAAAACATTTCTCTTTGTTTTAGTTTCTTAAGTTTGTAAAATTTTGGTCAATTTTGTTCGTTTTGTTATTTTTTTTCCTTTTATTTAGTTGAGATTTCCGACTGAAGTAGAATGTTTTTTATAAAGTGGAATAGTAGGTATTCGACAAAAAATGAAAAGGGAAGAGATTTCGTTCCGAGGGCGCAAACCCGACTAAAAATAAAAGCCGGCCTTACAAAGGGCGAACACCGGCCGCTTGGCTTTTTAAGGGGCATAGATGGACGTAGAGTTTTTAACTATTTATAATGGGAGCACATACGGCCTTATGACGGCCAAATTTGACCAAAAGATTTAATAGGCCAAGTACTGAGCTGTAGAAACGGGCATTCGACGGGAAATTTGAGCCAAAAAAAGAATCTGCACCAAATGTATTGTTGAATGTGTTTTATGGGAACTTCATCATTTTCGTTATGTACAATGGTTCTTTCGATTTATCCTACTTAAAGATATCGATGCACAAGTGAAACGAGCTCGCCAGTCGTCGGTTTGTTGTACGCGAAGTGTGTGGTGCGTGTTGATTTATATTTTAGTGGGCAATTTTGTTATTTAACGGCTTGAAAAAAACACAACCGAAAAAAAATCAAACATTTAACTGCAGTGAAATATATTTTCTTAGGACGAATATCCACGTTGCTGCCACTGTACCACCGTCGTATACCCGTAGTAGCAACCATATGGCCGCAGTACCACCGTCGTATGGCCGTTATTGGAACTGTAAGGCCGTTGTATCACCGTCAGTCGTCCCGTACGGCCGTACTGTTCTGCAACGAGCCTTCTGTTGACCGCCAGATGGCCGAGGACTATGTTTCAATCACAGTCGGCATTTGCCCGTTCTAAGGCCATATTTATTTTTACTCGGGAAAGAAATTATAATTTTAATAAATGAATTAACGAAAAATTAACGACATAATTGACAAAGAATTCCAAAAAATATGAATTTTTCATAATAAATAATATCTTATATTTTTTGGTATATTAATTCTCTTCTGGAGGTTACAAACCATGTGTTTGCACGGCAAACAAAATTATAAATATGCCGCACGCGGCAAAGCCATTCGTGCTGACGAATTATAAATAATTAGTGGGTCACCGCAACCACGCAACAAGTCAATAACTTATTGACTTGTTGTTGTGATGATTAATAAATAAAAATTTAATTGACAAAAAAAATAATTATTTAGCATATTGTTGAACGATATAAATTAAGTTGTTGAGAATTAAAAATCAGTTATCCAAGTAACTCCGAGTTTATTATTGTACTCCAAACAAAAAAACTGCTACTAAATTGATTAGGTTGTGCAGTCCTAATCTCCTACATAACAAAATACAGTCCAGCTCATACCAGTGAGCTATACATTGGTCCTTCGAACCTTTTAATAATCAAGAAACCTACACACAACTCGCATCGCGAGCTTAAAAAGAAATTAAGTATCAAATCACCAAGTCTGCAATACCAAAATGGAGCTATTTTCGGAATTAGCAGAGGAACAAAGGCAGCTAGGGGAGGACATCAGCCGTGCCCTTTCAAATATGAGGAAAGACAGCATTGTGAGGAAAGATAAAACCAATATAGAGAGAAGACTAGCGGAATTCGACAGTTCCTGGAAAAAATTCCAAGAAAACCACAACCACCTGGAAGAATTGGACAGACCATCGGAGCAGTATTTCACTCAGAATTTTTATATTCAAGTGAAAAGCAAATACGATCAGGCTAAGGAACTACTGAGAGAGTATCAACAAAAACTGAACGAGCAGCCGGTCGAGACCGCAGCAAACACCACAGGAACAAAGTTCGACATAAAATTGAACGATGACTTAGAGGAGAAGACATTGCGTTTCAAGAAACAGAGTGTCAAAATGAGCAACATTAGAAGAATACCTGCTGAAGTAGCAGAGAGAGGCCAAGCGAAAACAAAGACGTAATGCGAATTTAAAATCAAGCAGTTAACAACGCAATGGGACGCTATACAGGAATTGCACGAAGAAATCTTGACGTTTGCAGAAGAGGGAGAGCTGTCGCATCAGTACTTCAAGGAGGAGCAATATGAAACCCTTGAAGAAATATACCAAGAAACCATGATAGAACTACAAGATGTGATAGAAGAAAACAGTCAGAGGGAGGATGCGGTAAAGACGAAACTACCCCAAATAAAAATTTCGAACTTTGACGGAGACTATAAGGCCTGGAAATACTTTGAAAATATATTCTGCAGACTAATCCACAACAACAAGCGTTTAGGTAATGCTGAGAAAATGCATTACTTGCAAACATCGCTGACTGGAGAGGCGCACAAACTTATCCAACACTTGGCAAGCAGCGAATCTAGTTATGAAGCAGCATGGAGCCTAGTAACAAGCTGGTTTAATAATAAACGGAAAATATTTTCCACCTTTTCAGATGCAATTCTGGATCAACCAGCATTAATTACCGATTCGGCCAAAGCAATAAAACAATTGCATGACCTGATAAAAGAATGCCTACATGGAATTAACAGCCTACAGCTAGAAACCCCACCCTGGGAACCCTTCATAGCACATATTATACGAAGAAAGATGGATCCAGAGACGTATAAAGCGTACGAGCAGTCATTGAACGAGCCTCGAGAGATACCGCAATTAGAGGACATACTGAAGTTCCTGGAAACTAGATTTCAAGCACTAGAAGTAATTGCAGAGCCTAGGAAGAAAACTGAAAGCAGCCGCATCGTAAACCATGTACAGTCACGAGGTAACCACCAAATAAAGAGTTATTACACTAGTACTACAAAGTGCCGATACTGTAATGGGCAGCACAGTATATACGTATGTCAAAAATTCAAAGCATTGAAATTAGCAGACAAGCTCAACTTCGTCCGGCAGAGTAAAACATGTTCCAACTGTTTGAACCATGGCACGAACGACTCCTGTCACAGTCAAAGTCGATGCAACATCTGTAAGCAGCAACACCACACATTAATTCACCAAGAGGCAAGAAATCCTACAGCAAAACAAGAAGATGTACCGAGAGTAATGTCATCACACCTCACTACATCTCAATGCACAGTTGATTCACACGTTGTAAGGAAATCTTGTAATGTAATACTGGCAACAGCACTAGTACGAGCCAAAACCATCAGGAACAGCTTTGAGTATCTACGAGTATTGGTAGATCCCGGGTCACAGGCCACCCTCATAACGGAGAATGCGGCACAAGCACTAGGAGTTCCAAGAGTGAAAATATATTCAGAGATTACAGGAACGAACGAGTGCCCGGCTGGGACATCTCACAGTAAAATTCTAGTGGAACTCATTCCGAGATTTCCTTCCAACTTCAAACTGCAGTGTGAAGCTCTAATACTTCCATCAGTGACGAGCGACCAACCACAAAAGTATATCGTTAGCGAAGAGCGTACCAGTTGGAGTAATCTCATCCTTGCAGACCCAACATACGATACCCCTGGACCAGTTGACATGATATTGGGCGCAGACGTATTTGGAGACATCCTAATGAACTGCATTAGAAAAACTAAAGGTGGAACGTTAATTCAAAAAACTGAATTTGGCTGGATACTGTCTGGACCAATTCCTCAGAGCGAAGCAACCAGAAAAATTACATCCATGATTTCAAGGGTAGATGTCGATTCGCAGCTTCGAAAGTTTTGGGAAATTGAAGAAACAGCATCGAGACCACCTGTGTCTGAAGAAAACAGAACGTGTGAAGAACAATTTGATCGAACAGTTAAACGAAATCCCAATGGCACGTATACAGTACAAATTCCATTCAAGCAGACAGAGGGATTAGGAGAATCAAAACCAGTTGCAATAGCACGACTATATCAAATGGAAAAGCGGTTCTCAAAAAACAAAACGTTGCGGGATGAATACAACAAATTTATGGAAGAATACTTACAGCTGGGACATATGGTACTCATTGATACCAAAGAACTGCAGAACAAAACTCCTAATGTATACTACATGCCTCATCAAGCAGTCATCAAAGAGGAAAGCACAACTACCAAACTAAGGGTTGTATTCGACGCCTCTACCAAAACAAGCACCAAGCTAAGCTTAAACGATTTAATGCACAGCGGCCCCAGACTACAACAAGATCTACAAGATATCTTACTAAGATGGAGAAAGCATCAATATGTATTCAGAGCCGATACAGATGTTAAGGTTTTTGGATTTCTCCATATAACGGATGCTGATACATTTGAAGTGATTAAGGCAACACCAATTCCTCAGCGCATAAGTAACAATACATACGTCACGCCACAAATATCATCAGCAATTCTGGCGATCGAGTATAATAATCAAAGATATTTCGAAATTACCGAAGAAGAAATGAGAAATTGCGTGTCTTTAGAAAAATACTTCAAATTATGCACACCCGCAGTTGTAAGTGACCTAGTGCAAAATCCAAATTGTATCATCGATGAAATATACCAACGACACAACAAGCAGGAGTGCCCACTAAGCCAACTGAAAATTTACTCCGTCATGTGGAAACATCTCTTTTTGGCGAACACCTGGCTATTTATCGCCGACTCACCAACAGCGGCCGCCATTAAATGCAACGGGCAACGGGAAGATGTTACCTTGAATGGCGTCGGAATCCTGCAGACAACTCAGGACTGTGTGATTGAAACAACGAAGAATATACTTTTTCCTGAAGTTCGTAACAAAGTCATTATTCAATCAACATTTCTAAAGCCGATGAACTTCAACATGACCGGTATATACAACCTTACCGGGTTACATAACAAACCAGTAATTTTAGACCCGATTCTAAAGACATCCGACACATTCAGCAGCGTCATCCACGATCCAGCGGGCCTACAAGTTCAGCCATCAACATGGAAAACAATCGGACACCACACCGCCACAACAGCAGGATCTGTCCTGCTCACCATAGCGATCATCGCAATTGTATGGAAATGCCGGCCAAGGCACCGTTGGAGCCTGAAACAACACCACATAACCACTGGCGATCTGCAAGAGGACATCAACAGTTCATACAGCATACAAGAATCCGCAGAAAATCTGAGCCGTCCTAACCCAGCCCCGCGAACTACAGCCTCGGCTGGGCAAAATGTTTGCACGGCAAACAAAATTATAAATATGCCGCACGCGGCAAAGCCATTCGTGCTGACGAATTATAAATAATTAGTGGGTCACCGCAACCACGCAACAAGTCAATAGCTTATTGACTTGTTGTTGTGATGATTAATAAATAAAAATTTAATTGACAAAAAAAATGATTATTTAGCATATTGTTGAACGACATAAATTAAGTTGTTGAGAATTAAAATCAGTTATCCAAGTAACTCCGAGTTTATTATTGTACTCCAAACAAAAAAACTGCTACTAAATTGATTAGGTTGTGCAGTCCTAATCTCCTACATAACAAAATACAGTCCAGCTCATACCAGTGAGCTATACACCATGGTTATTAACAATTGTTGTTGGCCATTTAACGAATATATAAATTAGACTTTGTTTGAAAAGGCCCCAAATGCTTTTCTAACATTTGCGATACATAATTATATATATATAATATTAAATATAAAATTGTGTAAAAAATTGTTTTTCCAACTTTATGCTTCAAATTCGATTGAATGCGTATTGTCAGTCAAAAATAACTTATTTTCAACTCTTAAGGGGTTAATACTAGCCCTACAACATTGCAAAAAAAAATTCTTGAAATTTGGTTAAATGGGTATTATCAGTCAAAAATAGTAGTAGAGTAAAACTAACCCCTAGATTAAAGTTGAATTTGAAAAAAGGTTGAAATTTTTTTTTGCATTTATTTTTGCTCCCTTTAAAATTGGGTCCCTAAAAAATTGTATAGGACGACAATGACGAGCAATTAGCTTGGTGACCATAAAGGGTGACAATAGCATACTCAGTAGACCGGCTCTCGTTCGATTACGTAGGTAAAGCAGCATTGGACGTAGTTAGTGCTTAGTTGGGGGATTGCTTGTCAAAACAACACTCGCGTTTAGAATTGGCTCTGGCGGTAGCATGCATGCCTGTGGCGGGTGTGGCATGCGCATTTGTTCGCTATGCGTGCTAGCTGCGGCGCGTGCAGGCTTTGAAGAAAATTAACCAACTTAATTATTTTTACTCGGGTTTGAATAGACCAGTATTATAAATACTTTCGCTAAATTGTCAAAGTATACGTGCGAACGTACAAAATTGAGATGACGAAGTTGTAAAAAAATGGAATTACACTATTGTGTTGTGGTGTGTCGTGGCGCTCCGTTTCGTGATCTAATTCATAAATTTTATATGGGGCTTATTATACATTATTATGGTGAGTGGTGAGGCGTGTTCCCGATCTGGCCTTACTGATTGCGTCACGACGCACCACAACACAATAGTGTAATTCCGGCTTAAGGCTGAATGTGTTGCTTTTATCAGAAACTTGGATGAAAAATGAAGAATATGATGTGATGAGGACTCCATCTCATACGGACAAACCAAAAACGCCCGCACAATGGTCAGCCGTTCTCCAAAGGCGTCAGGCTTTTAGAGTTGTGCTATTTTTTTAGAGGTGGGCAAACCAAATTAAAGGTTGGGCAAACATGGGCAGACGATGGGCAAACGATATAGATGAAAAAAGCCAAAATATTTCAACTTTGTGGTTCTAACGTGAAGTTAGCCCGAAAAGATATTTTTCGCTGTATTTTTTTATCATTGTGTGGGCAAACGAAAATTTTGGTTGGGCAATCATGGGCAAACGACTATATTTTTTTCAAATTTTTTACTCAAATTTGTGGGCTAACTTCACAGAGCTGCCTTTATGTACATAGAACTTTTGAAATGATGTCTAGCATGAATTGAGATACTTGCGATTGCCGTTCTTTGAGACAAAATTCTCGGAATTTTTTGTTGTGTTTATATTAAATAAAGTGACCATATTTTTTTCAGCAAAATGGGTAACAGAAAAAAAATTTAAAAAAATAAATTCTGATTAACTTAATTTCTCTCTCTAGTTTTTTTATAGTTATAAGGAGAAAAACACTCACTCACTTGGTCATCACGATATCTCCGGAACTATTAGACCTACTGACTTGAAATTTGGAATGCATGTTTCTTTTGTTTAGTAGACATCCACTTAGAACGGGTTTTGCAAAATTCGACTCCTATGGGAGACCCCGACGCAGCTTCTTGCAAAATTTCGAAACTCTGCGCTGACTGGTGCGCCCGCTATAGCGAACAATCACGCATACACGCATGCAGGCGTACAGAAACTTTATTGTATTAATATAGATTACTAAAATATGTTGTAATTTTAAAATTTTTAAAAGTTTTTTTAAATATGTTTTGGTCAGGCTGCAATTTTTGAAGGAATTGTGAGACGAATTGAAAGTGATAACATATAAGCAGTCGCCGTTACTGTTTGCTTGAAAGAATTAAGCCGCATCTACATCGCAAAGTCAACGCGAAAGTTCACTTTGAAGCTCTTTTCAAGGATGTAAATGCGGCTTAAATGAACCAAATGATGTCAGCAAACGAATATGATTTGTTTCACCTACAGTTAAAGCTGAAATGCATATCCTTGAAAATTTTGGTCATAGAATTCGTGAGTTCAAAGATAGAGCGTTTGATTTCAGAACTAATTGCTATGAATACCTATCAGCCTGGTATGAGCAATTCAAACATATCGAATCTTTTAAATTGGTACTGTTGACTGAATCTCCTATATGGACGAATATAGGAAAGTCAATTGATTATCTTGTCGAAAATAAGCATTTGGGAGGTAAATTTTGAAAACACTAGAAAAAATACAGCTCAAACAAAAAATAAGAACAATTGAATTCTTTTCGAAAAAATTGACATTTTGAAAAAAATGGACATCAAAATAAGTATACCAATCCAAAACCATCAACATCTTTTCATGCTGAAATAGAAAACAATTGAATAAATGATGTATTTTCCAAATATTTTATTTTTTATTCATTTTTTTCAATTATTTTTCATAAAATTTGTTTTTTCTTCAAACATTTTTCGATTTCTCTGGTTTTTCAGGAAATGGGTAACGAATTCGGAACACGAACGAAATGGGTAACTGTTCCCCAGAATGGGTAACACATGGTCAGTTTAGTTTATATGCTTTAAAAACGATTAGTTAGGTTCAAGAAAGAATTGAGCCGTGGAAGATTTATTCTTTTTTTCTTTTTTGGTGAAATTAATTTTTTTAATGCAGGTGGATACGGTCACGGTGCCGCAAATTATAATTACTGCTTTGTAAAAAAATATTGCTCTAAAGTAAAGACTAAAAGTAAAAAATTCCTATTATTAAAAATCGAAGCGTGAGAAATTTTCATTAAAGAAATTTTAATATAATGGAAGAGTTTTTTATCATATAGTATCCCAGGCAATGAGCAATTTTGCCTCATTATTAAGTTTTAATTAGTATATAATGACATGGAAAAAGTAAGTAAAGGGGTCACTTATTGCTCAAAAATGGTTGTGCTTTATAGTCCAATCAATCTACGGCACAATGATAATTTCCAGACAATTTAAGGCAGTAAAAAGAAATATAAGCGTGTAGAAAAATTAATTTTAAGAAAGATAGCATTTTTTGCGAATAACAAAAAAACTTGAGCTCGGATCGACAAAAATAAAATTATAAAGTTGTAGGTATTCAAATTATCTTTCGCTTGATATGTATTAAGATATAGGTTAGGGCACAAAACATAGAGAAATATGGAAAAAACTGTTAAAAATCACGTTTTCTTAATTTGCTAATAAATTTTGTTTAGCGCAACTTGTAACGGTCGGTTATTTACCGAAAGTTTCTCCCTTTTAATGGTCCTCCATCTATCGGAAAGTTCAGGCTTAATTAATGAAATTACTTCACACAAAAAAATTTTGAGAAAAATTTTTTAAATTCTAGTAGTCGAAAAAAAAATAGTTTTTTTTGTTCTGAGAAAAAAAAATGGAAAATTTTTGGAGAGTCGAGATTGGATTTTTTAGAAAAAGGAGGTCGTATATAGACCAAACAAAAAAAATATAATAAGTTTTTTTTAAATTTGAATGCCAACAAAGACTGGGAATTTTGAGAAGGAAGGACGTTTGTTATCATAACGGGAGCAAACCGAAACCCAATGAAGCTCGATAATAATTTTATTTGTAGAAATAAAGACGATTGAAGACTGCCAGACATTATAGAAGGAAAAAGGTGTTCAAAAACTTACCTGACCACGCAGAAAGACCATTCAATTAAGACGTGCTGCTCTATATGCAAAAAAAACCGATCATCACCCCTAGAGGCGCTCGGATTAATTAATTGCCTCAAAACGGACAATTGCTGAACTGAAATTGAAAAGAACTTTTCCTGTGTTCATGTCGTTTTTTTCCTTGTATCACGTATTTTTAATGTGTTGAGACAATGAAGGGAATGTGTGGTTTAAGTGTTTTACCTATTTACTGTTAGTTATCCACAAATTGAGAATTTCCAGTGCTAATAACCCAGCAGAACATAACGCCACAACAACTGGTGTCGTGGTTATCGCCGTGGAACGTCAGCGTCTGGAGTCCAGAATAGCATACATTTTTCTGATAATCTTGCAGTTTGGAGGTGTTGCAGACGATTTATGGTATTTGTGCGTCAGGATATCGACTGGAAAAGTGCGAATGGTGACTTACTGAAGAGGCAGGTTTATTATTGGTTACTTGTACCTATTAATATAATAACTTTATTAAATATATACACAATTTTTAAACATATCGCTTAACCCTAAAAATATTCCTAAATATATGAACATACACATTAATGAAATTCAGTATATGACAATTTGGAATTTTAAGGCATCACAATAACAACATTCGTTCTGTTTGGAGTATTGTACCATTAGTTTTGGTAATTAAGTCATATACATCCAAACTGTTAACTAAAGGTATATTCCCCGGATATTTTTTCATATACAATATTTAATTGTAATATCCACTACTTACATATATTACAATACTTATCAACTAATTATATATTCATACCATTATTATACTCTTATATTTAACAATTTCTTAAAATATAAACTAGTTACTATTTTACTTTAGTACACGCCCTTAGTCATAAGTTTCATCGTTCGGTTTGGTGTTGTACGAAAGAAAAGAATCCTCGACTGGTACCAGCGCGACGATTGATTTGTTTCCTTCCGTTGTTACATTAACGTTATTATTTGGTAGTAATAGTTGGCTGTGTCCACATTACCTAGATTATAGGAGTATTTGTTGTTTGATTTACATCTATTAGTTAAAGCAAACTTACCTCTGTTTTGTCGTTGAGTAATTGTATTATACTGTAATTATTTTAAAATATATTTGTTGTCACTTTCTTTAACCCCACTAGTATTACTAGGTATGACAGCCTAAGGGGATAAATTGTCCAGGATGGTTGGGTTGTGCTTTCTCTCCAGGGTCCTCTCAAAGTCGCGTTGAACACTTACAGGTCCACCAGGTCGATGGAAACGTCCAGCGATGAATCGCTTTGGCTAACCTAGGAAAAGAATGATATGAAGAGATATTGAAGAGATAATACTTTTAAACAATAGGTAAGTGGTGAATCATAAGTGTAGTGTCCCGGTCACACAACCCCACACCCCCACCGGCGAGCTAGCGTAAACCGTGTGGCCGGTTTAGCATCCCCTAAAACCATTTAGGAAACTAGGGAGGATGTAGTCTTCTAAATTTTTTTTTATGTTTACCCAAGCACGATGGCAGTAGCCTTGCTGTCACCAGCAAGGAGCTCCATTGTGCCGGTACAAACTTAGATATTTCTTATTTGGCAAAAATATTGCTTCTTGCTAGCTGAAAAAACAGTTTTAATTTTGTTGCGAAAGATTGAACACTTTCCTTGAAATTTCACTTTTTGTAAAAAAGGCGTTCTTCTAAAAACGTTCCTCTTGCTCTGCGGATACTTCTAGACTACCGTTCTCGAGCTTAAAATTTTGTTCAATACTTGTACTATCACGTACAAGTAACAAAAAGTCAATTTAATGGTTTTCCAGTGCTTAAAATGATCCCAAAAGCATATTTATAGTGAAAAACAAACTCAAAAAGTTAGTTTTACAATCGAACGCCTGTTTTTTCATTATTAATATGTTTTTGGGGGGTCATTTTAAACTCTGGAAAACCTTTAAATAGACTTTTCGTTACTTGTACGTGATAGTACAAGTTTGTATGAGCGTGTAAACCTGCACCATCTCCCGACCAAACCTACGAATCTCAAGGGACACAGGAACACATTCATCCCTTTCTTAACCCAAATTGGTACCGATAGGGCTAAATAGATCATATCGAGTCACAGTCAGACCTAAAACACGGGTGTACACAGGTTTTCTTTATATCTAGTCCGCGGCATAAACCGAGAATTGCTGAAAATTGGAATAGCCCTAAACGTCATTATAAATGAAATGTTGAATTTCTCCAAAGATCGGTGGGGAGCAAACAAATTTTTTCAAACGTTCAAAAAGCAGTTTTTTGCAAATATCTCTTAACCGCTAGGTCGTATCATAAAACGACTTTGACTAAGTTTGTAGGTTACGCGATTATCTACAAATAAAGATCTTATATATTTCCCGTACAAATTGCCATTCATAAGATATCGCCGTTTTGATGATTTAAAATACTCGTGCCCTCAGAGGTAGCCCTAATAAAGCATCCCGCCAACTTAACAGGTTAATAATACGGTAACAAAGTTCCGCTAAGGTCTGGTCTTCCCCTAACGGGCGCTGGACCTCTTTGTTCGCCTGGTAGTCTGGTACTGCCTGCGTCACAGCCTTGGTTGGCTGGTTAGTGGAATTCACTTGTTTCAGAAGGCATAAAACACCAACGAGACTGTAACCCCGACGGTTGTGGCTCAGCCCGCTGCTTAAAAAAATCACAACATCAGGCTGTAACAGATTCAAAGCAGCGCAACAAAAATATCAGCAGCAAACAGTTCCTATTGGCTAATGGTGGTCATATGACAACAAAAGCAGCACCGATTACTAGTAAAATAAACTTGCTGCCGCTGCTGCTGCTGAATCTGAATGGGCCTATCCAGAAGTTCAACGGCGAAGCTCACTGCCTCCTCTTCATGCATCCTCCAGACTACCCTTAACCTATCATGTCCATCCGTTTTATATCTTCGAGCTAAGCTTACTACTAGACATTGCACCGTGACGTGAACGACATGAAGGACTGGTAGAATAAAGGGTTATACCTAAGCTATAGCCTTCACATAAAAAATGAGCGTATGCATCATCATACTTTCAATAAAATCCTTTGTTGGAATACGTGGCTAATATTTTCAGGTGTGATTCCAGGATATTTTTCGAGAAAAAAATTGTTCTAGAAAGAGGGCTATCCCCACTATCCATTAAGATACAGGGTATTTACGAAAAACAGAAACTTGATTGACTCCATTTAGAAGATATGAAGGATCAAAGCCTGAGAAAAATTCCAATATTATTCGTTTTTTAGCATTTGGCGATTTACAAAGGCTTTTTTTTTCTCATGTGTTATTTTATTCTTAGGGAGTAAATTGTTTACTATAATTTTAACTGCACACCGAATACTATTTCAGATAACATTATCTCCAGATTTTGAGTAAAATTTAATAGTATTGGTATAGTATAGTCAAATCTGAATGCAGAAATAAGTCATACATATTCGGCATCGGCATCTTCTCGAATACAACTCTCTCATTTGGGGCGGCGCTTCAATAACCACCTTGGGTTGGCTAGTTAAAGTACAAAAAAGGACTCTTAAATTAATCGACGAAGACACCATTTACTCCACCGTCAACTCCTTGAGCCACCGTGGGAATGTAGCAGCGCTGACAAAATTTTATCCTACTATCATAATGACTATTCCATCGAAATAAACGCTCTACTGCGTCCACGGCAATGTTATGCCCGCAACAACTGATTAGACAACTCGTCTCACTCCCTCCACCTGAAGCCCCTCCTTTCGGGCACTCTACAAAATACTAATTCGTCTTTAAATAGAAAAACTCGATTCTGGAATAATCTCTTGCAGTCCGTATTTCCGAGCTGCTAAACACCAAGAGTTCAAACGCAGAATTCCCGGACCCTCATAGCCCCTAACCTATTCCACCCCCGTACTAAGCTTACTGCTAGACATTGCACCATGACACGACAAACGACATAATGGACTGGTTAGTGGGTGATTTGGGAAATTTATTCAAAATTTTATCCAAATTTTCACTCAAAAAATTCATTTAAACCTGAATCTACGAAAAATACTTTTTTTCAATGCTTTTTTTATTTTTTTTTGATTCAAGGGAATAAATTTTTTTTTCAAATTTTTTGATATCATTTAATCATTTTTCAAATTCAAGCTGAATCTAGGGGTAGTTTTACCTCCTTTAGGGTTGAAAATAATTTATTTCTTCTTGACAATATCTATAACCAAATATCAAGCAAAAAGCAGAACAATTTTTTTTTACATGTGCCCCGAAGTGCCTCTTTTCATGCATGTTCTCTTGACCGAAAAAGCGGGCGGTAAAGTATCGAGGTGGGCGGTAAAAATCTTTACCTCCCGCTTCGAGTTACTATGTACTGCCTGCTCCTCATAGTTTTTTAACTTATGAAAAAAACCCGGAGCCTCTCAGATTGCCAGGCACTCTGTCACTAGGCAACCGAGCCATGCATACCAACAAATATAAAAAGCCGTATAAAAGCGACACTTGGCACAAACGGATTGGCGCGGCGGCGGTGGCGGAATCCTCTCGCCAGAGAGTTTCCCATACATTGCTCATACATGCCTTTACTTGCTTTACTGCGTGTATAGATGTTTTCAAATGCCGTGACATTTGACGCATGTTGGGGTAAAAAGCTCTTAAAAATGTTTAAAAGCTGGAGATAATTTTTCTTCCTCTCTATTGAGAAATTAAGCTCCAAAATAGGAAGCCAAAGGCGCACGCAAAAGAATTGTCAGTAATTCCCATATACTTTCTGACAACTTGTTGCAAATATTACGACGACTCTGTCTTTTTATTAGAGCTTCTGTATATACCACAGTGGCTTAAAAAATCTCAAAAGAAAAACGAAATTTATATTTTCCAATTTGAATAATTGATAGAAATTTGAAGATCGAAGATAAATATTTCTTAACCGTAAGTAAAATAAAAATGCGAAGAATAAAATAGTTTCTTCGCATTTTTATTTTACTTACGGTTAACATAATTTATTCAAAAGGAAACACTTTTCTAATTAAAATTGAATTTTTATTTTTCTTATAATTTTGTGAACCATTGTATATTGTAAAAAGTGAGCGAGAATTGACTCCTCCTCCTCCTTATCAAATCACTTGCTGTCATTTAATCAATCGCGACTGCGCATTGCTAATTTTACAAATTATGAATGAAAAGCGTCCTTTTTTATATATTTTTTAATTTTCAGGTTTTTGTATTTTACATATTTGCTACAGAAATAATTTGTAGCAATTTCTATTAAAAAATACGCAATTTGGGATTTTAATACTTTGATACTAGGATTGTTGACGTTTTCGGCCAGTCGCATGCGCGCTTCTGCCAGGGGAGGTTACGTTGCTTGCCGCTGCGGAGAGTTCACAATTTATGAATGAAAATGCTCATAAATTTAAAAAAGGATTTTTCAGCATTTTTTTTAATTATTATAAATTTAGGGATGAGAAATATTTCTCATAATTATAATAAAATTATGCTTATTATGATGGATAGATTTACTTGGTTGAGCAGGGTTTTTCCATGTGTTTAAAAGCTCTGCTCAATACATATAAAGATAACTTAACTTTATTCAAGCTGGTGACATATCCAAGCGTACATTCGTTGCATTCGTTGACAGATAATATAGAAGTGTGTGTATTCAAATGCGACCTGACGAAATATTCCGTGAATGTTCCGCATGCCACGCAAAAGTCGGGCTACTTTCAACTTTTTCTGCATTGCCGCATCCGACATAGGACACACAAGCATACACAACAAACACATGCGACTCGTTACTCAGATTTTTGGGCTATCTGTGAGAGCCGGGACGGAACGCAACCATGCAATTATGTGTCAGCAAAGCCTTCTGTATTTACAAGCCATGCACTAGAAAATTTGGCTCTCAAAATTTCCTCTCAATAGGACTTCAATTCTCTGAAGTCACGTTATGTTGTTAGTGTAATTTGGAGATTTGAAGTCCTATTCAGCGGAAATTGGCTTTCCATTTACGGGTGGTTTAAACCCTTTAGGATTATCTCTCATCATAAAATTTGGCTTGATTTGGTATATAACAACAACCTTCGCAAATAAATATTGTAAAAAGTGTATTTCATTGGATTATTTGTATTATTATTATTATTAGGGTGTTTTTTGCATTTTCAAGGGTGACGCCCATATTTTAGGACTGCGGCACCCCGATTTTCGTAATCAGCGACCCAAAAAACATAAAGAGAAAGAGTTGCACAACGGCGTTTTGTTTCGACATCCCCAGGCCTTTAGAATGGACTATTCGCTCAAATGAACTAATGCAAATAATTCTCAAAAACTTAGAAAACTGAAAAATTATTTAGAAGATTAAATGTCTAACATTGATTATATACTAAGTAGATATGGACAAACATTTGTCCGTCTACGACGCTAGATGGCGATAGTTACACTGATTTGAATTGTTGGGCTTCTAATTTCTGTTGTAAACCTCCACGGTATACAGAAACAAGGTAATGTAATGGAGAAATGTCATTTGAGTGCTGACGTCACTTGGCACGCTCTTCCCATATAAAATCCGAGTTGTGTTGTTGTTTCTACATTAGTGCTGACGTCACTCGGCACGAAATTTCTACGATATTCGAAGCTGTCAGTCTCTGTTACATTACCTTGTTTCTGTATACCGTGGTAAACCTCTAAAATCAACGGGGGTGGGTTTTAAACATTAATTTTATAATATTATTTCGTTCTACGTGCATAATAATCATAACATAACAAAATTTTCAATTTTATTAATTTTTAGTAAAACTTGAAAAAAATCAGGCGCCTGAATTTAAAAAAGCATTACAAAGCCCTTCCGCATGTTGGAAGGAAAGCCAGAAGTTTCGGATCTAATAAAAATAGATTCCTGTGCGCGTATTCCTTTTGTTTTGTTGTTTTGTTGTTGTTGGAAAATACGATTTCTTGGTCGTTGGCTGAAATTTTACAATGAAGAAAATAATGAATGGAAGAGATATGCGAATGTAATCGGAAATTTGATATCGTTTTTTTTCTATTTTGAGAAAAATGGATTACGTAGGTTTTTTTGAACAAAAATTCAAGCTTTTTTGTATTGATTTTATCATTGATTATAGAGAGAAAATATGAGTGATTTAGTTTGGGTTAACTATTTCAAAATATAAATTTGAATATATTTGTTTACAATAATAAAAAAACAATAAAAAAAATCAGAATTTCTCAAGAGCAGTGGAATCATTGAAGGAAGAACAGTTCCTATTTTGAAAGTTTTTTTAAATGTTTGGATTAAGGGTGATTGTTTACTTTATCGCCTCGTCCTCCGCTCTGGGTGCAACACCAAAAGGGTCGCGCCCTACTCCGAGAATGAGGTAGAAGTTGAGGTGGGGGAGTGTTTTGGGGCGCGCAATCCAGAGTCAAAGTCGTTACTAATATAACTGCTTATTAAACCGCTATTTTTAAAAAATTACTTGTAAAAAAGTGATTTTTACAAAATTTCAACCCTGAATAACTTTTTAGAGGTAGACGGACGACTAATTCCAAAGGAAATGTGTTCAGTTCAACCCCTATACAACGCCTACCGCCTGCGGGGGTGGGCTGATAAAGTAAATAATTACCCAAAATTGTATAGATTCCGAAACCGCTAAACCGATCGCCACAAAAATTTTACCACATGAGTTTGATAATATGGAGAGTGTTTATACGCTATCAGATTTGCTCTACCTACCCCTAAAGGGGGTGAAAAGAGATGGAATAAGTTGTATGCGGAATTATTTTTTGCTTTAGTAAGACTTTCTTCAAACTTAGTATAAATACTCCACATCATAAATAATGAAACACGTGTTTCAAAATTTTTCCAAATTCAACCACTAAGGGGGTGAAACAGGGTGGAAAAAGTTGTATGGGAAGTCATATAATTTTCATCAGATTTTCTTCGAACTTGGTATAAATGCTTACTATACAGCATAAATAATAAAACACATGTTTCAGCATTTCTCGAAATTCAACCGCTAAGGAGGAGAAATGGGGGTTCAAAATTTGTGAAACTCGAAATGGTAGCACCGCGCCACAGGATAATTGGCTTCATTTAGGATTCGTTTTTGAGTTTCACATTTTGTTATTTGTATATATGAAAATTCGTATCACCTCAACTGCAAAATAATCGGAAGCTTCTATTGGCTTATGGGTGCAGCGAGGCGCAATGGGTTCCAGCTAGTTCATCTATATATCCCACGCTTCACCCTCCATTGGTTTAAATAAAACCACCTCCTTGCTTACTTCCGATGGCATCAAATTTTAAAATTCAATGAAAATAATCCAAGAATTGGAAATAAAACCGTGAACCATATAATTAGTGGCGAGTCCCTCAACACAAAAACTCTCTGGTTTTGTGGTAACAAAAAGATTACAAACAAGTTGGAATTCTTGATGTACAGGTTGCAAAGAGATCCAAAATCAAAGAAGAAAGTTGTAGATGTAGACATATTGTGTAGTTATAAGCAATATGAGGGGTCGCAAACCATTGTTTGGGACGACCAGTTTCAAAAAGGGAATATGGTGTTACAGAAGTATTAGAAAGCGGAAATAGAGATACATACATAAGCACAGACGAAGAAAAATCTAGGATAGAAAACTCTAGTATGTATTTACAAATAAACCGATAATTGAAAGAAGGAAAGCCGCTGGAAAAATTGAGCACAACCATTCCGTCGACATTGTCCGCACAGGCACTCCGTCACTTCAAAATACGACCGACAAAAGCCTCTTTCAAGTGGACCCACCATAAGTTCTATAATACATACATATCTACAATATGTTCATTAATTTTTAATATTTTTTTTTGGTTCAAAAGTAATTTTTTTTAAATGCTTGGCTTTTTCTCAAAAGTTGTTACTTTGCAAACTACTGAAAGGCCGGCCTTCTTCTGAACTACATACATTTTTGTTTGCAGAAACTTAAAAGTAGAACTATACGTGCAACGGAAAAGCGGCAAATTGTTGCAGACTCTAATTAGAAGCCTTCTGTAAAACTGTAAAATTAACTTACATCTTAGTTCTAAGGAGCTGGTATGAGAGCTTTATTTCTGGCCGTTCAATCAAGGTGGTATTGGGTGTCTTCGAATCCAACAATCATTCCATCTAGGCTGGCGTTCCCCAAGGGTCGATTCCCTCACCTGCAATCTTTCTAATATTCATTAATGATCTGCTCTCAATTCCCTCCAACCCATGTTTTGCCTTTGTCGGTACTCTGCGTTAATCCTACGCCTTCGACAATATAAGACTTTCCAGACCTTATCTCCTAGACCGTGAACTCATGTTCAACTTTATTAACGGGACGTTGAACTCATTCTAGATTAGGGCTACAAAAACAAAGTACTGCCTTATCTCTACAAAAACCTGCGCCGTCCTTCCCTTTATCTCAGCGGGCAAAAAGAATATAATGTCTGACTCATCTCTAAATATCTTAGACGTAATTTTATCTTCAGATCTGCGATGGAATAATCTAATCACATATTCCAAATCGCCAAACAAGCTTGTCAATGCCTAGGATTCCTCAAGAGATGCAAGTTCTTCCTTCAGCCAGCTGCCTTGGCTACAATTTACAAGTCCTACATTCCACCCTGCTTTGTATATAACTAGTCCCCAAAAGCAGGAGAAGGTGGATTTAGTGGGGGCCTACTTTCAGGGAATTTATTCGGTGAACACCTGTGTTCGTACGAATTTTGACCTCGAGAATAGGGCTTCACTAAACCAATCGAGATTATCCAATGAAATCGAAACTTGGAAATCTGAGAATCGAACAAGTATCGAATTCAATGAAGACTGTCCAGCGAATGATATTCCCGTGGCCCAAGTAAACTCGACGTTCATTGGAAAAATCGACCAACTGCTAACATTCCGTAGTCTGAATAACAAGAAGTCGGCTGGAGAAGATGGTATTCCGAACATAGTTCTGAAACATCTGCCCCTGGTGGCTATAGACATATACACCACCTTGTTTAATAATGCATTAAACAACGCCCATTTCCCAGGTCACTGGAAAATGGCAGTGGTGTACCCAATACCTAAAAAAGGTAAAGACAAAACTAACCCTGCCAATCTCCGGTCAATAAGTTTGCTACCGAATATCAGCAAGGTTTTTGAAACAGTCATTAATAAATCATTATCCAAATGGGTTGAGGAAAAGAAGATAATTCCAGATAACCAGTTTGGCTTCAGGGCGGGACATGACACCATTCATGCCGCGTCCAAACTGGTATCAGACATACAGTGGAACTTCATGAAAGGCCAGTGTACCGGAGCATGTCTGATCGATTTTGAGAAGGCATTCGATACAGTATGGATCGAAGGTCTTTTCTACAAACTGGTCAGACTCGGTATGACCGGACCTCAGCTATACATGATTCACAATATGATTTCAAAGCAGAAGTTCGTCGTCAAAAGTGGCAACTTCACATCAAGTAGGGTCTTTGACATTAAAAATGGTCTGCAACAGGGTGCGGTAAACTCGCCACTCTTATTTAATATCTTTACGAGTGACCTAATAAGTTCACTCCGATTCGCACTAACGTACGCGGATGACCTGATCGTGTACAGAACGGGGCAGAAGATTAGAGTAATCCAGACGCTCCTGCAACGTGATTTCGAGACAATCAACGCTACAGTGATGATTGGAAGTTGAAAATCAATTTTAACAAATGCGAATCGATCCTTTTCCGGACTCCTCTATGCGGAAGAACTGGAAAACCCTCAAAATTTCGAACAATGCTGGGCAAGCATTAGAAAAGAAATTGGAAGTGAAATACCTTGGACTCTGGCTGGACCAATACTTATATTTAAATAGAAATGTAAGTGCTGCTGTTGCCAAGGCAAACAAGGTGTTTCATATGACCAAAAGGCTTTTTTACAGCAGACACCTAAGCCCAAGGGTCAAAGTGATCTGCTATCAAGCCTTGGTCAGACCAATTTTAACTTGTGGTTGTCCTGTATGGTTCAACATATCCCCTTCTTACATGGAAAAGCTTCGGGTTTTCGAAAGACAATGCTTAAGGGCGTGCCTAAGCTTGTATCGAACACCCGAATCGGGCTTCACAAAATTTCACGCCAACAATATCCTCTACGATAAGGCATTTGTTAACAGGATCAACAACTTCATAATTAAGTTGATTCGACGTCACGTTGCTAGAGCGACGGAGAGCGACAATCCTCTTATTCGGGGAGCGTTCTACCCGAACTCTGAATACCACAAAGCAGCTTGTGAACGCGGATTTATCCCTCCAGAAGCATTCATTTACCTAGATGTCAAAAAATTGGTCCAGGATAATATGGGGTAACCCCTCCTATATCACATGTATCGCCATGCATGTGATAAGCGAGTGCGTGCTATTGAAGAAGGCAGAGAGGTTCAGGATCTCTTGAGGTTCAGCACACGAATCTCAGAAAAAGATAAAAAAGAGGCCTCTAATGCCAGTAATGTGTACTGGTGGCTGGAGGATCCCCCCAGTTGGGTATTTGCCCTCTCTAACTAAATTATAGGATATTTCTTAAGGCATGCTAGTTTTAAGAGATTAGCTTAGTACTTAGATAGGGTTTAGTTATAGTTTTTACTTAGTAATGAATCTAAATTTAAGTTAGACTAAGTAAGTGGTGCGAGCTTCCACGAGCTTTTGTTATTTCTAGCAACGCAAGCCCGTGGAAGCCCGTCGCCTGGACGGGAGCACCCGAGAGAGATTCAGCTCTGATGCCCCCGTCCAGATAGATTCGCTAGAGTTAAGTTAGCTAGTAGAATAGAATAAGATAGCGTAAGTTTTATATAAAATTTAAAAAAAAATATATTTACATATAGTACCTAAGTTTTTCAAATTTTTCTTAGGATTAAAAATAATAAATAAATGTAAAAATAATTATATATAAGTCCTAGCCGAAAGGCAAAGTTAAATTAAGATATAGATTAATTTAGAGTGCCTGCTGAGGGCCAGTAAGTTAGATAGATTAAAATAGGTTAGAATAATTAACTTTAAGCGTTTAGTTAAAATTATAATAGGCTAGTTGTTAAGTTAAATAAATGCTCTTGAAAACTAAAAAAAAAAAAACTCGTCCCAAAAACTATTTTGGCTGGAGAAGGTGCAAGGCCGCACCTTTCTCCTCCATAGACCCTTTAAGCCACCGTAGGAATGTAGTAGGCCTCATTAAGTTTTACCGCTTTTACCATAGCGACTGCTTCCACAGTCGGTGTTGCTGAACCCATCAGAGTTGAAACGCAAGGTACATCGGCATCTACTCACACACCCTCCAGACCTCTAACCTATCCCTTCTCTTCTATCCTTCAGACCAAGCTTTCTACTAGACATTACACCATGACTTGAACGATATGACGGACTAGTGTTGCAAAGGGAGATCCCTTAGCTTAACCATTCCACATTAAAAAAATTCAAAAATAAAAATAATTTTATATATGTAACTCAATACTAGTACAATTATCCATAAAAATTACAAGTTTCTACGAATTAAAATACCTGAGAAAAAAATCTAAAAATTTGTCGCATTTTTCGCTAAAAAAGTTAAATAATCCCTTAAAACCCATTTCATTTTTCTCAACATAATAAGAAACGCTTGATGCCAAATTTCCCATTAAAGTCGTCTGGCTTTTCATTTCTTTACCCCATTGTCAAATTTCACCCATCGGCCACGAAATCATCATAACAAAAAACGTAGGAATCTATTTTTAGATCTGCAGCCACTAAAATCAAAGCCGCAGCTTCTGATTTTTTTTCCAAATGCACGAAGGGCTTTTTCATAAACAAGGAAAAGTTTATTTCGGAAACTAACCATATAGAGGAGAACAAAACCCTGCGATACTAGCGCACGAAGCTCATAGCGCCGTAGACTGATGTTATTTTTACTCGCGTTTGTCCATATCTACTTAGTATATAATCAATGGTATATAATCAATGTAGATAATCAATGTAATACCATTGATTATATACTAAGTAGATATGGACAAACGCGAGTCAAAATAACATCAGACTACGACGCTATGAACTTCGTGCGCTAGTATCGCAGGGTTTTGTTCTCCTCTATATGGTTAGTTTCCGAAATAAACTTTTCCTTGTTTATGAAAAAGCCTTTCGCGCTTTTGGAAAAAA
This sequence comes from Thereva nobilitata, assembly GCA_963855945.1. Lineage (NCBI taxonomy): Eukaryota > Metazoa > Arthropoda > Insecta > Diptera > Therevidae > Thereva > Thereva nobilitata. Next base: position 111,602,386 of record OY979694.1, read on the forward strand.
AACATTAGCTGCGGCTTTTATTTTAGTGGCTGCGGGTCTAAAAATAGATTCCTACGTTTTTTGTGATGATGATTTCGTGGCCGATGGGTGAAATTTGACAATGGGTTAAAGATATGAATGGGCGAGACGACTTTAATGGGAAATTTGGCATCAAGCGTTTCTTATTATGTTGAGAAAAATGAAATGGGTTTTAAGGGATTATTTAACTTTTTTAGCGAAAAATGTAACAAATTTTTAGATTTTTTTCTCAGGTATTTTAATTCGTAGAAACTTGTAATTTTTATGGATAATTGTACTAGTATTGAGATATATAAAATGATTTTTATTTTTGAATTTTTTTAATGGGCATGGTCAAGCTAAGGAATCTCCCTAGTCAACACTAGTTCGTCATGTCGTTCAAGTTATGGTGTAATGTCTAGTAGTAAGCTTGGTCTGAAGGAGAGAAGAGAAGGGATAGGTTAGAGGTCTGGAGGGTGTGTGAGTAGATGTCGATGAACCTTGCGTTTGAACTCTGCTGGGTTCAGAAACACCGACTGTGGAAGCAGTCGCTATGGTAAAAGCGGTAAAACTTAATGAGTCCTACTACATTCCTACGGTGGCTTAAAGGGTCTATGGAGGAGAAAGGTGCGGCCTGGCACCTTCTCCAGCCAAAATAGTTTTTGGGACGAGTTATATACAAAGCAGGGTGGAATGTAGGACTTGTAAATTGTAGCCAAGGCAGCTGGCTGAAGGAGGAATCCTAGGCATTGATAAGTTTTTTTGGCGATTTGGAATATGTGATTATTCCATCGTAGATCTGAAGATAAAATTACGTCTAAGATATTTAGATATGAGTCAGACATTATATTCTTTTTGCCCGCTGAGATAAAGGGAAGGACGGTGCAGGTTTTTGTAGAGATAAGACAGTACTTTGTTTTTGTAGCGTTGAATTCGACACGATTCATGCGTTTACGGTCTAGGAGATAAGGTCTGGAAAGTCTTATATTGTCGAAGGCGTAGGATTAACGCAGAGTACCGACATAGACAAAACTATGAAGTGGGTTGGATGGGATTGAGAGCAGATCATTAATGAATATTAGAAAGATTGCAGGTGAGGGAATCGACCCTTGGAGAACGCCAGCCGAGATGGAATTATTGTTGGATTCGAAGCCACCCAATACCACCTTGATTGAACGGCCAGAAATAAAGCTCTCATACCAGCTCCTTAGAACTGAGATGTAAGTTAATTTTACAGTTTTACAGAAGGCTTTGAATTAGAGTCTGCAACAATTTTCCGCTTTTCCGTTGCACGCATTGCTCTACTTTTAAGTTTCTGCAAAGAACAAAAATGTATGTAGTTCAGAAGACGGCCGGCCTTTCTATCTACTCAGTAATTTGCAAAGTAACAACTTTTGAGAAAAAGCCAAGCATTTAAAAAAAATTACCTTTGAACCAATAAAAAAATATTAAAAATTAATGAAGATATTGTAGATATGTATATTATAGAACTTGTGGTGGGTCCACTTGAAAGAGGCTTTTGTCGGTCGTATTTTGAAGTGACGGAGTGCCTGTGCGGTCAATGTCGACCGAATGTTTGTGCTAAATTTTTCAAGCGGCTTTCCTTCTTTCAATTATCGGTTAATTTGTAAATACACACTAGAGTTTTCTATCCTAGATATTTCTTCGTCTGTGCTTATGTATGTATCTCTATTTCCGTTTTCTAATACTTCTGTAACACCATACTCCCTTTTTGAAGCTGGTCGTCCCAAACAATGGTTTGCGTCCCCTCATATTGCTTATAACTACACAATATGTCTACATCTACAACTTTCTTCTTTGATTTTGGATCTCGTTGCAACCTGTACATCAAGAATTCCAGAATTCAGAATTTTCACCACAAAACCAGAGAGTTTTTGTGTCGAGGGACTCGCCACTAATTATGGTTCACGGCAGTATTTCTATTTCCAATTCTTGGATTATTTTCATTGAATTTTAAAATTTGATGCCATCGGAAGTAAGCAAGGAGGTGGTTTTATTGAAACCAATGAAGGGTGATGGCGTGGGATATATAGATGAACTAGCTGGAACCCGTTGCGCACCCATAAGCCAATAGTAGCTTCCGTTTATTTTGCAGTTGAGGTGATACGAATTTTCATATATACTATGAGCGTTTCAAAAAAGGCATTTTTTTCGTATTTTTGATTCGAAATAACAAAATGTGAAACTCAAAAACGAATCCTAAATGAAGCCAATGATGAACCCTAAATGAAGACCATTTCGAGTTTCACAAATTTTGAACCCCCATTTCTCCTCCTCCGGTTTCGGAGTCTATAAAACTTTTACAGACTGATCTCATTCACTTCCATTATGTACATATCTTAGAATTTTGGGTAATTATTTACTTTATCAGCCCACCCCCGCAGGCGGTAGTGGTTGTATAGGGGGTTGACCTGAACACATTTCCTTTGGAATTAGCCATCGGCCACCCTCTAAAAAGTTATTCAGGGTTGAAATTTCGTAAAAACCACTTTTTTACAAGTATTTTTTTAAAAATAGCGGTTTAATAAGCAATTATATTAGTAACGATTTTGACTCTGGATTGCGCGCCCCCAAACACTCCCCCACCCCAACCTCGATCTCATTCTCGGAGTAGGGCGCGACTATTTTGGTGTTCCGCCCAAAGCGGTGCGGGGTGATAAAGTAAACAATTACCCTTAATACAAGCATTTTAAAAGAAATTTCAAAATCGGAACTGTTCTCCCTTCAATGATTCCACTACTCTTGCGAAATTCTGATTTTTTTTATTGTTTTTTATTACTGTAAACAATTATATTCAAATTTATATTTTGAAATAGTTTACCCAAACTAAATGACTCATACATATTTTCTCTCTATAATTATTATATAATTATAATCAATAATAAAATCAATACAAAAAGGCTTGAATTTTTGTTCAAAAAAAAACCTACATACTTCATTTTTCTCAAAATAGAAAAAAACACGATAGCAAATTTCCGATTACATTCGCATATCTCTTCCATTCATAATTCCCTTCATTGATAAATTTCAGCCACCGACCAAGAAATCGTATTTTCCAACAACAACAAAACAACAAAACAAAAGGAATATGTGCACAGGAATCTATTTTTAGATCCAAAACTTCTGGCTTTTCTTCCAACATGCGTGAAGGGCTTTGTAATGCTTTTTTAAATTCAGGCGCAAACCTGCTTTTCTTCACGTTTTACTTAAAATTAATAAAATTGAAAATTTTTGTATGTTATGATTATTATGCACGTAGAACGAAATAATATTATAAAATTAATGTTGAAAACCCACCCCCGGTTGATTTTAGAGGTTTACAACAGAAATTAGAATCCCAAAAATTCATATCAGTGTAACTATCGCCATCTAGCGTCGTAGTCGGACAAATGTTTGTCCATATCTACTTAGTATATAATCAATGGTAATACACAAATATGCAATTTGTTTGCTCCTAAGACTATGCAACCGTCACGAGATCTCAAAATCACCGCTGGGGTTTGCGCGCCGGGTTGTTGCCCAGAATAATATATCAGATGACAGTGTCCCCTGGCTGCAGTCTTGATCATATTTAAAACTTACAAATCGAATCAAATATCGCACCGGGTTGTTGCCCAGAACAATAATCTGAAGGAGGCGACATCTCACCAGATCTTAGCAAAAGCTGCACCCAATTGCTAAATTTAATTCTTAGTGGGGTGCCACACCCCACACAGCAAAGTTCAACCCGAAATCCCGAGGTTAATTTAATTCTTAGTGGCGCTTCCGCAACACTCATCAAAGCTCAACCCGAGATCCCCCAGAGCTTAATTTAATTATTACTGGCACCGCCACCGCACAAAACGAATTTCAACCTGATATTCCTCAAGAACTTAATTTAATTCCTAATAGCACCTTCACCCCAAAACACCGAACCTCAACCCTATCCCCACCAAGCCACTAATTTCCAAACTCGAATCCTTCACCCAGCCCACGCCCAAATCCTATGTCTTTCAAGTGACGCAGGAGAGACATAGCTATTCTACTTTCGACCACTTTTCGGCCTTGCAACCGAGAAAGTGTGTTCATTAAGAGCTCTATAGACTCTGCCTGCGATTCTGTCTAAGCTCCGTTCGCCTTTTTTATAAAGGACGGATTGGAGAGTTCTTTGGAGAGGATCCTGCATAACCTGCCAGAGTCTCCTAGACTATCTAAAGATTTGCAATAGCCCTGCCAGGTATTTGCAATACATCTGCCAGGCTTTCTTGTACAGTTTTAGGCAGTCTTTGTAAGTCTGCCAAAGGCCTTATTTATAGCAACTATTGAAGATTTCTCAAGTTACTTTCCTGAGTTTTGAGATATCTTCATTCCACCAGGGGTAATGTGTTTGTGGTCCGTCTTACTGGGCTGAATACTTTATACGCCGAATATTTTCGCAGTATTGATCATATCTTCGATTTTCTCTACAAGGTTTATTCTTTCCTGTCTCCACTTTTTAGAGAGTCTCGCTCCCGAGCGCACTTTTTCCAGTCAGTCTTTCTGGGTTTCTGTGCGGTTAAGGAGCTCCAACCTGCAAGTTCACCCTGAAGCGTATCCATCGGTGATCCGAGAAAGACACATGATCAGATATCTTCCAGTTTTTTACTTTGAATGTTTCCGTGTCCGTAGACAGCGTGATTTCAAACTTGGAAATTCTGCGTGCGTAGGAATACGAAGGTTTGGGTATTGCCCCCGTTACCCACCGCTAGGTATTAAATAATGATGTAATTGAATAGTGACTCTCCACTCTCGTTATTCTCGTGGCTTCCCCAAAGCGTATGTCTCGCATTGGCGTCGCTTCTTACCACCAGGTTGGCTCCATTCGATTTTAGTACTATTCTCATCTGTTTGAACTTTCCGACAGGCAGGTGATGAGACATATAGGCTGAGGCTAAGTAAAGACCCTTCCTCCTCCAAAACTCCAATCTTACTATGGTTAAGTCCGTTGAACTAAAGCTTCGGGCAGAGGTAGGCTTTGATGTGCTTTTTAACCAGCATACAGGTTTTTAGCGTACCTTGATCCGAGAAATGGTAAAAGGCGTTGTATGCCCTGTCCGAGAGCCTTTGTATGTTCCGTCCTCGTGAGGTGACATCCAGGTTTCCCCGTTTAGGAAAATCTGGAGATTGTTTATGATTGTTTTGGAATGTTGAAGGTTGATCTGCACGATCTCAAGCATCTGGCGGTGCTGTTTTCGGCGCACTCTACCAAATCCAAACCCTTCACCTGTTCATCCACATTGGGAGGCTCCTCCTCTGCATAAGGGCTTTTAATAATTTTCAGTTTGGCATACCTGATGCCACACCTTAGCCGGCTTTCATTCTTCTACAGTATCTCCAGGAACTCCTCGTTGGTAAGGAGAAAGAATGAAATTCTATTCTTCAGCGGTTCCTCTGCCTTGATGACTACCCAGTCATCCACAGGAACCGCAGGATTTTGTGCCTGGAGACACTGGATAAGCTTTCCAGGCTGCAGATTTACTTTCGGCAATCAGATGCGAGCTCTAGGTTTCCTCGGGATATCCGTAGCTGGGAATAGCTTGAGTCTCTTGCCTTCTTATCCTTTACAAATCCTACACTGTAAAAAATATATGTAAATTCACAGTGCAAATGTACAGTAAAATTACAAATCGCGATATGAAATACTAATTTACTACACAATTATTGAAATTTTACTATAAATTTTGTAACTTCACAAAATGAAATTGGAAATCTCCAATACTGCATAACGTAAATATTGTGTATTTTTCTAAATCGTTTATGTAGGAAAATTACAATATTTCTTATATATTTATCAATGTTATGTACTGAACAAATCCTAACACTTTGTATTGTAATTTTACTAAAGAAGCGTAATTTTAGAACATAAATTTTCAGTAAAATTACAAATCGGTTATTGGAATTTAAGGTTTAAATTTTTCCTCTCGTGGATATAATTCACAGGTAACAATGGAATGCTAAGCATATAAATCCAATTGCTTTTAAGTTAAGACCAGCCCTTTGACTTTGTCAGGGTCTGGGCAGTTCTTGAAACAGCCAAGAAATTTTGATAGACATTGCCTCACATACATGCTTAACAAGGCATTGTGAGCAAAATGCTAATTTTTTATGTATAGGGAGTGGGCATTAACTAAGAATAACATTTGGCGCTTGGAAATATTTCAGGCAGGGCCACGCACATTGGCCCAGGGCGGTAATCTTCAGCTTTGGGTTTTCCCTTTTCGTCTCTCTCTCTCTCTGGTAAAAAGTTGCAACAAGAGTTTTGGAAATTTACAAAACTATGAAGAGAAAGCTCCAATACTGATTGTATTTTTACATCCCACAAATAATTTATATTTACTACACAGTTGGTAAAAATACGTAAAGTAGATTAGGAATATTCCTAATAATATATATTGCAAATTTACAAAACTGCTTGTGAATAAAACTTCCAGTATTTTTTTTGTAAAATTACCACAGACATTTTTTACAGTGTAGTGACACATTCGCCAAGGAAGTCCTTTGTGGCCTGGTCTTCACATCTGAGGAGTCATAGCGGGGCATTGTTCCTCCTTTTTCCAGGCTGGAGGCTAGTAACTTTTCCTCTGACTAAGGCAGTCTTTGTGAAGGTCTAGGTGCTATGGCTGGTACCCGCTGCACAGCTGTCGATTACCTCCGCACTATAGGCGATTAATTGTTTAGGTTTACAATTTTGTTTTTTTTTTCGTGGTTATCCATATATGCATGTAGATCACACGAGTCCATCCTGCCAGCGCCGCTTACTGGGAGTAGGCACTTATACGCTCTGACCTTGCCCGCACATCGGAGGGAACCGTTTACGAGCCGCACTCTTTAACCACTAGCTGGCCCCAGTGTGGCCAACACCGAAATTGTTTTCCCCGTAAAAGTGAGTCAAAAACCCCCTAAAATCAGGTCTAAACCCCCTCAACTTCTAATAAGAATTTGGGAAATGTAAATATTTTCTTCACTACAAAAAAAAGTTATGTTTTATTTCGACCATTTACACGAGTTATTTTCCGGTAATCTATTTTAAATTTGTTCAGTAAAAGTAACAATGAAATTTTTACAATTTTTCAATATGTTTGGCTATACACTCAAAATCTTATCCGAGATATATAGACGAAGTGTGCATCAGATGTGCATGGATGTTAAAATGTAAACCAACAGATGTCGCCAATCGTTATTGTCTGATTGTCATAAAAAAAGTAATAAAATGAAATGTTACCAATATAACGATTTAGTACAGATAAAGATCTCCCGACCATGCCATGGTTTCAGAATCAAATGAGAAAGTTGTCCCTACCGGTGGTTTGCTAGTTCTCAGCTTACCAGTTAGCATTTCATAGACTAATGCTACGTAGAGGCACCACACCAGTAAGGTATAGGTACCTGATGAGGTTCGTGATCTTACTTCAAACGAAATTCGCTTCCATTATGTGCAATCTTAATATCGCAAAATCAATAAATAATTAATTCGAATATTAAATAGCTTTGAATTCACCCCAATTGACAAAAGACTAAATATATCGTGAAAAAATTGGGGCACACAAAAAAACTGATATCGATGTAAAATATATAGAATCATATCGTAATTCTTAGGCGTAGAGATGTCACAACGCTTTATCTTCGTCTCCTGGGATCGATATAGGTTTAAGTAGGATATACTGGACCAAATGTGACCGCATTAAATTAAGTGAATCACGCCAGTTGAGTGAATATGAGTGAATTGGAACGAAAGGGGAATCTGCGGTAAACCTATTCATTGACCCCCTCATGCAGCACTTACATGAGTGCACTCTCTTGGCTTTGTATTGAATAAAACTGTTTTACGTCCCTTCCATACAAAATAGATCCCCTGCATTCGAACAGCAAAATATTTTAGGGCGTGGATAATCCCTTCTTCATTCTTTTTGTTTGGTATTGGATTTCAAGAAAACTCATGGCTGGATAACATCATGACATAGCACCAATCGGCGTTCGGTTAAATATCAAGTGTAGAGATTCTCCGGTTTAGATACATGAAAGGGATGATAAGTATTAAGCGAAATTGAAAATCGCAAGGTCTCTTTCAGTTCTAATTGATTTTCACAAGTACAATAGGATTGTTCTTCAAGTATTATCCTTATAATTTCATCCCAAATGTTATCATTTTCTTGAAACTTATTAATTCGAAGTCAATTAATGTCATTAATTCAATTTTTATTTCAGATGTCAAGCTGGAACTGGACGTTGTATAGTAGATAAGGCCCATAGAAATCAATGTCAGGCTTGCAGATTAAAAAAATGTTTACAAATGGGAATGAATAAAGATGGTGAGTAAAATTGAATTTAGATAACAACTACAATTTTCTTTAGACATTCATAATACATAGTTTTAGACTTTGCCAGCTTTGGAATTGTATAACAAAACGCAATCAATACAATTTTTTATCACGCAATGTAAAAATACATGTTTTATCTTGTTTCCACTATGTATAAAATAAAAAACTTTTAGCGACTTCCTTTTTAATTTTACAATGGCCCTAATTTTACCATGTTTCTTTATTTCTAAAAGGTTAGAAACAATAATTTATAAAAATTAATACAAATTTTAATTTATTACAAGGCTGGTGATAAATGAAATTAAAATAGCAATTGAGGTAATCATGGGTAGTTATATCAGTGTACTTTGTATATGTATTTAAACTCCTGGCGGCACTCGGCAGCCAGTGACTTTCGTACACCTGGAAGAGGAGGAGTCAAGTCCCGTTATCTTGTAATTCCACTTCAAAGTACCGAAATTTCAAAAATTGAACAGATCATGTTTCTATATTATTTCACCAATATTGATGAAATTTATACACATTGTATAGTTTGATGTGAACAATTTATTTTTGGGAAAAAATTGGCACTCATGCACCGTTACTTTTTTATTTAACTTTATAGTACTTAAATTTTATGAAATTTATATATAAGGGGTCGTCCATAAATTACGTGAGGCGTTTTTGGCGATTTTTCGACCCCCTCCTTGGTGAGATGTCGTGAAATTTGGCTCGACCCCCCCTTTAATCTCACGTGAGATTTTTCAAATTTAAAAAATTTCTAGGATTTACACTATTGTGCGTATTTGTAGTGTAAATACGTTTCGTTCTGTGCTTGATTGCGTTTAAAAAACATAATTTGTGTTGAAGAACAGTACCACAAAATCATCCCAGAACCAACTCGGCGTGAACCCAATATAAACTACAATACATTACCATTTAGCTGGTGATTCTGCCTATCCTTTGGAAATCAATCTCATGATGCTTTACAGGGATAATGGTTTTTTAACAACAGAATAGAAAAATTTCAATTCTAGTTTGAGCTCAACTCGTGTATTTGTAGAGCATATGGAATTTAAAAAAAATTAGAATTTTTCATTATATTGACATACGACGGTTGACTTTTGAAAAAAATTATAATTATGGCGTGCTTAGTCATTCACAATATTATTGTAAAAATGGATATATACAAACTTCCGAGCATTCTTCTATAGATTTACGCTTAGTGTAAAAAACCTGTTACTGAATGACCCAGGCCTTAGAAAGGCGGAGTCTGAAGTCACAGCCAGCTTCTCAAATCGGCATTTGAGACACCTCTACACCAGGATATAGATTCAAGAAGTGCGAATATGTTAGACTCTCCATATTCGTAACAAAAGGTTTTCAAAATCTCTCTTGGCCTCTAGTATTTCGGAGCAGATGGTCGTTGATTCTAAATTCGAATCCTGTAAGATGCTTAGATGACTAATTATGTCGCCTGGTGTAAATGTCTGCTTTTTGTAGTGACAATGCACCGCAGATAGCATGTGTTCTGACTGATGTGAAAAGAGCCGATTCCTAATATAATCTCTATGATTGCAGTAGGATTACATTATGGTACATTATGTACTTGAGATTCTTAGGAGGTCATAAGGTTCCAGGTTCTTCAATTGAGCTTCTGTGCCTTTTTTTCCAGTTTAGGCCACCACACTAGTTCAGCGTAGGGTCGCAATCTGTCTAAAAATGGTCGTATAAGTCAATGCATACGTTACATTCCCAATTTTTCCCAAGTCATTGTATAAAATAATAAGAATTTTTCATCACGCCATACTCTCTTCATTCCCAGATATTTAAAATAGGGTAACTTCATAAACTCATCACTCCCGCATCACTGCAGAATTCAGCATCAGACTTCCAATTGCTGAATTCTGCAGTGATGCGGCAATGATGAGTTTTTGAAGATACCCATATTTTTATTACTTTTTTTGGATGTTCGATTTGGATGGTATTTGAAACAGTGAACAACAGTGGCTAAATTTGTACACCCAATTGCTATTGAGTGGAAATATAGTAATAGTATCACGTATACTTTTTATGTAATGGATTAATGAATCCTTCTCTATGTGCATTATGTATTGATAAAACCTTTCACCATTTTCATCTGAGACTGCACCAAGATTTTCGTAAATGATATCTACATAAGTGCGGATCCAAAAAGACGATTTTAAAGATTTTCTCATTTACAGATCTTGTACTTAAAATTGAAGAAAACAACATGATATTAAGAAATATTGCCAAAAAAATTGCAGCAAAATCGAAAATACCCATTATGGCTAAAACCCCCTAAAAAGTGGGCTTCCCGGGATAGAAAATCGGTAGACTTTACAACCCCTTATTAAGAACCCTAAAAGTAAGCTCTCTGCCAATTTTCAGCCTGTACCTAATTATTTCGGCTATATCGCTCTTTTCGGCTTAATTTATCTGTACTATTAATTTAACCGTTTTCTCGTAATTTTACACTGTTTCTTGCAGGAAAAAAATTACGTGATATTTTCCGAGACCCCTCCCTCACCCACGTGAGATTTGATGAGATTCGGCTCGACCCCCCCCCCCTAAACGTCTCGCGTAATTTATGGATGACCCCTAATGTACTATATCTTTGTCTTACAATAAATTGGTTTTAAAAAAAATGCCTCCTATATACCGTTTTTTAATATATTTCTAAAGCACGTCATTGTATGGGAGTATGAAATAATAACTGCCACATTCGACTTTTAATTATTTTAAAATTTATATATTTCATATATTGGCAAGTACAAAAATAGTAATTTCCATATTTAAACTTTTTAATTATTTGAGTGTGAGAACGTGTAAGCAGGCCCGCCACATCACCTTGGGGGGCCCGGGGCTAAAATATGTTTGGATTTTGAAATTCCAAAAAATCTTTGATTAAAAAAAATTGTGGAAACTTAAGAATAAGTTGATTCAGGGCATTAAATATAGATACCGAATAGTCGGCTTTTAAAGCGGGGTTTCCGCTTAGCTGGCTACCAGCGCTGGTTGTATCTTCCACTGGCTCCCGGAAAATTTCCAGCTAATGGCTCAACCAGCTCGAGAATAATCAGAAATTTCCAAATTCCGGATGGCTGCCAGCTACAACACACCACCAGTACAACGTTACATAGTTAGATAGTTTAACCTAGAATGGAACAGGTTTATGTAGACAGGCCCTTGTGCTTAGATCTGGGGCTCAGCACTCATCTTTCTTTTGGCAGAATCAATCCAAGCTATCCCAGAGCGAAAAATTCGAAGCACTACTAAAGGCTGGTACAGTGTTAATCCGAGAGTCACGAGTCAATCCATTCCTGTTCTAATTTTTCGGTCGAGTAGCGGCAGGATGCCATGACTTTGTCATGCAAATTGATTAATTTAATAATCTTTACCTTGCTATCTTGTCGTCTGTTCATTTTGACACTTTACTTCCTAATGCACTGTGTTCGGACACTTTTTAACTACTAATACGTTTTAAGACGTTTAGTGGTAAGTAAATTACTCGCCACTCGACTAAAATACTGGCATAGTCTGTACCAGCCTTAAGGGAAGGGAATTCGGAGCGCTGGTAATATGCTCCGATTGGATGTTTAAGGAATTATATGGAACGAAGAAAACGGCAAACAGAGACCCGTTCTCGTTCGATGCGTTGGTCAAGCAGCATATTGAACGCGGTTGGTACTTAGTTGAGGGACCGCTTGGTAAAGCCGCTGTGGACACTCGCGTTTGGAAGGACGAAAAGGCAATTGCACAAGGTGAACAAAAATATAAAGCTTTTCGACACTGCAGTTGTTTCTCATATCCACAGGCGCTACAACATAAATTGGAGGGTTAGAAATTTTTTTCTACTTTTGTAACTGCTTCAAAAACGCTTCAAAAAAAAGCAGCGGTAATGCAATGTTAAAAAAGATATAGAACTGGGATGGGAAGGGAACGCCCCAAGCTTTTTAAGAGTGTTCTAGATTCATTTCCCGCTGGGTAAGTTTTCTCTTTTCTAGTGTTTACTATTTAAGTATAAGTAGAAGAATCCATATTCATACAAACATAACATATATTTTAGAGTGCTGCATGCTGGGGTTTCAGGCCTAGATTAGTGCTTGCTTGACAAGTAGAAGCATGGATAGGGCGGTCTTGACTTTTCGGGTTTCAAGATAGTTTCGGGGCCCCTAGGCGATTAGTATGCAGGGATATGGGGTTTTAACTTTTGGGTTTCAATCTATTCTCGGCGGCTCGGGGAAATTCGTCCCAGTTGCCCCCCCCCCCCCCCCCTGTGGCGGATTTCATTAGAAAACACTTTGGAACACTGTTAGGATTTAGCTTACAGATTAATTTTTACCAAACTGTATTTCCAGATTTTGAAGCACAAACATTAAAGACGACAGATAGCATGTAAACAATAGAATAATTGTATATTGAGAAGAATTAAAGCTGTGCATTATTTACATTAATAAATGTTAAAGAATTTGCCTTATTTTGAAGTAATCGATACTGAAGGTAAATCATTATGGTAATCTTCGATAATATATATGCTGTTATTTTACATTAAGGCAAGTCATCTAGTCCAGTCAAATTAGTATTTTCTGATCTAAAAAAATATATCCTTCATTTTTTTTTTGGAATCGGTTTATTTTGGTGTTTTAAAAAAAATGTTAAAAGTCGAGAACGATATTACCAAGGCGTAAAAAATTATTCAAGGTCAAAGTTCATAAAATACAGTTTTTTGCGAATTTCGTGCTTTCTATAGCTCGGAGGCCAATTGAAGTTATTATGAAAATGAAAGATAATTAAATTCCCCAAAAAAAGGATATATTTCATTTTTTACATAAAACGAACAGTTTAGGCAAAAATGTGCTTCAAAGTTTCCGCATTTCCGCGCAGTTTATGCATATTAGCCCAGTTCCAATCCAACTGGAGTTTTTACAGCGGGATTCTCTTTATTACGGAGGGTCAAAGGTCACGAAAATGAGTTTTTAAGACGCCGAAAAACAGCCTAAAAGTACATTTAAAGCCGAAAAGACACCGAATAAACACTGAAATATTATTAGAGGCCGAAAACAAGCCGAAAAGACGCCGATATATTATTGCTTAGATGGTTCGACACCGAAAACAGGCCGAAAATACACCGATATTTTTGGCAGTAGCAGAATAAAACTTCAGCATACATTACCAGAATATTTATTTTTATTTTCGTAGAAAATTCGTCTTGTTTTCGGTGTCAATACATATTTTGAATTATTTTTTAAAATAACTTAGAAATTTCTTTAACGTTTGGACTTAAGAATATCTCGATAAAAGAAGACTTTTAGTAAAACAATTTTCTAAGTTCAAAAGTACACTAATATTTCAAAGTATAATTCAAAAAATTGTTAAATTAAAAAATGCGTGGGCATGCATGTAAATATTTCGGCGTCTTTTCGGCCTTTTTTCGGTTTATGGTCATTCACATGTCGGCGTATACCTATTCGCTGTCATTTCGGCGTTTTATCGGCCTTATGTTCACTACCTCGGCTATTTTTCGGCGTATTTTCGGCTCTTTTCACCATTCAATTTTTGAGCCTAAAATACGCCGAAGTTCTCTTATTTTTCCGCCCCCCTTTTTTCACCCGGGAAATCGGTTTTACATAAATGGCTAAGTAAAATTTGTTCGTGAGATAAACCTGCACAAAAATGTCCTGTCGAGCTATTCGTGAAATAAGGCCACAAACAAAATTTAGGTTAACAAAATGGGCCGCTGGCTAGCCAGTCGCGGCGGCTATTTGAGTGAATTTTTTTATATAAATAATCGGAAGATGTACTCTCTTCAATAAAACAACATTCATTGGAAAATATTGAACGGTGTAGTTTCAATAACAATTTCAAAAAGAAACCAACAGATGGCCCACCTTTTATATGCATCAAAGAAGGCTTAATCTTCACGGGCTTGTAATAAGATAGAATTCTTGCGTCCGGGATCTCATTCATAACGCTGACACAAGCATATACAACAAATAGATGCACTCGTATAGACTAGTGGCGTATGCGTTGCTCCGCAGTTTGCCACCCCAATATCTCGAAAACCATTGGTTCTACATAAATTTTGTATAG